>OX375881.1:103999363-104639173 GCA_947359465.1 Metellina segmentata
TTTTATATGTATATATATATATATGTAAGATTCGTGTTGTTCTGTTTGGTAAGGTCTATATTAAAGACTTCGAATCTTACAGCACATTGACATTTAATGAATAAATATCCACAATTATTATGTACAGTTGAGTTATATTTTAAAACAGTTCCGTCATTATCTGCAGCAGTCGTCTCTGCTCGGAAAAAATACGTCAGCTCTCAATGGCGTCCAGGGGAAAAAGTGTCTGTTCTATTAATTTTCTCGTAACTGAATACCGGAACGTGAATGGCTCCTGACAGTCTTGCCTTGCATTCCTACTACAATGCAACTGACTCCTACCAGTCTCGTTGCTCTTATAATGAGTTCTTTCCAGACTAGTAGACGACTACCGTTGTCTAGTATTCCTACAACCGGCCATCCTGATGATCTTTCGTCCTCGAAAGGAACACGACAAACCTAAAAAAAAAAAAAAACACAAAACAGTATCTGGGAATACATTGATTCAGTATTAGTTATTGAACCACGACTTCATATGGTCAGCTGCTGTCGACGTCAAGTTCGGTCCTTCATGGTTTCCAACTTTCTCAACGTCATAGCGATCATGGGGTTTCACTTTCTTCACTCTATATGGTCCTAAGAATTTCGGTCGTAATTTCATTCCGACACCAAATTGAGTCCGCTGAATAGCAATAAGATCGCCCTCTTTGTATTGATGAGGTTTCTTCCTCTTCTGATCATACGTTCTTTTATTCTCTTCCTGAATTTTTAGGATATTCTCTTTGGCATCGTCTCTTAATTTCTCCCTCTTCTCTAGAAAAACTTCAGTATATTCTTCTTCTAAAAGCTGGACTATCTTGAGATCTTCTTTGTTTCGCATTTTCACACCTGTCAAAAGTTCGAAGGGTGTCCATCTTGTGCTTCTGGAGGTTGTACTATTGAGTATTCTTTGTACGGCGTCAACGTGTTTGAACCATTTGATCGATTCTTCAATTGAAAGTTTGGATAACACTGGAATCAGGGTTTTGTGCATTCTTTCTACTTGTCCATTGCCTCTTGGGATTCCTGTTGTGATTTTTAGGTGTTCAATCCCGTTTTCGCAACAAAAATCTGTAAATTCTTTAGATGTAAAAGCGGAACCTCTATCCGAGATTATCCTCGCAGGATTTCCAAAACTATTTTGTTGTTGTTTGAGTTTATTTATTGCGTCACCTGATGTCGTAGATTTGGTAGGATATAACCAAGTGAATTTTGTGAATGCGTCTACTACCGTGAAGATATGCTGATAGTTCTTAGATGTTGAAGGTAACGGACCTATGAAATCAATGTGATAAGTGTATAATGGAACGTCCTCTTTAGGAATTGGATTTAGAAATCCTTCAGCCTTTCCTAGCTTCTTTGGTTCCAGACGATTAGTTACTTCGAGATGAGTTTCGGTTTGAATTTTAGTTGAATCTGAAGTGTTCGCTAAATTAACAATTCTTGCGTAATTCACTCGAAAATTATCGCGTCTGCTCAAAACATGAATTCCGCTCTCTGATAATGGTAATGGTAATTTTAGTTAACGTCGTACTAGAGCAACACAACGGGCTATTGACGACGGTCCGGGATCAGTCCCTTAAGGGAAAGATCCGAGGACAACACCTCGTAATTTTGAACCACGGTCAGGTGACGAAGCAACACCTGAGCTGGCACCCCACTCTCCAAACTTCCACGCCAACCCAACGTGAGGACTTTCGGCCACGACAGATTTAAGGTGCACCAGCCGCCTCTACACCATACGTTTACAAACATCCATGCCCGGACCCGGATTCGAACCAGGAACCTTCCGATCTAGAGGCTAACACCATAACCACTATACCGTTTGGTCGGCCCGCTCTCTGATAAAGTAAGATTTAACTTATTTATGCAATCGAGCCCAAGAACAATATGATCAGATAAATTTTTTAAAACATAAACATCAGTAACAATAATGCATTCATCAATAATAATTTCTGTACAAAAGAAACCTAGAGGAGAAATGTGTTCTCCTCCTATACCCATTAAAGTCACATTATCAAAACTCAATTTTGGGGATCCAATTTCAACATAAAATTCATATTTTATCATTGACACATCACTTCCTGTGTCGATTAGCGCATTAGATCTTTTCCCGCACATTTCAACATATTTTCTTAGCTTAGTACGAGAATTAAAAGGGCTATTAATTAAAGTTCTATTTACATCTCTTTTGGGACACACGTCGGCCTTATGCCCATAATTTTTACATTTAAAGCATCTCACACCCTCAGTTTTCTTTTCACAATTTATCGACCTATGTCCATATTCATTGCAGTTGTAACATTTTATATGATTGGTGTTAGTTTGTTCAGGGTGCACGAAAGATCGAGGCTTTAATTTGTCAAAATCCCTATTGAAACGCTTATTATATTTATCGTCTGATGTTTTCGAATCTCTATTGGTTTTTAAATGACATCAAGCCGCTTCATATTCGTCTAATTTATTGACGAGTTGGTCTATTTTCGTTATTTTCGGTAGCTCGTCTATAAAATGGTCTCGAACGTCATTGGGTATTTTTCGTTTTAGTTGATCGGTAATCATGAGTTCTTTAAGGTCTTGGTAATTTGATACTTCCAACCCACTCATCCATTCTTCAAAGAAATTTTTCAGATCATGAGCAAAGTCATTCCAAGTAGAAGACGCTTCTTTTCTATGCGAAAGGAAATTTTGCCTAAATTGTTCCGGATTTAATTTAAAACGTTTCAACAATAATCTCTTGACATTTTCATAGTCATTAGCCTTTTCGTCAGGCTCACGCGTGATAAGATTAGCCAAATCCAATGGGAGTAAACCCAACAAATGTGTAACCCATTCCGTTTTTGGTATTTCGATACGACTAATCTGTCTTTCAAATAAAGTTAAATAACAGCTAATATCCTTATTCGTCTCGTAACGGTTAATCAATTTCAATAAATCGTTATTGTATAGGCTGGTAGTTTTACCATAACTGTTGCCTTGTCCGTTAGCAGTTTCGATTTCGAGTTTCCTTAATTCGAATTCGCGTTTTTCGGCTTCAATTTTCTCTGCGCGTTTTTCAGCTTCAATTTTCTCTTCGCGTTCAGTTATAATAACGCTCAACAGATTTTTTGTTATCTCCTCGTCATAATTTTCAGAATCTATTATAAGTTTCGAGCACTGCGCTACTTTGGGATTCGCTGGCACTATTAGGCCTAATTCGTCAATCAATGTTAGCAAATCTGCTTTTCGGGCCTTAGTTAAATATGCCATGTCATCAAGTAAAACAAAATTCTGTACTCACAGTTTCGAAAGTTCCTTCTATCCGTCTTTTCCGTCAACTCGTCTTTTGCGTCTACGCGTTTTTTCGTCTTCGCGTTTTCTTTTTTGTCGTTTCAGTCTATCATCAGCACCACGTCAGGAGAAGTCATGAAACTGTTCTTGCAGATGATTAAAACACAAGTCTAGGTTTGCATAGGGAGTCAAAACATTCCGCCGGCCGGTTCAATCGTCACTGCTTTCGGTGTTTGCTAATCCGTCGTCGCTACCCTTAGTTGGAGCGGAAGGGGGTTCACGCCCTCGTACGAAGGAGGAGAATCGTCGCGGTCGTCAACGGTTTTTCACATCGCGGCCGAACCCTCATTTTTTGCAAGATTCGTGTTGTTCTG
Organism: Metellina segmentata; assembly: GCA_947359465.1. NCBI lineage: Eukaryota > Metazoa > Arthropoda > Arachnida > Araneae > Tetragnathidae > Metellina > Metellina segmentata. Next base: position 104,003,026 of record OX375881.1, read on the forward strand.
TTTGGTAAGGTCTATATTAAAGACTTCGAATCTTACAGCACATTGACATTTAATGAATAAATATCCACAATTATTATGTACAGTTGAGTTATATTTTAAAACAGTTCCGTCATTATCTGCAGCAGTCGTCTCTGCTCGGAAAAAATACGTCAGCTCTCAATGGCGTCCAGGGGAAAAAGTGTCTGTTCTATTAATTTTCTCGTAACTGAATACCGGAACGTGAATGGCTCCTGACAGTCTTGCCTTGCATTCCTACTACAATGCAACTGACTCCTACCAGTCTCGTTGCTCTTATAATGAGTTCTTTCCAGACTAGTAGACGACTACCGTTGTCTAGTATTCCTACATATATATACATATATATATATACATATATATATACATATATATATATACATATATATATATACATATATATATACATATATATATATACATATATATATACATATATATATATACATATATATATCTATCTATATATACATATATATATATATATATATATATATATATATATATATATATATATATATATATACATATATATATATACATATATATATATATCTATATATACATATATATATATATATATATATATATATATATACATATATATATATATACATATATATATATATACATATATATATATATATATATATATATATATATATATATATATATACATATACATATATCTAATATATAAAATTTCCATGTCACAATGTTAGTTACCGTACTCCTCCGAAACGGCTTTACCGATTTTTACCAAATTTTATATGCGTATTCAGTAGGTCTGAGAATCGGCTACTATCTATTTTCCATACCCCTAACTGATAAGGATTGTTCACCCTTAAAATTTATTTTTTATATTTTTTGACGAAATGTTTTGTTTTTATTTTTTTATAATGTGGCATTAAAAAATACATACAACCCTTAATTTTTACTTTTTTATCACCAACCCCTATTTTTTTATGGCCATTTTAGTAATTTAATCATTTTTCATCCCGCTCGATAACTAATCAATTATAGTGTTTTTAACTGTACTTCGATTAAAAATCTAAAATTTTTTTTAAGAAAATAAACATTTATTTTTATTATTAAAGTTTAATCCTTTATATGCTTAGTGTTAGTAATCTTAGATTCTTAAAATTTGCCGCGCGTGTATTTGGCACGATTAGTTCAGTTAATCAAGTTTTAGTTAAACAAGTGATTTACATAACCTTAAAAGTACTCAACACGTGTCACGAGCTCCAACCAACAACGGCTTTTGTGTTGTAAATATACTTTTTTATATAACTAGGGGGCTCCGCCTCCTGCTCCCTTACGCTCGCCAACCCCCGGGGATTGCTACGCAATCCCATTTGGTTTGCTTCGCAAACCAACACTCCTTTTACATATGGCATTTGGTTTGCTTCGCAAACCAACATTCCTTTCGCAGAGTGAAACTATCTGAATAATTTGTATTATCCTGATTTCCCTTTACGGTCCATCACGTCAGAGTGAAGGCTTCTCCCCCTGCTCGCTTACGCTCGCCGACCCCCGGGGTTTGCTTCGGAAACCAATACCTCTTACGCAAGTGGTTTCACTCTTTTTTGCTTTAACACTTAATGCACCCTAAACTAATAGCCGCATCAGTAAAAAATCTTCTGCATCTTGTTCCCTGTACAATTTTAAGTAAACCCTGTTAATCTCCAAACTTTACGATGTGTACTTTGTACTTTCTCGGTAAAACGTCTGAGAACAGAGGGAAAAAAGCGAGCCTTTTTCCTCGCCAAATAAAAAGAAATCGTTTTTACGGCAATTGCTGCTACGATAAATTTGATATCTGGCAAACCCGATAGTCAAACATACAACCCTCCGCAAATACAATGCTCCGCGAATTTGCTCCGCGAAATAAAAAATACGAAATTTGTGTCACTAACTTTTGATTGCATCGAATTTATTTATGAACCAATTTTAAAAATAATGGTACCGTAAGAAAGAGTACAGTCTGAGGTATACTGCGCTATTTTCAAAATAAAAAACTAATAGTAATGCGATATAGATATGACAGTTTTAGTTAACGGTAGTAACAAAAGTAGCGAAAATATCCAAAGATTCCGAATTTTGTATGACCCACTTTTGATCGCATCCAATTTAATTATTAACCGATTTCAAAAATAATAGTACCGTAAGAAAGAGTACATTCTGAGGTATACTGCTACATTTTAAAAATTAAAAAATAATAGTAATAAAATATAAATACGGCAGTTTTAAAAAAAAGTAACAAAAATGTCCTGATTTTTCCCGAATTTCAAAAAAATATTATCAAGAACCAAATTGAAATTTAAAAAAAAACTCGACGAGCTGCAAAAATTTACGTTGAGAGGTACTCTTGAAAAAAAACTCACGGCTGAAGACTGAAAATTTGTATGTGTTTTGCTCACTCGCGGAAGAAATTTCGCTTCTTCAATTTTAACATTTAATAAACCCTAAACTAATAGCCGCATCGGAAAAAAATCTTAATAATTGTCCAGGGAATACGACGAAGAACAAACCATGTCAATTTTGTTTTTTTCCGATCAGTACTTTCTCGGGAAACCGTCTAAGAATCGAGCTAAACAACACAGTTTTCAATTCTGCGGCGGCGGCGGTAACATTTTTTTAATATAGAGAGAGATTATTTAAATTTTTTACAACTATTGTTTCACATTTTTTTTCACAAAACTAATATTTTCGCTATAATCCTGGCCGATGCTGATGCACGTGTGAGCATGCAGTAATTGCGTCAAAAACAATCAGAAGATACACGAGCTGAGCGCAATGAAGTTATTTCATTAATTCTATTTATATGTGTTTTGTACAGTGAGCAATGCCAAGAAAACGCAAAGGGGCTGATTTGAGCCGTAATACAAGTAGGTCCAGAAGTATGAGAGATAAAAGATCCCAAAGAACCGAAGAACAAGTCCAGCAACAAAATGCTGATGCACGTGTGAGCATGCAGCAATTGCGTCAAGAACAATCAGAAGATACACGAGCTGAGCGCAATGAAGTTATACGTTTAGAACAACGACAATCACGCCGTTTTACGGTTAATAGACGCAGAACAAATGACCAACAACGCCAACAGGTACATCTTGCATTTACATCTGATTCATTTTTGCGTCTAGCATTCCAGTATGAGCCCGATATTGAATATTATGCTCATTCAAAAATGGTAATTGGTGCTATGGATAAGGAATGTCCGCATTGTCATGCTCTCAAATTAAAAAATGAGCCACCTGGGATGTGTTGCGCGTCAGGAAAAGTGCAACTACCTGAAATTGAAACACCACCTGAACCATTGAACGGTTTACTTATCGGCACGGATCCAGATTCTAACGTATTCCTGAAGTCAATTCGAACATTCAATTCATGCTTTCAAATGACATCGTTTGGAGCAACAGAAATAGTTCGAAATACTAATGCTAATGGTCAACAATACAATTCTACATTCAAAATCAGAGGCCAAGTTTATCATAAAATGGGCTCATTGCTGCCAATGCCAAACGAACCACATAAATTTTTACAAATCTACTTCATGGGCGGCGAGGATTCCGGAAGCGCACTTGCCAATCGCGTGAATGCACATTGTGACTATAATAACCTAATAATAAAATATTCAAATCACACATGCACAAATTACAAAGCGATAATCACGCTATTGTCATTAATCCTGATAAAACACCAGCTGGAGAACATATTCGTAGATTCAATGCACCTGTTGTTGAAGACGTTGCTGGAATCATGGTTGGCGATCGTACAGGTACACGAAAAATTGTGATTCGTAGAAGAAATAATAATCTTCAGTTCATTGCTGATACACATCGTTCATATGACGCTCTCCAATACCCGCTAATATTCTGGAAGGGGCAAGACGGATATTGCATAAACATAAAACAACGAGATCCCGTATCAGGTACTTCATTTATTATGAACTTGATCATTAACCATTTAACAAAACAATTAAATTATTGAACGGAATTAATTTAAATTAATATTCATAAATATATTATTACAGGAGCTGAAACAAACAAGAACGTTAGCTCGAAAGATTATTATGCGTACCGATTAATGATTCGGCGCGGCCTGGACAACGTCATTCTACGATGTCGTGAGCTTTGTCAACAATTCATGGTCGACATGTACGCGAAGATAGAGGGCGAACGACTACGATACTTACGATATAATCAACTCAAGCTGCGTGCGGAAGAGTACATTCACTTACGAGACGCTATTAACAACAACGCCGACGTCGCCGAAATTGGTAACTCTGTCATTTTACCATCATCGTACGTAGGCAGTCCACGTCATATGCAAGAATATATACAGGATGCTATGGCTTACGTGCGCGAATATGGACGACCGTGTTTATTTATCACGTTCACATGTAATCCAAAATGGCCAGAGATTACATCTTTGCTATTGCCTGGCCAAAATGCAATACATCGTCATGACATTACAGCACGTGTATTCAGACAAAAGTTGAAGTCTCTAATAAGTATCATTACTAAATTACATGTATTCGGTCCCACACGTTGCTGGCTGTATTCAGTTGAATGGCAAAAGCGAGGATTACCTCATGCGCACATTTTGGTTTGGTTAATCGACAAAATCCGTCCTGAAGAAATCGATAGTATCATTTCTGCGGAAATTCCAGATCCATCTACTGACCAAGTGCTGTTTGATATTGTTACAGCAAACATGATCCATGGTCCATGCGGTACTCTTCATCGTTCATCGCCTTGCATGGCAGATGGAAAATGTACTAAAAATTTCCCTAAAGATTTCACTAATGATACGATAACAAATACCGACGGATATCCAATATATCGTCGAAGAAGTCCCGATAATGGCGGACAATCATTTATTAAAAATATCAGCAACACAGACATTGACATTGACAATCGTTGGGTGGTGCCGTATTCGCCTCTGCTAAGCAAGACATACAATGCTCATATTAATGTTGAGTTTTGCAGTTCTGTGAAGAGCATCAAATATATTTGCAAGTATGTCCATAAAGGCAGTGATATGGCTGTAGAGTAGAAAATACTAATGTAAATGCTCCTCCATTGGATAAAAACGATGAAATTACGCTCTACCAAATTGGTCGGTACATCAGCTCCAATGAAGCTGCTTGGCGTATCTTCGGTTTTCCAATTCATGAACGGGATCCAGCAGTTGTTCAGTTAGCCGTCCATCTTGAAAACGGTCAGCGTGTATTTTTCACGAACGAGACAGTGATTGATCGTGCTACAAATCCACCTAAAACTACACTCACTGCATTTTTTGAATTGTGTAATAGTACGGATGATTTTGGTGCCTTTGCAAGAACATTACTCTATTCACAAGTACCACACTATTTCACATGGGCTCAAACAAAAAAATGGATGCCCCGCAAGCAAGGCTCACCAGTTGATGCATGTCTCAATTTATTTAAATCGAACGCTTTGGCGCGATTATTTACAGTCAATCCAAGACACACTGAGTGCTTTTATCTTCGACTGTTGTTAGTTAATGTTAATGGCCCATTATCATTTCAAGATATACGCAAAGTGAATGGGCAACAGTATCCGACATTTAAAGACGCATGCCTTGCACTCGGATTGCTGGAAGACGACAACCAGTGGGAGTGTATGCTTGCTGAAGCTGCATTGAACTGTACAGCAATACAAATTCGTCTACTATTCGCTATAGTGTTGACTACATGTTTCCCAGCTCGAGCACAGATATTGTGGGATAATCACAAAGATTCAATGACTGATGATATATTGCATCAACATCGTACACGGTGCAACGATCTAACGATAACATTCAGCGACGCTATGTACAATGAAGCATTGATTGCTATTGATGGTCTTTGCATTGTCATTACCAACTTATCACTCACTCATTTCGGTATGAATTCGCCAAATCGAACTGCATCTGATTTAATTAACGCTGAAATGAATCGTGAACTGCAGTACAACACTGTAGAAATGGCAGCGATTGTTACTCGCAATGTCCCACTAATGAATGACGAACAAAGAACCATTTATGACCGCATTTTGCTCGCAGTTTCAGCAGGACAAGGTGGGTTCTTCTTTTTGGATGCACCGGGTGGAACTGGCAAAACATTCCTTATTTCACTAATTCTTGCTGAAATACGATCAAATAATGGCATCGCATTGGCCGTTGCATCATCGGGCATTGCGGCAACTTTATTGGATGGAGGCAGAACAGCTCATTCAGTATTTAAGCTGCCACTAAATATTCAAAATAACCCTGACGCAGTGTGTAACATTAAAAAACAATCGTCCATGGCCACCGTGCTGAAACAGTGTAAAATTATCATCTGGGATGAATGTACTATGGCACACAAACATTCAAATTGTTCAAAACAAACAAGCACATTGAAAGATATCAAAAACAACGACAAACTATTTGGCATCACTCTGTTGGTGCTTTCAGGTGATTTCAGACAAACACTTCCCGTCATTCCACGTTCAACATACGTTGATGAGATCAACGCTTGCTTAAAATCATCTCCATTGTGGCGTAATGTTGAAAAAGTACAGCTGAAAGTAAATATGCGCGTTCAAATGCTTCAAGATCCATCCGCTGAAACATTCTCAAAACAACTCTTAGATATCGGTGATGGAAAAGTTGCTACAGATGAAACTGGATACGTAAAATTACCGACCGATTTCTGCACAATCGCTGATTCGCAAGATACTCTCATTGAACAAATATTTCCCGATGTACACACACAGTACATAAATCATGATAGGCTTGCAAAAAGAGCTATTTTAGCAGCAAAAAATGCAGACGTTGACAATTTAAATTTGAAGATACAACAGTTGTTGCCAGGGAACTTGGTATCATACAAATCTATTGATACAGTTTGCGATGCCAGTGAAGCTGTCAATTTTCCCACAGAATTTTTGAACTCACTGGATTTGCCAGGCATGCCACCGCATAATTTACAATTGAAGGTTGGATCTCCAATTATCTTGCTTCGTAATTTAAACCCGCCACGGTTGTGCAACGGTACGCGATTAGTCATTCGAAAATTGATGAAAAACGTTATCGAAGCCAGCATTTTAAATGGCAAGTTCAAAGGTGAAAATATCTTAATACCACGGATTCCTATCATACCTACAGATGTGCCAATTCAATTCAAACGAATTCAGTTTCCGATTAGATTGGCATTTGCAATGACAATCAACAAATCCCAAGGCCAAACGATGTCTGTTTGTGGCTTAGATTTGAGTACACCATGTTTTTCACACGGGCAATTGTACGTAGCATGCTCTCGAGTCGGTAAACCATCCAGTTTGTTTGTGCTCGCTAAAGATGGGCTAACAAAAAATATTGTCCACGCTATAGCATTAAAAGATTGATGTTGTTTGTTAGTGTTACTGTCGTAATTAATATGTGATATGTAATTTTAAGAAATAAACTATAATAACCTGAAAATAATATTGTTTGGCGTTTGTTATTTTTATATTCCCTTATCGTTCATAGCGCTCCATGCCCATTTAACGCATATACCACATACTTACACACGTATAATAAGTGAGTTACTTTTTGTCTACACTAGAATTTATCTAGAAACTAGAAATAATTTATAAGGCAAAACAACGTTTGCCGGGTCAGCTAGTATATATATATATATCTTAATATATATAAATTACGCGTCACGTTGTTTGTCCGCTATGGACTCCTAAACTACTTAACCGATTTCAATCAAATTTGCGCACCGTGTGCAGTTTGATCTAACTTAAAAGATAGGATAGCCTTCATCTCAATTTATAGCCGCGATATTATTTTATTTCAAATTATTGCGGTATCTGTTGACTGGATTGAGTAAGTATTCTAACAGATGGCGCTGTGTTGAAAGTACCAACGTTTCACATAAGCTACAATTTAATGGCATAACCACCACGTGTTGCTGAGTCTAAAGTATAAGTTAAATTTATTTCGTAGTAAACGCAATACAGTGATTAGCATAGCCGGCCACGTGTTATTTAGACTGAATTATAAACTGAATTCATATTATAGTAAAAGTAAAACAGTGGAATTTTATAATTCAAAATAATAAACATTATTGTTAAAAATTTAAAACTATCTGCCCTACCTACCTCATTAATAAGTTAAAGTGTTACGTGTTATTTACTAACAACTTTGTAATGTACTCATTTGTTACAGACTTGAATACAAAAAATAAAAAAATTTAAATTTATTTCTTTTGTATTGATTTTTGCTCAATATCAACGGTAGTAGAAAATCAATCATGGAGGTCGCCATATATTTTGACAAATGGCATCTGCGTAAAAAAGCATGGTGGTCCCCATGACTGGTGTTCTTAATAAAAACCGTAGCCACAGCAACGCGTGGCCGGGTCTGCTAGTATATATATATATATATATATATATATATATATATATATATATATATATATATATATATATATATATATATATATATATATATATATATATATATATATATATATATATACATATATATATATACATATATATATATACATATATATATATACATATATATATATATATATATATATATATGTATATGTATATATATTAGGGTGTCCCTTATTTTTCGAAGTTTTTATTTTCTAACGCATAGGTTCTAGTTTTGTTCATTTGACCCTAAAACACTCGAAAATAAATTTTTATTTTATTTGGAGCACTGCAACCCGTGCCGACTTGCATGGAAACATGTTCGTACAAGTAACGTCCCAGGTGCCGCGCGTGCGCCGTGCTTGCTCGGTCAATTAAAGGCGGGTTTTCCTAGCAGACAGGTTACAGAGCGGTCAAATGCATCATACACTACATACTACCACCAGAATTTAGTTCAAATAACCGATCACATGACTGACTGGTACAGTTGATGCGCTTCTTAGTAAAACATAAACACGCAGCATTGCCATAAGTTGTGAATTCCTGTTGGAGCGGTAATTGGTAATTTGTAATTAACGTCGTACGAGAGCAATACAAAGGGCTATTGACGACTGCCTGGGATCAATCCCTTAAGGGAAAGATTCGAGGACAACAACTCGTAATTTTGAACCATAATCAGATGACGAAGCAACACCTGAGCTGGCACCCCACTCTCCAAACTTCCACGCCAACCCAACGTGAGGACTTTCGGCCGCGACATATTTAAGATGCACCAGCTGCCTCTACACCATACCCTTACAAACATGCATACCCGGACATGGATTCGAACCAATAACCTTCCGATCTAGAGGCTAACACCTTTACCACTATACTGGTAGAGGAATTCGAGACGTTGGACTTGAATCTCTTCGCGCGGCGTTTCTAGTTTGACTCTTGAAAAACCGGGCTTTGCTCTCGGTTTGTCGGTTATTTAACGCGCATTGTTTTACATTTCAAAGATGTCAATGGAACTGAGAAGCAGTTAAAAAAAGCATTTTCTCGGTTGGTGAGGTGAGTCATTGAGAAAGGTTAGAGCGAAATCCATAAAATCTGATTTTCAGAATAACGTGCCCGAAGTAGCTACCGTGTATTACGATGGAAAATTGTTACCAGGCCTGGATGTGTGATGTTCTAAAGAAGAACGCCTGTCGATCCCTATTTCATTTGGAGAGAAGGTGCAACTTCTTGCAGTACCAAAACTTTACAGCTCTTCCGGCAAAGATGAAGCTAAAGCAGTTTCAAACGCACTTAAAGAATGGAATCTCAGTGATAAAGTAGAAATAAAGTGATGTGATACGACAGCATCTAATACAGACAGCTTGTGACATTTTGAACAAAATCTAGAAAGATAATTGTCACTCTTTGCTTGCCGTCATCATGTTTATGAACTGGTTCTGAAAAGTGTATTTGAATCAAAGATCCAAGTCGCAAGCAGTCCCGATATTCCACCACTGATCAAAAAGTTCAGAGACAACTAGAAAAACATTAATCCTAATGCTATCGAAACATGCACAGAGTTTGCCAAACAGCATCTTTTTGACGCGACCATTAACGGATTGGGGATGTTTTTAAACCATGAACTGCAAAAATCCATTATACGTGACGATTATCGGGAACTGATCGAACTATCTGTTATTTTCTTGAGAGGAGATAACGAGAGTAAAATTAAAATCAGACCTCATGGCGAATTGCATCCAGCACGATGGATGGCAAAAGCTATTTACTCTTTGAAAATATGTTTGCTGCAGTATCAGTTCAAAATGAGCTTTGAGGACAAGCGAGCGGTGCAAGATGTTTGTTTATTCATATTGACAGTTTATGTGATGCCCTGGCTTGGATGCAGTTCGTCGATGAAGGCGCCGAATCAAGATTTGCTTTTTTTAAAGACGTTAAAAGAGTATGAAATAGTTGACAAATTGATTTTCAAAGCTGCCCTGAGCAAGTTCAGTCAACACCAGTGGTATTTATCAGAGAAAATAGCCGTACTATCACTCTTTGATGCTATAGTTTATAAACAAACCAAGGCGAATATTGTAATGAACTTACTAAGAGAAAGTTAATATGACAATATATTATATATGAAAGTATATATACGTTTGTTCCATTGAAGGAAGAGATGTCTGTATCTTTATACGATGAGAGTTTTGTTTGATCTGTTATTTTAAATTCTGTTAATTTTCTTGTGATACCAATTTCTCTTATTCTTTTAGGGAAATCAATGAGTGATTTCGTATCCATCAAGAGCAAAAATTTGTTTTCGTGATTAAAAGTTGACAACAGCTTCCTCCAAGAAAACATATCTTCGTGGGAAGAAAATGCAGCCTTTGTGGAAGCTAAAAATACGATTTTTAACTTAAAAGCAGTAAATGACACAGCTGAAAGAGCTGTTAAGCTAATGCAAACCTTCCATGGTTTAAATACCGCAGAAGAAGAACAGAAACAGTTCTTATTACGTTGTGTGCAAGAACATATTAAGATGTATCCAGACTGTATAAAAGAGACCTTAAACTGAAAGTATCCTGAATAATTATGTGTAACTTTATTTATAATAATTAAAGTCATTACTTAAATCTGTCTTTTAATCAATATTTACCTAAGATATATGCATAGTTGCGATGACCTAGCTACATATTAAGATCTGTTCAAAAATGTCTATTTCAATAAAATTTGGGGCCCTGTCGGTACGGGTTAACATTAACGTAGGAAGTTAAAATTTTATATTTAAGTAAGGCTTAGTATATTAAAAAAATTTAGAGGGTATGCGTTTTGATAACTGCAAAAAAAAATTTTTCGACCATATAAGGGACACCCTAATATATATATATATATATATATATATATATATATATATATATATATATATATATGTGTGTGTGTGTGTGTAAATGTTCATAAGTATGTCTATTCTTCATAACTCAGGAAGATCTATCAAATTTTAATTAGGATGAAGTATGTGAAAATTTAAAAACTGGCACGAATACATGGATAGTTTATAATGAAGAAAAGCCTTAAAGATAGAGTAATGGCTAAAACTAATACTGGTCGCGCTGGCTTATGTTCAATCTCTCTCCCCGCACAATAGTAAATTTACACACAAAGTAATTCTGTTCAAGATCAATCCATTTTGACCAAACAATTCATTTTAATCTCTCTAACGGCCATATTCACAAGTCACGAATTAACTCAAGGATCAGTTGATCCACGGATAAGATTTAAATCGCGGCTCATCAAAAACCGTATTATAAAATGAAACGCTCGCTATGATTGGCTACTATGCACCGTCTCCTCACGATCATGATATTGTTTGGATTTGTTACGACGCCCGAATCTGTATTCATACTAGTCAAACACGTACTTCGCCGGCAGAATTGATTCTGAATTGTGATTAAATAGTACTCATACGGCATTTTAATTTGGGTTTGGAAAAGAAACGCAAAGTTATTTAATTTCAAATTTAATTTTTATGGAAACCCAAATTTTGCAAGAAAGAATTCTACACAATGTCTTGAAAAATGAATGTAATCCGATTATCTTTGTATTTGTCAGTTAGGGTGTGTGTTGGTGTAAAGTGATTTTCAGACTTGCATAGCGAATTTTTTTTTATTTTCGTAATAAATCAACAAAATTATTTTCATTTCACGACGAATTTGCATCTGCCATGGTCATATTCTCTGTTAAATATCGTTTGCAGATAAGAAAAAGTAAGCAAACGTTTTCTGGCTCGAGGCGCCACAGTTACTCCCGATCGCGAGCGATTGCCTTCTCTTGTGTATTCTCCAGCTATCTTATAAATATTGTACTAGCAAAATACCCGACCTTACTCGGTTTGAATTCGTTTACTCTAGATTGAAGAGATAATCAAAATATATAATGACTTACGTTTTTTGTAGAATAAAAATTTATTTTAACACCTTTCGCCATCTTTATATTTTCTACAACTTACTTTGGACACAAATCCTACACATGCATATCTATTCATGTAATACATTTCACATACATCGCACAATTGCTGTATGACAAAGCTACAAAATGACGAAAGGTGATACTGAGGTTACTACTATAAAAGACGATTTGAGGGAGATTTGGCATTCCCTTTCTTGAGTTATTTTCATTTTCAACTCAATTAATTAAAATTACGATTTACGGCGAGTGCTTTCGCACTCATAGTGAACAAAACAATATTTTTTTTTACTTGTGGCACTCTTGCCTTCGGTATGCGACATTGTGAAATTTTGCAATCTTCTCCTGTCATTATTACAACAAATTTTTTAATGTTGGAAAAAGTTCTAGTTCGGATTTTTAAACATTATTATTCTTTCAATAACGGTATTATTCTTTAAATAACGGCATTATTCTTTAAATAACGGCATTATTCTTTCAATAATGGCATAACTACACTTAAAATTTACTGAAAATTTGTATTGACTTGCCTAACATTTTTAAGTCTAATACTTTGTGGTGCTGTTGCGTGTGATGAGAAGGAAAACACATTTATTAAAATAACAAATATTTAAAACAGAAAACAGTGAAATAGATCAAAATAAAAGATGTCGGAAAAATTGTTCTAAAGATATTAATTTGTGATTCATTTTTATCTCTTGATCTCGCACAGTTACTATAACTTACAACTAAAAGTGCACAAAATTTAGAAATGTGAAATTAATTCAGAGCGAAAGAAACAGAAAATATCACTGCTCACGCGATCTTGCTCATTCTCGTTTCGTTGAAAAATATCGTCTGTCTCAAATATATTGAAATCGTTTTCATTGCGCAAAGAACAAAAATAAGTGAAGTATCAGAGCTGAAATTCCATTAAAAAATATAATTTTTGAAGAATAATTACTTTTTCAGCACATTACTGGTAAAGCAAACGAAGTAATCGTAATATTCAATCGACATTCCAATTTTTACAAAACTACCAAATTATGGTTAATTTAAGTATACTTACTCAGGTGTTTTAGCATGAAACTCATCTAAATATAACAATAAAGAAATGTTTAATATTGCATTCCCTAAACTAATAGATAATGTATAAAATAAAATACACTGCAAATATATGGAATACAATTCATGTGATGCATACACAAACACAAAATCGAGCATAGAACAGAAAGACGGACAGACAGACTTTCGCAAGTAATTCCACTCGCTAAATGAAGATAAGTACTCACTGTATGCAAATTTCCATGAAAATATCTTAAACCGTGTGGACGTGTATAGGGCTCAACATACAGACAGACACCAAACGATAAAAAGGCGGATTCGGCATCAGAAGGGTCCAAAACGGATAGAAAACTTGAAATGGGTCGAAAATATTGAATGTACAAACAAACACTCCATTCTTATTTATATAAATTAATGTTTAATGTCAATAAATTATCTTATTAGAACCTTGATTAACCGGTGTGTTGCTCACCCAATACTAACGTTCGCTCTCTCATTAGGTTCTACTCTGGCGAGCCAGAATGTAGTTCGAACCAGAACACATATGGCATATGTATTTTTGGAAAATGTAATCACGTTCTTGTTCCGATTCATATAAGATCAGTTAAATGCGCGTCGTCACAATAATACTGTAATTTAGCAGGAAATGAAGTGTGTCGTCCATTTTGTTTCTTTCGCAAAAAGATAGTATTGCGTATGCGTAACTCTCAACTAAGTGTTAATTTGCCGATTTGCCGAAATGGCGGTTTAAACCACGGATTAGGCATTGTGAATACGGTTTTTTCGATAACCCGGGATTATCTTTGATCCGCGGGTATACTTGGACTTGTGAATACGGCCGTTTAATTATGAATTTATAAAGTTGTTGTGTACGAAAAGTTGGTATATATTCCTATTCTAAACGGAAGAGGAGCAAGAACGTCTTGTTCATGAAATTGAGTATGAAAAGTGAAATATGATAAGGTGAGGTTTGTAACGTAGAGTGCAAATGGTTAGTGATATAAAAAGTGGGATACCAACAAACAACTACTACATATAAGAAAGCCCTCCAACGACAACCATTAAAACTGATGACGTAGACGTAGTTAGGCGATTGAATTTCGTTCGGGTTACTAGTTGTGTAGCCTTTATCAAACCATGAACGAAAAATATTTTTCTTGTCGTTGAATTCGCCGCTGCGATTCTAAATGAAATTACTACGCCGCACGTAAAAGGCAAAATATTCAATATTTCACGCTATTTACGACAAAAAATCGTTATATATGTGTGGTTATAACAAATTAAATACATTTCTAAATCGCAGTGTCTCATTACACTCAAATATCGGACAAGGCGCTGGGAACTATTTGTTTCTCTCAGCCTTTTTCTCCACTTTTTTGTTTATTTTGATATTTTCAGTGGATGGAATAGCCGGTGCTCACGCAGGGTGTTGCGCAGAATCTTGTAAAAAGATAATTGTAGCTTTTATTAATTGGGGAATTATCGTGTTTAAGTATTCGGTACCATTTAGTAAAACGAATTAATGTGATGGTCCCTAAGTTTCCGTCTTTAGCCTTTCAAAGGATGATGAATTCAATAAATGGCCGTACAAAGAATTTCAAGATAAGTTTCTTTTTTGGGAAAATAAAATGTGCATTTTGAATTTATTTACCTATTCATTTTGTAAATTGACAAAGCACCAAATTTTAAATTTATTTACCTATCTATTATGTAAATTCACTGTAAGCATCAAATTATGTTTGTTTTTTGGAAGTTTGTTCTTTTAACGAATTGTCGTTTTCAGATAGTAAAAATTCGTCCCACTCAATTTTAATCAATTATAGCTGTGATTAATTATTCAAGAGTGTACCAAGGAGTGGTGTGCAAAGAGACTTATTCTGCAACCCCAAAATTATATTTTCTTTCTCAAATTATGTCTGAACAACTTGTGTTTTATGGAAATTTTGAATTTGCAAGCTATATGCACTCCAAAAATTAATTTCTTGGTCAAAATGTACTCCTCAAAATTTATTTATGTGTACATCACTTATAATGGATGGATACGCAAAAAGGTATTAAAATAAAATAATGAAAGATGTTAGAAAAATGTGAAAGGGTGTTTAAAATAGAAGTAGGTTTTTATTTTAGTTGGATATTTCTAGTCCAAATTATAAAATCTTAATTTTTGTAACATTTTTTTATTGCTTATTTTGAGTATATTTAAATTATTATCATTGTTGCCTGAAAATATTAAAAACATAATATTATAAAACTACTTGTAACTTTTTGTTCTGACAGGGCTGTTCATTAATCAGTAAAAACATTTCAGTATAGGTTTGAATTACATTTTACTCCCACGCTGGTTTGGAAGTCAAAACAAGTCTGTAGTTGTCATCAGGACACAGTGGGAAACTGAACTGGCATTAAAGACTATATGTCCACAGTCGTTTGCGGAGGGTCAGGTATGACACATGTGTGCGGGTCACTCGTTAGATAGTTGCTAACGACGAATCCGGTGCTGTGACAGCTGCTCTGATAGTCACTCTGTCTTCCCGTTCTGTTCTGGCCCTAGATCGACCGCTGCCGTCCTGACGCTGACATCTGCCGTTCTCGACCCACTCTTGCCAGCATCGTCTAATCGCCTCATTGCTTCGACCAATATGTCGAGCGATTCTTCGATTCATCCAACCAGCATCCTTCAATCCGAAAGCACTACCTTTTTCAAACGCTGCCATATGCTCGTAATGAGCATAAATGTTTCGGCGAGGCATTGTTACAGTCGGCGTAAGATATCCGCAGTCGAAATACAACATAAGTTAGGATCATAGATTGAGAATTGCTCCTTATATACACCTGTTGAATATGCAATTCAAATGCGCTGGAGATCCCATTATTCCTTCATTGGAGACCAAATTTTAATCATTTGCATATTCGTTCAAAATATCTTTGCGTGCGAAATTTCTTTACAACTGGACAACTCTTTCTTGGTGCGTCGAGTTCTTTGTTATAGAATGTGCAATAATGTTTTAAAAAAATTCCTCATCTCCAGTACCTGAATTGTCATTTTCAATTGTAATTGATGTTGATTTAAAGGTAAGTGAATTTTACTGAAATATACCTGAATAATTACAGTAGTTTTAAATTTACTTCGCATGTAAATAATATAAATGATCTTGTGTCTCTCATACAGCAAATTGGATAATAATAATGGCTCTGAATCCAATAAATTAAGTAATTTAATATCCTTAAAAAGTGCTTTTCGTTAACTTAAACAAATTGTCCCTGAAAATAATCACGATAGAATAATTTTTTTAAGTGAACAGATAAACTTTAAAATTGGATGATTTATAAAAAGATGGAATAGTTAAGGTATGCTCACGCTCTTAGTGCTAAATCAATATGTTCCACTAGTCTTGAATGGTAAAATCTTTGTCTGGCTATTAAATGTTTTTTTAAATTTAAGTGTGTAAAAGTTTAAAACTTGTTAGTCTCAATAATAACATGGAAAATACTGTGGATACTGCAGATTACATAAAAATTATTGTTAATTGGTTTAACATAATGAATGTCAAATTTATATTCAAAGGGTATCATACAAGCAATATTTTCCAGCAACCTTTAACATCAAATGAAAATAATGATGCACTTTATTTCCAGCATAATTTCCTAAGTTGGTTAGAAAATTGGGAGAGCGTAACTATGCAAACTGGAAGGCTTTCACGAGAAAGACTCCAAGCTCTTAAACCACATATGAAGTCATTGAAATTACCAGATATTGCATTGATGAACTGCCGTTTGAATATATTTTAACTGAAAAATTTCAAATGAATACATTAGAGAATCGATTTGGCAAATATAGACAATTTGTTGGATCACAATATAACGTGTCCTTGACACAAGTTTATGTGGTTGACAAAAAAATAAGACTTCGATCCATGTTGCCTTTGAAATTGTATTTAAAGTATAGAGAATTAATAAAATGTGGTCATGTAATGTAACCATACATCAATCTTTTCATTGCATTATTATTTTGCTTACGTACAATTATATTTATTTTTGATATTGAAAATTAAGATGACCTTCTTTGGGAAAATGTAAATATTTTAATTCAGGTACTGGTGGGGTTTTAAATTTTGGTGTTGCTTGATTTCTTTCTATTATTAAAATGAGAGTAATGAATTATGAGACAGTCTCTCATTACATGAGTTTTTAAGCATATCTGGAAATTAAAAGTGCTAAAATGTTTCCTAATTTTCAAAGTCAGTTAAAATCAGAACTTTTAACATTTAATGTACATAGTTTTATTTTTATATGTATTGTATAACCAATATCTTAGTAGTTTCATTTTTAATTGTTTCTGAACATACTTTTAAATTGGCTTTAAAATATATCAAAGCTTTGGTGTTAATCATAATCATTCAAATATTTATTGTAAGCATACATATCTTACGTACCACTGAATAAAGATTTTGTTTCGCTAAAATCTGTTACGTATATTTTTATTTTCTGTCATGATTTTTTTACAGGGTTGGTCGATTTATATCACATTAATATAAATGATTAAATCAAGAATACTTTTTTCACATTTTAAATTTTTAAGTGATTTTTCCTAACAAGAGGGTACATTTGGTTTATTAGAAATTTATTTAATATAAATTTGTAATATATTTTCATCAGTTTATGTAATATTGTGTTTGCAAGTCAACATTTACCCTAAAACGGACAAAGTCAGTACCACATAAAAGTAATTTATAAGTGTGTCTTATTACACCAGTAGAGTATCTATATATATAATTCTCTTACGTGGCACGCAAAAAAGACGTTATTTGTTATTGCGTTTTGGCAACATTGTGCGATTATTTGTTTACCATCACGAAGTCTCGCGCCTCAATTGAATTCATAACGTAATCGGATGAAATTTTATTGAAAAAAATTAATTTCAGTCGAGCTGTTGTAGTTTGTAATACAAATCAAAGAAAACGGGGTATCTTTTCAGGGCCAACAATTGTAGTTCAACAATACGCTTGAACTTCAACTTTAGACAACAAACTCAATGAAAAAGTGAGTGGCTCGAGTGCTGGGGAAATGTACACACAAACAACATGCTGGGTATTCAATTTCCAAAGCAGCGATCACATTTCGAGTCAAAATTTGCACAGTTTTAATTTGAATTCTGATTTCAGAGGCACTGTATATATCTTTTCTGGGTGGAGTGGTCGTTCACGGTAAGTCGTCGGTCGCCAACTAATTTTTGTCGCCAAATCAAGATGGCGGCCGAATTCCGTAACAGCAGATAGGGTTGCAATAACAAAAACGGGAGATGTGAAGAAAATACGCAAAAGGTGAAGGTTACTATATTTGGCGACAAATCGCCTTCTTACCGTGAACGACCACTCCACCCTTTTCTGCAAACAGCAAATTTAGATTGAAATTTTTTTTTTTTTTTTTAATATTATATTTTGTAAACAATCCCTTCTGCTAGGACACATGTCTTCATTGATGCGAGCGAAGCGAGCATAGGTTCGCGCAGCGAACCAGTGAGGATTGCAAAGCAATCCTCCGGGGGTTGGCGAGCGCTAGCGAGCAGGGGGCTGGCCCCCTAGTAATAATTAATAAATTAATCAAATTTTGAATCTGTAACTTAATTTTTCACAGGCAGTTTTTGATTCGTAAACATTTTAGGGGAAGATAGACAATTTTGTTGATATTTTACACTCTTGCCATCAAAGCAAGAAATGTAATTTAAATTATATTTGTTCTTGTAGTAACCAAATATAATTTAAATAATTAATTAATAACCAAATTAATTATCCAAACAGTAATTTGAGTTTTGCATTAATAAATAAAAAAGGTTTGAGGAGAATTTAATAAAAAAAAACCCAGATAGATTTGATTTTTATCCACTTTTTTTTGTTATGATATAGATGTAGTTTTTAATATTAAAGCTCTTAATAATTGTATTTCAGTCATTCTCATAACCTTTTTCTATAACTGCAGAGTTTTTTTGTTTAAATCAAAAGAAACGAGGAAATTTTTTAGATTTGGTTATGTTATCAATCAAATGATTATAAATGCTTCAAATATTTACGTTTCGATGGTAAATAATCTAGCTTTTTGCAACAAATATAATCTCTTAAAATTTACCGTCCTTAAAAAACACGAAATGAATGCACCTGATTGATTAACCTTACGGAAAACAAAGATTAAGATTAATCAACTATAGTTTATCATTTCCAAAAGTAGCGAGAATCGTAGGATACGTTTCACACTGACTGGAGTATAACAGTCGTGACGTCATTTCTTCCGTTGTGAGGCTTTCTTATCTATAGGAGGTGTTGTACCAACATAGTCGTCAGCGCTACAGGAGAATGGTAGTGATTGGTAGAATACACTTATCTGACATTACAGACTAGGTTGCAGCTTCAAAATCATGTTTAAATTAAGGATTGGAAAGCTATTACCATTTTTCGATGAGAACATTTCCGTGTTCAGATGGGGCCAAATATTATAAGTCACTTTTCTAAAACAATTGAGAAAATCACATTCTGGAGTCTGGTTTGTTAATGTTAAGAAGGTGGCAAAATGTCGTAAGTCTTTCTCTTTCAGTTTATGAGAAAACAAAATTGCGGTCACGAAAACTTAAAAAAACTGACTTTTAACATTTTGCCATCGGAGCACAGATTTAATAGTTTGAATTTCAGTATTATATTTTGGTACAGTTGCTTTCTATGTTTATAGCTGTGGCATGTCCATGGCGCACTTCTAGTAGCGAGTTCCGCCAGGTTAAGGCAACCCATCTGTATTACGACTATTGCAATTTTTATGAAAACCTCCACAAGCAGAAAGATTAAATTTTCATTTGGAATATTCTAGAAAGTTCTTTAAAATCCGTTAAACTATCGTTAGATTTCATTGGTCAATTCGTAATTTTTGAAACAATTCTTTCCATGGCGACTTGAGAAGTGCGCAAAAAAAATGCGCCAAGGCCCTTGCCACCGCTTTAAACGACTTCAACTGTACCTACATATATTGCTGTTGGTTTATATAACATTAGCAATATCATTATAAATAAAAACACAAAACCCGCATTTATTATGGTAAATCTAAAAATAATTAATTAATGTCTTCCATTTTAAGCGAAATATTTCATATACATTACATATGGCCTGCCACTGATGTTATGTTTTGTTTGTAATGTGTAAGTAATTATTCATGTACATGCTTTTAGTAATTTGTGGTGATTTCATTTGGAGTGATAGAAAAAACTGTTGATAATGCTAACGTGATTTTCAACTTACAGTATTCGTTCACTTTAGCATATTCCATTTGCATTGCATGCTTAATTTCTAACTGAAACGAACACATTTTCACTGTACGTTCTTAATTTTGATTCATCAATATTGAATTGAGAGTCAGACATAATCTTGAAATCTTTGTGAGAATGAATGAATATGTAAAATGAGAGAATGTGTAAAAGAAAAGAGGCCACTAAATAAAAGGCAATTCACAATCAAATGAATTTAAATCAAGTTAATCAAAACACATTCAGATTCATATTAAGTAAATCCTAATGAATACGGTACAATTTCTATGGGTGAGGTTTTCAGTGTAAAGCGGTACATTGATGGTTGATATAAATAGAAATAAAAATAACTTTACTTCTAGTTTTGGTCGTCACCATGGGGCAAATTTAAAAAGTAGAATGCGAAATGGTAACTTTATATGTTGTTGTTGTATGTTCTTCTGGCATACATATGAAAGCAAGGGATGGACAGAAACATTCAAGACAAGTACAGAAGAAGAATATTTTTATTATTACAAACGATAATCCCAGCAAAGAACAGAAGGGGTGCGCTGCTTTCCTTTCAAGACGGGAATCCATTCCAGGCGAAAGTCCGACATCTTTACCCAATTTTACACCCATGCCTTATCCGGGATTCGAACCCGGGCCCACTCGGTGACAACCGAGGATCATAACCACCATACTGGCTGGGCGGCAACTTTTTATGTTCTCAAAATCAAATGACCGAACCCAGTACTAACGTGAACCTTAAATTACTTTCCTCTTCTCGGTAGAATCTAACATTCTTCATCTGATTGGTCCACAAGATGGAAGAAGACGCCCATCCATTGAGTAATCATCTGATTGGTAAACGATTATCTGATGGTAGACCTGCGATTTTCACCACATTTGTCACTCCTCTATAGTAATGCGTTTTCAAACACCTCGTCATAAAGTGTTATATCGCCAAAAGAGGCGATAAAGCATCAAATAGGCCAACCAAGTCCATCTTTACAAATCAGTCACGTGACTACTAGTCGACTTTATTGTTGCACATTTCGAAGCTGCTCTCAATCGCAATGCTTAATCTATTTAATTTCACGTCTATATTCATTACATGGTTCTGGACACATAAAAACGCTATCATAGTTCATTCTAACTTTTATGTCCCCTCTAGTGCCGTCACATGACTTTAAAAAAGCCTCTTAAAACGAATCATAAAATTTTAAGTCATGTTTCTTGTCTTACACAGAGCTCATTCCATCGATAAAGATTTGTGGTTTTCTGTGTTTGTCTTGTCCAAAAAACCTTTTAAATTACATTTCTTTTTTTTTAATAATTTCTCCACGACAATGGTACTACAAAATACTTTTGTAGACCATCCTCAGTTCAGTTTAACGTGTAATATTTATGTATAAATACAAATATAGCTCTTTAGTGCTCATTATAATAATCTACGAATCAAACTCGCTTAGATCATTCAGGTCCATTAAAGAAAATTGCATTAATTATGCATAAATGATTTCCTTTTAAGCAGTGCTTTGAATAAGCTAGTGTTGCGCAAGCGAATTGTGTTCGTGATAAAATGAATACTTCTGAAACTATTGATTTTCCGGCACTGGGAATGTATACACACAATTCTACAAACACTAAGATATTCCAAACTAATTTACAATTAACCGATTGATTGGAGAAAGAGTGAAAACTCAGTATATACTCGCATTTCTCTGGAATTACTTAGTTATATTACTGGTAATTTTAATAGCAACACTCATACAGTTAACCCCGTATCATATTACGACTATTGTTTCAAGTTTATCTAAACGACAGCCCACACGATTTAACTAAATGCGGTGGGTTCAGTAGGGCAGAGTGGAAGGGGTAAAGAGGTTCTGTGAACTTTGATCTTTAACTGCCCCACTCAGTGCGGTTGATTACCCTCTAATAAACAGCAGCTGGTCAACAAAGGACAAAGGGAATGATGATATTAAGCAGAACTGTACAACAAACGTAACTGAAGTATCCAATTTCAGAAACCTCATTTAGGGCCAAAATTATCTATCTATATTTCCCTAACATTGCGTGGGCCGTGGTAGTCCAATTGGATGAGCAACGGATTATAAACCGGAGGGTTGCGAGTTTGAATCCTATCCAAGACCGTCTTGTATAAATGAAGTTGGTGCATCTTTAATCTGCCGTGACATCAAATGTTCTCACGTTGGCGTGGTGTGGAAGTTTGGAGGTTAGGGTTCCAGCTCAGGTGTGTCCTCGCCATCTGACCGTGGTTCAAAATGACGTGGTATTGTCATCAGATCTTTCCCTAAAGGGGTTGATTCCGGATCGTCAGAAATGGTCTGTCGTGTTGCTCCAAGAAGACGTTAATTAACTACCTGAGCTGGTATTCCTCTCTTCAAACTTCCACACCACGATAACGTGAGGACCTTTGAGGCCATGACAGATTCAACATGCACCGGCCCTTTTTCTATACACGACTGTATTGGGTTCCATGATAACCCGCAAACACCTGGAAGTAAAACCGTTACTCTCCCAACAAGGCTACCCCATGGGCCCAGCAAAAAACAATATATAAACAATCTAAAATAAATGGGTAATAAATTTTTTGCCAATTTTTTACGCTTTGTTTAAGAGTGTTTCATTTGACCTGCATATTGTTGATGTATTTACATTACTTACTATACAATTCATGTTTCACAGACAAATGGTATTATTCAGTAGTACAATTATATAGATGATTCTCGAAATAATTCTCGATTGCTCAAATAATTCTTGATACCACAAATATTTCCTGATTATGCTGTTTTTGTCTTGAGATATATCTTAAGTTAATAGGTAATAATTTTTAGCCAATTTTTACGCTTTGTTTAAGAGTGTTTCATTTGAGCTGTATACTGTTGATGCATTTTCATTACTAACTGTACAATTCATGTTTCACAGATAAATGATATTATTTATTACTAAGATTATATAGATGATTCTAGAAATTATTCTCGATTGCTCAAATAATTCTTGATACCACAAATATTTCCAGATTATGCTATTTTTGTCTGGAAATATATCTAAAATTAATAGGTAATAATTGTTTTGCCAATTTTTACGCTTTGTTTAAGTGTGTTTCATTAGAGCTATATAATGTTGATGCATTTTCATTACTTACTGTACAATTCATGTTTCACAGACAAATGGTATTATTCATTAATAAAATTATATATATGATTCTCGAAATAATTCTCGATTACTCAAATTGTTTCCGATGACACAAATATTTCCTGATTACGCTATTTTTGTCTTGAAATATTTCTGTTATTGATTTTGGGTTTTATTTTTTCCGTGACATTCTGGAAGAAAATTTTCGAAGCGGCAAACGCTGTTTAATTGAAGAGATGAACTTTCAATGCCTTACAAAAAAGCGGCGAACAAATTCTAAGCCTACAGTACATCCTTTTTAAAGATAGTACGCTTATTCATTCGTTTTCTTCGAAATCGTCATTTATTTCTTATTCAGTCTCTTCTACACATAAATCTTCTACAATTTCGGAGTCAATGATTCGGAAAATACGAATGAAAGGAATCCATCTGCCTGTAAGTTTAAAAAACAAGTTCGTCTTAAATGACTATTGGTGCAACCAGAATTCTTCTGAAATTAATGAGTTAACATTATTTGAATATATATTTCGAATGGGATTGATTTTATTTCGTATTACCAGTCATTCGTAGTAAGCGAATTCATCTTAATGATATTTGACTGAACTTGCAGTCTCAAGGTGAAAAATGCTTAAAATTTGAAAATAATTTTTTGTATTTTATTACCAGTCATCTAATTTATGATCAGTCCTTATCATTTAATGAATTTATCGATCACTCTGTAGGTCCAAAACTGAACATTATGTAATATATTTTTGAATACATATTTTTTGTTTCACTTTTAAATCAAAATTTTAGTAAACGATGATACACGACAAATAAGGGAGTAACACAACTGGCTATAGTAAATTAAATTGAAGCAAACGATTTTACTTGTATTTAAAAAAAAACACTACTCTAATTTGGTTACGAATGAATATTATTTAGTGTGTTCTAAGAAATAAACTATCAGAAATATGAGCACTGTTAAAAAATAAAAAAAATTAGTTATGATAAAAGAAAATAATACATGTTTAAAATCTATCAGTTCAAAATAGGAATAAAAATGTCATTCGGAACACATGGTTTGGGTTATTGCATAAGAAATGTTAAATATATGACAAGAAGGTAAATACTTAAAAATGACACACATTGTTTATTACCCAAAAAATTGATCCCAGTAAACTGTTTTAAAGGGCAGAGAGAAATTTTCATTTATTTTCTATACAAGAAACTTCCAAAAATATCTAAATATACACTCAAAAAGGTTTATATGTCTTAACTTTAATTCACTATATTTCTTTTATGATCTTTAAAAAAAGTAGAAATTGTTTTCAATACGTATGCCATGAAAAAAAAAACTACATAATCAAATTAATTTACTCCCAGACTTGTTTTGACAATTTGTTAAGGTTAAAATTTGGAAGGAAGGTCATAAGAAATTATATTTGAGGCTCGAAAAAAATAATACTATAATCTATAAAATAAAGATTACTTAACATCTAATAACTAAAATTAGATTAGACTATATATAATTTTTTAACCACGGCGTTGCGGTTGCGTATTTTTAGCGTGCAGGGAATTCAGACTGAAAACAATTAAGTTGACTGCGACGATTAAACTTAACATTTATTGAACAGATTAAATACATAAACTAAAGAAATCTATCAGCGCGCTAACAAAGGTGGTTACGAAACTACGAAACTGTAATCTCAAGAACAGATTGAGGTATTTAAAGTGTGAACACATTATGCAGCATGTGCACGTCAGAAGTCTCTTGAAGTGGAAGTGGAAGTAGTCTCTAATTTGCATAACACCACATCACTCCCCCGCCAGTCGATGAGACGATACGATGTTGGAAACTCAGGCCTGATATGGCAACAACGAATCGTACTTTCCTACCGGACCGGGTCTTCACATCAGGCTTTGACGTCTCAGGCAAAATTGACCGTTGGCTGGTCGTAGGTGGTGATGTTGACATGAAAAAAAGCTGGCTTCAAACGATTGATGGTGACATTGGTCTTCTTGCCGTTGTTTTGAAGCTTACAAAATTTGTCGTTTCGTGCTATCACAGGAAATGGACCTTCGTAGGGCTGTTGTAGTGATTTCCGTACCATGTCTTGTCGAACAAACATGTGAGAAGAAGTCATCAGATCTTTATGCATAAAGAGTTCCTTACTTTCGTGTTGGGACGTTGGTACGGGCTTCACTTGCCGGAATTGTTCTCTTAAGCGGCGTAGGAAATGTAGTTGTGGCGGCTAATCGGGAACCGTTGTCGTCCGGAAAAATTATTCAGGAAGTCTGAGCTTTTTCCATAAACCGTATGCTGATGAAACACCAAGATCTTCCTTCACGCAGGATCGAATTCCCAAGAGAATATTCGGCAGCAACGTCCATCTGGTCAAAGCGTAGCACTTTATAGAGCTTTTCAATTGCCTTTGAAAACGCTCTACAATACCGTTGGATGCTGGATTGTAAGATGTTGGTCTGGCTTTCTGTGAACCGATGAAATTCATTAGAGAACGGAACAGGGCACTCTCAAATTGGCATCCTTCATCCGTCGCAAGATGCTCAGGAACACCAAAACGTGCAATCCAGCCGGTATAAAACGTTTTAGCAGCATTTTCGGCAGTCTGATCAATCATGGGAAATGCTTCTGGGCAGCGGGTGTAATGGTTTACGCACGCCAGTAGGTAGCAAAATCCTTTCGATGGGGAAAGCGGTCCTACGATGTCGATGTTGCCAGCGCTAAACCCACAGCTGGGCAAAGGATATTTCCCGACGGTCTGTGGATCTTTACTTTCTGGTATCCAAGACATGCTTTGCACCAGGCCGCTACATTTCTATATAGAGGTCTTTCCAGACGAATCTCTCTTTGATCAGCTACTGCGTAGCCATAACAACCGGATGATTCAAATTATATAAAGTCTGAAAAATACTCAAGCGGAATTCTTTAGGTACATATGGTCATGCAGCGCCAGTGGAAGTGTCACAAAATAAAGGGTGACCTGAATGACACGTAAGCGAGCACATTGGCTTCAGCACAAGTCCCGTGTCTGATTTTAATAAGCTCTTGAGCTCATCATCATTGACATGTGCTCCAGCCATACCCCCGAAGTCAATACCACCATGCAACTCGATTTTGCTTATGCGGGACAAAGCATCTGCAACACAATTATTTAAATAATCGATGTATTGAATATCTGTAGAAAACTGACTAATAAATTCCAAATGTCTCTGTTGTCGCGGAGAACAATTGTCTATTTTAGTTGCAAAAGCATAGTTAAGTGGTTTATGATCAGTAAACAAAATAAAGTATCTGCCTTCTAACATGTGCCTGAAATGTTTAGTTGCACAGTAAGCAGCGAGTAATTCCCGATCATACGTGATGTACCTTTGTTCATTTTTATTCAGTTTTCTAGAAAAGGAAGACTTTGGTTAGCACACATTGCTATGAGTTTGCTGAAGCATCTACCATTAGTGAATATGTAGCATCAATTTTCGGATGGACAAGCAATGTTGCGTCAGCTATCCTAAGCTTGAAAGTGTCAAACGCTTTGTGAAGTTAATCGTTCCATTCTATGGAAGTCCTATCATTTTTCGCCGACCAACCGGTATAGTGGTTAAGGTGTTAGCCTCTAGATCGGAAGGTTCCTGGTTCGAATCCGGGTCCGGGCATGGATGTTTGTAAGTGTATGGTGTAGAGGCGGCTGGTGCACCTTAAATCTGTCGTGGCCGAAAGTCCTCACGTTGGGTTGTCGTGGAAGTTTGGAGAGTGGGGTGCCAGCTCAGGTGTTGCTTCGTCATCTGACCGTGGTTCAAAATTACGAGGTGTTGTCCTCGAATCTTTCCCTTAAGGGACTGATTCCGGACCGTCGTCAATAGCCCGTTGTGTTGCTCTAGTACGACGTTAACTAAAATTACCATTACCTATCATTTTTCTTCTTCCCTTTAATTAACTCATGTAACGGAGCATGCTTTTCAGCCGCGTAGGGAATAAATATGTGATAGAAGTTCAACATGGCGAAAAAACGTCTAAGTTCATCGGCTGTTTTGAGCTGAGGGTAATCTTTTAACGTTGATACTTGAAATCCCAGAAAATATAAACATTCTACGCCAAAAACACATTTCTGAAGGTTTATTACAACACCGTGCTTGCAAAAGCGTTCAAGAATGGTTTTAAGATCTTGTTTATGCTCCTCCTAGTTACGTGATGCAACTAAAATATCGTCAAGGTATGGAAAACAACATTCAAGACCTCGTAAAACGTTGTCCATAAATCGTTGGAACGTTTACTAAACCAAAAATTATGTAAACATATTCAAACTAACCAATAGGTGTAATTACTGCGGTCTTAGGGATATCGCTTGGTACTACAGGAATCTGGTGATAGGCTTTCACAACACCTAACTTTGAAAAAAATAGTTTTCCCGTCGAGTTCTTGTGTTAAATCCTGTATGTGTCGAATTGGATACCTATCTACCTCTGTCACTGCATTCAACTGTGATAATCACAGTATACACGAAGCTCACCAATCTTTTTACGAACTGAATGAAAAGGACTAGACCAATAACTGTTAGATGGTCTTATACTCTGTTCGAACAAACTGGAAAACTCTTTCTTAACAGCGGCTAATCGTTCGGGACATAATCGTCTAGCCTTAAAAAAATGGGTAGAATCTTTATATGGGCGATACATCGTAACTACTGCGTTTTGTGTTAAGTGTAGGAGCAAATACACCCACTAATTGGGAATTCACCCAATAATTGGCTGTAATTTCAATCAGAAGCGAAAGTTGTTATACCTAATGATTGTGTAGACTTAACATTACCTTTCGAATAAAAGGTTCTTGTACCATCAATAAGGCACCGATTTTTACTATCGTT
Source organism: Metellina segmentata (assembly GCA_947359465.1). NCBI lineage: Eukaryota > Metazoa > Arthropoda > Arachnida > Araneae > Tetragnathidae > Metellina > Metellina segmentata. The sequence continues at coordinate 104,031,732 of OX375881.1, forward strand.
TAACAAACTGTAGCGTTCTAAGAAGTCTGCGCCTATGATCGGTCGTGTAACGTCTTCAATAACAAAAGTCCAAGGGAAATCGCGTCTAAGACCCAGATTCAATACGATTCGACAGCTAACATTAGGGCTTATCTGTATTTTTGATGCGTTTGCCACTTACAGACAAAACACGTTTTCTTTTCAGTTTTGACCACGAATTGCATGCTTGGGATAAACGGAAACCGCAGCACCACTATCAATCAGGATACAACTATTTGTCGACCTTTGAAAAATAAATAGGCGACCTAATCCTTGGCTATCATCCGTCATCGCCAGTTCAGATGAGCCCTTTAGTTTTCCTGAAACTTCCATGGTTCGTTTTACACTTATGCGCCTTTTCTCCAAACTTAGCATGATGCCAGCATAAATCTAACCGGTTGTCACTATGTGAGCTACAACTTTGACTACCTGATCTCGATCTCTTCCTCGAACTAAATCATCTGTCCTTACTCCCAAAAAGTCTTCGAACCTCGGCACTCAAAGCTGAAATTTGCGCACGTAAACCGTGCGCATGTATTTCGCGGTATTTCTGCAACTGTGGAGAAAATACCAGATACGTCTAGTATTTTGTCAACTATCAGAGCCAGACCATTTAAATCGTCCAAGCTGACAGACAAATTCTGGTGTACCTGTATTGGTAACTGTTACACCCTAAACTGCGCAAATATAATCAGGTAATTTATTTGCCGCGAGTTTTTTCATTTCAAATAACAACTGCGAAGTTTCAGTTTGTGCAAATTGATTGATAATTCGTGTTCTCAAACCCTCATACTTATTTTCGATGGGAGGAGATCGAACTAAATCACAAACGAATGCTAAAATCTCAATATCAACTACCGCTACTACTTTGTGAAAATTAGTTTCATCGCTAGTTATTCCAGCGTTTTTAAATTGGCTCTCAATGTTTAAAAACCCACAGCTCGGGGTTTGCACGCCAAAAAACTGAAACTTTAAAATCGACTCTGGGTAATGGATAATTCAGAGTCAGATTCGGTATCAGGCATTTTAAAAACGGGTTATCACAGCATTAAAATACGATTTTAGAATTTAAACACAAAACATTGACAGCGGAGGCAGGGAGGAACAAGGACTTGTACTAAAGCGAAACTCACCAAAAGGCACTCAGGATTCGATGAAGTTGAAAATTCGCTTTCATGGTCATCACTTTAGGACCATAGCCACGGCGGTACGGTTGTGTAATTTTAGCGTGTAGGGAATTTCGACAGAAAATAATTAAGTTGACTGAAACAATTAAACTTAACATTGATTTAACAGATTAAATACATAAACTAAAGGAATTTATGAGCGCGCTAACAAAGGTGGTTACGAAACTACGAAACTGAAATCTCAAGAATAGCTTGAGGTATTTATAGTGTGAACACATGACGCAGCATGCGCATGTCAGAAGTCTGTTGAAGTATAAGTGGAAGTAGTCTATAATTTGCATAACACCACTCTTTATTATCAAGCAATTCGTTCGAATCTTTCCCTTAAGGGACTGATTCCGGACCGTCGTAACCGTGGCTCAAAATTACGAGGTGTTGTCCTCGGATCTTTCCCTTAAGGGACTGATCCCGGACCGTCGTCAATAGCCCGTTGCGTTGCTCTAGTACGACGTTAACTAAAATTACCATTACCGGACCGTCGTCAATAGCCCGTTGTGTTGCTCTAGTACGACGTTAACTAAAATTACCAATTACCATCAAGCAATTCGTGCCTTTGCTAAAATTAAAATATTTATAATTTTAAATGGCAATTCTAAAATATTGATATACTTAGAATTTTAAATTGCTATTCAAAAATATTGATGAGTTTAGAATTTAAAATGGTTATTCAAAAATATTGAGATTTAGAATTTTAAATCGCGCTTCTAAAATAGTTGATAGATTTTCAATATAAACTGTCGATTCAAAAGATTATTTAAATAAATAATTAAATATGAGAAATAACCCGGTAAAACGCTGCATCGACATCACACACCTGCTGATGAGAACTCGAAAGATCCGTCTACGATTGTGGTTAATATCGGGTTGAGTAAAAGGTTTTACGCTAAAGTGAAATACTTCCGCGCCAACAGCTGTCATTTATGTGGTTGTTAGCCTTTCCACAAACGGGATTTTACATTCGAAAACTGAAAATTAGAACTACACTGCTGTGTAATTTGTTTATTAAAAATTTACTATCTTCTTCGTCAAAAAAGTGTTTAAACTGAAGCTATCACGTCAACAGATCAGAACGATTATGTACTATGAATTCCGGAACAAACTCAGTGCGACTGAATGCCACCAAAAATGTGTGAAAGTTTCGGCATCAATATTGTTTCTTACGATACAGTCAAAATTTGGTTTCGGAAGTTTAAAGATGTAAATTTCGATATAGAAAATGAACCACGTTCTGGCCGCCTTATTGAAGTTGATTGTGAGTCAAAGCAAATCAGTGATCAAGACAGAAATGTTTCAACACGAACTATTACGTTAGAGCTTTCCAAATAACAACAGTTAACGATCTGAAACGCATAAATCTAACGTTTAAGTTCAACCGCTGGCTGCCTCACGAATTGACTGCTGAAAACAGGCGCGATAGAAAAGTGCCCTGTTTGGCTCATTTTAGACATCAAAGGAAAGAAAATTCTGAACATAATTGTGACTTGTGATGCAAAAGAGGTGTACTAAAACAAAACATGCCGTAAAGGATGGTGGTCAGCACTTGTGGAAACAGCAGGCTCGGCTGCAAGACGAGCCCTAACTAACAAGGAGGTGCTTCTGTGTATCTAGTGGGATTGTTGCGTAATTATCTACAAAGAGTACCAGGAAAGCTTACAGGCTATCAATAGTGCAATATAAATCAACATGCTAATTAAAGTTCGTGATGCCAATCACAAAAAATGAAGAAACGAGTTCAGAAGTAAGGTGGTTCTCTTTCATCAAGATAACGCCCGGCCACATGTTAGTACGATGGCCGTCTGGACGCCATACAAACTGAAGTGGGATTTGATGAAACATCCACCATACAGCCCAGACATAGCCCCTTCGGATTTCTATCTGTTTTCACGTCTGCAGCTGCATCTTGGTGGCACAATTTTCAACTCAAATGAGGAGGTCATAAATGAGTTCGATCTCTTTCTGGACTCGCGCACGCCACAGTTCTTCTCAGAAAGGATGAAAAAAAAACGTTAAGCAGACGATTGTAGATTTGAACGAAGATTACTATACTCAGCTTTGTTGCTTTCGTATGTATTTATCATTTTAAAATAAAAAATTTTTGTCTGAAAACATTTTATTCAACCAGATGTTAGGAGTCGTGAATAAGAGAACATTTGTTTAAACTAATTTGAAGTATTTGATCGCTGAATACTTATATATGTTAGTTAGAATTTCATCCAATTTAAACATAGGTACTCAAATTAGCGTCACACTATAGCAACACTATGCGCTATTCTACCATGGGAATACCAAGTTTTATCGATTGTAATTTGTTGATGACTTGCAGATTCCACGACACAAGTCACAAGTCGACGAACTCTTTAGTGAACATCTTAATGTCATTGAATGGATTGGATATCCTTCAGTGAATAACAGAAATTTACGTGGTGGATATGGTGAATGAGGAAGTCGGTTATAAAATTTAACATTCAAAATCAAAGCCTGAACAGTGGCTTTAAGAACAGAAGAACTGAACAGGTTTGATCTTGCACGTCAATCTCAGATAAAAAGAAATAAACGAAATCAGTGAATAGAGATCTAAAGACATAGTAGTTATACTTTAGACTTGAACATCACGACCCTGCGGATCGGAAACTGAAATTAGTAGCGGCTTAAATTTGCGTGCGATTACGATACATACGCTGCCACATAACTAAGAGGGACGGTTTGATATATTGAAATGGAATCTGCTAGCAAGCTCGTTACCCTTTATGCGCATGTGACTAGACCTAACAAAACATAATATCGAACCCCTTGTAATGTTCGCGAGATGGTAAAAATATCTGACATGATAGGACGGAAAGTAATGGTACATTGCTCCAGCTGTTGCAAGACGCTCGTATTGTCAGTGTAAATATAGAACTCAACGGTGGGTGCTAGGGGATATCTGCTGAAGAGCGCAATAAATTGCCTCTGTTTCAGCAGTATAGACGGAGTATAGGAAGTATGTATTCCGTAACTATATATAGTGTTAGAAAAATCAATTCTACATCACACGTAATCTCCTCCTTTTGTCCCGCAGCTCTTCCCGGTATAGTGGTTAAGGTGTTAGCCTCTAGATCGGAAGGTTCCTGGTTCGAATCCGGGTCCGGGCATGGATGTTTGTAAACGTATAGTGTAGAGCCGGTTGGTGCACCTTAAATCTGCCGTGGCCGAAACTCCTCACGTTGGGTTGGTGTGGAAGTTTGGAGAGTGGGGTGCCAGCTCAGGTGTTGCTTCGTCATCCGACCGTGGTTCAAAATTACGATGTTGTCCTCGGATCTTTCCCTTAAGGGAGTGATCCCGGACCGTCGTCAATAGCCCGTTGTGTTGCTCTAGTACGACGTTAACTAAAAAATTACCAAAATTACCAAATTACCCGGACCGTCGTCAATAGACCGTTGTGTAGCTCTAGTACGACGTTAACTAAAATTACCATTACCATTACCCGCAGCTCTTCCAGATATCTGCCGACCAACCGGTATAGTGGTTAAGGTATTAGCCTCTAGATCGGATGGTTCCCATTTCGAATCCGGGTCCGGGCATGGATGTTTGTAAACGTATGGTGTAGAGGCGGCTGGTGCACCTTAAATCTGCTGTGGCCGAAACTCCTCACGTTGGGTTTGTGTGGAAGTTTGGAGAGTGGGGTGCCAGCTCAGGTGTTGCTTCGTCATCCGACCGCGGTTCTAAATTACGAAGTGTTGTCCTCGATCTTTCCCTTAAGGGACTGATCCCGGACCGTCGTCAATAGCCCGATGCGTTGCTCTAGTACGACGTTAACTAAAATTACCAATTACCAATTACCTTCCAGATATCTTGTGATCCCTGTTGGCCCGGTTGGAAGAATAACACATTAGCGACCGGAGGGTTGTGAGTTCGAATCCCACAAACACCGTCGTGCAAAAAGGAGACTGGTAAACGTTAATTCTGTCGTGGCCTTAAAGGTCCTCATGTTGGCGTGGTCTGGAAATTTGAACAGGTGGGGTGTTAGCTCAGGTGTTGCCTCATCATATGACCACGGTTCAAAATTACGTGGTGTTGTCCTAGAATCTTACTCGTTGGGATTGATCACGGACCGTCGTCAATAGCCCGTTTTGTTGCTCCAGTACGACGCTTGGTAAAAGATCTACCTACCACAGCATAAGAAATTGCGCCATCTACATTCAGCTTGACGAAAATATTTCCTGTTAAATATCCAAGGTCTTTTGATTTGGAAATTCCCTACCAGATCCGAACCAGTATAAGCGCAATTAAATTTTCCACTAATTCACTTACAGGAAATTAGTTTCACTTTTATAAAATATTTCTATTTCCAGAAAATTTCGTCAAGCCTTTCACCTGCGGTTGGAAAAGAGTACCGAAAACAGTTTTATTTGAAAATAGCGTCACGAAGATTTCTCGTCTAAAGGCAAAAGGGAAGAAAGGAAATACCTCAATCATACTTTCTTCGCCAAACGGGTTTTTACGCACTGCGGAAATTCACTTTTTTACCCGCTCGGAAGAATTTATAACAATGGACAATTACGTATTTCCCTCGGTTATTGCAATGAAGAACAATATTCAAACGATAAGAACAAGAATGTTGGTTTCTTTAATATATAAAGCCAATCATTCTGGGATATTTTTGAAATATTCATACAGGTATTCCGTACCAAAAGCCTTCCTTTTGTGCTCTTATGTAAGTATATTTCTATCTATCGCTATCTAAGTTTAATATTAAATACGTTTTGGTATTTTTAACGTTTTTTTTTTAAACGTTACGATAATTTCGGTAATTAACTGTGACTTGTTTGTCGTGTATATATCTAGGGAACTGTATTTTCTTAATTACACATACGGATGAGAAATTAACTATTTACTAATAATTTCACATTTAAAGTGTTCCGGAAAATAAAGTCAGATTAAAACATCTGCATATAAAAATAAATTAAAACAAAATATTAAAGAAGATTTAAAGAATTTCTGATGGTTTGAATGAGTGCGTATTGCTTGAAAGAGTTTAAAGCATGACTTCTTCAATTGTGTGTAACATAATTTTATTTTTTAATTTAAGAAAAGCAAGAGCATTTTGAAAAGCGCTTTGTCATAAGGTTACCAGAGCCCTTCCATAACCGCTTAAATCGTAGATAATCCCCAATTTAGTTATAATTTTTTTAATTAAAAATAAAAATAGTAACTATAATAATTTTTAGCCTGAAAAATTTCAAAAGTGGTTTCTACCTATGTTGCCAAAACCCTTCCACAACCTCTTAAATTGTGGATAATTCATTATAATTTATAATTTATCTTGTAATTTAAAAATTGCTATCTTGATAAGTTTAAAAAATGTCTTTCTCTATGTTACTAGAGCTCTTCCATAACCTCTTAAATCATAAATAATTTCTTGTTTTTCAAATGTTTCAAAATTTTAAATTTCAAATTTAGTTGCCTGCAAAGTGTGAAAAACGGTTTGTTACTATGTTGAAGTAGCCCTTCCATTACTTATACAAATACAAATACAAATATTGACGACCAGCTACAGGCTCAAGCCCAACAAGGCTGGTCTTTTGTTTATGAATTCCCCAATTCTCACTGACTATCCAATTGTATCTTAAATTCGTACACTCCCTTTGAATTAATTATATTTTATGGCAACGCTTTCCATTTGTCTATAACCTTGTCCTTATAACCTTTACATGACTTATGCTAAGGATAAATCAATATAAATTAAAAAATATATAAATTAAAAGGTCAGTTTATTTTATTAATTTAAATTATTTAAATTTATTTTCAAATTGAATTGTATGTAATTACTTTTAATTATTTTTTAAATTTAAAATAGAAGTAATATTTTTTATAATTGTTAGACTGAAAAATTTCAAAAGTGGATTGTCACTATGTTGCCGCAACCTTTCAATGACCTCTTAAATCATGAATAAATTATTATAATTAGTAGAATAATCTAATAATAAAAAAAACTTTAATTTCATTTATTAAATTTTAAATTTTAAAAATGGTAAATGGTAATTGCGAGCCTGAAAAATTAAAAAAATCAGCTAAAAATTATACTGCCGGGTCCCTTCCATTATCTATTAAATTGTGGATAGTAAATTATAATTTCAAAAAAAAATTAATGTTTTTTTTTTAATAATGCTTTTTTTCTCTTTTAGTGAAAAGTTTCAGCTGCTGAAATGAAGTTTTTGTATGGACTGTTTCTGATGACTTTTGTCCTGGTTGTCATTTGTAAGTAGAGTTCCTTATTTTCCGACATTTTACAATTTGTAGCAACGACATTTAGCATGATAGCAACATTAATTGTATGAAATATTTAATGTATTTAAACGCAGGACGCAGTACGCGTATTACGTAACTACGGTAGGAGGTACTGGAATGTCGTCAAACAGAATGACACATACTACATTGATTATATGTAATTTTTAGTAAATAAAATAACTTTTCTTCAATTTGAGTACGAAAAACGGAATGAACTTTTGCATCAACTGGATATTCAGCAATCAGATGTTTTAGTAGCTGACAGTTACATATTTTAGCTTATTGCTGGACGACTTTCGTACCTCGCTTTTAAAGTTGTACAGTTGGTTAAGTTTTTGACTTCAAACATAATACAGAAAACGTCAAGTAAACGACATACTCACAAGAAACGTTTTAAAGATACAGATGAGGAATACACCCATGGTAAAATAAAGGAAATAAATCGCAGGTTGCCATCACAGTGACCAAACCAACGAATCTCCTCAACGTAGTAGGAAATGAGCAGTAATTCACTTAAATATATGCTTAAATATTACATTCGGATAAATGGAAAAGTCAAATTTCAAAATTACAAAATGTATCCTTATAAAAACATTGATTTTTACCATTTGAGACAGTAAGTAGAGTTTTGTTTACGTACGCCATCATTAATATCTGATTTACAAAAAATTGAAGCTCTATTTATCATATATAGTTAAGAGGACCAGTGCACCAAAGTCTTTCGAAATTTCGATTTTTTTTAAACTATAAATATGTTCATAAAATTCTGTTTAAAATGATATATTATTTATGGAGATACGTTGAGTAGAAGTAGTTTAAACAATTTTTTTTAAATACATGTACGCTTCAAAGTAAGGTACATTTTATGCTTTAAACTTCAATACCTCAAAATGTGTATTTTTTTGCATTAAAAAAACATTTTTTTTCAAAGTTAATTCAAGCAAATGTAAGAAACAATGGGTTTACAAGTGTAACCTACCCTATAAAACATATTTTAACGCAGGAATTTTTTTCTATATGCTCAGGAAAGTTCATTTTAATCGTTGAAAAGGATGAAAATTGGTCAGTTTAAGAAAATTACGAGTGGAAGAAAATAAATCTTGAAACTTCAAATTTTAAGTTTTTTAAAAATCTCTGTGTTAGAGTTTTTTTAATAGTGTCTTCATAACCTGTATAAAAAAATTCAAATCAATACACATAAAAGATTGTGAGAAAATGTTGCTTGAAATTTAATCATTTTAACTTTAAGGAGATAGGATTGCACTGGTCCCCTTGAAAGAAGCAGGGGTGGCCTAGATTCACTTCCAATTACTTACACTCCACTATCCTGTATTCAATCGAACTTTACTTGTGCGTATACTACATGATATTCCTTCTTGTACTGCAAACAATGACGTTACCGGTATCCATAATTTTTTAACACGCTACAGTCATATTCATTTACACATCCTTTCATGATCGACGTACAACTTAGAAGGCTAACATATGCTTCATTTATGGTGTAGTTTTTATGACAAGCTGCGCATATTACAGCTAAATGCATTAACTCTTTCACTGGTTTCCAAGATATATATAACCCATCGAGATCTGATCAATTTTGCTAAAGACGATATATCTCGTCTTCGACATATTACCGAGTTTTTTTTATAATGACGAGATATCTCGTTCATCAAAATTTGATCGGTGTCGCTAATGTCGATATAGGTCGTCAAGACAACAAACAAAAGGGTTTTTCGTATACAAACCCCATAAATTCTTTGTTCCACATCACACAAAATCGCTGCACAAAATCAGAAAATAGCTCATTCAATTTTGTTGTAACTTATCTTATTTAGAATCAACGTCCCTTTAATTCCATTAATTAATTTCAGCTGCGTTGACAGTGGATGCTGGTTTCGGATGCCCATTCGACCAGATGCGGTGTCATAACCACTGCCAGAGTATCAAGTACAGAGGAGGCTACTGCACTAATATGTTCAAGGTGACTTGCAAATGTTACGGATGAAGCGGAAAAAGTTTATCATCAGATAAAGAAACACTTAAATAGACATAAATGTAAACAAGCCCGTTAGATACCTCTAAATTGTATTCATGGGGTAATAAACTGCCACTTAGATTTTTGTTTAGTGTGATTACTTTTAATTTTAACTCTCGAAGTGTTCCCTCTCTTAAACTGTTATTCGAAGTTCTGAGGAGTTTGATTAGGTATAATTAACTTTTGGTGAATTATAACAAGCAATGAAGGTTTTAGTGGGTTCGCAAATTAAAGCGAGTTATACATATACAAATACAAATATTGACGACCAGCAACAGGCTCGAGCCCAACAACGCTGGTCCTTTGTTTATGAATTCCCCAATTCCCACTGACTATCCAATTGTATCTTAAATTCGTACACTAACTTCGAATTAACTATATTTTCTGGCAACGCGTTCCAACTGTCTATTACCCTATAAAAGTAGTAGTTTTTCCTTAAATCCCGATTAAAATGTGTCTTATTCAATTTATACCCATGGCCCCTTGTTCTGTTATCCCTATTGAAATTTAAGCCCTCTGTGTCGCCTTGTTTTACAAACTTGAAAAGCTGAATCAAATCCCCCCTCCTTCTTCTTCTTTCCAGTGTATACATGTTTAGCTTACTTAAACGTTCATTATAGTCGACATTTGCTAGCCCCTTTATTAATTTTGTAGCTCTGTGCTGAACCCTTTCAATTGATTCTATGTCCTTTCTCATATATGGAGCCCAAAATTGTACATCATATTCTAGATGTGGTATTACTAAACCCTTATATAACGGCACGATTATATTCTTATCCCTTGAAGTTACAGTCTTTTTAATATGTCCCAATAACCTATTAGCCTTTTTACCCGCAGCTGAACATTGGTGACCCATTTTAAAATCCCTGTGAATTATCACCCCAAGATCCTTGACTGTTTCTCCCTCCTTTACCTTTACTCCCTGCAGACAGTACTCGGCTCCACTGTTCCTGTAACCCATATGCAGAACTTGACATTTCCCTACATTAAATGACTTACCCCATTTTACAGCCCATTCGGATATCTTAGCAAAATCCCCTTGTAAATTTTCTATCTGTAACTTGGTATCCACTGTCCCCCATATTTTTAAGTCATCTGCAAATATACTGATTCTATTCTTGATCCCCTGACCTATATCATCTATGAAAATTATAAATAAAATTGGTCCCAAAACTGATCCCTGAGGCACCCCACTTATAACTTCTGTCCACTGTGAATAATTTCCTTTTACCTGCACTCTCTGCTTTCTACCCAATAACCAATTCTTTATCCATATTAATGTTTTTCCCTGAATCCCCAGCCTTTCCAATTTAAACATTAATGCCTGATGAGGTACTTTATCAAAAGCCTTTTGAAAATCTATGTACATGATATCCACACTGCTCTTATTATCCAGCTCCTCAGTAATTTTTTCGTAGAACTTCAAAAGGTTTGTAGAGCAGGATCTGCCATTCCTAAACCCATACTGATTCTCTGATAACAGTCCCCCTTCCTCCAAGTATAACATTATATGCTTTTTTAACAGAGATTCAAATATTTTGCAAATTACTGATGTTAGACTTAGTGGTCTATAGTTGCCCGGATCACTTTGTATTCCCTTTTTGAAAATTGGAGTTATGTTGGCCAACTTCCAATCCATTGGTACCCAACCCGTGCTATATGTTGAATTAAGTATCGTGTGAATTACTTCCCCCAATTCTTCCGCGCATTCCACTAGTACTCTCGGATAAATATCGTCTGGTCCTGGTGCTTTAGATGGCTTAATTCTTTTCAACTAATGTACTATTTCTTCCCTGTTAAATTTGCATTCTTTAATTATACCCCCTGCAAAGGCTCCATCCTTGGGATCCTTTTTTAAATTATAGTTACCATTGAAAACCCCCAGAAAAAAGTCATTTAACACGTTTACCATTCCCACCTCGTCTTGAATTAACTCACCTCCTTTCCCCTCTAACAGGCCCAGTGTAGTACTAAATTTATTTTTACCACTTGCATATGAAAAAAATTCTTTTGGGTTTATATTTATTTCCCTTGCTAATTTTTCCTCCAAAGACACCTTTTTCTTCCGACTAATAGTTTTAAACTCATTTCTGGCTTTCTGATATGCCTCCTTGTCCCTGTCGATACCAGTGCTTTTATATACCCTGTATGTTCTTTGTTTTAATTTTAAAGCTTTGTGTGTTTCCCCTGAAAACCACATAGGGAGCAATTTTCTAGATTTTCCTTTTTTCCTGAACATTACAAGTTTTTTTAACACCCTGTCTAACTTATTCTTGAATTCCTCCCATTTTTCAGAATGATGCGGTGCTAATAATCCCCCTTAGAATGTTTCCTTTAACTCTTCCCTTATCCTATGAAAATTTACCTTTCTGAAATTTGGAATTATCCTACTATTGATTGTGTATGCTGACTTAAAATTTATACTTAATCTAATACTTCTATGATCACTTTCTCCCAGTGGCTCACCTATAACTAAATCCTGCACCCTATCCTCTTTATTGCTGAAAATCAAATCCAATATTGCATTGTCCCTAGTATCCTCATACACCATCTGGTACAAAAAACAATCCTGTATCACTTCCAAAAATTCTGCCCCTTTCCCATTTGTAGCTAGATTGTTTGTCCAGTCAATATTTGGATAGTTATAGTCTCCCATTAAAATTAATTCTCCTTTTTGACATGCTTCGTTTATCAGATTGCACATGCCCATTTCCTGCTCTTCACTACAAACAGGAGGTCTATATATATTACCCAGAATTAGTCCTTTGCCTTTGTCTGTATTCAGTTTCATGCAGACTGATTCTATACCCTCAGTTTTACTATTTAACTTTATTTCCGTACAGTTTAAAAATTCTCTCACATAAATCAAAACCCCACCCCCTTTCCTATTCACTCTGTCCTCCCTAAACATTGTGAATCCACTTATTCTAAAATTTGTGCATCTTCACTGCTTGCCCAACTTTCAGTAATCCCAATGATATCTATATCCTCTGCTTGTGGAATTCCCTTGAGCTCGTCCATTTTATTTCTCACACTGCCGAGCATTACAATAAAATACTTTTAGCTTATTTTTCACCCTAATATTGCACTTTCCCCTTGTATTATTTATCTTGGTATTGTTTTTCTCCCTTACATTGCACTTCCCCTTTGTATTGTTTGTCTCCTGCAATTTAGACCCTGTTAGTTTTCCTAAGCAATTACTGTGTACTGTCAACCATCTATGTCCTTCCCATCCCTGCTTGTATTCTAGTTTTTTGACTCCAGCATGTTGAAAACCCGCTTGCCAACCTCCCTATTACCTATCAGGCTTAAATGCAAATTGTCCTTGCTTATCCAATCCCTCCTACACTCCTTCCAAACATTTAAAAATCTAACCTCCTCCCTCTCACACAAATCCCTTAACAACCCGTTCATCTTATTGGCCCTTTGATTTAACCACCCATTACCTAACCCATACCTAGGTAGTAATCTTAATACTGTTACCTCTACCCCATGAGACTTAATGCCTCTTAAAAGTGTTTCCGCTTCCCTTTTAAACTCAACATTAGTGGTCCTCTCTACGTCATTTGTTCCCACCCACACTACTGCCTTTTCCTCCCCTTTAATTACACCTGCCTTAACTGCCTCAACTACATGTTTTACCCTGGCACCTGGCAAGCAGGCAACTTGCAAAATTGCGCTTTTACGCCCTACCATTTCTCCCAAAACCCTAACCATTGAATCACCAACCACAACCCCTCGAGTTACCTTATCAACCTCATCCCCCTGATCTACGTGTCCAAAGTCTACACATTGAACACCCTCTTCAGACCTAACCTTCAAAGCCTCCAGCTCCTTCCTCAATCACCCACCTCTAAGCAACTCTTGCATGTAAATTCAACCTTCTCTGACATTTTAACCCCACTCACACCACCCTTTCCTGCCTCAACCATATTCCCACACAAGTCACATTCCACATAGAACTCCCCACTGGCTCCCTCTGTCCTTATTTCCTTGAACATTCTAACTATACCCATTCTAATCCAAAGTAACAATCAATGCACAGAAAAAGCACTAAACAAAATCAAACATACAGAAAAAGCACTAAGTCAGATACACAGAAAAAGCACTGCACTGAAACAAGTATACAGAAAAAGCTGGAATTAAATATCCTATAACCTTATAGTAGTCGACTATCCGAATGAAAACAAGCAAGACACAAAATATTTAGGCCCCATGAGACATACGTGAATTAGGCCTAACGAGACTTGAATTAGGACTACTTGACAAGTCAAAAACTAAGTACAAGGACTATAAAAACACTTTAAAAACAATTAGAAATGTTTGAACTAATAGAAATAGAAGTAATACACTGCTTAGTACTAAATAAATGAAGAATAACGCAAAAATAACTTGAATTTCGCGGGAGCTCCGAAAACACGACGCACACTGCTCGACACCTCTTACAAAAATTATAATCTGAAAGTAAAGAACTTTCGTTTTTACACTTCTGGTACATCAAAAAATTAGTATAAATGCCTCTCAATAGAATGACTACCATAAACAAAATAATATTGTTATGTAGATGATTCTCTTAAAATTTTACGAGGTTTTTCTGCATTTTGTTTTTACACCGTCGAGAATAAAATGCTTTCAATAAAATTCTTTGGATTGGAAATCTAAAACTTGTTGCTTCAAAACATCATTAAATACATTAGATATTAAGAGAATGTCATCTATTACAAAACATGCCAGTTAAAAAAAAAACAGTTTTATGAACCGATGTTTCTGCGTTCGTGCCGAATAATTATCGTTTGCGCGTATGCCATATAACAATTGTTTGCGCGTTTTGATGTCTTGCTCCGCGAAAGATTAAGAATAGTTTTCACTTTAATTAGTTGGTTATATTTTTAGAGGCTACTAAAGCAGCGCTTAAAAATATATCTTCAGAATGTGCGTTCTTGTGAACTGATCTTGTTAAGATGTATAATCCTATTAACACTTTGAACCTTAGCACAATTTTCTACTGATGCATAGAATCGTTTCGTGCCAGAAAATTTCAACTCGCACCATAACAAGTAATTCTCGATTTTAAATAGGCATTACAGCAATGTTTCCCCAATGATAAAACACATTTCGATTTTGAGAAAATTCTTTCAAACTTTTCACACAATATTTCCGGACTGCATGAGAAAAGAAAGCATTATTTGAAAATGGCAGAAAGCTAGTCTCCTATTGGGTTTCCTACACCCAAAACGCCAATGTCTACTCACTGGAAAAATTTCTAGCATAAAAATGGGGATTTATACATTTCTCAGTTATTACAATAATATTCAAATGGAAAGTACGATAATACCCTGATGGTTTTTATTTCCAAAGTATTGTGATGTTTCACAAGCACTCAAACAAACATTTTATTCCATTTACTCCTTGTCAAGCATCTGTTCACGCGTTTTCATGTAAGTACAATATATTAAAATTTATATCGCTATTTAAAATTTTGAAATTTTTGAGTCCGCTTTAGTATTTTTGAAAATATGTTTTTAAAATATCGATGATTGACCTTGCTTGTGTGTTGAGTATGTTTGGGGAAGTTTGTTTCCTAACTTTACCATATTTACTGATGGAAAACTGATTTATCAGTAATTAATTAGACATTCCAACCAGTTCCTCGTCTATTAATTTAAAATTTAATCCATTAACGGACCATTTATATTTCGTGTTAGTGCAAAAGGGGATAAATCGAAAGGACAGCTAGCTTAGTATCTAGATGAATATTTCATTCCTTTCTCCCGATTATTTAGGAAGAAAAAGAAGCTCACCATGATACAAATAATTGTAATTTACGTTCATAGATATATTTAGTTTGATTTTAAGCCGATTGTAATATTTCGGTATCACAACATTTTTTGAACAGTTTTTTAAACGGGGGAAATAATGTGCAAGATAATTTGTGTATTGTGGCATTGTTCCAACAGAGACAAACAGCTGAATATGAATCCCACATATGTTTTGACTGTTCCTTAGAAACCTTGTTTATGAACCAAGAGCCAAAATGTGCCAAAATGTACTCCTCGTGCCAAAAAGGACACCTCAACATTGTCTTTCTTAGAAATTTGTTCGCCACGATATCCAATTTGTTTTTTTGGTACGCGTGTTCATCTCACAAAGTTTGCTGTTGTTTATGTTCAATATGTTAGTCAATAGTTGTTTTGGTACCCAATCAGAGTTATTTGTTGATAAAGTCATTTTTAGTTGCTTTTTAAATGCTAAAATTCTTGAAAAATTCTTACTTCTTGTGTGCTTTCGTGATGAAAGAATTTGTAAAACATTATTCCTTCATGCAACTTGTTTCAGAAACAAAACATGAAAGATGATATTAGAAATACTTTCCAAAACCAATTGTCTTTTTGAACAAATCAAAATGTCAGATATCCAAGTTACAAAAATAGGCTAATTATTTAATTACTTTATCGTAATTAGAAAATAAATGGTTAACTTTATCACACTGAAATTATTTTAACATCAAGCCAATTGCCTTTGTTTAAAAAACAGAATTTTAAAGTAAAAAAAGTTTAAAAACTTCTTACGTAAACATTCATTTTAAGTTCTCTCCCAATTAAATTTTGTTTGTTCAATGAACTGAATTTGTATAAGTATCAAAATTAGCAATTACGTTAGTAAGTACTTCAAAATTATTATCATCAGTGCATAAGGTAAAACAGTTTATGAAAAAGTTAAGATCTTACCATATTGTACAAATTCGGTTGATCAATAGTTTTCATAAGCTCTCCAGCATTTGTGTTGGTCCAAACAAATTAAATTTTATGTCAAAAAATATTTTTTGACATAATTTAATTGGTTAATTTGTCAATTTTATCCACATTGCTTCACATTAATCCATTAGTCAAATTGTCAAGTTTTATTTCCATAATAATAAATATATATCATTGCATAATATTAAACTAGCCGACCAACCGGTCTTGTGGTTAAGGAGTTAGCCTCTAGATCGGAAGGTCCACGGTTCGAATACGGGTTCGGGCATGGATGTTTGTTACCGTATACCAGCTCAGGTGTTGCTTCGTCATCTGAACATGGTTCAAAATTACGAAGTATAAATTGTTAGGGGCTCCCACTGGGTGTTCCTTCACAAGTGGCCATCACTTCCGACCTTGTAGTGGCCAGTGAACCGGGTCAAATGTGCCCGACATTAGAAAAAAAATAATATTAAATTATTGATGAAAGGGTCAATCTTTACCTTTCTTGAAAATCTTTAAATAATTGGTCAGTCACGTTTTCACCACATTGAACAATTATATCAGTATTTGTTCAGTGCGCTACCACTTGATTGCATTTGTCCATCACATTTGAATTTTTTAAAGGGTTTTATTTGTCCATTTATCAGTTACTGATGTTGACGATTTTGTCATTTTCAGATTCATTGCATAACGTTAAGCAGTCGGTCAAAGAGTCAAGTTTCCACAACATTATACATTTACCACAACATTTGACCACCACATTTAACAACATATCAATATTTTGTGACTTAATTAATATAAAATTAATATCTTTGACATTTTTAATTTTAAGTTATCTGAAATTCAATTGTTCGATCGCATGTAGTCAAAAGATCCTTATACGTAGTGGGAATTAATCCATTGGACAGAGTCAAGTTTCCGGAACATTGCAAAATTATTCTTTGGTCCATATGACTCATATTTAAATATATTTCATCAACACATTACCGTTCCTTGTATTTAGTTGTGTTCTTCAATCGACGTCATTTTTCAATTCATTGCATGCAGTTTACCCATTATCCAGGGTTAACAACAATTTGTCAATATTTTATGTTTAGTTACAAGTAATTAACCTTCTACGCATTAAGCCACTCAAGTCCGACTCTTCAAATAACTATTCCTAATGATTTAACTTCATTGCATCCTAAATTACCTCGTTGGCCAATGCTTCACGTTGAGCTCCATTGTTATAACAATTATCCAGTTGTTTGATTCGAAACTACTTTGCTTCAAGAATTCTTCGAATTCGTCAAATCGTTATGAGAGATCCTAACAAAGTTTAAGTAACTAGAACGTAATTGAAAAATCTTTCGGAAATTGCGTTAACTACAGCTAGAATCCAAGAATGATAAAATAGGTCGCAATATGCTTACTGTATTGACAAAAGATAACTGTAATAATCTTATGTTTTACATACTATATACCAGGGGTGGCCACTCATGAGGTCATTGAGAGCCACCTTCCGGTTTTTCATATATTTTAAAGAGTCACACCATAGTTACATAGTACTAAATACAATTACAATGGTTACCAATTCTACATTCTTAAGGGGGTCCAAGACACAAAAATCGTCCAATTTTCGAACTGTTTTTTATTATTTTAAGAAATTCTCTGTGTTTTTCTGCTTAAAAGGATGTCTAAATCATGTTTCTATCTTAATTAGAACTAGAGATATAATAATTTTTGTGGTGCGTTATTTTGAAAATCTAACATTCTTGACAGTTGTTGTCATGGCAACAACATCTGTCTTTAAAACTTTAAATGCGTTTTTCTCCATGATACATTTTTTCAAGATTTTCTGTATTAAAATTGCTATAAGTCGAAAACTAATAAAGTTTAAGGGTTGAAATTTGGAATATATTTTTTTCAAACATTATACTTTAATTTCGATTCAGCAAATTTGAAACAAATATTTACTTTTAAAAATATGACTTTTTTTTTAAAAAGTACCTTAAAATTTTCAAAAATTTTCATTCAAATCTATTTTATTTTTTACTAAATTAATATTTTTTAAATTGCTGAATCAAAATTAAAGTTTATAAATTTGTGAATAATTTAAAACTTTAGTTCTAATTAAGATAGAAACATGATTTAGACATCCTTTTAAGCAGAAAAACACAGAGAATTTCTTAAAATAATAAAAAACAGTTCGAAAATTGGACGATTTTTGTGTCTTGGACCCCCTTAAGAATGTAGAATTGGTAACTTTAAAATTTTAGTTCAAAATTTTTAAAAAACTTTTGGAAAAATTTGTGTTGTGATTTTGTTTATTAGTTAGATGGGTAATCAGTACAAAAAAATTCAAACTTCTAAATTAATTAATAAAATTTTTTTTCAATGTGTCCCGGACCCCCTTAAGTGGTATGTAACGTTCACATAAAAGAAAGCATAGTTAAAAGAATGAAAATGAAACACATTTTATTTCAAAATTTTAATAATGAAAACGAAATGTATTGATAGAAAGTATGAAATTTATCGAAGATCTTTGCTCAAATATTTGAAATTTAGCGTAAAATGTATTAAAGTCATTCGCAGCAATACAGTGAGATGATAATTGATCAACTGTGAACGATATTTTGACTTCACGAAATTCATTGTAGAGTACAAATATTCACAGCAATATGTTATGCCAAAAATTGAAATTAGACGGAAAGGATATTTGTTTAAGTGTGAATATTTTGATCTGGCACAAGAGAGTTTCGAAAATTCTATTATATACACTAACCTACAATAATGGACGGGACGACAGCGGATTTAGAAAAATTCGACTACTTGTTTGGGGGTGTTTTTCGTGGTATGGCCTGGGATCTTTATATGTTGTTCCTAGTCAATTGAACGCCGACGCTTACATGAAAATTTTAGACAATCAGGTTATTATTACGCTCAGGTAATTTTATGGAATGGACGAATGTTACTTCCAGAACGACAACACTCCATGTTCTATTGCAGCCTCTGTCAAACATTGGTATCAAGATATGGATGTAAAACATCTTCCCTGGCCTGCTCAGAGTCCCGACGTAAGCCCCATAGAACATTTGTGGGACGATTTGGAGCGACGCTCACGGACAAAGGAACCACGTCCGAAATCTACAGCATAGCTGGCGATATACTTACAGCAAGAACGGACACAAATACCCATAGCTGTGTATCGAAACCTCGTTGAAAGAATGCTCAGAAGGGTTGCTAGTGAAATTGCAGCATGTGGCCCCCCCTCCCCCCTATTAAAGCATATATTCCTTCCCCTACACCATCACATTTGTATTATAGGTTAGTGTATGTAGATTTATGCTGTATCTGTAATGCTTGAACCGCTATCATCTACATTTACTTAGCTCACACTTTATTTATAGTGAATTTAACAAAAATCATATAAAAAGTTTTTGAAAAAAATACTTAAATTTTCAATTGGAGCAGCATTTAACTCAATGAAGAACCGAATTCGCCCTCCCCTGCTATATATAGATAAAATAACCCTACTGGGGATTTTCTTGAAGAAATGCCTCGTCATTATTAAAACTGACAATATTTTGATGGACCGAATATATCGTTGAAACCTTTTAGAAAGTTAAAGATGGACACTTTAAAAATACTCACGACTTGTCTGCTAAATCATGCTTTAAAAAGGTATGATGTTACCGCTAAAATGCAATAATCAGTTATTCTACAGATTATCTAGGTAATGTGCAGATTAACTAGGGTGATCCGTTAAAGTGCTGGAAATTGTTTCATTTCTGAAATTACCTAGTGTCAGGTGGGACAAACTAATTTCTCACAACACCAGGCCGGCAGCAGCTATGTTACAGTTAAATTTGTTCCTTCCTCAACAGAAGCGATTAAGCACGCCAAGAATTCACATTCCACCTTTTTTCCCCACGCGTGTAGTTCGGTGCGTTTTCTCCAGCACTGTTGCTTTCATAGATCATATAGTGGCAGATTAAATTTATTTATTCACTCATCTCTTGGAGATATATCCTGGATATATACAGGGTGGTCATAAAAAAACTTGGCCGACATATGGACCTCTAGCGGCCGTTCCGTTCAATCGATCGAGATGAGATTTCAGATATAGTTATTCAGAGGTATGAGCTCGGGTTTCTGTGAACGACAACAAAGTGGCACTCACAATAACGGTTATAGGTAGAAAAACTCAAAATTTTCGAATAGCAACACCCACTTTTTCCTGTCTTAAAATGCTCAGCGCATGCGAAAACCCTAAAGAGCGTTGGAACGGTACGTGTATCACAAAAAAAAGGAAGCGTTACGCATTCACAAAAAACAGCTCTGCGAACGACCAACAAAACCAATATCGGGGCCCACGAAGGAAATTTGCATATGTTGGAGGCGACAGCAACCACAGAACGCCTTTCACCAGTTCTTCAGTCGGGAGTTCGCACATGCCAACGAAATGACTCTGTCAGCGAAAGTTAATGGAAAATTGGTAAAATTCTATTATTAAAATGGGATGAATGCCGTGGAAGCCTTGCGTGTTTACCGTCGAAACCATCGCCAAATACGAGGCCCATGAATCTGGCGAAAGTCGTTCTGTGGTTGGTGTCTTGCCTCTGTCATATGCAAATTTCCTCAGTGCGCCCAGAACGCGGTTTTGTTGGCCGTTCGCAGAACTGTTTTTTGTGCGTGCATAACGCGTCCGTGTTTTGTGATACACGTACCATTCCAACGCTCTTTAGGGTTTTCGCATGCGCTGAACATTTTGAGACGGGAAAAAGTGGGCGTTGCCATTCGAAAATTTCGAGTTTCTCTACCTATAACTGTAACCGTGAGTGCCACTTTGTTGTCGTTCACAGAATCCCAAGCTCATGCCTCTGAATAACTATATCTGAAATCTCATCTCCATCGGTTGAACGGAACGACCGCTAGAGGTCCATATGTCGGCCAAGTTTTTTTATGACCACCCTGTATATATATATGTTACAAATACACTTGTAATGAGATACCAAGTGCCGAGTTATATTTGCCCTGGTGGGATTTCATGTTAATTATCTTAAAATTTAGGGTTAGGATGTGGGAGAAATTTAGGGAAGGATAGATATCAGCTTACTGAAGACACTCACCGGAAACAGCCATGGTACCAACAGTGGTGCTGGAGAAAGCACAGACCTACACGCGTTGGGAAAAAAGGCGGAATGTGAATTCTTGGCGTGCTCAATCGCTTCTGTTGAGTAAGGAACAAGTTTAACTGTAACATAACTGCTGCCAGCCTGGTGTCGTGAGAAATAGGTTTGTCCCATGTGACAACTTACCCCCTTTTACAAATTTTGAATTGCAACACTAGATTGCCTGGGTTTTACTAGATTCACAAGGGTGCATTTGTGACTGAACATGCAGATCTTTGGGTCATCCCAGCACAATCCATCGTACAAATTAGCAAAGATACGAACACCATGTGAATGGAAAATTGTTCAATGAAGTTGGCCACTTGTTATACTAGAACATGATCAAAGCAGTATACACTAGGGATGCGACATCGACAGCCAAACATCGATGTTTTGAAACATCGATGTTGATAATACATCGACCCAAAAACATCGATGTTTTTAAAATTCAGTGTATTTAAACTTTCTTCCCCATTTCTTAAAACTGGTTTAGCAACTAGTGATGCGACATCGGCTCCAATGCATCGATGTTTTTATAAAGCATCGACATCAATGTCGCATCCCTACTTTTCAGGCCCTTCACTCTTGGCCACTTTGTTCTATAAGTATGTTCAATTTGCTGATTATAAAAATTATACTACTTTGTTAATTTTAAAATTTTTATAACCATACTTTTTTCATTTAAAAATAAAACATCGACAGCATAAAAACATCGACAAGTATAAACATCGATGTTACAAAAACATCGACTCCAATACATCGATGTTAAAAACATCGATGTTTTTAAAAAACATCGATGTTCCGAAAACATCGACATCGATGTCGCATCCCTAGTATACACACACAATTATTATTTTTTTTGTAGATATATCACAATTATTACTTGCGGCATTACACCTAGGTAATCTGCAAATTACCTAGATAATCTGCACATTTCCTTCTAGGCACTCGTTAAAGTAAAAATAGGATCTTTGTTGGAATAAAATTCGCGCGCTAACAGGCAGAAACGAATTTGAAAACAATTAGCTATGCTACGCCCTGGAAGCCAACCCAAATTAAGACAAATAAAAACAACCGGCGACGACAACACAAACCAAAAGTGGAGGGGAAAGGGTAGGGAAAGGAAATGAGAGAAACAGTCGAAACCAAACTCAAAGTGGAGGAACAAAGGGAAGGTGTAAGGAAAGGAAATGAGAGAAACAAACTTTTGAACTTTAACGGTACGGAAGCCGTTAATATGCACATTACCTAGGTTAAAAGCTGAAAACACTTGATTCCGCAAGTCAACAGAGCAAAACAGTTAATCTGCAGATTAGCTATGCAATGTGACTATAACGACTGAGCTTTAGCGGTAACATATCTATTTCGTTTATTCTGCTGTGTTTACTCAACTTAGAATATAATTGAGAAAACATTTTTTCTGATATCATGAGCTGGAGGGAAGGTTATCAATAAATGTTTTTTTAAATTAAATTCAAATCTGATCCGTTCGATTTCATTATACCTGGTTCTGAACAAATTTTGCATTTGTAAAATTCTTTGTGCTTGAGAATTTAACTCACTTATTATTTTTTTGTTAATTTAGAAATATCATTTCGAATAAGATGAAGCTTATTCTTTCTCTGTTACTGGTTGCTTTCATCGTTGCCATTGGATGTGAGAATTTTTATCCATTAACAACATTTGTAAAACTGTTACTACCATAATTTGATTCAGCATTAATGAGCAATTTACTAAAGCAAATTTTAAAAGCATTGTTTGAAATAATAATTTCAATTTGCATCGTTAGAATGTAAAAAAAATGAGAGAATTTCTGTCAAGACAGATGTAACTTCCGGAAGTGTTTTTTCTGATTATTGTGATTATATGATACTTGATGGGTCAGCACAATAGACGCGATAGCTAAACATGCACTATATATTTTTTAATAAAGTTTGAAGTAATGTTTTTTATATCTGTTTTGGAAGGCCGGATTCAGGATATATACGTGTTATATAATTTTATTAAATGTACTATACAAGTACTATATATTTTTGAATAAAATTTGGTGTACCGATTTTATATTTCTTTTGGACGTCCTGAACCAGGATATAAGAATTATCTTGAAATTTTAGTGTTGTGATGAAGTGAAAATTACAAAAAATCATGTCTATCTCTCTTTTCTACATTATTTATAATCTCTTGTAGTGGAAACTGATATTGCATAGCTTTTAACTCAGACCCTAGCTTACATATGTAGGAGTTTACTTATCACGTAAGAATAAGTGATGTAATGGCTCATATAAATTTCAATAATACACACCTATATTATGTGTCAGAAGAACTTTCCTTGTGTGAATATCAATTTTATATTCCTTCTTGAACTGCTTATAATGGCGTTACTGGTGTACATGATTTTCAAATACTCTACAATGATTATCATTTGTATATTATTTCCTGATCGACGTACAAATTGGAAGGATATAGGATGATTCCTTTATGGTGTATTTTTATGACAAGCAGTGCATTATATAACTAAGACCACGTTAGTTAATCAAGTTTTATATACTACACATTCTTGATATCACTCACTTTAATGGCAATTTGCTAAGAAAATTGTTCTGGAGTGTATATCGGAAGCTCTTGTCAAGATTTAAAAATAGCGATATTATTATCAAGATAAAATACAATCCAGTCCCTGAAGTCTGAAGCATGTAAAATTGAAAAGAACGTTCGGTTCTCTGAAAAATACATTCAAGAAATAAATGTCAGTTATTGCCACTTTCTTTTCAATTTCTGTTAATATTTTATAAGTATTGCATTTCAAAGAAGTGTAATATTTAGATTCATGTTGGATTTGTAAACAAGAGCAAGAGGCGCTGTAAACATTTTTTGAGTCACGTATCTAGAATATATTGAACAAGATTTAATACGCAATATTCTTATCGTCTCATGTTCTTGCATGCATACTTACTCTATTAGTTGTGAGCTTACTACAATATGAAATGGGACTGTGACTCTAGAATAAAATGTTTTATTCATGAAGACCTAGTCAGAGTGATATTTGTAACTTCTTTGAGAACTAAATTGAAATTTTAATATCCTATGCTAGCCGACCAACCGGTCTAGTGGTCAAGGTGTTGGCCTCTGGATTGGAAGGTTCCTGGTTCGGGTCAGGGCATGGATGTAAATTGTGCTGGCCTTTGTTAGGGACAATGATGGTCCACCCACTGGGTGCCCCTTCACAAGTGACCATCTCTTCTGACCTTGTATAAGTCTACAATGACTTCGGTCAATTCTGTACTGTATTGTATTTATGTATTGTATTTATGTATTGTATTTATGTATTTTATTTATGTATTTTATTTATGTATTGTATTTATGTATTTTATTTATGTATTGTATTTATGTATTGTATTATGTATTGTATTAGCCGACCAACCGGTCTAGTGGTTAAGGTGTTGGCCTCTGGATCGGAAGGTTCCTGGTTCGAATCCGGGGTCAGGGCATGGATGTAAATTGTGTTGTCCTTTGTTAGGAAGCGATGTGGTCCTCCCACTGGGTGCTCCTTCACAAGAGACCATCATTTCGCCTTGTAGTGGCCAATGACTATGTGCATTTGTGCCCGCCATTAGAAAAAAAAAATTTATTATGTATTGTATTATGTATTGTATTTGTCTTTGCAATCTGTACCCAGCCTTGCCATTGGAAATTTAAAAAATATATAAGATGATATCTTTAAATTATACATTTTCATTTTGTTCGGACCTCTAGAAGTTTTTTTAATGTATTTGTGACAAAAGCAGAGCAGAGAGGATTGGGATGATAATGGTAATTCATTAACGTCGTACTGAAACCATACACCGGGATATTAATAGGATTAGGAAGAGAGATGTATATAAGATTAGATGGGACTGGGAATTTAGTCGGTGTGAAACAGAATATCAGTTTTAAAATACTACAAGTTGTTTTTACCCTTGTCACTTTTTGGAAGATCAGAGTATCAGTAAGATGACATTGAATATATGTATATTAGCTTTTCCGTTGCACACATATAAACTATCACTTATTAGAAAAATATCGACATCTAATAATGGAGTAGGTACTACCTACCGTCACACTGAAGTTACACAACGGGTTATTTGGCTCCGGAATCAATCCAGAAGACTACAAATAATCAAATGATAATATAAACCTACACTGTACGCAGATCAACTCTTCTTTAGTACACCTCCAACTCATCCAAATTCCCAATTAAGTTTTTATCGCATTTTATATCATAGTTACACTTTTGTACGAGCATAGTTATTCAGTAAAACCATAGCTTTCGCGTCATTAAATAAATATGCTATCAAGACACTACATCCTTTACGAATACGCATGTATTAGTTACACGTGCAAGGTAAATAATTAAATTAACGGAGATCAAGCACGATTTCGCAGTTTACAAAATGCATTTAGTATTGTTCCTATACCCGGCAAGGAGCATAGCCTTTTAATATCCTCTTACATTTTGATATAGTCTCGAGCCCAACTCCAGATGAAATGCTTAAGGCGTTACGGACTCAAAACGTCTGTTAAATATTTTCGATTTATTGAAGATATTTCGAGTTTTCGCCATGGGATGACTCTACAAACAAGACCTTAAGAACTTTCAGGAAATAAAACCACCATCCACTTTGAGTTGAAGTTCTTTAAAAAAAGTATCCCTTAGTTTTTCATAACCTTACGATAGCGAATAAGATGAATTTGACTGAATTCGAAGATTACAATTAAGATTCGAATATTCATTATAATATCAGCTGCTGAAAACGTCAGTTGAGATGTCTAATATTCGGCGGGATTACCTGCACTTTTTGACGTATTCAAACTCATGCTATAAAAATAGACATTTTATATTTCTATATCCTCCTACTTTCCATAGCAAATACTTAGAACAAGCACATTTACTCATTCATTTTGTCTTATATATGGTTAGTTAATTTCATAATACCATTTCAATTCACTTAATTCATCAACGAATGTTCCAAAACACACAGGTGACACAAACACAAACTTGCTAAAGAATTGTAGAGACTTTTACATAAAGAAGTATCAACATATTATTCCGCAAACATAATTTTCATTCTGCACACCTTGAGAACTAACTGTGCTGCAGAACTTCTAGACTGCAATGGAAGTCATACGCTGACTTTAAAGTAGCACAAAATGAACTGAAAATGCATTAACCCTACCACTGGTTTCTACGAGATATATAGGTCATCAAGATCTGATCAATTTTACTAACGACGAAATATCTCGTCTTTGAGATACCGCCGAGCTTTTTTCCAATGATGACGACATAGAGATATGATGATTATGATCTTTTCAAATGAAGAGATACATCGTCACGACAATCAGCAAAAGTGTTAAACAAAAAAGTGATCAGTGTCGCCAGCCTAGTCTATCACAATTTGAACACTGTCACTAATGACGAGATATATCGTCAATCAAGATCTGATCAGTGTCGCTAATGACGAGATATCTCGTCAAGACCACCAACAGGAGGTTTAAACGTATACAAGCTCATCAATTTGGTACAGCTACACTCTACGTATATGAGTGATGGCAACGGCTTGGCGATTTCTTTGGCGCACTTCTAGTAGCGAGTTACGATAACTTAAGGCAACCTATCTTTCGTTACTGATGCTGTGGTTTTCATGGCAACCTCGGCAAACGGAAACTTTCAATTTTATTTTTGAATATTCTAGAAAGTTCTTCCAAAATCCGTTAAAATCGTTTGATTTCATTGATTCGTTTGAAATTTTTCTTTTCTTCCATTTGTTATTTTGTTTTTAAAATATCATTTGATTGTATTGGTTCTTTTAAATCGTTTTCTGTGATACCATTGGTCCATTTATTTGTATTTTGACAGTTGTGGAATTTTTATTTTACTACAATAGTTTTCACGATAGGATTAAGAGTTTTGTTTTTCTGACCACTTTCGTTTTTTATTATTTTTTACGAAAGAATTCTGATGTTATCAGGTTGTATTATTTCTTGCTTTTTTCTTTTGTAAATCTTTTCTTTTGCAACATGCCCTCTGTATTCAGTGTAATTCATAAGTTTCAGGGTATTCTTATTCAACATTCGTAGCTTAGTTTCTCTGCTTGTTCAAAAATGTGTTTTGATATGTGCTTAAGCTTACTATTTTTAGTGAAAGTTTTTAAAAAAGTATACTTTTTAAAACGTTCTGAAATGTTTTTTAAAAGTGTGTTGCAAAAAGAAAAAAAAATTGTGACAGAAAAAGAGGTAGACATAATTTTTTCCTTGGCGACTTTAGAAGTTCGCCAAAAAAATCGCTAAGGCCGTTGTCATCGCTTATAAACGATGAGTGTAGCTGTTCCATCAATTCTTTGTACCAACTCACACACAATCTTTACTTGAAATCAGAAAATAACTCATTAAATTTTGTTCCTATATATCTAATTTAGAATTAACGTCCCTTTCGTTTCGTTAATTATTTCATTAATGAATTTCAGTTACTTCGTAAGTTCTTCCATTTGGGGAAACAGTGCACCATGCAGTGGATTCCCGCGCATGTTGACATTGCTGAAAACGAGTTGGCTGATGCCCTGGCAAAAGAAGCAAGACACCAACAATGTTACTCATGTCACTCTTAGAGATATCAATTCAGTGGCTAGGGCAAAACTCAACGATAGGAAAATCAAAATCAAACACCAAATCCCCGATATCAGTACCAGTAGAACTCTCGCCAAAACACTAACAAGACTCCGGACGGGACACTTTAGGGGGATGAATATTAATAAAGACAGGACAAGGACTTACTGCCTCTGCAAAAACTGCCCAGACATAGAACTAACCCCCAAACATATTTTCACCTG
Organism: Metellina segmentata; assembly: GCA_947359465.1. NCBI lineage: Eukaryota > Metazoa > Arthropoda > Arachnida > Araneae > Tetragnathidae > Metellina > Metellina segmentata. Next base: position 104,059,992 of record OX375881.1, read on the forward strand.
TCCCGCTATTTTGGCGCAATTGTAGCAAATAAGTGACAATCCGCGAGAGGACATATGAAGAAAATTGCCTTCAAATCGCAGATGCTGTATATGGGACCTTTGGTCCTATTTAAATTCATTTTCTATCCATGACACGGCACCAACCAACCAACCATTAATTTCAGCTGTGTTGACAGTGGATGCTGGTTTTGGATGTCCATTCGACCAGATGCTGTGTCATAACCACCGTCAAAACATCAGGTACAGAGGAGGCTACTGCACCAATATGTTCAAGATGACTTGTAAATGTTACCGATAAAGCGGAAAATGTTTATCATTAGATAAAAGAACACTGCAAGAGATAAAAATTTAAACAAACCCGTTAGATACCTCTAAATTGTATTCATGGGGTAATAAACTGCCACTTAGCATTTTTGATTAGTGTGATTACTTTTGATTTTAGCTCTCGAAGTGCTCCCTCTTTTTAACTGTTATTCGAGGTTCTGGGGTTTTTTATTAAGTGTGATTTAATCTTGGTGAATTATTACAAGCAAAGAAGATTTTAGTGACTTCAATTTAATTCGAGTTATGTAAGATGGTTCTCTTAAAATTTACAGAAACATTTTCATGAAGTTTTCTGCATGTTGTTATCATTCAATTATCATTCATTAACTAAGTGAGGTATTCAGTATAGTTGCGAATGTTAATCTTAAGAATGTCATCAATTTCAAAACATTGTCACTGTGTTACTATAATTTAAAATTCTTAATGAAAATAATTTTAAATGTAGTTCCGTCTTCTTAAAGAATTTCAAAACATTTTCACTAAATCTAGGATGATTTTAATCGTGATGACCACTACAGAGGCTATTCACACATTTGTTAGACAATGTATATTGAATTCACAAAACTAAATTACATAAAATTCTCGTGTTTTAAATGTTATATTTGATAGCCCTTATTCTGAACTATCTTTCAACATCATAATTTCCAGGATAATAATGCCTTTTGAAGTGTCAGAAGAGGTATTCTATCCCATTCCTCCTGAACAGCTTTCCAGAGCCCTGTAAGAGTTGTGGGACGACGTTTGGATAATGCAGATTTTAAAAGTCCGAAAGCACAAAAATCCATAGGTGATACATCGGGAAATTTAGTAGGGATATCAGTGAAGGGTATGGCCTTGATACCGGTTTTTTGTTCCATTTCTTTTAGGAAATTTACAGTGGATTTTGATGTGTGACTGCTAGCTTTGTCTTGATGGAGTTCAACAGATTGATGGCACTGTGGGTAAAGCGATGGTATTTCATTCAGAAAAATTGGCGATAAAATATGTTCCTGATAGTATTTGGAGTTAATCTTGACGTTTTTTCCACTCTCTTTATTTTTAACTTGCCTTTACATGAAAAACCAGCAACAATCATGAATCCCTTAGAAAACTTTCTTTTGATTCTGTGAACCATGTACTTAATTTTTTTTCTCCCCTTTTATGATAATAAATGGCTCTTTTTTTTGCTGCAATCATTTAAATACACCCATGATTCATATATTGTGACAATTTTTTTCCATTTTTCTTTGGATAAGTGTTTTTCATATAGAATAGGGAGCGTGTCCTGCGTTCAGTGATATGCTTTGGAGAAAGACGATGCACATTGCGATTTTTCGCTTTCTTAAGATTTAAATCAACGTTTATCATTTTGTTTACAGTGGACACCGAGCATTTTAATGATTTTGCAACTGTCCTTTAACTAGAGGGATTTTCTTTTAACATTAAACAACGTACCTTTGCAATAGTCGAAGATGTCCGTTTCTTCCTTGGATACTTGTTTGGAATTTTTGTCCCACTTGAGGCTCCAATTTGACGTTTTTTCTCTTTCTGGTTGACGATATTACCTGTCGACGCTTTAGCTATCACAAAACCATGACTCTCACATCGTTTTTGGATAACGGAATATGAATATTTCTCTTCGGAAATAGCATAAATATAGCTTTCGAACGACAGCTTCGTTAGAAACGCCATTTTGAATAAAAACAAACCTCTCAAGCCGCAGATGATAATTTCGACTTTAAAAAACTTAGTACAACTACAATTATTTCTTTTGCAGCAAACGATTTTTTATTACCGCTAACCAAAATCGTCTATAAAATGTGTGAACAGCTTCTGTATATCTGTCTCTACATGTGTTACGCAATTTTTAATCTTAACATTGTGTAGTAAAAACCTTCTAAAATCTATCGAGTGGTTATAAAGTAATTTTGGTGTAATAATCCCTGTATACCAATTCCTAGAGACCAACACATTCTTACGAATCAGAATAAGATTTGGAAATTAAGGATTTCATGGTATGTTTGGGTTAGTAAATTCAAAAAAATTTTGCGAACAAGAATCAAGCTCTCATGGTTACGGCATGGAACTTAATTAACGTCGCACTGGAGCAACAAAGCGGTTTATTGGTTAAGGTTCGGAATCAATCTGGAAGGGAAAGATCCAAAGACAATTCCTCGAAAATTTGAACCAAGGTCAGGTGACGAGAACAACGCTTGAGAGCTGGAACCTCACTGTCTAAATTTACACACCATTTCAACGTGATTGCATTTGAGGCTACGACAGATTTAGTGTTCACCATCCCTCCATGTTCATGACAGCATTTGGATTTTAACTCGTTACCTCCAGGCTGCCAGGTTGTAGTTAGGTTGTTCTTACTAATCCCTTTGATCAAGGTGAAGCTTAGACCAAGCATAAAGACTATGTTTTTCAAGTCGACCAATGACTAACTCTTGTTCATCCATCGGACCTCGCTACTACGGCTCTTTGAAGCACTGTTAAATAACGAGGTCAACATCTGAGCTGGCACCACCCACTCTTCAAACTTCTACACCAAGCCAACTTGAGGACATGTGAAGACGTCTATCGATTTAACGTCAACCAGCCTCAACGTATACGACGGTCTAGGGTTGGATTGTCTCGAACAGCCTTACTGGGCGACTGTTGTGTGGAAATGAAAGCAATAAACAACGCTACTAAAAAATCGCGTGATTTTGACAGGGTAAAATGTATCTCTTTAACATTCAATTCAAAGATTTGAGTGCTGATAAAAAGTACATGCTTCAATACTTTAAAAAATTAGCACAAGTTTTCTTTGATTATTAGTGAAAACGTCTCCAGAAAAAATAGGAAAATAAGCAAATAACTTGAAGTCAATTTTAAAAATTGGTAATATTTTATGTTCAGAAAGTTTTCTGGCATGTATTCAAAGAACCAATGAATATTATATCAATACCCTATTAAGAAACAAATTAAATTATTTGTATCGGTAATAATTTGTGAATGGTAAATCTATTCAATATACTGTGAGTGTAATATTCGAAAACTGATGCCAAATGAAATTTTAATATTCGAAAATAATAGATCAGAAATTGATAACGCTAATGGGCTGGAAGTTTTCTATGTGGTTGGTAATTTATAATTAATAGTTTCCGGAGAAAGTAGCAGATAAACTATCTATACACTTTTTCTAAGTTCATGAATTATCCGGTTTCATTGCCAGCTTTGTCGAGGAACGTAAATATTTAGGACCTATTTGTTTTATGTATAAACATTATCCGCTTTCAAACTTTGATAGACAATATTCATACTACTCTTCCACACAAACTTTTGAATATTTAAAGGTATTGTTGAAAATGAAGGAGTGTTGGTGGATCAGAATGTCATCAGGGAGGAGCATAAAACAGATAACATAAAATATTGTTTACTAGGTGTGGGCAGCAGTAAGTAACTGTAGTTATCTGTTTCATGCATAAAAGTTATACGTTTACAATTTTGCTTGAAAATATTTGCATTATTCTTCCACTTAGTAAATTAATGAACATTATGACAGTTCTAAGTTTCTATGAAATGCTATAATAGATATTATCAAACTTTATGCATAATTTATGATTCAAAAAGTGAAATATGTTGCTCTGAAATATTGAAATACAAAAGTTTATATATCCACATATACACTAACAATATAATACCCAAAGAGCACAAAAGAACGATAAAATATATCACTGTCAGCTATTCCAATTTTTTTAGTATATAATCATCTGCTTAGTCAGATTCTATCACTACAAACACAAGTAAGTGCTCTCAACTACAAACAATGTATATGTCTCCGACCAAAAATTTCGTGTAGATTCTAGTAACATAAAAAATGTCGTTGAATTTGTTTACGGAAGATTAAGTTTCACTGTCTACCATTCAATATAGGAGACAAATAAATGCACTGCGTCCAATCGGATTATTCCTACCATGCGCTCAAACATGAATTTTTTCTCAAAAACAGTGTCAAAAGAGATTAAATATTTCGAAGTCTGCCTTGAAAAAAAAAAACCTACTTTTTCCTTCGAAAATCCACTTGGATAAAAAAGCTGTCTCTGCATATTCTATTCTCGAAAATACTTGATGGAAAAATCCTGTTTTGATACGTATATCACTTTTATTTAATGTGAGATATTTTTCTTCTATTGAACGCCTTTTTTCGAGTTAAAAAACATTCTTTGTTCCATTCCTGTCATTTTTTGTCACACACGAAAAGAGCTTCGGCCATTTTGTTTTGTTGTTTTTAAACTTCTGACGTTGTTCAAATGTCTCTCTATTATGGCAGTTATTATGATTGGGGTTTAATATTTAATCTAGTTATGATCTCAGCGGTCAGATTAGCTTGGACATGACTTAGAATGTCTGTGACACTTTTTCGAGTTATTTATGTTCGTAGGTAGAGGAAAAATCTTCAGACATAAGCCGTTGACCATTTTAATTAGAACATATATTTTACGTGATTTCTTTTAACAGATTAATTCGATGTGCAACAGAAATGGATAATAATTAATCAGGGTGTATTTTCGTAGAGACAGGTTGGTCTTATAGACTATACCACACATTATTTATATAGACAAGATTAACGCCAATTAAATGGTCTATGAAGTCAATATAAATGTTAGCAATTATGAACTAAATATTTATGTATAAATGCATCAAAAATGCATTTTGATTTTTCCAAATCGTTGGCAATTTTATAAGTTGTATAAATATACATTCGGAATGCAGTGTCCGCACTTTGCCGAAACGTCTGGGTATATTCTCTTGCAAGGTAGTCTACTGCAATTATTTGCAGTAACCCTGGCTGATATCCAATGCACGCACACGTCAGTCTGTGTGTTTTTCCGTTTTATGTGTATTTTATGTTTGAGTGTGTGCAAGTATAACGTAAAATATATTCACTATAGACAAACGATATGATGCATAAACTGTATATAATACATGTTTGCTTAATAATTACATACTTTACATTTCAATTCAATAAAAGTTTATGCAGATTTGAAGCTGAAACGGTTGATTAACTATTCGCAATGATGCTGATGAGGTAATCGAGAACTTGACAGCGATGGGGCCTCAATCTCCAGTATTAACAGTATTGCACTACATAAATACCATTAATTTAACACTTAGCCATGCTGATTTAGTAGTGCTTTCTCAATAATCAGGAACGAAAGTTTTGTTTCCTTCCCGATTAAAAAAGTCATTATATTTCAATCATCGGCAACTTTAGGATACCTTCTTACTATGCGCATGTCCGTTATGAAATACAAGATACGCTTTTCAACTTCATTCTTAGGAAGTAAAACAATCGCATCGGTGTGCAATTTTGACAAAACCTCCTGCATCACATGAACAATTTTAAATGTTATCTCTTTCTTTTCATTGGGGGTCCAGCCTTTTGGCACTAATATCGGGACAAAATTTTTCATGCCTGTAAAACAACCGAGTAAAAGTATTTCAATAGTTTATTGTTGGATTTAGTGCTACCCAAAGGTGCTAATGAATCTTAGCGACATATTTTATCTTGTGTTTCCTCAGGGACACCTAATAATTTCGTTTTATTGCCCAATATATCTTCTGATAGTTTTAGTAACAACTCACTTTTAAAGCAATTTGCCCCTTTTTTCGAAGTTGGATCACCCTTCCACAAAATCAAACATATCCTTCAAATATACACTATTTCGTTGACCTTTTTAAAATCCTCGTGACTTATCTTAAGTAATGATAATCCGGGTGCATTGTTTTCCACTTCTGGAATTTCTATTTGCTCATTGTCTGGTGAAGTTTCCACTTTGCCCTTACCATCGGTATTCCAACACCCCGTTGTGGTAATTTCTTTGGAGACACTGTTGTGATACTCCGTAGGATCAGTCTTATTTTCCTGCCCTTTCTTCCCACATGGTCTAGTTACCCTATCATCGGTAGACACTATCTTTTCCGTTTCGCCACCTTTCCTTTTTCCTACACTTTTCTCCTTCTTCATTTGTAATGCTCACAATTTTATAGCATACTCGGACTTACCCTTTTTCAGCTTTTTCCCGAGCAATTTTCCCGTCTCTCTCAGGCTATTTCCAACTCTCTTTTAGCTTTTTCCAAAGCTCCTTTCACATCTCCAAACTCCCTTTCCGCTATTGTCCGAGAAACCATAAGACTAATTCCCCACTTCCTTTCAGCCATTTTTTGACTCCACCCAGCTTCTATTAACCTCCCTTCAGCTTCTCTTAGCTGCTTTGTTTCATTACTAATAGTTATCACTAAATCTTCCACAAATTTAGCATCGTATAATTTTAAACCTTCTATTATTCTTTTCAAATGAAACACTTTAGCAACTGGAGAAACCTCTTCTCCTAATTCCGTTGCCAACCATATCAAATCCTCCTTTCTAGCTTTCCAAAGAAATGCCATTTTTTTTAAGCTTTCAAAAGATTTGCAAAACACACTTTAAAAACTTTTGTCACATACATCGATTCAGTTGGAATAATGAAAAAAATACTCAATGGTTCCACAACAACAGTTTCACAATAAATTTCAGTTCAATTGAAAAAAAAGTAGTATAATATTGAAATACTCTTCCCCAACAAGTAAATTCACTGTTATAAGTTGAACAATTTACTCGAATTTGGAAAAATTAATTACAATGAAATTTAATCACAAGCAATGCTATGATAAAGGTACTTACTTGACTTGACGTGATGTCTTATTGCCGATTTGAAGTATGACTTATCCTCAAGGAACACACACACACTTTTCTTGAAGAAAGTTGTTTCAGCAAACTCGAAGGATCGTCGAATTTTGTCGATTAAGGACTAACCACTTGCTCAGCACAACCGCCGCATTATATCGGGAACAGGGTGTTCACTGGTATGCCAGGATGACACTGGAGAACTGGAACAACTTTTTGAATCGGTTAAGGACTAACCACTCGCTCAGCACAGCATCAGCATCAGATCGGGAACTGGTTGTTCACTGGTATGTCAGCATGACATTGGAGACAAATTTTCACAAATACGGGGTAACCTTCTTTTGGTCAGGGTGAATATCATAAATTGGACGCAGCTGCTTTGGTCTAGGGTGACCATCAAAAATTGAACGCAGTTCCTTTAGCAAGGGTCACCATCAACAATCAAACACAATTCGTTTGGTCAGGGGACCATCAAAAATATAACGCCGTTCTTTTGGTCAGGTTGACCATTCAAAACGAAAACCGCTTGATAGGGACCGAAACCTAAAGCTATTGATGGGGATTCTCATGCCTCCGCTGTGCACCAGATTTAAGTGGCGAGTGGCTTGTAGTCAATTAAAGCATATTTTAGAAACACAGCGAATTTAATTAGTTACTAAATATATTTACACTTTAAGGTTATTTCGGGGCTAATAAAAGAAAAGTACAAATATGGTTTCAGTCCTGCCGCTTCATCGGATCAGGCCAGTTCTTCGTCCGTTCACGCTCACACATTCAACGATTGTGTCCTCTTCGAAGGGAGACTGTACACGTTCTTCCTAAGCGCGACAGTTCAAAGGCGAGGGTCTACCTCGCATTGCTCTACCCCTATCCGATCATAAATTCGCCAGCCGATTCCCTCCTGCGGCGAATCCACGTAACAGAGGAAATGTCGAAGAAGACCATCATGAAAGCTGTTGCAAAGAGACCCCCCCCCACACACACACACTCATGACGCTACAACGGTTGTTGTAACGAAGATGGCCACTGGGAGCGCTGCTTGTCATTCCACATTTTTATAGCTTGGATTTTAATTTACTGCTATACATTTTGAGACTCTCCAAGAAAGAAGACCAAATTCTTCGGTTTACTCTGCGTTTATTTGACTATTGTTATGTAACACACTTAATGCAATAAATAACCATTTACTTTATTCGTGTTTCAACATGAGCAGTATTACGAACAAATCGTTTTGTTATATGCTTTGTTTAAACAAAACCGATATAAAGGTAACCACTAAAACTGTAAAACAAATTGTATGTGGTTATATGTAATGGTAATGTATATGGTAAATTGTAATATGGTAAGGCCTATATGACTGCATATATTCAACCTCAGTGACTCGACATCCAACACTATTTATAACAGTTATCACCAAATAAAATTCTTTATGAAATAACTTGACATTCTTTGGAGAAAAAAAAATTGACATTCATTGGGAAAAAAACTTTACATTTCATGTTTATGATCAGCTTTACTGCTCGGTTTCACCCGATAAGTTATTACATCCGACAAGTCAATGAGCACCAGTTTACTCATCAGTTTCGTTGCGTCGTAGAACAGCTTTTTGAGTGTGGTCCGCGCAACATGCCTTTGTTCTTCTTTTTCCATTGTTCGGCACATGTCAGCTTGTGCCTTTTAGTGTTGACTCGGAGTCGAAACAAAAATTGTCTTATCTTGTGTTATGTTCTGTATTAAACTTTACTTCTATTGTTATAAGGGTATGAAGCAGCGAAGTCAGAATAGTTACATTGACATAAAAGTTCTAGACAGCATATATTGTGCAATTTCATGACAAAATGAAAACTTCGCTGCTTAGGACTATTCCTATTTTGCATATAAAACTCTTATTTTTAAAGTATAGATTCGTTAATTTATTACGAAATTTTAAAAATGTCCAGATCTTGGTAATAATTTGTGTAACGCATAAATATAATATAAGTGTTGTTTGTGCCAACGTGTCTAATAATAGTCGGTTTAGTGCGAGCATTGATATATTGTTTCACAAAGAATTAAGAATCCTTTACAGGTTTTTGTTTTGATTTTTTCCTCAGATGCTAACTGTAGCATTATTTAACAAGATATGTTTTGAAATATGTGTGGTATCGTTATCATTCAAGCTAACTGTTATTCGTGTTAATAATTCGACTAAGTCTTAAATATTATTAGAAAGTTATACCTTATATCTTAGCGAAAAATTAAGAATCGTTTACAGTTCAATTACTTTTTATTCATATTTTTAGACGCTAGTTGAGGCAACGTTTAAAAATATATCTTCAGAACTTGTGTTCGTGTTAAGAATATTTCAACCTGCTTGTAGGTCTTATTTTTTTTTTACTTAACACAATTTTCTATGGATGCACGGAAGTGCTTCGTGACAGTAAAGTAAAACTCGCGTTGTAACAAGTAATTCTCAGTTTTGCATAGGCGTTAGAGCAAGCTTTTACTCAATGATGAAACATTTCAATTTTCAGGAAATTCTTCTAAACGTATTTCCCCAATTATAAAACTTTTCGATTTTCAGAAAATTAATCCAATCGTTTCACGCGAAATATTCTGACTGGATGGGAAAACAAAACATCATTTGAAAATGACAGGAAGTTAGCAGATATAAAGGCAAAAGTAAACACGGAATACCCCATTAGAACTTCCGTCTCCTATTGGATTTCCCACATCCCAAACGTCAATTTCTACTCGCTGGAACAATTTCTACAATAACAATGGAGGTTTATACATTTCTCAGAAATGACAATAAATTTCAAATGGAAAGTACGATAATATTCTGATGGTTATTATATATAAAGCCAAATAAATTGTGATATTTCACAAACATTCAAACACACATTTTATTTCCATTTACTCCTTGTCAAGCCTCTGTTCACGCGTTTTCATGTAAGTATATTAAAATATGTATCGCTATTTAATATTTTGAAATCGTAAATTCCAGATTAGTATTTTTCAATATGTGTTTTTAAAACATCAAGAACTGACCTTGCTTGTGTATTGAGTATATTGGATGAGTTTACTTCCTAACTTTATCATATTTCATGATTAAAAATGATTCATTTATCAATAATTTAGACATTCCAACATTAACAAATCCTCATCTATTCAATTATATTAGCATCCACCAACAGACCGTATATATTTCGTGTAAGTGTAGAAGGGGGTGTATCAAAAGGAATAAGTTGAATATTTCATTTCTTTCTCAACAATATTTAGAAAGAAAATGAAGCTGAAAATGATACAAATAATTGTAATTTACGTTCAACATACCTTAATTTTTGATTTGTAGCCTATTATAACATTTATGTATCGCAACAGAATTTTAATTGCTTTATAAACGGAGGTAATAATATGCAAGATAATTTGTGTATTGAAGCATTGTTCTAACCCAACGAAACAGCTGAACATGGCTTCAACAGATTTTTTGTCTGTTCTTGAAAAAACGTGTTCATAAACAAAGAGCCAGAGTGTGCCAAATTGTATTCCTCAGGCCAATAAGGTCACCTCAACATTGTCTTCCTTAGAAATGCGTTCATCACGAGTTCCAATAAATTTTTTTAGTATGAGCTAGCTCTATGGTTATTAATTCATACACCAGATGCTCGAACGCGCGTGTCGAGGTCACTAAGTTCGCAGTTGTTTATATTCATTATGTCAATCAAAGAAGAAGGGAATGTTTCATTTCCTCCCTAGTAGCTTATATAGTCAACCCAACGTCATTGGATTCTTAAACTAACAGAAATTCGCATTCAGATCGCCGAATCATTACGATAGAAAATTGAAGATATTTAGGTATATAAATTTTTGTTCTTAGTCGATAATGTTATTTTAATTGACTTTAGACTTAATGTGTATGTAGAAAATACAAAAATCGATCAAACTATCATTTTTTATTGCTTTAAAATATTATCCAACTTCTTAGCTTTCAAACGATACCAAAGTCTTGTAAATATTCGGAACGTTTTTCTAGCTATAAGGGATTTTTACCTCTGATAATGTCAACATGTACAAACATGTTACACTCTAATTCTGATTAACTGTGTTTTTATAATGTAATGCTTTATTCAAACAATGATTAATTATTAAACTATTGGACTCATATTTAAGTCTATTGCATCAACAAATTAGCGTTCCTTGAGTTTAATTGCATTCCACAATATATGTCATTTTTAGCTTCATTGTATGCAGCTTACCCATTTGCCAGAGTTAACAATAATTTGTCAAGAATTCATGTTTAGATGCAAGCAATTATCTTTTTTAGTTCGATTCTTCAAATAACTATTCCTAATGGCTTAACTTCATTGCATCCTAAATTATCTCGTTGGCCTATCCTCCACGTTCAGTTCTGTTGTTCTACGAATTATCCCGCTTTTTTTTTTAATTGAATTTTTTTGCTTCAAGAATTTCTAGATCGAATTTGTCAGATCGTGTTTAGACATCTTAACGAAGTTTAAGCAGAAATCTTTCAGAAATCGCGTTTACAACTACAGCTAAAATCCAAGAACGTTAAAATATAGGCCACAATATGTTTTTTATGTAAACAAAAGATAACTGTAAAAATCTGATGTTTTATATAATATATATGTACATATAAATTTACCATCCCGGTGTCTGTCTCGAATAAATGTTTCATCATCATCAAAACTGACCAGATTTCGATGGATAGAATAAATCGTCGAAACCACCTAGAAGGTTGGACAGTTTAAAAATACACAGAAATCGACTACAAAACTATGTTTTAAAATGGTATGGATATTATGCTTAATTATTCTCTGGTCACTCAACTTAACTTATAATATAATTTATAAAGCATTTTCTGATATCATGAGCTGTTAGGAAGGTTATCAATAAAGTTTTTCTAAATTAAGTTCAAATCTGATTCCTTGTATTTCATTTTACCTGTTTCTGAACAAATGTCTACATTCATGAAATTCCTTGTGCTCGAGAAACTAACTCGTTTATATATTTTTTTTTTTTTTTTTAGTTCAGCAATATCATTTCCAATAAGATGAAGTTCCTATATTCTGTGTTACTGGTTGCTTTCATCGTTGCCATCGCATGTGAGTAATTTTTGTCCATCAACAATTTTGCAAAACTGTTATTTGCATAATTATGTTCCGGATTGTTGAGCAATAAACTGAAACAAATTTTAAATGTTTTTGTTTGAAAAAATATTTGTAATTTAGTGTAATGATAGAATGTTAGAATTTTATATGAACTCCTGTTTCAAAATAGATGTAGGTTGCGGAAGTGTTTTTTCTGATTAGATGATAGTTGATTCAATTTAGAATTACTGTCAAGATAGGTGTAGGTCCGGATGTCATTTTGCTGATTAAATGACTATATGACAGTTGATTAGTCAACACTAGAAACGAGAAAGTTTAAAATATACTATATATTTTTGAGTAAAATTTGGAGTAAAAATTTTGATATTTGTTTTGAAGGGCCTGGATCAGGATATAAGAAATATCTTGAAACACAATTTTTTAATAAATTATATTAATGAAATTTTTAATAATTTGAATTAATGTAATTGTTAATAAATTATTTTTTTAACAAATTATATTTTAATGCAGTTTTTAATAATTTATATTAACGCAATCTCTAATATTATAAAAGGAAGTGTTTGTTTGTTTGTTTCTTGTGATCAAAGTCCTGACGAATCTTTGCAACTTACAGTAATGGGATTTGGCACACATGTAGTCCAAAATTTTTTAAATGTTAGGGTCGAGGCGAATTTTAAAATTTAATCTAGAACATTTTAAAATGAATTTAATGAAATTTAATCATTGTTGAATGCAACAGCATAGAAGCAACACCTTGCTATAGGAGATGTTGATAAAAGAGATCACATATTAAAAATGAACTTTTTTTTTTTCGTTTCCGTTTTGATTTTGTGCAGAGGAATGATTTTCCAGCCAGACGATAAAAACATATAATCTTTAACTGGAGTTACTTAGTTCTTTTTTCTATCTCCTATACCCTTTAAAGATAGAGTAAAATTTCAGGATATCTAAGGAAAATTTTACTTCAGATCGATACCTAAAAGTGTGATTTTCTTTAAATAAATAACTTTTATATTGAATATATCTTATATTTTTGCAAGAGAGATTGTAACGTCATCGGAACTTTCTCTTTCCAAAAATTAAACAGATTGCATCTTCTGCCCTTCGAGTTAAAAATAAAAGAAACATATTACATTTCCGACCCTATTCCATTTGAGGGAATGAGAGCAAAAAAATAAAAATAACATTTCGACTGAGATTGTTAAGTTTGTTTTCGTAAAATCGGAATCGTTAAAGATAGATTGAAAATTTCAACGGATTTGAAATCTGCGGAAAATTTTACACCAGGTTAATACCTTGCATCTCGGCTTTGCCCATGGTGCTCGTTTGCGAGCACGGGCAACGCCGGGTTAGCCACGCGGTGTCTAGTTTTTAATAATTTATACTAATGCATTTTTAATCATTTATACTAATGCATTTTGAATAATTTATACTAATGCATATTTAATAATTTATACTAATGCATTTTTAATAATTTATACTAATGCATTTTTAATAATTTATACTAATGCATTTTTAATAATTTATACTAATGCATTTTTAATAATTTATACTAATGCATTTTTAATCATTTATACAAATGCATTTTTAATCATTTATACTAATGCATTTTTAATCATTTATACTAACGCATTTTTAATAATTTATATTAATGTATTTAAACATTATAATGAGTTATACTAATTTTTTGTTTTAAAATTTGTTTTTATATATTTTTTTAAACTTAAAAATATATATATAAAATAATAGTATAATTTGAACACTAAAAAAAAGAGTGCATTCGTAGTTATATACCTTAATTCCCTTGGTGGTTGTGTGGACATCAATAAGAAACTTGAAAACATCTTCATTGACGAAATATCTCGTCAATAGAAAAAAATTACCTGATCTGGATTTCGCCATCATCAAAAAACTGACCTCATCTTGAACTCACCATCACAAAAAAAAACCTGACCTAGATCTCATCATTATAAAAAAGTTGACTTGATCTTGAACTTGCCATTATCCTAAGCGAACCTGATCTTAATTTCGTCATTAGTAAAAATGTAATATTTTCATTAATCGGAATTCAATCGGCGATCATTATGCAGAAGTATTGTTAACACCACGACAAAAGCACGAATCTGCGAAATTGACGTTTCTACAAAAACGCGTCCAAAGTTTGATGTTTCAGGAGAAATAGTTACGACACATAGGTTAAAATTTTATCATGAATATCCAGTAAGAATCACGATTTATGGTTATGTCGTAGTATAAAACATGTAATGGTGACTCTACAATATGAAGTTATGTCAAAATCGCCAAATATGCAGATGCCTGCCTTTGGCGTGGTAGTAAAAATATCATGTCATTGGCAAATGCTTACTATCTTAAACGAGACATCTCGTAGAAACCACTTGGAGGATTAATCTTTTGACTACGGCTATAGATATAACTGAGGCGATTCTCTTTCTTGCCGCCATTCCTACACATCTGCAACTGCTCAAGGTACTACTGCTGTACCGGCCGTTGTCTAAATTTTATCTTGGCGCTATTATTATAACTTTCAAGGTACTAATGCTGTACCGGCCATCGTCTACATTTTTTTCTTGCCGCGATTTTTATACAACTGCACAAGGTACAATTGTTGTATCGGCCGTTGTCTAAATTCTATCTTGGCGCGATTATTATAACTTTCAAGGTACTAATACAGTTCCGGCCGTAGTCTAAATTCTTTCTTGGGGCAATTTTTATAATTTTCAAGGTACAACTGCTGTACCGGCCGTAGTCTAAAGGTTAAGAGAACTGTCATATTTAGGGAACAGCTTTTCCAATCCTACATATACTTTAATAGATACGCTGTTCTCATTTTCAGGTGCTCTGATGGCGGAAGCCGGCTTTGGTTGCCCACAATGTGCTGGAGAGTGTGACTGTCACTGCAAATCCATTGGCAGAAGAGGTGGAAGGTGTGGTGGTTTCATGACACTTACCTGTCAATGCCTCTAATCAGATTCCCTAGATCTACGATGAAAGGATACGATGTATACAAACACGTAAACTTCAAATAATAAAAATATTCTTTATTTAAACACACTGAAGTGCTCTCCCTTTCTACTTGTTTTAATAAAGTTGGTGTCAACCTAATTTTTTGAGTATTCTATTTCAAATTTGTGTTATGCTTATACACTGATATTTTTTTTAATTTCCACTCATATACAGTCGCGGAGTAAAAGGAACCATCCTCTATTTTGAGCACTTTGCATAGTAGAACAAATTCAAAGATATCTTTCAGTAGGGAATGACGTCCTCTACAAAATTCAAATGCAAAACAATTGCATTAAACGACGTCTTCATACCAGATTGTACACAAACGTCAAAACTTTCGATGGAAATACCATGTTTTCATTCATTAAACAGATACTGCATCGTTGAATTAGTCTAAATAAGAAATTTCATTGCTTTAATTTTTTATATCCAGATATACTTTATGTTAAAGTTGTTGTCAATTTAAGGAATCATCTCTACAATGAAAGTCAATATTCGTAAATTGATATTATTGGTGAATCTCGAAAAATCTTTAGCTACAAAACTACTGTAGTTAAATATACCATAATTTGAAAGGCTATTTCAAACGTATTTGGCAGCGCGTGCTATTATTCTTAATACAAGTGGCCCTCTTATAACACGGTCAAATGGTAATGCATGGTACCGTAATGGCTTGATTACGGTTTCCTTATAACACGGTCAAATGGTACCGTGTTATAAGGAAACCGTGCTATACGAAACATGGGGGTCATAAAATTTTGTATACATGGTACCGTGTTATATGGAAACCGTGATATAGGATAGTTCGTGTTGTGTAGAAACCGTGTTAAGCGAAACTTAAGAATTATTTAAAAGTAGAGATTACGTTCCGTATAAGGAAACTAAAACCGTGTTATACGGAAAAACTAAAAACATAGAAAAATGTATCATATTTATTTGTATTTTAAATAAAGTTACACAAGGGTTCATTCAATAATCTAAGTAAATTCATATAATTTTTAAAAACAGTTAACTAGAATATAGAAACAGTGTTAACCAAAAATTAGAGGTCACATATATTTGATAACCCGTACCATGTAAAATGGAAACCAAAGAACTGTTATATGTGTTATATGGAAACCACATGAATATATATTAAACCATGTGGATGTGTATAGGGCACACAAAACAGACGAACAGAAAAATAGATAGAACAGACAAACAGGACAGGTGAAAAAAATCTAACGGGTTTTTATTTAACCGTCCAATTGACCAACAATAAGTAAATATTAAACAGTGTTATAGAGGAAATATTATCGTGTTATACGGGCGTCGTCGCAATTTTAGTACCGTGTTGTATGGAAGTAGTGCTACAAGAGTACCGTGTTAAAGAGGGCCATCTGTAGTATTCGTTCTGTTTGGCCCTCAATACGTTTCTAGAGAGAATGGGTCATCTTTACAATTTTTTTATTAAAAAAATATAAAAAATCAAGGCTTTATAAAAATGTTTTACGTTTAAAAGTGAACTAAAAATTCATTTCTTAATAAATAACTTGGATTGAGGGCAAAAAAAATTAATGGAACAACCACAAAAAGGTGCTTTATATGAATTATTTTAAGTGAACTTCAATGAAAGGTGATTGGTTGGTAACTCAAGGTCAACGTTATCACGTAGTCCAATGAAATTCGCCTTTGCTACAGAAAAATAAGCACATTTTTTAACCCGTTCTTGCGGCACTTGTTAAAAGGAGTTCAAGAGGGTGATTTGAAATCTAATTTCAAGGATCGTACTAGTTGTAATAAAAATTTCGCTTGTAGTAGGTGGAATATGTCGTTCAGAAGACATTTGGCGTATTGTGAGAAATGGCGCTCGATATAGGGAGAATGGAAGCAGGACAGACACTGACAGGTCTCTGCAAAGACCTGTCAGCCATAGCCAAAACCTGTTACCATAGCCAAAAGCGTCATGGTAAGAATCTGGAAATGGTTTAAAGACACTGGCAATGTGCACAGACAACCAGGTCAAGGTCGAAAACGTGCCACAACAGACTCTCAGGACCGTTATTTGGAAACGACTGCTAAGAGAAACAGGCAACTGACAGCAGTTCAGATTGCAAGGGAGTTCGCTAGAGCAACAGGAACTCGACTATCCAGATGTTTTGTGAGTGACAGGCTGCAAACAAGAGAGTTGTATGCAAGGAAACCCATGATTTGTATTCCACTAACTCGGGTAGAGAAATGCGCCCGTTTAAAATGCTGTAGAAGTCATCGTGATTGGAGTACCACAGACTGGAACCGAGTTCTCTTTACCGATGAATTCCGATTTTGTTTGGAGAGTGATTACAGACGTGTTACAATATGAAGGAAGAAAAACACAAGCAAAAAGCCTGCAAACATCCGTGAAACTCATCGATACAAAGGTGGTGGAATCTTGGTATGGGCGGGCATCATTTTGAATGGCCGCACTGATCTAGACGTTTTTACCAGTACATCTGCGAATGCTGAAGTATACAGAGATGAAATTCTTCATCCTCATGTCAAGTTGTTTACGGGTGCAATCGGTAATAAATTCCTCCTAATGGATGATAAGGCGTGTCCTCATCGTGCTGCACTAGTGACTGATTATATTGAGGGCGAAGAAATCCAACAGAAAGTAATGGAGTGACCTGCATATTCACCCGATTTAAATCCATTATAGCATGTGTGGGATGAGCTAGGACGCCGGCTTGCATCCCGGCAACACCCATGTAGAACTCTCCAGGAGCTTCAAGACGCTATTCTTCTTGAATACACTTTGTTACCGCAAGCACTTCTGGATAATCTAATTCACAGAATGAAAAATCGCTGTAAAGCTTATATTTCGATCAGGGGTGACCACATACCTTATTAATTTTTCCTGTGTGTCTCTAAAAAGTTGTAACAGTAAAATTTCCTTATCTCACCTTATATCACATATTCCTATGTTTTGATTAATTAATTTTTTTTTGTAGAAATAGGCAGTCCTTTATTTTTAATATATATCAGACATTACAAAATAAAGATCTTCTGCAAGTTTTCATGTTCTTATTTGAAAAATTATTCAAGTTAGATGAGTTTTTATTGTTCCTTTAATTCTTCTAGCCAGTGTTTAATCGATCAATTCAGTATTCATTTATCACCCTTTGCACAAAGCATCATGTTGCTGGGAATCGGAGAATTATTATATTTTTTGCACGTGCAGACGATTCCGAAAAAACTTTCAAGGTTTTCAAACGTCTTTAATACTTTTGATTGTCCCTTAAAATTGCAATAATGGGGAATATGCCTAAAACCTAACTATCGAAACGAGCTAAAATTTTGTCTGGCCATACTAGAAGTCTTTCTGAATCGATTCCTATAAAATATATAATAAGCTTCTAATTCATAATTTTTGCAAACATAAGTTTAATAAGTAGTACTTAAACCTTTTTTAAATATTTGGAAAATTTGTGTGGGTTACTTTGGACACCAAATATCAGCGCTATAAACATATTATTTAGAATGATATCAATAAAAGTCTAAGGAAGTGATATAACTCCCTCCCCCCCCCTCCATTCGGAGCTCTAATATTTCTGTACCCATACCTTCGAAACGGTACGACCTCTTGACAAAAAATTTGGTATCTGAAGTTAAATTTTGATACATATTCGATATGTTGTGTCGAAATAGAGAATTCCTATTAGAAATGATGAAATTGGTTTTCAATTTTATTATAAAGAAGGCCCCTTATACAAATTTTATGAATTTTAATTTACAGCAGTGGTTAGTACCTGTCAAATGACATCTTTGGATTTCCTCTACTCTTAAAATTGCTCAAATGTAGAGGAGTGGTTCTTTTCCCCCCGCGTCTGTACATTGCAATCAGGAAATTTACCTACACGAGGTTTCACCAGTGTGTGTTTACGTTGGTCAAATAATTCTGGTGGTCTGAAAATTTGGTTTGTCAGGTAGCTGACGGATCCGAGAACAACATATAATTTTGAACTATGGTCGAATGACGTCATTGGGGATGGTCGGAGATCTATCTTAAAAGAAAAGATCAAACTCGCAATCTCTAGTTGCTAATACTCGATTCTGCCGATAGGACTAGCTCGGTCTCTAAGATTCAAAAATACAATACGGATTGTTTAAGATTATACAAAAAAACTTTTAAATTCAATAAAAAATTCAATTTTAAAATTAAAAAATAACACATTACAATCTTATTTATAAAATTTCATTTTAAAAGAATCAAAATACCGACTTATCTGATTTTCTAGACATTGAAATTAATTTTTGCAGTTAAAAGTATTTTTCAAAAATATTGAATGACGAATTTATAATGCATAACTAAACACGGCGTACTGAGGCGTACACTGCGTAGGTGAGAGTGACCGATTATGAGATGCTTACTTAATATGAGATTCTCTTGTTCTTTTACTGTACGGTGTCGACATCCTTTGGAAGTGTCATGAACTATTATCCCCATTGCAAGCCGACCCATACTTCGATATCAACCTATTGTGGAATATTGCTTTTAAGAGTTTGGTAGACTTCTTTTCGACTTGTCGTTAGACGTACAAGGTAAGTTGTTAAGTGAATCGTAAAGTTTTTACATCAATAAAAATAAATTTTCCATTAAATACTAGATTTGTTTTGTAGCTCTTGTATTTCTTCGACATTGTGGATACTTAATATCATATTAAGATAACTTAGTGCTTCATATTAGCATATTAAGCAACCTATTGTAAGAAAAACTAAATAAATTTTTTCTTTTTGCTTTTGTTCAATGCATTTTACCAAAACACCCATCAACATATCAAAACAGCTTTAGTGACAGTGTTCTAAATCAAAAATATGCTTGCTAAATTTTTCAATACACAGTCTTCAACACAATTTTAGAAAAATATATCATACACCCTAATATAAAAAATATCGACGCCCCAAGGAGTTGTCCGATTGCGATAAAAATTGGTGGATGCGAAGAACTAATCGCAGCCCGGCAAAAAATGTGACACTAGTCAAAAATTTAAAATATTAATGTCATGGTATTGAAAAATATTTATGAGGCGTCCCAGCGTGTTATATTACCATTCTATAGAATATAATAGAAGTTATCACCATAGATACTTATCTAAAATTTAAAAGAACCTTATACTATTTCAATATACGTTTTATTGTATCCTTTAAGTTGATGTTTCTCAAACTCTGCAATTTTGAGCTGTGTCACTTTTCTTGCCTGTTAGCGATATATAGAAAAACAAACGAAAATTTCAGAACAATTGAATGATTTATTTCACATTTGGACCGTTACAAAGGGAGGAAGCCAATTAGGCGTTGGTCCACATCTAACCTGGATACAAGCTGTTACCCGGCGTGGCTGAAAAAGTTCCCGGAAGGTGTCCTAAGATATTTCTTGACAAATTGTCTCCAATTATAAGGGCTAAAGCGTCAACATTCCAAAATGGTTGCAATAGCCTTCACTTTATGTCCAAATTGTGCCGATGGGAGTGACATCAGGACATCTACCTGGCCAAGGAAGTGTTGAAGACAATTGATAGCAACATGTGCCCAGTGCGGTCGGGCAGAATCTTATTGAGCACTAAGTCCGGAGGGGGGGGGGTCGCAAAAGGGACGATAACACAGCCGTTCATACAATGTCGTCTACGTCCCGCTGTGATGTCAGTGTGCCAGGAATGACTACCGAAGGACTCTCAAAGGCGATGGCATCCCAGACCTTAAGGCTATAGCAAGCGCGAATGAACCAGCGTAACTTAGTGTCTACCAAAAAGTACTTCATGGTAGAGTTGGGTTACACTGGTATTTATACTACCCCTTTGTAAGTTAATTTTGGAGTGGTAGCTAAGCTCGCTACAGTACTCCCCCTCCATAATTTTAGCAGTCGCCAAAATTCGATAGTTGACGTCACTTGTAGAATGATTGCCATTTTTGCTTTTGACTGTAAGAGCTGTATTAAGGTTACAGTTGCCGTGCTGCCTTTTTTACATGTTAATTTATCCATGCGGCAATTGCACGAATGGAGGATGTGATATAACATTAGCAGTTTCTGTTATCACAGCTTCCCCTAGTGGTAGAAAGGTAATTAGTATCAACCATGGCGAATTCTACTGGACATTGTGTGCCCTCCATCGAATTTTTTTTTTGTAAATTTTTAAGCATGTTTAAATCACGTCCGGGTCACCAATATAGCAAGCGCGAATGAACCAGCTTAACTTAGTGTCTACCAAAAAGTACTTCATGGTAGAGTTGGGTTACACTGGTATGTATACTACCCCTTTGTAAGTTAATTTTGGAGTGGTAGCTAAGCTCGCTACAAGGCCCTGTTGTGAGCATGTGTGGCATGCAATAGTAAGAGCAGGATCCCCACGCTGTCCTGGACGTCCCCAGAAACGTCCTCGGTTGTCATAACGACACATTGGAAACGGGACTCGTCACTAAAGACAATACGTCCTCAGTTATCGCCGTTCCAGTTATCGCCGTAGTTGATTGAGCCCGGCACTACTGTAACTCTGCACCTTCCTATTGCGTCGGTGTTTTTTATAGAGTGTGTTACGTCACTTTCCCCTAATTAGAATAAAACTCAGTATAATTATGTGTTCATTTTTCATTATGATGCATCTATAATTACCGATGTATAAGATTAATCCAAAACTTTCAAAAAGTGCTTTAAGATTAAAGGATGAGTAATGGCGTTTTGAAAACATCAGCCATCTCGATCTAAAGCAGGGAAGTTTTTCCACGAAAATCTAACTGCGATAGAGAACACCCTTATTTCGTTAATGCATTAATAATACGCATTTTCTATCGAAAGTCTCATTTGAATATATTATGCTGTGAGATTCTAATTTTTTGGAAAGTTTCTGCAGATGACATTAATCAGCTAATCGATATTCTCTTTCGTCCATAAAATATATAAGTTTCGGTGAGAGACAAAAACAAAAGAATTCGGAAAGTGGTTTTTTCGATGGTGTTTTTCTAGATAACTACTACACTAACTAGTTTTCTTTTTTTCAGATTACTTTTCTAGAAGTTAATTGATTCCGAAGAGTTAGTTAACGAATTTCTTATCTTGATGGCAACTTAATTCAATTATGTGCTTTCTTAAGAATACTATTTTATGAGTTCACTGATTTTGCAAATTGAACTTGACGAACTGTGGTAAAGCGTTTTGTGAACTAAATACAAATAAATACAGACTAACTGATTACACTCGTAAGATATATTATTTAGAATGGGTATTAAAAATACGGAGGATGCCATTATTTGTCAACAATTTTGTCTCAAGTTGAAAATAAACCACTGAAATGAAAAATATCTTACATAATTTAAGTCGTTTTACCATCCGTAAAGCACACAATGCCATTCTTGTGGCACATAACAGTGTATCGGCATACATGTTATTACACCAAGTAATTTGAATGTCAACAGATTAATTAAAATTACGTGTTGTCCTCGGATCTTTCTAATTAAACCAACTGTATAAAAGTCAAATCAAAACTCAGGACAATACACGACATTTTTTAACAAGCAAGAAACGAAAACGGTATACATTTCCAAACGGACAACAGGACAATTGCTCTCTCCCTTTCAATCATAACAGGAACAGACTCTAGCACGATAAAACGGGCACAAGAACAGAGCACGATCTTGCGTCCTTGGAAACATTTCATTGTGAGGAGAAACGAGGTCATCAAGAGGAGAAACGAGGTTGCTAGGTTGTAAGAGCTTGAAGTAGATCAGTAATTGGGGTGTTGCGAGTTCGAATTCTACCAAAGACCATCTTGTACAAAGCGAGTGGTGCATATCAAATCTGTCGTGGCGGCCTGAAATATTCTCCGTTATTGTAGTGTGGAGGTTTGTTGAGTGTTCTCGTCATTTCACTGGTTCAAAATGACTTTGTCCTCGTATATTTTTTCGGGTTCTGACCGTAGCCTGTAGCCCGTTGTGTTCGTCAAATGGGACGTTAATTCAAGTACTTACCAACCTTACTCTCTCAATGCCGCATCTTATTCAAAGACAAATACACCTGAAAAATGATTCTATTTTGTTAATTCCTAGAAGCGTATCGTCAACAATTCCATTGGTTATTCCTTTAGATTAGATTCATTTGCAACTATTATTTTGGACATATACTTGGAATATATTTTATAAAGATTCTTTCAGTCCTTTATTTAAAATGAGAATCCTTCGAAAGATTATGTTGCTCATTTTCTTAGAACATAATCTAGTTGACTATTTCAAATGGCTCCTAACCGTAGGTAAGTAGGCAGCTGATTTAACGTATTACTGAAGCAACAAAACTGTAAGCTCAACATCTGACCGCTATTTAAAATTACGCGGTTATGTCCTCGGGTCTCTCAATTGAGGGATTGATCCCGTACAATCATCAATAGCCTGTTGTGTCACCACAGTGCGATGTTTATTGAAATACCTACCTATCTATGGTTCGGGAAGAGATGAGACAAATCACTAGTGTCCTGCTACAAGAGAAATTTAAAAATACTGGTATTTTTAATTAACGTCACACTGGAGCAACACAACGGGATACTGGTTACAGTCCGGGATCAACCCCGGTAGGCAAAGATCCGAGAACACCACTACGACATTTTGAATCACTTTCAGATGACGAGGTGACACCTGAGGTGGCACTCCACTCTTCGAATTTCCAAACCACTCTAACGTGAGGACATTTTACGCCACGGCAGATTTAACGAGCACCATCCCCTCTTTGTAGATGACGATATTTAGTTCGATTCGAACTCACAACCCTTCGATTGCTAGTCCGTTGCTCTGCCAACATGGCTATTCGTCATCTGACCAGGGTTCATAATTACGTGATGTTTGTCCTCGGATCTTTCCTTTAGGAGATTGATCCCGGGACGTCGTCAATAGCCCGTTGTGATGCTCTACTACGACGTTAATTAAAAACTACCAATTACCAAAAGAGCTACCAGGGCCTTTTAAAACAGTGAATGACATTCAAAGTTGCCTCAGAAATAATTTCCTTCGACATAATTTTTCTGATTTCATCGGAACAGAAAACTAGATGAGGATCAAAAGAGAATAAAATATGTTTCCTCTTGCGTTGTTAAAAATTATTCATAGATTTTAAGTAATCATGAATTGACTAAATGCATCCATGTCGCCCGGAGGTGTCGTCGCATCACTCGCATGGAATAATGCATCGGGATTATTTCTTTCAAGAAAACGTCTCATTGAATATTCCGACACCGTAAGGAGAATATCGCTTTCAATATAATTACTCTTCTCTGAATATAACTGGAGTATAAAGGTAGCTGCGACAGCAAAAAACTGGAACTTTTAATTTCCGATAAATTATTATGATGTGTCTTCTCGTTTTAGCGACACGGCACTGTGATCAAAATAATTGTACATACACTACCCTACAATAATGGACCGAACGACAGCGGATTTGCATAAAATCCAACTGCTTGTTTGAGGATATTTTTCGTGTTATGGCATTTGACCTTTGCATGCTGTTCTTGGTCAATTGAATGCCGACGCTTGCATGCACATTTTGGACTGTCAGGTTTTTCCTACGCTCTGGCTATTTGATGGAATGAACGAACAGTATTTTCAGGATGACAACGCTCTATGTCATGTTGCAGCCCCTGTCAAGCAGTTGTATCAAGATATGGATGTAAAACGTCTTCACTGGCCTGCTCAGAGTCCCAACCTAAACCCCATAGAACATTTGTAGGACGCGTTAGAGTTACGCTTTTGGACCTGGGAACCACGTCACTAAATCTACAGCTGAGCTGGCGACATTCTTGCAGCAGGAATGTACCCACATATATACATAAACAAATACCCACAATGTGTGACAAAACCTTGCTGAAAGTATGCCCAGAAGGGTTGGTAGTGTAATTGCAGCACGTGGTGGACCATCTCCGTATTAAAACATGTTTTTTTTTCAAGAAAAGCTCAAAATTGAACCACCAATAGTAGTACATGCTTTGTGGCGTCGAAGGAGTGATTGGCGAACAGTTCCAAAGGTGCCCGACATTTCGCGCACGCTTGGAAATAGTCGAGAAACGAGGTCCTCAATTGAGTCAACTGGAGTCTCGTAAAGGATGGTCTTCAGGAGACCCCACGTTAGAAGTAATCGATGGCGATCGGGGTAGCCATCGGACTGGTCCACCACTCCCAATCTATAGTTCCGCAAAACTGACAACCATGTAATTGCGTACAAATGCGTTGAAATGTGCTGGCTCACCATCATGCTGAAACTACATATGATTACGAACGACAGTGTGAATATCTTGCAGCAATTCTGGTAAAACCTCTTCCGAAAAAATGCGATAATCTGAGCCATAGAGTCGCTTTGGTAGGAGACATGGTCCTATGAGGAAATCGTTTACAACACCCACCCAAACATTCACAGAGCAGCATGTGGACGTGTAACGTGTGGATTTTCTGTTGACTACATATGAGTATTGTGCCTTCGTTTGATAGAGGCAATGATGGTCCTCCCACTGAGAGCACCTTCACAAGTGACCATACCATCCGGATTTGTAACTTACTAAAGAACAAGTACTTAGTGCCCACCAATGGAAGTAGTCGACCATCACTTCAGGCTTGGTAGTGGTCAAGAATAGAGTCAAGTGCCCGCCATTGGAAAAAAAATATGAGTATTGTGCACAGTGAAAACACCTTCCTGTGTAAACGTCGCCTCATCTGTGAATAGCACATAATAAGGAAATCCGGCTGCAACACACACTGCTGCAAGAACCATTGACAGAATTCTACGCGCATCAGGTAATGACTTGCTGCCATGCTTGGACTCTCTGAATATCGAATAGATGTAATCGTTATTCATTTAAGACTCTCCAAACAGTGGGGTGATTCACATGCACACGACGTGCAATATAGCTGGTAACTGTGTGGAGTGTTTCATCCACACTGTTCAATATGGTTTCTTCTATGTTTGGATGTCGTACAGTTCTTGATCCAGTTCTTCTGTTAGAGTTGCCGATGAAGGAACCATTTTCGCATAGTCTCCGATACAACGATACAACCGATCAAACATTTTGTAGTTCGGCATATGTCTGTTTGGATGACGTTCCTGATTTAGTCGGGGAGCTGATGACGAATTTGGGGAAGGTATTTTAGGCACTGTGAAATTGTAAAATAGCAGTATATCAATGGTAGTTGAATAGAAAATCGACAGTCGGGAAAGGTGTTTGGGGTTATTTCGCTACTGCGCAGCAAATGACGTTTGCAAAAAATTAATCTCACCGAGTAACCTTTATCAACTTAAATTTTTTTTTTAATCTCTTAGTTTAGCATTTATAGAATCCAGAAATAAAAATCACTGACTGTTTAGACGGTTTTAAAGTATTATCCGACTGCCCCGAACTTGTACTATAATAAACCCAAAAAAATTATTTAGGCACTCTGAAATTTTTATAGCATGTTTATTAATTACTATCGAAAATATGTGCAAAATGCCAGATGAACACGGCGGTTTTAAATAACTACCCGACGCAAATAAAAATACTACATAATTATCGGCTGGATGCCGGCAGCTGCCAGGGCCCTGGCTCACCTGTCTGTGATTGGTTACTAAGGAACCACATGACTCGAGTTTAGTGTGCAGCTGAGGCTGCTTGCAAAGGATTTTGGAGAAGTTTACTTTTTTTTCATGCAAATATGTGACCACGCTGAAAATTATTTTGAGCTCATAGTTATACTGTTTTTTGAAGTTTTTTAAATACAGTTGTGTTATTTACATTTTAAGTATTAACATATGCACATGTATATAACTATGTATACATAGTAATAATTAATTATTATAGTGATAATAATTGTTTTACTTTCAAATAAATTCTGCCTGTATATATATTGATGATTTAATTGATTTAATAATAGTAACTTTTCTAATATTTGGAAATTTATCTATCCAGAGGACCTTTCTTTAGATAAAACCAATTTAGACAATAATACAACTGATTTTCTCGACTTGAAAATTTTTGTTTCGTGTGACAAAGCTGACATTAAAGAAAGTTATTCTTGAAACGATGAAAGAAAGTCAAAAAATTACCCAAGAACTTGGAGAATCTAGTGTAAGTGTGACATATGATTTAGCTATTGCCAAAGTTGCGATGCAAATTCAATCAATACAGAAACCATTGTATAACAATTTATTTATTCATTTAGGTGCGTTCACTTTTATGTTTGCTTATTTCAAAACTATTGGGGAATTTATTAGTAGTTGCGGATTAATAAATACTAGGGGGCCCGCACCCTGCTCTCTAACGCTCGCCAACCCCCAGAGGATTCCTTCGCAATCCTCATTGGTTCGCTAGGCGAACCTATGCTCGCTTCGCTCGCATCAATGAAGACATGTGTCCTAGCAGAAGGAATTGTTAACAAAATATGATATTCCAAAAAAATATTTTTCAAATCTAAATTTTATGCTGTTTATTAGAAAATATATTTACAGTACCTCTGGAATCAGAATTCAAATGGAAACTTTGAGCAAATTTTGACTCGAAATGTGAGCATTGATTTAGAAATTGAAAACCCAGCATGTTGGTTGTGTGTACATTTACCCAGCACTCGAGCCACCCACGCTTTTTCATTGAGTTTGTTGTCGAAAGTTGTAATGCAAGCGTCTTGTTGAACTATAATAGTTTGCCCCGAAACGGACTTTTTTTTAAATGACCCTGAAAAGATCCTCCGATTTCTTTGATTTCTATTATTTACTGCAACAGCTCGACTAAAATTCATTTTTTTTTCAATAAAATTTCATCCGATAACGCTATAAATTCAATTGAAGCGCGAGGCTTTGGGATAAACAAAGAATCGTACAATGTTGCCAAAACGCGAAAACAAATAACGTCTTTTTTGCGTGCCACGTAAGAGAATTATATATATATAGATTGCTGTTGATTGTGAGTTGTTAGCTAGTGGATCCGTTGAATCATTCCTCACAGGCAAATATTCCAATAGATGTAAAATATTGCAACCATTAATGGCACTGGGGTTAAAAATTGTGAACTCTAAATTGTTTCTCGATTAAAGAGGATTCAGAATTGGGGACGACTTACGTTCGAAACTTTTGCAATTTAATAAGGGTAGATCGATATCAGTGATCAAAAAAATGTAATTTGTCTACGCTCTATATTGCTAAAGTCATCTCCATGTACATTGTTTAATTAATTTTATTTTTTATCTGGGAACAATGTATTTGACTTCTACTTTTAGTTTCATTTGTTTCCTTCCTGTAATGCAAAATAATTTCACAAGCGAATTGTTTTTAACGACTATATCTCAAAACTGTGATTTCACCACTTGCGCGCAAGATTTCTCTGGAATGGTTGGTTAGAATTACATGAAATTTTAATTGATTATGTAAACCATATATGTGTTTAAAATGATTGACTTTTTTGTCTATCCTGTTGAAAGTTTTTGACAGAAAGTTAATTTTGTGTTGAAAAAAAGAAAAAATTGCAATTTTTTTTTATTAAAATAATTTTTTGTAAGAATTTTTTTTTAAATACAAGAGTTCGTCACTGTAATTATATTATATATTTTTAAGTACATAAAAAAATTCAGCTCAGAATAATAATTATTTTGCCCAGAATACTGCGCGCAATGCACCATATAATATTCTAACAACAAAAACAATGCATTTCATTTTGGTCCAATTTACTATATATTTAAGGGGTAGTAATTTTTTTAAATAGTTTACAAAAGATAAAGGTAGTTAAAATCTGCATACAAAATTTCATTTATGTGAATAATTTATTCATGCAGATAGTAAGATTCGAAATGTAGTGATTTTTTTTGCATATTTTGACATTTAAAAGGTACCTAACCCCTTAAGCTATTATAATAACGTATATATATATATTCTATACGATACATACAATAAACGCTAACTATAAAATAAGTGATCCATGATAGCGTAATATAATCGTATTTTTTGCTTGTCCTATTATAATTGCGTGGCAGTGAAATAGAGGAGGTCGATAAAATGTCAAGAAACTCTTCAGGGGTCGACGGTCAAAGAAGTTTGTCGACCCCTGTCTTTGATCATTCTTCTGTTTCTAGAAACATAAGACGAAGCAGCTGTAACGCTTTTTTATTGTGAATGGGTTTTTTAATTTGGAAAAGAACTGGAAGGACATGCATGAAAAGTGCAGCGATCCATTTGGATGACGACTCTTGAGTAAGTGCACATTGCATAGAAATCAAAGGGGCGATGCATTTTACAAGAATCGTCTCACATCTCTGCGTTTTTATAAGTTGTTTTGTAAACGAGTCAAATTCTCCTTATTTAACGCTATGAAATCGTCTTAAAATAAAAGTTTATATTTTTCTAATGGAAACGCTTCCACTTTGATTTTTTATTCGATAAATTCCATGATATTTGTTGCAAGATAATTAACATAATTATTTCGTCTCGGCAAAGACGTCTTACTCATAATTTTCTATTCTCACTTGACTGACATAGTACGTTAGCCTTAAGAAAGTACTATCGAGAGTGATCTGATGCATGATATATGTTTACTCGTTATCTGACCGTGCTTCAAAAATTCGTTGTGACGGACTAGAATCTTTCCCTTCTTGTTTGATTCCGTGTTGTCGCCAATAGTCCGTTGTGTTGCTCCTGTGTGACAATTAATTAAGAATATACATTTTGAGGACTACATCTCGTAAGACAACCACGGTCAGATGACGAGTTCAACAGCTCAGCCTGTACCCCACACTACAAACTTCCACACCATGCAGACGTGACATAACTCAATGAATTTTTATTTAAAAAATACGTTGTGTCTGTTCATGATACAAATTCTATTTCATTAAATTATCCAGGGTATATTCCGTCTTTTGCTTCACTAAAGATATTGTATGTCCCTTACTGGACGCTTTCTGTCTTGTGTTTGCTGCAACTTGACCAATTATGGAACTTGTTCAATAAAAAATACAATCAAACCAAACTAAAACTGCGTTGTTTCTTATGAAATTATGTGGGAATGATATACATGAACGTCGCATAAGTTTATTCGTATATGCATTCAATAAATCATACACATCACATTCATTATAAGTAGGGCTCGGATTTTGCGTATTTTGCATATCTTCTTTTTAACCCCTAATGTTGATATAAATATGTATTGAGTGCTTTTTTACCAATTTGCAACAAAAAAAAACACGAATTTTTTTTTGCATGTTTTTGCATATCTGGGACTATTTTGCATATTTGGGGTTCTTTGCATGTTTTGTGCATATATGAACAATTTTTTATTACTCATTCATAAAATTTTCCATTTTCAAATATTTTTACAAACTTTTACATTTTACTTCAAAGAAGTTTTTTTAAAGACTTTTGCTTTGTGCGTTTGGAAAGATTTTCAGAAGCAAACACATTTAGGTTGTTTGGCCTGGCCTCTTTTCTTGTTTAGTCAAAAATGTATAGATATAAGAGGAAGAGAAAGATAGTAATGAAAGAATAAGCACATGAAGCAAAACATATTGCTTAGTTCTATAATAATCGAATTGCAACGGAGGCTCTCAGTCTGCTAGCTACTTTGATCAACACAAATCAACTGCGACTCACAAACAAAGAGTGAAAAGGGCTCGAAATGTTAAGCATCTTAAACTTTGACCCGATGAAAGGCTGTTGAAGTCTAGAGTCTCAATCGTCGGAGAAGAACGAGATGTTCCAAGATATCTGCGAAGCAATGTTGAAATAAAATATTGCTCTTAATAAGTTGGAGAATGAACATTTTAGAGCCTTCTTGAAGAAATACGCAGGCAAAGAAATTCCACATGAATCCACACTTAGGAAATATTACATTACTCCAGTGTACGAGAAGGTGATAAAAAGGATACAAAATGAGATAGGTGATTCCATCATCTGGATGTCAATTGATGAAACGACTGATCCTTGCGGGCGATATGTAGACCATGTAATAGTTGGGAAACTCAATTCAGAGGAAGCTGGACGTGGTCACCTAATTTTATGCAGAGTTGGAAAAAACTAATCACTCCACGATCGCCATGACAGTGGGTGAAGCGATTAATATTTTGTGGGGGTTTCACGCGCAGCAGTATGGGGAGGAACGATTGTTGGCTTTTGTTACGGATAGTGCAGCCTTCATGCTGAAGGCTGGAGAAAGCCTAAAAATGTTTCATCCCAAGATGATTAACCTAACGTGCATGGCTCATTGTGTCCATCGCGTTGCAAAATAGTTGATGAATAGTCTACCTGATTTGAATAAATTAATATCTTCGGCAAAAAAGGTATTTGTTAAGGAACCTAGCAGAGTAAGGGCTTTCAAAAATGCATATCCTAATATTCCTCTACCACCTGAACCAAAAATCACAAGATGGGGCACGTAGATTTCTGTGGCTAATTATTTTGCTGACATCACCAAAAATTGAAAGAAGTGATTGGAAGTTTTGATGATACCGGGAACCAAGCTATTGTGAAAGCAGAAGCTACACTGAACAACTCTTCTGTGGTTCAAAATGTGGCTTACGTCAGATCCAATTTTGGCAATTTTCCTGATTTAATTACCACTCTGGAAAGTAGAGGAATGGATCTGTGTAATTCTGTGGCTCTAATCGATGACTTAATTACGAAAAGCAAAGATTGGAACGGGCCCATCGGGGAAAGCACGAGGAAGAAGCTGGATGCGGTACTGAAAAGAAATCCTGAATGGAAGACTTCTCAGGTTGTGTCAAAGATTTTGAATGGAGAGGTTGTAACAGAATGTGAGTTGACGGACCCTCAAGAAATACTATCTTACCGATTTCTCCCGATCGTTGCATGTGACGTGGAAAGGTCATTCTCCTCATTGAAGAATGTTTTAAGTAACAATAGACGAAGTTTCAAGGTTGAAAACCTCGAAAAAACATTGATTATTCAATGTAATTTCAATTAGTTGGAGGTTGTTCAGGGATGTAACTAGACTAATTTTCGCCCGGGAACACCTGAACACCGGGAACATCTCCCCGACAACACCTGTAATCGCCACCACACATTAATTCCACAAATCCAAAATTTTTAAATTCTACAAAGATGGTAAGGACTTAATTTCAATTTTCAAAAGTAAATCGATTAATTTGCAGCAATTTCCTTGACAAATAATCGAACCGTAAAACTGACGTCTCAACTAGACACTTTTAAAGCTAACCGAATTCAGTTTCGTTTGTCGGTGCATCAAAGCCACTTGGAAGACAGCAAACTTCCGAGACACGAGCCCGTTATCCTAAACTTCTTTACTCACATCAGACTCGTGCTACCCTTCACACAATTTGAATTTAGTTCCTTTTATAGTTTTTGTAGTCAACTAATAAATTTTTCTCTTCATTTTTTATCATGCGTAAATATATATACTAGTAAAAAAAGTCGTTGGCATGTTTAGCAATATTTTTTTTTACAATTTCGCAAATTTGGGGAGTTTAGTGCATATTTTGTGATTTTGAAATGCATATTTCAGGTCATATTTTTGCATATCGATCCGAGCCCTAATTATAAGTCATACTTATCACATAAACCACTCAAGTATTACATATCATATAAATTTATAGTCATACTCATCACATAAATGTATCACCTTGCACAATAAAACCCGAGCATCCAATCCATTCCAGAAAAGTATAGTCATACACATTACATAAATTATACTACAAATGATTACTATCATCACACAAATCATAAATAATTTAAATTCGAATTTATACCAAAGTACACAGGATTAACAGATCACGCACAAAAACAACCATTAATTTTGCTCCCATATAAACTACAAGAAGTTCTTATTTACACTGAGCCTTTTCTTCCAAAATCATGTGATACCTTTCAAAGTGTGCGAAAATAACCAGTCATGCACAACGCACTGACCTTAAGCACACCCTATAAATTCAGCACGAATAACACCAAGCTTCCATCTACTGTGAGATTTTACTTCAAAAACCCGCTATAGCTTTTCGAAGCACGAGAGAACAAAGGAATCATATATCACATGTTTATCTCCCAAACACAAACACCTCGTCCTCGAAGTTACACACAGCAACCACTTTCCCCCTGACAACTTCTCCACACTCCAGACCCCATTTTAAATTTACCGACACCCCTTAGAATTTATCGAAGTTTTGAAATTCCCCTCCTACCCCGATTGCTCGTAAAACAATAGCCCAGGGCGACGTTTTAAGTGTGAAGCATAAAGGCGAACCCGGGCAATCTGTCAGGCCGAAAGTGGTGCTGCGAGGGCAATTTGGGAAGATAATTTGCGTCCAGTGGACTAAGAGATTCATGAAGCATTCGAATTTACGGTCGCGTGTCCCTAGGATTCAATTCAACGCATAGTACGAGTTGTCGTTCACTTATGTTGACCAAGAGTGTTTCGAGGGGTAGGAGGGATTGATTTAAATGAGAGGGTAACGTGTGTTGGCGTCTATTGGTGAGTGGTTGTCCGTCTTGAAATCTGTAAGAGTGTTTGTGATCGAGAGAGGGACTGTTTCGTTTGTATTTTCTGGTCGGTTCTATCCTTGCATGAATTGGTAATTAGTAATATGTTGATTAAAGTCGTACTATAGCAACACAACGGGCTATTGACGACGTTCCGCTATCAATCCTCTAAAGGAAAGATCCGAGGATAACACCACCTAATTTTGAACCACGGTTAGATGCCGACTTTCGGCCACGACAGATTAAAAGTGCATCAGCCGTCCTTACACCATACGCTTACAAACATCCACGCACAATCTCAGATTGGAACCAGGAACCTTCCCCGATGAGGTAAACACCTTAACCACCTGACCGGTTGGTCGGCTTGTTTGAATTGGTGAGTGAGTTATCCTATGCAAGAGACGAGACATATTTTCTGCCAATGAATTCCGTCATGCCTGTTGGTATTATTTTATATAACAGGTAAGTATTTGATAAACGTCTCATTGGAACATCACAACGGGCTATTGGTGAGTCACCGGGATATATCCCGAGGACAACTCCACGTGTAATTTTGAACCAACGTCAGAAGACGAGGTCACTCCTGCGCTGGCATCCCACTCTCCAAACTTTCAGAACACGCCAACGTGAGGACATTTGAGGCCATGACAGATTTAACGTGCATTAAAGTGTACATACACACTAGAAGTTTATTTTTTAAATTTTAACTTTAAAAATCCAGTTTTTTCACAGTAGGTCATTGGTTTATGCTTACAACTATTTCAGTGAGAAAAAATCATATTCAACTAATTATTAATTAGCTAATTAAGATATAATGAGCTAATTAGCTTGTTTTTTGAACAGTAATACCTCAAATTTGAATTTGTCTAGAAATACAATTCTAGTTGGCAATCATTAATATTATTCTTCATGTTTTGACCCTCAATCAAGTTTCTTGAGAAAAAAGGTTTACTGTTACAACTTTTTTCGCAAAGAATACGTAGAGAATCACTATTTTTTCTGGAATTGAGGATTTAAAATTGTATTAAAAATGTATTTCTTAAGTAATAACTCGGATTGAGAGTCAAAACATCCGCTTTATATGTAGATTATAATTATACAAAAATAATTATAATATATTAATTTATTGTTGAGTTATCACTGTTAGAACAAAGCATCCTTTAGCAAAAACTTCTTACTTCAGAAATTGAGTTTAAAGTTTTGGGAACACGTCTATTCAAGATGACAGTACCTAACGAAAACCCTTGTAACTAAAAAACTATTTCTAATATTTTCAAGATCTTGGCATTGCTTGAAAGCTAAGGAATCGAATAATATTCTGCGGCAATAAAAATTTAGACTTTCTTTTGGATTTTCATAAGTTTTAGTGTGTACATGCAACTTAACCCACTTTGTACACGATAGTCTTTGGCGGTAAATTTTCGTTTTATGATTATGAATGAGAGAAATTATATTAATAGCAACATCTAAAAAAAGAATGGACATCTTAAGGAAACGGGGGGATGTAATGTAATAGGCATGTGCTTT
The DNA here is from genome assembly GCA_947359465.1 of Metellina segmentata. NCBI lineage: Eukaryota > Metazoa > Arthropoda > Arachnida > Araneae > Tetragnathidae > Metellina > Metellina segmentata. The sequence continues at coordinate 104,095,117 of OX375881.1, forward strand.
ATTCTAAGCCTTATCCAATGTATCGTCTCAGACCAGTGTCAAACGAAACCTTATATATATATATATATATATATATATATACTACCCTACAATAATGGACCAGACGCCATCGGATTTGCATAGAACTTGCATTCTTGTTTAGGGTGTTTTTCGTGTCATGGCCTGTAGGATAACCGTCGGCATTCAAATAGCTTGCAGATTTCTCGGAATGGATATAGAAAGTTCATGTACTTTTGCCAAGGAAATCTTGTAACATTCTTCCTGCAAAAAGGTGGCAAGTTCAGATAAAGATGATGTGGGTGTATAGCGATCACGCACTTTCCTATCGAATGTAGACCACAAAGATACACTAATATTGAGGTCTAGTGACTGTGGTGGCCAGGCAAGATGTGAAAAATCATCCTTGTGCTCAGTAGACCGATGTGAACTGTGTGAACAGGGGCTTTGTCGTTTTGGAAGACACGATCACCATTGGGAACAAAATTTGTACCATGGGATGGATTTGATCGGGAAAAATGTTAACATTATTCTTGGTCGTAATGTGCCCTTGCAGAGTAATCATGGGGTAAACAGAAAATCACGTTAAGGCTGCACAAAACATCACAGAACCCCGCCATGTTTCACTCTTGGCAACAAATTGTTTCTATTATAGGATTGGAATGACGTTCGCCAGATGGAAACTCGGCCAGAAGTGTGAAACAAGACTCGTTCGGCCAAATTACTGTCTGCCATTGTTCCATAGTCCAGGTCTTAAACACCATTGTTTCCGGTTACATGCATCAGCATCACTGATGAATGGTTTTCGAATTGCAGCTTTGGCAGAAATATGCTTATCGAGCTTCATTCTTATTGTTTTGGTACTCACAGGGTTTGTAAGCACGACATTCATTTCAGCAGTAACTTTTTCAGCTTTGGTCTTCTTATTTTTAGTCACAATTCTCCTTAATGATCATCGATCACGATCACTCAACGCACACTTTCTTCCGCGCTGTGATTTAGCGGATGATGTTTTTCAGTTTTCCAGGTATGCGGAATAAATATTAGTTGCACTAGCTCTTGAAACACTAACACTTCGGCTACTTTGTTTACGGAAGAACCCACCAGACTAGCTCCAACAATTTGCCCAATTTCGAAGTCTGTTAGCTCTGACATGATGCAATTACAACTTCATAGAACAGTGTACCGATAGCGACTGACCCGCGGTCCGTATTTACGACACTGTACATGTGGCGTCAATAGGCGAAAACACCAGCGCCATCTACACATTTCACAAGAATAAACATTTCTTTTCAAGCATGCATTTGACTAGGTGTTTCAATGTTTTTGTACAACCCCTGTATATATGACTTTTATTATTAACTTAGTGTACAATTTACTTTCGTTGTCAATGTGAAGGGTCTTTGCTCCATGACTCTTGATAAGATTACCAATGTTGAGTTCAAAATTAGCAAGTTGTATCCTTAAATCGAGAAGGAATTACGTACTCTTAATTGCGTTGTTATTCAAGATTGGGGTGTTGCAAGTTAACCGAATGAAATATTACGAGTAAAATGGTGTCCAATATTTTTCTAACATCCCCTAGAAGTGTTATATCGACCACTTTGAATACCATACAGTGGTGCGCAAACCGTGGGTTGCGACCCCTCTTGATGTCGCCTGAAAATTTGTTTGCATTGCATGTATATATATATATATATATATATATGTAAGATTCGTGTTGTTCTGTTTGGTAAGGTCTATATTAAAGACTTCGAATCTTACAGCACATTGACATTTAATGAATAAATATATACAATTATTATGTACAGTTGAGTTATATTTCAAAAAAGTTCCGTCATTATCGGCAGCAGTCGTCTCTGCTCGGAAAAAATACGTCAGCTCTCAATGGCGTCCAGGGGAAAAAGTGTCTGTTCTATTAATTATCTCGTAACTGAATACCAGAATGTGAATGGCTCGTGACAGTCTTGCCTTGCATTCCTACTACAATGCAACTGACTCCTACCAGTCTCGTTGCTCTTATAATGAGTTCTTTCCAGACTAGTAGACAACTACCGTTGTTTAGTATTCCTACAATCGGCCATCCTGATGATCTTTCGTCCTCGAAAGGAACACGACAAACCTAAAAAAAAAACACAAAACAGTATCTGGGAATACATTGATTCAGTATTAGTTATTGAACCACGACTTCATATGGTCAGCTGCTGTCGACGTCAAGTTCGGTCCTTCATGGTTTCCAACTTTCTCAACGTCATAGCGATCATGGGGTTTCACTTTCTTCACTCGATATGGTCCTAAGAATTTCGGTCGTAATTTCATTCCGACACCAAATTGAGTCCGCTGAATTGCAATAAGATCGCCCTCTTTGTATTGATGAGGTTTCTTCCTCTTCTTATCATACGTTCTTTTATTCTCTTCCTGAATTTTTAGGATATTCTCTTTGGCATCGTCTCTTAATTTCTTCCTCTTCTCTAGAAAAACTTCAGTATATTCTTCTTCTAAAAGCTGGACAATCTTGAGATCTTCTTTGTTTCGCATTTTCACACAGTTTCGAAAGTTCCTTCTATCCGTCTTTTCCGTCAACTCGTCTTTTCCGTCTACGCGTTTTTTCGTCTACGCGTTTTTTCGTCTACGCGTTTTTTCGTCTACGCGTTTTCTTTTTTGTCGTTTCAGTCTATCATCAGCACCACGTCAGGAGAAGTCATGAAACTGTTCTTGCAGATGATTAAAACACAAGTCCAGGTTTGCATAGGTAGTCAAAACATTCCGCCGGCCGGTTCAATCGTCACTGCTTTCGGGGTCTGCTAATCCGTCGTTCAAGCCCTCGTACGAAGGAGGAGAATCGTCGCGGTCGTCAACGGTTTTTCACATCGCGGTCGAACCCTCATTTTTTGTAAGATTCGTGTTGTTCTGTTTGGTAAGGTCTATATTAAAGACTTCGAATCTTACAGCACATTGACATTTAATGAATAAATATATACAATTATTATGTACAGTTGAGTTATATTTCAAAAAAGTTCCGTCATTATCGGCAGCAGTCGTCTCTGCTCGGAAAAAATACGTCAGCTCTCAATGGCGTCCAGGGGAAAAAGTGTCTGTTCTATTAATTTTCTCGTAACTGAATACCAGAATGTGAATGGCTCGTGACAGTCTTGCCTTGCATTCCTACTACAATGCAACTGACTCCTACCAGTCTCGTTGTTCTTATAATGAGTTCTTTCCAGACTAGTAGACAACTACCGTTGTTTAGTATTCCTACATATATATATATATATATATATATATATATATATATATATATATATATATATATATATATAAATGTATATATGTGTACAGGGGTTGGACAATATAATATGAACACTTGTAAAAAATTGCAATCGAAAGAAACCTCTCGTATACTCTTGCCCTCTAGCGGTAAAGGGTGCCACCTAGCGGATGAGAAAGTACACACATCAGTCTGCTGCTAGCAGTGATAGAAGTCGGGTGCGAAATATATATCTGTGTTAAAATTGCGTTATGGCTGACCTCTCTAATTTCGAAATAGACATGATTGTTTTGCTGGAGCCTCAGTAACGATAACGGCCACTCTTCTAGGTGTTGGGAGATGTACAATGTCGACTGTAATGTCAGAATATTTGAAACAGGGAAAAACATCATCTAAAAAGCACAACAGTAGTCAAAAATCGAAGCTGAATGATAGACCCAGAAGTGTTTTGAAGCGGATTGTGGTAAAAAAACAAAATAGCATCCCAGATAACATCTGAGATGAACTCACATCTACTGGAAGCAGTTTCATCAAAAACTATCCGACGTGAATGCATTTGGCAAATAATCATGGTAGAGCGGCTATTTCAAAACCATTGATTACACCAAGCAATGCCTTGAAGCGACGAATATGGTGTCGCGAACATAAAAATTGGACACAACAACAATGGGAGAATGTAATAAGGTCGGACGAATCGTCGTTCACATTATTCGCGACAAATAGACGTTACTTTCGCAGAACGCCACCAGAAGCATATCAAGTTGACTGTCTTCGGCCTACGGTTAAGCATCGTGGCAGTTAAGTGATGATCTGGGGTGCGATATCATAGCGTGGTCTTGGCCCACTTGTTGTTCTGAATAGCCGTGTTACAGGAGAGGATTATGTCAGTCTTCTGGTCGACCATCTTCACCCAATGGTGCAAACTGTGTTTCCTAATGAACGACCAGTCTTCCAAGATGATAATGCCCCCATTCACACCTGTGGAATTGCCCGAGACTATTTTTATGAACACGACGATGAAATACAGCACGTCATTTGTTCCCATCAGTCCCCTGATCTGAATATAATTGAACCTTTGTGGGGTATTTTGGAAAACAAGCTGCGTAGTCAGTTCCCCTCTCCAAGGACACTTTCTGAATTAGGGACTTTTTTGCAATTTTAGTTGGAACGTATCGCACTGAATGTTCTACGTGACTTGTAACGATTTCACGTCGTATACAAGCTCTAACCCATGCAAAAGGAGGACCAACGGCCTACTAATGAAAAAAAATTATCTTCCCACAGATGCTCCCATAATCATTGAGTATATATATATATATATATATATATATATATATATATATATATACATACACTCATTGCCTGAAAAAGTCGTCAAAATGAAACGAAATTTTACACTTGTAAGTACTACTTTGGTATAAGTAAGTGATTAGAAAATCAAAAAAAGGATCATTTATTGCAGAAAAAAGTACAAATGAACGGAAGTTTTAGTACTCTGTTGGACCCCTTCTAGCGCGAATGCAAGATGCGATACAAGCGGGCATTGAGGCATACGAGTTACGTATGATGTCCTGAGACATCTCGTTCCACAGTTGCTGTAAACGCTCCTCCAGTTTGACCAAACTCGTAGGGTGTCCAACTTGCAGTCACAAATGATCCCATATAACCTCGATTGGTGACAAATCTGGGGATCGAGCAGGCCATGGAAGGGTGGTAATGTGGAGGAGGCAGTCTTGTGACATCCTTGCTATGTGTGACCGAGCATTGTCTTTTTGAAAAATGGCTCCTGGGAGCCTTGCCAAGAGTGGCATCACATGTGGCTGAAGGATGTCAGGGACGTACCGCTGGGCTGTCATTGTGCCATGGACAATATTAGGGGTGACCGTGTATCGTAAGCAATGGCACCCCATACCATCACACCAGCTGTGGGAGCGGTGTGTCGCTGTAATGTGAAGGCAGGATTGAGGCGTTCATTACGGGGCCTCCACACACGAACACGATTATCATCACTGCTCAAATTGAATCTAGATTCGTCGCTGAAGACGACCTGGTACCATTCCATTGCAGTTCAATCCCATCGTGTGCGACACCACTCCAAACGGAGGCGTCTAAGGGTGGGTGTCATTGGCATATGAAAGATAATAACAAATGAAGATTCGCGTTGTACATTTAAGAAATTCGCATGATTTAAAACAAGAATTTGCATACATTGCATATGTGTTTCACACACCATATATGCTCAAGTAGATTAAAAAATTAGCTTATTTAGAAGGATCGATGATCGCGAAGTCACTATACATCACCATCGTGAAAATCGTGAAACCGATGTGGTGATGTTGACCTCACACCGATTTTTCACGATGTATCGATACATCGCCCAGGTATAGCCACCACTACAAAAATTAACTTATGATGTAATAATATACTACATGTTTTGACACTGGATGCAGAATATGAAATGTCATTCTTGAGGAGACAGAACAAACATGGGTAGCTATTTTTTATTAGAAAGAAGACCGGTCTTTTGTTTTTGAGTATGATATTCTTTTGAAGCTAAAACTCCAAAAGACACTGTGGAAAAAAGATGTCCTATGCTTAAATTTGATGCACAACAATTTTTGCATGTACAGTTAGCGTTTGTAAGTAAAAAATGTATTTGACACTTATTAAAGGCACTTTTTTTCTCAATTCCACAGCATGTCCCAATAGCCCTGCACTGTGCCTCAAAAGACCTTTGAGTCATTGGTGTTGACGTTTTGTTGAACAAAGTAAGTAACGGCATTTGGTGCGATCTTCTGGCTTGGTGTTGCCGGTCTCCCAACTGCTGCTGCAGGTTTGATCTAAATTTTATTATTTCAATCTCTTTTTGTATATTTGCTTTTAATGGTGTTTGGAGGAGTATATGAGCAATTTCTTAGCATTTTGCGGCTCAAATTCGTAGAAAACACCATTTTGTGCTGGATGGGTCAGGCTCCTCCCTGATAACAACGCCCTGATCCACGAACCCTTTCGTTTTCAGTAAATTCCTTTTGGCTTTTATTATTTTAATTTCCTCTTGTTCTAGAAATATATATATATATATATATATATATATACTTTTCTTCTAACTTTCGTTTTCTGGTTTAATACATATGATTTTTATTTTTATTTTGATCTTTCATTAAATCACGTATTTGAATGATATAAATATATATATATATATATATATATATATATACTAGGGGCCTACCCCCTGTTCGCTGACGCTCGCCAACCCCCGGAGGATTGCTTCGCAATCCTCATTGGTTCGCTGCGCGAACCTATGATCGCTTCGCTCGCCTCAATGAAGACATGTGTCCTAGCAGAAGGGATTGTTTACAAAATATGTTACCAAAAAAATGTTTTTCAAATCTAAATTTGCTGTATTACAGAAAAAATATATACAATATCTCTAAAATCAGAATTCAAATGAAAACTTTGTGTAAATTTTGACTCGAAATGTGAGCGTTGCTTTGGAAATTGAATACCCAGCATGTTGTTTGTGTGTACATTTTCCCAGCACTCAAACGACCCACACCTTTTCATTGAGTTTGTTGTCGAAAGCTGTAGCGCAAGCGTCTTGTTGAACTATAATTGTTGGCCCTGAAAAGGATCGTTTTTTAAATGGCCCTGAAAAGATCCTCCTCTTTCTTTGATTTCTATTATAAACTAACTGCAACAGCTCATTCAAATTTCTTCTTTCAACTTTTTCAACAAAAAACTTCAAAATTCTCATTTTTTTTTCCAATAAAATTTTATCCGATAACGCTATTTATTCAATCAATGAGCGAGACTTCGCGATAAACAAACAATCGTACAGTGTTGCCAAAACGCGTTTACAAATAACGTATTTTTTGCGTGCCACGTAAGAGAATTATATATATATATATATATATATATATATATATATATATATATATATATCATCGGGCATGTACAAAACATATTTTTTAAAGTATAGAACAGTTCAGTAGCATGCAAGTAGGGCAATAATTAACACATTTAGTTAAAATTTCAATACAGATATTAAAATGTTTTTAAGGATAACTATTTCTTCTCTAATATAACTTAATAAAATATACTATTACTTCTCTAATATACGTTGACGATAAAAAAAAACCGTTTATTGTATATCCAGCGGTCGCGACAAAATAGCACGCAAATAAGGGGGGAGGGTGGAAATTAAAATAGTTTGGGCACCACTGATCTAGAAAACAACATTCATCTAGTTACCACCGTCCCAGCCTAAGTCATTCGGTGTATCGCCACGTAATTTTGAACCACGATCAGATGACGAGTTAACATCTGAACTGGCACCCCACTCTCCAAACTTCCACACCATCCCAGAATGAAAACCCTCGGCCACGACAGATTCAAGGTGCACCAGCCGCCTTCCGACTCAGAGGCTAACAAATTAGCCCCTTTTCAGGTTGGTCGGCTAATCTAGAACACAAATGTAGCGTTTTGAAAAAAAGGATGTCCTAACATTACATTACTTTCAGATTGAATCCGTTAGCCCAATGAGCACGGGGAAGGAGGCCGCAATCTGTCGCTATTCTACTGTGATAGGCTCGTTTTCGGCCAATGTACCTTCAGATTGCGTGGAGTGAGGACTTCGTAAATTGTGCCATTCGAAAGCTACCGAAGTACGCTAGAATTGATATTGGACAACTCCGTCTGTCGATGCAGTATAGGTACAGAAAACAGCACAAGGAACGCAGCAGAAACACCAACACCACGTATATTTAGCCTGACAAAAAATGCCTCTATAATTGTGTCTCTTCATATTAACTTCAAGTACAGCCACAAGTAAGTATATATTTAATTCACTTCAAACTGGAGCAACACAACGTGCTGTTGGCGATTATCCGGGATCAACCCCCGAAGGGAAGAATATGAAGACGAAACCACGTAGTTTTCAACCGCGAATAGGTGACGAGGTCCAACTTTAGCTCTGGCGCATCACTATCCAAACTTCCACACCACGCCAACGTGAGGACATGTGAGGCCACTACAGATTTAACGTGCAGCCGTTCTCACGTACACGACGTTGTTTGGCTGATTCGAATTTGCAACCCTCCGATTCTTAATCCGTTACTCGTACGGCAGCCTTTTAACGACACTTGGAGTGAATGAACAGGTGGTAAAAAAGCTAGTTTGGAAGGTCTGTCACGTGGTTGTGAGAAAGGTAGGTATTTTAACTGACGTCGGCACTTGTTTAACAGAATGGGGTATTGGTGTAGGTCCGCTATCAAATACGAAGAGCAAGATCCAAGGACAACATGTTATTTTGAACCTTATTTATGTGACGAGGTCACACTTCCCCTGGCACCTCACTCAGTATGCTTCTACACCACGACAACGTGAGAACATTCGAGTCTACTAAAGAATTAACGTGCATCAGCCCTTTTTGTACACGATGGTCTTTGTATTCGAACTAACAAACGGAGGGTTGCTAGTCAGATACTCTTCCAACTGAGCTACCACCTCAGGCGAATTTATGTAGAATATTTTAGAAGGTAAAAAAAAATTTTTACCTCCTTCTTGAGCAACACAACGGGCTATTGTAGACGATCCAGGATCAATCCCCTAAGGGAAAGATCCGATGACAGTACCACGTAATTTTGAACCACAGTCATATGTCGAGGCAACACCTTAGCTGACACTCAACTCTCCAAACTTGCACGCCAACCGAAAGTGAGGACTTTCGATCACGACAGTTTTAAGGTGCACCAGACATCTCTACACTAGACGTCTCTACACCATACGCTTACAAATATCCATGCACTGACTCGGATTCGTACCAGGAACCTTCCGATCGAGAGGCTTAGACCAGTTGGTCCTCAGAATGTCTTGGAAAGAAATGGGCGCAGGGCTTAGTCAAGAATTCGCTATACATTAACAAGAGATGAGTCGTTGCTGAACTTACTTTAGGGGTTTCAATTGTGACTCGGAGGTGACTATCGTATCGTCAAAATATTCCAATCCTTATAAAACTCGGTTTTAAAACTAAAAAATATTTTCGAATTCGTGGAAATGTTACAAAGAAAGTTAAGAAAAATGAGGTGGAATTATCGAAAAGCTTTTTTCTCAGTCTCCTTCCACCATGACATGATCTGAGGTAAAAGCGAGTAAGGCCCTCGAGTTTCTTTTACCAAACATAAACTATCCTCCCAAGGAAAACCAAGTGAAGTGAAGGTATAAGTCAAGGAGTAAAAAGCAAATATGAGATCAGAAGCACACAAACTGCTTCTTTGGCCTCCTGCTTCTTGGTATGATACCTGCTGGTATTTTATTTACACTGTCCACCGAAAGTTATTTTGTGGTCAAAATCTAAGATTAAATAAAATGATGGTATCATCCCAGAAAATATTGAGCTAAAAGTTTTCCCCCAACACATATTTATACAAGAAGGAAAAATATTTTTTATAAGTTGATGTACACAATAAGGATGCGTTATATATGGCGGATATTTTTTAAAGCTGCATTTAATGGAAAGACTAAAGTGAAATATATTTATTATATTCTTTTCGTAGTTGTATATTTAATGTGTCAAAAGCAATTTTTTATCTTTGAATTACTGCCAAAAGTTTGATTTTTGGTGTCTATAAAGTCAGTTTCTGCAACATGAAGGTGAAATAGATCCGGTTTGCTGTTTTATGACACTAGAGCCAGATATGGCCAAGATTTGCCAAAAAATGTTTTCTTTTTTTTGCCGTCAAGTAAATCCGTTGGTAGGTATTTTAATAAAGTCGCACTGACGCAACATAACGGGCTTAACGATGGTGGTCTGGTATCAAACACGTAGGGAAAAATCCGAGGAAAACTCGACGTAACTTTATGCCACGGTAAGATGACGATGCCACACATTATCTGGCACCCCACTCTCCAAACATCCACACCAACCCAACGTGAGTACTTTTGGTCACAACTAATTCAATGTGCAGCAACCGGGGGGGGGGGGGGAGAGGCGACCCTACACCACAAATCCGAAATGCCGTTGAACACGACGGTCTTTGGTTGGATCCAAAACACAACACTCATTTTGATAATCCATTAGTCTTCTTACCCTGCAAAACCTTACCAAGATTGCCGAGATGGTAGATTGTCGGATTAGTAACCGGAAGGATGGGAGCTCAAAATTTGATCAAACCAAAGTGTCGCGTGTGTCTGGGCTGGTATACATTAAATCTGCCATAGCTTCACATGTACTTTCTTCGGCGTGGTGAGAAAGTTCAGGAAGTGAGGGAAAGCTGTTCCCTCCGTGGTTTATACTTTTATGTGATTAGACAAAGTGGAACTGAAATGATTTTGATATTTGCTAGAAAAGGAACAACAGATTTTCTTGTTGGATTGACAGTGTGAGACTGGTTTAACGTAGCCAGTCTCGCAAAACCTTCACAAAGGCAAATAACCAGAGTATATATATATATATATATATATATATATATATATATATATATATATGTAGGAACGGAATTCTTTCGTCTCCCCACCTACTATCGAAAGGAGAAAGGGACTATTTCATCCAGGAAACGGAACACCACGAACGCTAGGGGGGAAAAGGCTTGATCCCTTGCCCGCGGCGGAGGGTCTTCAGTTTTTTGTGTGATCGGAGAGAGTTGAGACCTGTGTGGCCGCTCTTCCGTGCTTTTTTTATGCGAATCTATTGAGACCTCTGTGGCTCATATGTGTACCATCTTCAATTATTTTAATAAATGTTACGTTTTACAACACGTGGACTCATTCCAAAATACCATATCAAGTAATAGCTACAGTGCCATTCCAGTGTTGACATCACAAAATGGGGGCTGGTGCCGGGATTACCCCATGCAAATTGAACGTGGACTAGAACCCTAGAGAGCCATCATCATCGCAAACTGTGAGTACATTTTGCTCATTTTTAAGATAAAGATGTCATATTTTGGTAAAGCAAGAAAGGACGATATTTACCGTCTTGCAACGGAATTAGATATAGAAATACCCTCAAATGCGACAATTTCGAAATTAAAAAAGTTAGTGACGAAACAACTCGATTACGATGAGGAGTATACAAAAACACTTCTGGATACAATAATAGTTGAAAGAATCGAAAAAGAGCAGCTGGAGAAAGACAAACAGCAGTTAGAGAGGGAAAAAGAAAAAGAAAAAGAATTACGCCAATTTGAATTGGAAAAACTGAAACTGCAAAATGCGACACAAACAGTTAGGGAAAATCACATGACAGAATCGAACACTGCATGGGATAGAGGAAAGGAATTATCAAAGATAATTAAATGTTTTGATTCGAATGAATCCAATGATATAAGTACGTATTTAGCGCTGTTCGAGAGACAAGCGACGAAAATCAAAATCGAAAGTGAAGATTTTGTAACGCATTTACTAGGTTTATTACCCTTAGAGATAGCACAGATTATAACTCGCGAACCGGAGGAAAGATCTAATGACTATGAACACATAAAAGAAATCTTACTCAAAAGATTTAAACTTACATCTGAACAATTCAAACAAAAATTCCTGAATCATAAAAAGGAAAGTACAGCCACTTGGCGAGATTTTGCGTTTGAAATAAGTCATTATTTTGACGAATGGTTAAGAGGACTCAAAATAACAAATTTTGACGAGCTCAGGGAACTAATGGTATCCGAGCAGATAAAACGTAGAGCGCCGTTTGAAATCAAAACACACTTCATAGATGACTGGCATCAATTAAAATGCGCAGAAGTTATAGTGAAAAAGTTAGAGGAATATGTGAGAGTGCGAGGTTGCAATTAGGAAAAATGGAGATACGGAATGTAAATAAATACAGAAAAAATGTTTCGCAAGATGAAACTCGATATAAAGGTGAATCGTCGAACTTTCGTGCTAACCAGAATAGTAGAAATTATGATAATTGTTATAAAACTGTTGGTTATAGTACAAATGTCAATAAGTATGTTAATAAGGTTGATTATGATGTACCAAATAGAGATCCATATAAAAGTAATAGAATTAAGTGTTATGCATGTGGAAATTATGGGCATAAGAGTAATACTTGTACATATAATTTTAAAGGTGAAAATGCAAATGTGAATAAAACTGTAAACCAAATATATGTAGCAACTCCTAAGAAAATTGAAAAGAGTGTTTATATTCAAAAGTGTTATATTAATGCAGTAATAGACACTGGATCTGAAATAACTCTAATTAATGAGGAATGTTATCATAAAATAGGATCTCCTATATTGAATGGTAGTAAGATATATTTAAATGGAATAAGTCAACACAAAATAAGTACCGAAGGGTTTTTCCGATCAGAAATTGTTATTGATAATATTTCTTTGTGTTCTGATGTGCATGTCGTTAAGAATTTACAATTTGAAGCAATAATTGGTATGAACGTATTATCAAGGGTAAAGTTTGCATTTTCTGGGGGAACATTAAACGTTACCGATAGAGACATAAATGAAATAAGGAAGTCAGAAGTAAGGGGCGAAAACGGAAGCGAAATAAAAAACAAAGCAACAACAACTTCAGGCGTTGTCATAAATCACGGGGAAGAAGAGCGCGTGAGTTTCCCTCAACATCCCCTCGTAGACTTTCAAGTATCGAAGGCGCATGAAATTGACTCATCAGCAGGTGCTTTTGTTTACACTTTAGGCGCCGTAGCGTTGGATATGTCTAGCGAAGAGACAGATCTCTCCCATATAATGAATCCCTGTTTACGAGAAAGAATCTGTCAAATTGTAGGAAATTATGTGCCTCAGCAAGTAACAAACACGGATGTTAAGATGATAATTCTTCTGACGGACGAAGTTCCAGTTAGTCAGCGTGCTCGGCGGTTGCCGATTACTGAACAACTTATAGTTGAAAAACAAATCCAAGAGTGGTTAGAAAAAGGGATAATTAAAAACAGCTGTTCGGAATATTCTGCCCCTATAGTGCTTTGTAAGAAAAAAGATGGGAATCACAGACTTTGTGTCGATTTCCGAAAGCTCAACGAAAAAATAATTAAGGACCGTTTCCCGTTACCTCTAATCGAAGACGTGTTGGACAAATTGGAGGACTCGCAAGTCTTCACAACGTTAGATTTGAAAAACGGCTTTTTTCACGTCGACATAGAAAAGGAGAGTACAAAGTACACCTCTTTTGTTACCCACGAGGGACAGTATGAGTTTTTAAAGACACCTTTTGGATTGTCGAGACCAGTCCAAGTGTATTTGAAAGATATATTTTTCACGTTTTTAAGGATTTGTTAAAAGATAAAACTGTTATTATTTATGTAGATGATATTATCATACCAGCCATGAATGAGGTAGAGGGTTTAGAAAAATTAGAACGTGTTTTAAATACGGCGTCAATGTACGGATTAGAACTAAACTTAAAAAAGTGTCAGTTTCTAAAACGAAAGATAGAATTCTTGGGTTACGTAGTAGAAAAAGGAACTATAAAGCCTTCACCTTTAAAAACTGCAGCCGTACGGAACTTCCCACAACCCAAAAATGCCAAACAAATACAGAGTTTTCTGGGGTTGACCGGTTATTTTCGAAAGTTTGTTCGAGATTATGCCAAGATAGCGAAGCCCCTCAGTGATTTACTTCGTGATAATAGGGAATTCCATTTTGGGTCGAAGGAGAAAACTGCATTTCACGAATTAAAGCAGGCCTTGACTGGCGAGCCGGTGCTACAAATTTTCAGACAAGGACCGCCACTGGAACTTCATTGTGATGCAAGCTCACACGGATTCGGAGCAGTACTATTGCAACAGGCAGATGACGGAAAGATGTATCCAATTCAATACATGAGTAAGAAGACAACAGCACAACAAGAAAAATACGGCAGCTATGAATTAGAAATTCTAGCAGTGATCGAAGCCTTGAAAAAATTCCGGAATTATCTACTCGGAACCAAATTTAAAATAATGACGGATTGCTCAGCCTTCCAGCAAACCATGAGCAAGAAGGACTTAACCCCTAAGATAGCGAGATGGGCGTTAATCATGGAGGAATTCGAATACGAAATAATTCATCGACCAAGTGCTCAAATGAGACATGCAGATGCTTTGAGCCGAAATGTCGCTGTGATAGTACCGCAACCAACGGGTGAAGAAATAACGTGCAAGTTAGCAGCAGCCCAACGACAAGATGAGTATATTCAAGTTATTAAAGAATTATTGATGAGAGGGGAGAAGAACGACTACTTGATCAAAAACGATGTATTATATCGATATGAAAACGGAAGTGAACTGCCTGTCGTCCCCGAGAGGATGCAATCAGATATTATAAAGGAATTCCATCAAAAAGGACATTTTGCCGTGGCGAAGACCGAGGAGTTAGTGAAAAGAGATTTTTCCATTCCAGGACTCAGGAAAAAAGTGGAGAACGTCATAATGAACTGCGTTAAGTGCATCTTGACGAATAAGAAAAGGGGCAAGCAAGAGGGTCAATTAAATCCAATACCCAAAGGGAGTGTACCGCTTAGTACATACCATATTGATTTTCTGGGACCTCTGGCGACAACAAATAAACACTATCAACACATCTTCGCTGTGATAGATGCCTTCACTAAATTTACTTGGCTATATCCAGTAAAATCAACTTCTACACGTGATGCGTTGGAGAAGCTAGAATCGCAGTCACATATTTTCGGAAATCCGTCAAGAATAATTTCAGATCGAGGCACCGCATTCACATCCAAAGAATTCGAAGGTTACTGCGACGAAAGAAGCATTGAACACTTCAAAATCACCACAGGAGTACCTCGAGGAAATGGTCAAATCGAACGAATATTTGAAACTGTGATACCGGTACTGACGAAATTAGCGATCAACGAACCAGAAAAGTGGTTTAAATATGTCAACTCAATTCAAAGAATTTTGAACAGCACCTCTAGTAAAAGTACAAAAATCACACCATTTGAATTGCTAACAGGAGTATCAATGAAGAACAAAGAAGATCTGAAGGTCAGAGAAATGTTGGAACAAGAATATGAAGAATGGTTCATAAGAAACCGAGAAGGACTTAGGGAAGAAGCTAAGGAACAAATCCTAAGGATGCAAGAAGAAAACCGAAAACAGTATAATCGGAAGCGGAAACCTGCAAGAAAGTATGCAGAAGGAGACCTGGTAGCGATACAGAGGACCCAATTTGGAGCAGGACTCAAATTACGACCAAAATATCTGGGCCCATACGAAATTATCAACAGGAAACCACACGACCGTTACGAGGTGAGGAAAGTGGGCAGTCACGAAGGACCTATCAACACGTCCACTGCTGCCGAACACATGAAACCATGGACTAATTAACTTTAAAGAACTCTGGGAAAGAGAAACTAATGTGGAGAGAAAAATTATGTTTATTTTCAGCAATTCTCTCAAAAGTGAAATAGATACTTTTTTTTGTTTTTTTTTAATTTTTTTCAGGTCCCATTGTACGTGCCTAAATGAGTGCAGTGATGTTCGGGGCGAACACCGTCAGGATGCCCCAGTGTAGGAACGGAATTCTTTCGTCTCCCCACCTACTATCGAAAGGAGAAAGGGACTATTTCATCCAGGAAACGGAACACCACGAACGCTAGGGGGAAAAAGGCTTGATCCCTTGCCCGCGGCGGAGGGTCTTCAGTTTTTTGTGTGATCGGAGAGAGTTGAGACCTGTGTGGCCGCTCTTCCGTGCTTTTTTTATGCGAATCTATTGAGACCTCTGTGGCTCATATGTGTACCATCTTCAATTATTTTAATAAATGTTACGTTTTACAACACGTGGACTCATTCCAAAATACCATATCAAGTAATAGCTACAGTGCCATTCCAGTGTTGACATCACATATATATATATATATATAAATTATTTTGTTTTGTATATTTGATTTTACGGTGTTTGGGGCGTTGTTTTTTCTCTCCGTATACGTAGAAAACACCATATTGTGTTGCATGGGTCAGGCTCGTCTCTGATGACGCCAACATTTTCATATTCAATAGATTTGGTTTTTATTTTAAATTCCCTCTTATTTTAGAAAATACATGTATATTTCAAGGTAATATTTAAGAAATAAATAATTCTACTATGTCCCATTGGTAATTTATAAAATAACTGTGACAAAATAAACCTTTGTGAAGTGTCAGAGATTTTATGAACTGTACGTTTCAAAGATAAATTTTAAATGCTAAAAATCAAGAGACTGGTATAATAAGTATCCTTAAAAGTACTAGAAATCCGTATCTGAATTCCAGCAGAAACTGTTAAGAGAAACAACAAAGTAATTCAAAGCATTTGAGTTTAAAATCATAAACCGTCGTTTCCTAAAGTGAACCCCGAATTCATATTACGTCGCTTGAAAATAACTCATTTGATAGCCTTAAAAGAGGCAGAAAGAGATAAAAACCAATTCGATGCATATAAAATAGATCAAAACATTTCTGGAGAATTCCTTCCTATTTCGTGTTCGGCGTTTCAGCTACATTCGAATTCCCTCCTCTCTTTATGTCAGAACAATGCTAAAAAATTGCTTATTCCGGAATAATTCCAGAGCTCCATTAGGTAGTACTGCGAGAGTCGTTACTCCAGGCCATAATCTAGTGGTTCAATTTTCTTTTTCCTGGTCTCTAAAGAGAGAACTTTCTTTTGTACTTCCTGAAATAAATCGTATTTTACACACAACTGGAATTTATCTTGCACGCTCCATTTTAAGCTTTTGTTACATTTGTACGAAAGCTTTAAAATAAGACTGCCGTTTTCATACATGTAAAATAGTTTTCTTTGGTTGAATCCAAGATTTAGAAACGATGTTTGATCGATGTAACCACATTTGCTTAGTCTTGGTTTGATCTCTACTTTTAAGATTCACCTCTGGGTGGTTGTCCAACTTGTACGCATTAAAAAGTTTCATTATTGCGGTAATGTACAATTTTTATTCCATACTCCAAATATATTTTTGTCTATTTTCGAACACTTTGTAATGGATTTTTGTATTATGTACCAAACTTATTTTTGTCTCATTCCAAACGCTTTTATAGAGGTTGCCATATTCCAATTCTTTGATCACGTACCAAACAAATTTTTTCTTATTCCATACATTTTTTATACATTTTGACACATTCCAACTCTTTTATCGTGTATCAAACATATTTTAGCCTTATTCCAAATGCTTTTATAGAGGTTATCATATCCCAATTCTTCTATTCATGTACCAAACACTTTTTTGTATATTTTTAAACAATTTTAAAAATGATATATTGTTTTTGTTGCATTTTTAAATCATATTCCAAATATTTTCCTCAATTCTAACTTGAAATATTTGAACATTGTTGAATGTTAACAAGTTCAGTTGGATTAATGTTAACGAGGCTACTATCAACTAGTTTCAGGATGTGCATCATTACTGATTAAAGACCGTTATACTCTACGATATGTACACAAATTTAAAACTTCTCACACAATTTAATTTATATACATAGACTTGAAAACAATTCATCCAAAAACCTATACGTTGATGCTGGAAAAAAATTTCTTTGATTCCAATGAATACTTAAAAATTTTAATTTTTTTACCCACTCTATATGGTTTTGACGAGATATCTCGTCCATCCAACTCTGTCCAATTTTGCATAGAACGATATAACTCGACCATCAAGATCTGATCAATTTGCTAATGACAAATTATTTCGTCAACAAGATATTGCTGATTTTTTTTATGAATGACGCCATCATAGATCATATTTGTTTTCTCTTATAATGATATAGTATCTCGTCCATCAATAACCGGTCAGTTTTGATAGTGAGGAGACACCTGTTCGAGACAACCACTAGGAGATAACCACGGATACACTACAACGTCTTAAACAAAACTGTGTGACACTGTATACTATATACACTATATAACCTCTATTACTTGATAACTAATCGGACTAATTCAGAGTTTAACACGGAATACCACCAATCACGAGTGTGTAATATAGTTATTAATAATCTTCCCTCCCACGACCACTTGAGGGATGATAATGCATTTCCTGCATTGGTCTATCAATTGTATTGCGGAGGGTCTTAAATCGTATTTGAGTGTCAAGAGGGATGTAATCTCAGTTAAATAATTATACGGATATCAAATTATTGAATCAGCTCATTCGGTATTGCGGAATGAATTCGATTTACACATTGAATAAACGTTACAGAGTATTTATATTTTGGTTAAAGGAAATATATATACATATACGTATATATATGTATATTATTTTTTCATTTTAATAGATACTAAGGTAATGGTAAATTTTAATTAACGTCGTATTACAGAAACACAACGGACTATTGTCGATGATGCAGGATCAATCGCCTAAAGGAAAGTTCGGAGAACAGCACCTCATCATTTTGAACACCTCATCATTCAGATAACGAGGCAAAGCCTGAATTGACAACCCACTTTCCAAACTCGAACACAAACCCAATATTAGAACTTTCAACCACGACAGATTTATGGTGCAGCAGCCGACTCTACACTGAACGCTTACACACATCCATGCACTGACCCGGATTCTAACGAGGAACCTTCCGATCTAGAGGCTAACACTTTAATCACCAGACTGGCTGGTCGGCTATAGATAGCATGCAAAAATTTAGTACTTATACACTGAGTAACTGAAATTAGTGATATGGTAATGGGGATTAATATGTCCACACTTCATGAGAGAGTTTTTGATATAAATGTTGAGAATTTACCGGGAAGATTCTCTCTCTCACTAATTATGATCAATGCAGCTACTATATACATTTTTCAATAAAAATAGACAACTCACAATACCATCATTTGGCAGCGTTGTGTCAGTGCTTTTCAACGTACTTGTTCAATTATTGCAGAAGATTTTTTCTCGGTGCAAAACACTGATATTTTTAGCCAAAAGATACCTGAACGGTATCAAGAAAATTTCTGTGCGCGTTGATTTTTCTTTTGGCAGGCATAGTTTCAGGAACTGTGCCAATTTTAGAACAATAGGCTAACCTCTTACGAAGCAGTTCATGCGTTCTATACATTAAATAAAACACCAAAAGGTTAATATTGTACAAAAGAAATTCCGGCGTTAAATTATGAACCTGGATAAACATTTTAAGAGTTTAAAAGGTTTATAATGGGTTGATGAAAGTTTTTCAAGCAAACGCCAGCTTGGATGTACAATGCAACGACATCAGTTTCCTGTAGCATCAATATTCGTTAACAAAGTCCAAAAAGCGTAAAGCCAAAAATTCAAGTTCCGTTGGGTCTTATTTTTAAATGTAATTAAATGTAAATGTCTGCTTTCCATCTAGTAATTTTGAAAAGAACACGGATATATCATGAACGAAAAATCGTACAAATTAATATATTTAAATGAAACTGGAATGTTTCGTTATCTTGAATGATTCCAAGCCAATTTACGATATTTGTCCATTTTGGGATGCAATCCGTTTAATGCAAAATAAGTGGTTTCCGCACATCCATTTTTATGCATAAATTGCTTATGCACATCCATTTTTTAACAATGAATGTTGTTATTTAGTCTTATATCTACAAAATCTACACGTCTACAAAAAATTCCATTATGGTACAGATACACTCTACGTTTATGAGTGATGGCAACGGCTTGGCGATTTTTTTGGCGCTCTTCAAGTAGCGAGTTACGATTAATTAAGGCAACCCATCTGTCACTACGGTTGATGTGGTTTTCATGGTAACCTCGGCGGAAACTTTCAATTTTCATTTTGAATATTCTAGAAAGTTCTTCCAAAATCCGTTAAAGTCGTTTGATTTCATTGGTTCGTTTGAAATTTTTTCTTTGCTCCCATTGGTTATTTTGATTTTAAAATATTCTTTGATTGCATTGGTCCTTTTAAAACTTTTTCTTAGCCGCGGTAACTCAGTCAGTAGATCGTCGAGCTCGCATCGGAAGGGTTATGGGCTCTGTCCTCAGCAGAGCCTGCAATTCTGATGGTTGCGAGATCGGCGCTTGGACCTGGCTAAAGACCGTCGTGTTCGATAATGGTGTCTGGGGCACGTTAAATAGGTCGTGGTCACAAAGTCCCCCATGTTCCCATACAAAATCAATACCACTGGGGGTTCTTGTTCAGGGGGTTATCGGCCTCTGATTGGAATCTAAATTACGATTTGTGTGAGTGAATGGATTGTGAAAGGGAACCTCCCTGTAAACCGGATGTGTCATGCATGAAGAAGTTCCACCCTCCGGGGCAATGGCACCCCCAACAGGGCCATATATAGCCCGCAAGACAACAACAGCAAATATTTTCTGTGATGCCATTGATCCATTTATTTGTACTTCGACAGCTGTGGAATTTTATTTTACTATATTATTTTTCACAAAGGATTAAGAGTTTTGTTTTCTTGTCATTTTCGTTTTAATTATTTCTTTACGTAAGAGTTCTGACGTTATCAGGTTGTATTATTTATTGCTTTTGTTAATATATAAATATTTTTCTTTTTCAACATGCCTACTGAATTTAGTGTAATTGATAAGTTTATATATATATATATATATATATATATATATATATATTCTTACCCAACATTCGAAGTTTAGTTCTGCTAAAACACAGTTGTGTTTTGTAATGTATTTATTTTTTGTGAAATTTAAAAAAAAAAATTCTTTTTAAAACGTTTTAAAATGTGTTTTTAAGCTTTCATTTTTCGTTGTGAAAAGAAAAAGGTTTTTTGAAAGAAAAAGATTTTTCAAATAATTCCGTCCTTGGCAACTTTAGAAGTGCGCCAAAAAAATCACCAAGGCCGTTGCCACCACTCATAAACGTAGAGTGTAGCTGTTCCAAATTAATAAAATCTGCAATTATTAGGAACAATTCTAAAAAACTTTCAACCTAACAAAAGATAAATAAACAGCTGAAATATAAGTTCACGAAGTTATAAGTTTATGATAACCACGGCTGGTCGGACTTCGTTTTGTGACGTCATAATATTGAATGGAGGCTTTGTATAGAGTCGGTGTTGGTAGTGTATACTTAAATCAATCTTAATTTGGCAGCTTTGTTTTGCAAGTACAGCTAGAAAAACAATTGTTTTTATAGAATTTAAAACAATACTTTACTTATACATTTAGGTTATTTTGTTTACAAATTATAAATAATTTCTGAATATTTAGCACATATGATATAATGATATAATAAATTATAAATTTTGTAGTTGCTGGGGGTTTCTCCAAATTTTCTTGCCACGGTTGGAAGATCAACCGACGTGTTGCGAGATCGAATACAACAAAAGACCGTAGTGTACAAAGGGAATGGTGCACGCTAAATCTGACGTGGGCTTACCATGTTCTCATGTTAGTGTGGTATGGAACTTTGAAGGGTGGGGTGCCAACTCAGGTGTTGTGCTCGTAATGTGACCGTAGTTCCACATTACAAAGCATTGTCATTGGAACATTTCCTTCAGGATTGGCGTACCGGCGCCGTTGTTGTTGTTTTGCTTCGATGCGACGCTGTGTTGCAAAGAACGATGCTGTTAATAACTACCAATCACCATCATATAGAAATTTCCATCACAGAGGGTGAGGCGAATTGTTCAATATTTTTAGAGCCCTATTTTAGTGACGAATTTACCATGGAAACAAATTCAAATATTTCGAATTCAAAAATGCATTATACATTATGTAACATAAATATAGACTATTCGTGGATTTATTCGATTCATTGATTGGCTGCTCTTGTGAAATGTTTTTGTTGTTACTTGTAAAGTGAAGTAGATAAAAATGCATTTTGCTTTCGTGACTGCACCAACATTTGATTGTAGTCATTCGGCCCAATATATCCTGGTTACTTTTATCGCGTGTGGGATGATTTTGTAGCTTTTGCTTTAAATATTTACAAGAGCTGCGTATGTATTGACGTAGTTTTTATTTTCCGTTGGTAATTTGGTTTTCTGTATTAGAACTGTATTGATGTAGGTACTTTAATTAGAGTCTCACTCCAAGAGACATAACGGGCTATTGGTGACATAACTGTATTAAGTTATTTTAGGAGAATTATGTGCCATTGATACACGTATATGTCAAAGAACACGCCATTGAATATCCAATGGAAGTGCCTTTTTATACTTTATATGAGATTTTGTGGCATTCAGAATGTAATTTTGTCAGATGTCATTTGATTTTTTTTGAAGCATGTTACATTCGAGTATGCTACGAATTGAGATTTGTGAAATGTACCTCATACCCCTTCAGTCTACAAAAAAGTTTGAATACGTTTGCTTGTTATATATGCTGTTACACCGAAAGGTAATTTTTGTTGTTTTGACAAAGTTTATCACCACCTAGTCGATATGAGTCGATTGCTTACCAAGTTCGTGAGATATGCATTGAGCCTCCAAGAATCTTCGCCGAACTATCTCATCCATCAAGATCTAACGAATTAAGCTAATGAAGAGTTATCTCGTCATAAGGTTTTGTTGACTTGTTCATAATGACGTGATCAAGATCTGTACAGTTTTTTTATAATTTCGAGATATCTCGCCCACCAAGATCTAGTCAGTTTTGCTAATGATGATATATTTATTCGAGACCAACCTCTAGGAGATTAAGGTAATGGGAGTAATTTTGCGTGCATGGGCGTGCATAGGACGAATTGGACCTTTTGCCTCTCATGTGTTGTCTTTAACAGCAAGTATGAGTGCCAGCCGACAGGTTTGGAATGAGACCGAGTGGAAACAAACAGTCACGCTGTGATAGAAGTAGAACAAATGCATCTTATAACAGAACCCATTTCATTCAAAGAAGAGAGAAGGGGCTGTGAAATAAAAAATGATCAATAACTTTTTTAAGAGACTCTAAAAGGTACGTAATTCACGCCCAGATGTATTCTAAAACGATCACAGTAAATAACATACTGCATTACAAATCCGAGAAAAGATCATTATTTATATTTTTAAAACTTTCACAAGTAGTAGCAACAACATGTGGTACATTAGATCTTTTTCAGCGTTTCGTACAGGGCTATTTTGTGTCACTGCGTCTATGTTATCCGAGTTTTTGACTAAAAAAGGGGCCTTGGTTCACATTACCTAATATTACCAATGTTATATTCTTCGATCAACTTTTGAGAGTTCATATTATATGCTTTTTTAATATTAATTGTTACAACCTGCCGTTTGATTGTTAATTTGGATGGTGTCCAAGGAATAGTTAATGGACTATGGTATTGGAGCAATGGTACATTATGCTGTTCAAATATCTCTGACGGTCAGCATTTGGAGACTTTTTACAACAATGTTCAAAGAATACCTGGTATGCTGTCATAAAACATAAGGTATCAATTTATTGGTCAAACTTTATGACATTTCTTTCAAAGTGATCTCCTCCGACTTCAATGCACTTGTGCCAATGTTTTTCCAATCCTCTAAACATGCCTTAAAGTCGTTTTTGTGAAACCCCTTCAGGGTTCGTATCGAATTTTCTTTTATTGCATCGATGGAATCGAAGCGGTGACCAAGAAGAGGAAATCTCACCTGTGAAGACAAGATAAAGTAACACGGTGCCATATGAGGTGAATACTGAGCTTGTGGAGCCGTATTTGTTGAATGCCTAGACAAAAAATTACGAATAATAATGGCATTGTGAGAAGGCGAACTATCGTGATACAAAGCCCATGAGTTATCTTTCCTCAATTCAGGTCGTTTTTAACGAATTGCTGCACGCAAAAGGCGCAAAATACTCAAATAGTAATCTTTATTGACCGTCTGGTCAGAGTTGGAAGAAATTCATAATTATTCACAGTACCACGACAATCCACGAAATTCTCTACCTTCTTCAAACTTTTCATACCAATCAAATACTATTGTTTTTGATAAACAGTAGTCTGTAAAAGCTTTTTGAAACATTGTAAATGTGTTTGTAGCAGAAATTCCATTGCGAAAGCAAAATTCTATGCGTGTTCTTTGCTCAATTACATTCATACTTTTAGAAAATCAACGAATTCAAAATTCTACTCTTATTAAAAATAAGTTTATTTTCAGACTATAAAATTAACGAAATCACTGATTGTTGCCAAATGTTAAATGTCGTAAAAGTATTTGATACAAGTTTGCAGACGATATATACCTTGGGTCCCAAGACGATCAATATTATTGTCAATGAGGCTCCTTGAAGCAACCAATTATACGTGTAGGAGGCGATTGACGCACATTGATAGAAATTTTGATTGATGGACATTGACGGCGCCGATTGATCGTTTAAAACACGCAATTGTCAATCGTTCGTGCAGTAGGGCTATTTTTATTCTCTAAATCCAAATTTATATCGTCACAATCGTTAGATAAAGTAAAAATTTCAACGAATTTGAAAACTGCGGAATATTTTACACCAGATAGATACTTTGAAAGTAAATTGCTGTTAATAAATAAGTTTTCATTTGAAACTTATATTTTCGCAATACAAATTTAAGTAATTCGAATATGTCGAAATACAACTTTAAAAAAAATCTAAACTAAATCTATATAAATTTTATTTAATCGGGACCAAGGACTAACAAAAATACTAGCTTAGAAGAAAAATATTTAATAAAATTACAGATATCTTTATACATATTAATACAAAATATTAAAAAAAATAATAAGTAACTAAAAAAATTATTTTGATGTTGATGGCTTCTTAAAATCCAAGAAAATCGTCTGACGACTGACAGAGTGACTTCTTTTTTTAAAGCAGAATTTTTTTGTAGCTAGCTAATATTTTTTTAATCCTTGCTTTGTTTCTATAACGCGTTCTTCGTTGGATTCTATGTTATCTAATTCAACTATCTGAGACCCCTTCTGTGATCTGCCCGGGCCGCGCAGATGGTCTTCCATAACCGGCTCGATGGTTCTGAGTGCAGGTGATTTTTAACCGATTCCCTGAAAATCTGTCGACATAGGGATCTAGGATTCAAATCTCTATTGTAATAAAGCTTATATTTTGCTTTTTTAAAATTAACACAAGCTAATCGTAAATTATGCGGGACCCAAGAGAAGTGATTGTGTCTGGTAACGGGAGTTTGTGAAGCTTTTAATTACTTTGTATCGTGATCATCATGAGTTATGGAAAGTTAAGTGAATGTGTAAAAAAAAAGAAGGATTGTTTTGCGAAAAATTGTTAATGTGTTAAAAAAAAGATTGTACTGAGGAAAAATAAAAACAGTAAATTGATATTATGAGTAGCATTCAGTATCTCGCAGTAAGTGTTTAGTATATGTTAGTGAGTAAAGCGGCTTTTTAGTTTATTCCACTCTTTGGACCAGCGTCTTTTCCTATTTTCTTTCTTTCGATTGCAGACAACCGAAATCAAGGCAACAAAGCCCAAATCTGAATTTTAAACCATTTTAAAACTCAAAAATGAAATATGTCACGATCTTTCCGAAATCATTGACGGATTGATTGAAGATATATTGAAGCACCTATCAATCGAAACCATCAATCACGTTGACAATAAAATTGATCGTCTAGGGAGCCCTTTAAAGAAAGCATTCCGAATACGTTTTCATCACAGTAGTATACTATCGTATACTTAAAAGACATGCTTAAAGTAATACTGGGTGTTTATTCTGTTGGGCAAGGGCAGTGTATGGATTATATAGACATAAAGGTTATCACTCTATCATTATCATTGTCCTTTGTAGCTAAGTAGGTAAGTATTTTAACGTCACCCTGGAGCAACAAAACGGACATTGGCAACGTTCCGAGATCAAACCCAAAGGAAAATAACCGAGGAAACCACCAATAAAATTTTAACTGCTGTCAGATGACGAGGTCACACCAGAGCTGGCACCCTGCTCTCCAAACTTCCACTCAACGCACAAGTGAGGACATTTGAAGCCACGACATATTTAACATGCACTAGCCCACCTTGCACACGACGGTCTTTAATTGAAACTGAACTCGAAACCCTCAAGTTGCGAATCCTTTACTCTTCCAACCAGGCAACGGTGGCCATGTTGCAATTAGCTATTATAAATATTACAGTACATACAGTATTATTATGTGTAAAGTATTTCAAGAAAAGCAAGCCCTACGAACCACGGCAGTTTTCTTAGCCCACTGAAACGTTTAGGTAATGATTTATAGTGGGAGTTGTTGGTGGTTCAGGCTTGATTCCTGTAACCTACACTGAGTGTGTTAATCTCTTCTATGTCAGTAAAGCTTTCTTTCTGTGTGTATGTCCATCATTTGACGTCTGGCCGCAGTTTGGCTAAATTATGGCATTTGCGCCTTAAAGAAATAAACCAGGCAATAATAGACTATTGATGAGGAAGTAGAATCATTGCTTTAGACAGGAATAATGACGAGTCACATCTGTGTAAATGGGAAGTTTAAGTGTTCTTTGGTATTGGACGTTGGATGGTCACTGATGCAAGAAATGAAGGAGATGGAGGCAATGCCACTATGACCGAAAACATTTAGGTTTATCTGGGATACCCGTTATTCACATGCTACCCTTAGATATCCCCGTCCTTGAACTTTGTCAGTTGCTTCACCACCTATAAATCCAGCTTCACATGCAATCCTCTGATCCAATACCAGTAAATACACTGATCCCATTTTCGGTCATTGGCTGCTTGACCCCCTATCAATTCGCGATGCTTTAAACATTTCAGTGGAAGGGATGATAGTTAAGCGAAGATCTTTTGGGCCGAAGGTCCTCTGACTCCAGGTAGTTGAATCTGAAGCTGACATAATCAGAAGGTTTTTATTTTACGAACATCACAGCACATACACATCGACAGAAACACGAAGCACACTACTAGCATACAAAGAAGTAAGAGTGACATGCAAATGCGAACTGAAACTAAAAGCAACCAATAGGAACCGTTTAAACCAATAGGAGATGTGAAACTAAGGGGCGTGAGAACTGAAACTGTAGTTCGCGATTTCTCACCAGAAAGCCCGTTGGAAATGATGGCGTTGTTCAAAGCACAGGAAATCTTTAAAACATAATTTAGATAATGTTAGTATAATTTTATTTGGGTGTAACGCGGAACTTAGATGAATAACAGGGTTGGGTGTCAGGGACTAGAAGGGAAGTGATAAGTTGATACAAAAATACACATTGAACAGGCACTTGCAACGTGAGTACAAGAGTTTCGGAATTGCTGCTTGATTATAGAAATACTTTTGTTTGAAGGGAGACCCAGTTGGGTCTTATAGAATTTAAAGTTTGAGAGTGATAGCAATAATATTGTTATTTATGAAGATAATAATGGATACGAGTGCAAGAGGATCCTCTGCACTACTTGACTCTGTAAACATTTCCATTTCGTAATGTTCATCGCTTTTAAACTTGTCGCACTATGGTGACAGCAAATGGAAGGTAATAAAGAAGATGTATTTGGTCTTAAGTTTAATAAGATATTCTATTCCGGAACTTTCAATTCCAAGATAGGTAGGTAGTTGAATTTTCGTTGCACTGGAATAACGCGACGGACTATGTTTCAGTGCCAAAATTACGTCGTTGTGGGCTTAGAAAACTTTAATCCTTTCCTCTGAATGCATCGCTGTCCTACATCTTGTGTTCTGTTAGAAACAAATCGTCAGCATTTCTGTGTTATCCCCATTCTCAAAGCCCCAATTTGCTAGAGGACCCTCTTAAGAATCCCTTTCCTTTCTCTCAATCGATTTTCCCGTGCAGATTAGAGTGGCGATTTCTAAAGCGGTACTCAGTTCGAGACTCTTTTCCATGCACTGCAATGGCAGTCTCATTAAAATAAATGCCCAGGTAGAGTTTAGTCAGAAGAGAACTAATGAGAACCATTTGTCTGAATTGTAATGCTCTAATGAAGAATGATTAGACGAGAAGTTTTGATAGTTTAATGCTACATACTTTTTTGAGAATGGAGAACCATGAACCTGATGCATCTTGCACTGATACTTTGACTTCGATATGTATTGGTACTGCACTTGAGTGTTTAGGGAATTTTTCATGAATGCAAATTCATAAAACTGCCACGTACATCTTTGGATGGCCTACTACGCATCTTCGGATCCACTATTAGACATCTTTGGGTGGACTATTAGACATCTTTGGATGGACTATTAGACATCTTTGGATGGCCTATTAGACATCTTTGGATGGCCTATTAGACATCTTTGGATGGCCTATTAAACATCTTTGGTTGGTCTTTTAGACATCTTTGGATGACCTCTTTAGAGGACTAGAGAACATTAGACATGTCATTCAAAACAACCCTAGTGGTAATTGAATTGACGTTTCTCTTGAGCAACATATCGGTCAATTGGTGGTGGTCCGGGGTTAATACTACAAGGGAAAAATCCGAGAACACCGCGTAATTTTCAACGACGCAACAACTGAGCTGGATCCCCTCTCTTCATATTTGCATACCATGCCATCGTAAAACATTTGAGACCACGACAGATTTATCTTGCATCAACACTATTTGTTCACGACAGTCTTTGCTTGGATTCGAAATCGCAACCGCTTGATTACTAATCCATCTGCCACTCTTCCAATGACAACGCCCCTGTTCTACATCTTCGGTTTAGTTTGCAACACATCGCCGGCTTTTCTTTGATATCCACGTCCTTAACGCCGACCAACCCGTCTGTTGGTTAAGGTGTTAGCATCTAGATCGGAAGGTTCCTGGTTCGTATCCGGGTCAGTGCAAGGATATTTGTAAACGTATGGCGTAGTGTAGGCTGGTTCACCTTAAATAAGTAGTGACCGAAAGTACTCACGTTGGGTTGGTGTGGACGTTTGGAGAGTGGGGTGCCAGGTCAGGTGTTGTATCGTTATCTCACCTTGGTTCAGAAGTACGTTGTCTTCGGTCTTTTGCTTGGGGGATTGATCATGGACATTCTTCAAAATCTGTTGTGTTGTTCTAGTACGACGTTAATTAAAAATTGCCGATTACCTTAACCCTTATATGGGTTTCGACGAGCTATGTTGTCCAAGATATGAAGTTTTCTTCTGACGAGATATCTCGTCATTATTACCGATTTTAATGATGTTGAAGGGTCGCATGGCGGCTCGGCTGAAAGAATAAAGGTTTAGCAACGGAGTGTTGCGAGTTCGAATCCAACTAAAGACCGGAGTGTACATGGGGAGCCGATGCACCCTCCGAGACAACCACCAGGCATGTAAAAGCCCCATTTTGTCAGAGAAACCTTACCAAAATCCCGCTCACTTCTTTCGATCGATCTTCCTGCCTAGGTTACAGCTGAGATTTTCTAAGTGGTGTTCAAATCAAGAATCTTTTTCATGTATTCTACAACGTCAGTCTCATTAAAATAAATATCCAGGGTTCAGTCGGAAGAGAACTAATGACAACTATTTGTAGTCTGTCTGAATTGCAGTGCTGTAATGGAGAACGGCACGCAATGGTATTCGGAAATACGACGAGTGGACAATTTTTGATATTTCGACACGCAATGTTTCTTTGAGAATGGACCGATGTCTCCTCCTGTTTCCGGTTGCGTAAGGCATCTACTACTGTTACTGGTGGGACAGAAAAATTGTTCATTTCAACCTTTAAGGTATGCAGGTTGGTATTGAATTAAGGAGACCAGTGGCAGTGCTATCTCCGTAATGTTAAAATGGTTACATTTTTAGGAGCATTTCTTCAGAATCTCTTATGCGTATTGATTTGAATTTTTTTAAACATGTTGCGAAGGGACTTACTTAAACACTTTAATACGGGTATTTCTTTCTAGTATTATGAAAAAAAAAAGACTTTCGGTCTTTTTCAGTTTTATTCGCTTTGTGATTGGTAGATAGCGAGTCACGTGGATGCGTGTCTTGTGGTTCAACAGGCTAATGAATTTGAAGCACGCGCATACGATAAACACAGTTTTATTTTTTAAATTAATTCTTTCATAAAATTTGAGAGTACACGCTAGAAAGTTTGCAATGTTTTCAGATGAACCGGCAAATTGTGTCGCTGTTTCCATAGCAAAAGTTGAATATGAAAATCTTAGAAAGTACTACTATAAAACGAATCAGCTGAAATATTTACGACTAGGGGGCCAGCCCCCTGCTCGCTAGCGCTCGCCAACCCCCGGAGGATTGCTTTGCAATCCTCACTGGTTCGCTGCGCGAACCTATGCTCGCTTCGCTCGCATCAATGAAGACATGTGTCCTAGCAGAAGGGATTGTTTACAAAATATGTTATTCCAAAAAAACCCTTTTTTTTTCCAATCTAAATTTGCTGTTTGCAGAAAATATATATACAGTGCCTCTGAAATCAGAATTCAAATGAAAACTGTGCAAATTTTGACTCGAAATGTGATCGCTGCTTTGAAAATTGAATACCCAGCATGTTGTTTGTGTGTACATTTCCCCAGCACTCGAGCCACTCACTTTTTCATTGAGTTTGTTGTCTAAAGTTCAAGTTCAAGCGTATTCTTGAACTACAATTGTTGGCCCTGAAAAGATACCCCGTTTTCTTTGATTTCTATTACAAACTACAACAGCTCGACTAAAATTAATTTTTTTCAATAAAATTTCATCCGATTACACTATGAATTTAATTGAGGCGCGAGACTTCGTGATGGTAAACAAACAATCGCACAATGTTGCCAAACGCAATAACAAATAACGTCTTTTTTGCGTGCCACGTAACAGAATTATATATATATAGATTATGATGACATTTCCTTTAAATTTAATATTATGTTATTTATTTAACAATTCCCTTTTTAACGTGGAAATTAGATGTTTTGGTCTTGACATTTATTAAAACATTTTGTTTTTATTTACTGTATATTTCCGTGTATAAGCCGATAATTTTTGGAACG
Source organism: Metellina segmentata (assembly GCA_947359465.1). Lineage (NCBI taxonomy): Eukaryota > Metazoa > Arthropoda > Arachnida > Araneae > Tetragnathidae > Metellina > Metellina segmentata. The sequence continues at coordinate 104,126,137 of OX375881.1, forward strand.
TTTTCTAAAGCTACAGTACTGGAGTCGGCTTATATACGGATCCGCTAATATCTCAAAGAAAGTAGGTACTTTTCCGTTACTCGGGAACATGCGATAGATATCGCAAAGGTAAAGGAAGTTAAACTTCAATCAAAGTCGTACAGAGGTCCAGAATCAATCCAGCAGCGATCCAAATGGGGATAGATTGTGAAGCAATCAACTCTTCCTCATTGCAGAAAAGTATTGTTCGTGAAGCGAACAAAATATGATTGCGTAGCAATCATGGAGGTTGACAAGCGATAGCGAGCAGGTGGCAGAGCTCCCTGCTAAAATATAACAATTGTAGCTATCAGATATATATATTTCTTTAACACATTTTTAAAATCAATTTTCATCCTTTTCATTAAACATATTAAAATTTTCTGAGCATATAAAAGGAAGGTATTTTAATTAACGTCATACTGGAGCAACACAACGGGCTATTGACGATGGTCCGGGATAAATTATAAAGAGAAAGATCCGACGATAAAACCCCGTAATTTTGAACCATGGTTAGATAACGATGGAAAGATCCAATGACAACACTAATTATAAATTCAATTATAAAGCGAAAGATTCGACTATAAAACCCCGTAATTGTGAACCACGGTCAGATAACGAGGTCACACCCGTAATGGTTCCCAACTCTCCCAAACTTCCACTCCACTCCAACTTGAAGACATTTCAGGCCATGATAATTCAACGATCACAGTTTCGTTTTGCACACAAGGTTTTGGTTGTATTCGAATTCACAACCGTCTGGTTGCGATTCCGTTACACTTCCAATGAATTCAATGAGTCTAGGTAAGAATTTATAATTTTTAAATAACGTCGTACTAGACCAATACTACGGGCTCTTGACGACGGTCCTGGAACAATCCCCTAAGACAGAGATCCGAGGACAACACCACGTCATTTTGAAGCACGGTCAGATAACGAGGCAACTTCTGAGCTGATACCCCAATCGCTAAACTTCCACATCAACCCAACGTGAGGACTTTCGACCACGACAGTTTAAAGGTGCACTAGCCTTCTCTATACCATACGCTTACATATATCCATACACTGACCCGGATTCGATCCAGGAACCTTCCTATCTAGACGGTGACACCAGAAACATCAGACTGGTTGATCGGCAAATGAGTCTAGGATTGTTAATATTTTGATATGTGATACATTTCTGAGAATGGATCTATGTTCACTCTTTCCTGATGAGTAATGTACCTCCAACTTTTACTTATAGGAAATAAATTTTCTTTATTTCATCTCTGGAGTTATATAAGTAGGTGTTGAATTAACGTCACACTGGAACAGCACATCGGAGTCTTGGTGACGGTTTTCGAAATTTTGTCTCTAAGACAACAGTGAGCCCTTTTTCTTACAATGCGGTCAAACAGTTATTATATTAATTTTAATAGTCCTACAAGAAAGGAGCATGGGGCGCAGCAGCCTCTATCTCTACACCACAAAATCAGCTAACTTGGTGAAGTGGATCTTATTACCAGCAAATCCTGAATGAACACGAACCGTGGTTCAAAATTACGTAGTGTTGTCTCGTGATCTTTCCTTAAAGGACAGATCCCGGACCGTTGTCAATATCCCGTTGTTTTGCTCCAGGATGTCGTTAATTAACTATCTACCTACTATAGCTATATTTGTTTGACAAGTAGATAACTACAATAAAACGCATCTAGCTGTCAATTGGTCATTGTGTAACCCATATGTAGACATAGGGTGAATAATAATTTTACCAGAATAACTATGCAAACGTCAATTAAGGGGAGTTAGTACCTTTGAGACCTTGCGTTGCTCGCGAAAACATACTTTTTCGATTCATCATAAATAATTGAGTTTTGTATATTGTAGTATAAAATTGATACAGTTTAAAGATAATTGTATGGCTTTTAAAAAACAGCAGTCATATTTGTAATTAAAAATATTTTTTTATATAAAACCTAGCAAAAATTATACACAACTTCTTCGTTTTGAAATTTACCCACTTAACTTTCCCACAAGATAACTTTTGAAAGATGCACTGTAAAACCCAAATGTTTGCACCAAATTGAAGCAAATGAATGTCTTAATTCTGTGAACTAAGGAATTTGTGATATTTGAAGTACAAATATTTATAAAAATTAATAGTATTAAAATAAGTCAACTTTGAAATTTTTTTAGTTATGTATGGATCTATAAATAAAAAACTATAGCTCTCATACATAAATCCATAGTTCAGAGAACTAAGATCTTCTTTTAGAATAACCATACAAAATTTCTTAACTCTACGTTTATTAGTTTTTTTTTTTAAACTTGAGGGAAAGTTAAGTGGGTAAATTTCAAAACGAAGAAATTATGTATAAGTTTTGCTAGGTTTTATATAAAAAAATATTTTTAATTACAAATATGACTGCTGTTTTTTAAAAGTTATACAATTATCTTTAAACGGTATCAATTTTATACTACAGTATAAAAAACTCAATTATTTATGATGAATCGAAAAAAGTATGTTTTCGCGAGCAACGCAAGGTCTAAAAGGTACTAACTCCCCTTAACACAAATTCCTTCGAAATGTTTATGTCTGTCCAAATAAGAAGTTTTACCAGACCCATGAATTATGGAACTAAACGTACTCATAATTTTGATGAAATAAATTATTAGATTCTAATGATTTTAACAGGGAAGTATATTGTTGGATCTTTTGAAACCCCAAATTTGCCTACATGAATACCTAATCATTTGCACCAATGAGGTAGATCATAGTTATTAACTGACCAGATATTGAGAGACGAAACATCTTTTTAAGAAACTACCTACCAGATCTTCATATTGCCATCATAAATAAATCGGCAATACCTTAATGAGATACCTCATCATCAACAAGATTTATCAGATCTTGATGGACAAGATATCTAGTCGTAAAAAACGTGGATGATTAAGCATCGTCAACTGATCTAGGCGCAACGCAGTATGTAACCAAAGTATGAATATTCTCTAAACCTGGATAACCATGTCAACGCAAGTCACTACACAAATTCATGGAAAGTGTTTCATCCTGACCTAATTTCATCCCATCATATAACAAGGATAAAAATAATCACACCATTTCTCAACACAACAATTAGCTTAGACATATTGAATTTAACAGGAAAAAGTATTGGAATATTTAAAAATTCCTTTAGCTCTCTATTTGAAGGCATGATCGTTAAACCCTGTGGAGGTTCTCAAAAATATATGTTGGTAGAAAAACTGACCAGATCTTGTGGGACTAGATATCTCGCCATATTAAAAAATACTCACCAGATCTTGTGGGACTAGATACCTCGCCATTTAAAAATACTGACCAGATCTTGTGGGACTTGATACCTCTCCATTAAAAAATACTGACCAGATCTTGTGGGACTAGATACCTCTCCATTAAAAAATACTGACCAAATCTTGTGGGACTTGATACCTCTCCAGTAAAAAATACTGACCAGATCTTGTGGGAATAGATACCTCGCCATTAAAAAATACTGACCAGATCTTGTGGGACTTGATACCTCTCCAGTAAAAAATACTGACCAGATCTTGTGGGACTAGATACCTCTCCATTAAAAAATACTGACCAGATCTTGTGGGACTTGATACCTCTCCATTAAAAAATACTGACCAGATCTTGTGGGACTAGATACCTGGCCATTTAAAAATACTGACCAGATCTTGTGGGACTTGATACCTCTCCATTAAAAAATACTGACCAGATCTTGTGGGACTAGATACCTGGCCATTTAAAAATACTGACCAGATCTTGTGGGACTTGATACCTCTCCATTAAAAAATACTGACCAGATCTTGTGGGAATAGATACCTCGCCATTAAAAAATACTGACCAGATCTTGTGGGACTTGATACCTCTCCAGTAAAAAATACTGACCAGATCTTGTGGGAATAGATACCTCGCCATTAAAAAATACTGACCAGATCTTGTGGGACTTGATACCTCTCCAGTAAAAAATACTGACCAGATCTTGTGGGAATAGATACCTCGCCATTAAAAAATACTGACCAGATCTTGTGGGACTTGATACCTCTCCAGTAAAAAATACTGACCAGATCTTGTGGGACTTGATACCTCTCCATTAAAAAATACTGACCAGATCTTGTGGGACTTGATACCTCTCCATTAAAAAATACTGACCAGATCTTGTGGGACTTGATACCTCTCCATTAAAAAATACTGACCAGATCTTGTGGGAATAGATACCTCGCCATTAAAAAATACTGACCAGATCTTGTGGGACTTGATACCTCTCCAGTAAAAAATACTGACCAGATCTTGTGGGAATAGATACCTCGCCATTAAAAAATACTGACCAGATCTTGTGGGACTTGATACCTCTCCAGTAAAAAATACTGACCAGATCTTGTGGGACTAGATATCTCGTCATTTAAAAATACTGAACAGATCTGGTGGGACAACGCATCTTACGATTAAAATAAACAGAGCAGATATTGTGGGACTAGATATCTCGCCATTGGAAAGAGGCTGACCTGATCTTGTGGAAACATATATCTCGCCATTAGACAGAAAATAACCTGATCTTGTAGGACGAGACACTTTGCAATTGGAAAAAACATCCTATCTTGTGTGACAAGACATATCGCTAAAAATATCGCCATTCGAAAGAAACTGACCAGATCTTGTGGGACTAGGCATCTCGCAATTAAAAACACAACATATCTTGTGGGACAAGATATCTTGCCATTAGAAAAAAAACTAACTACACTCTATAACAAAAAAAATCGACGCACCAAGAAGGACTTGTCCGATGGAGACAAAAATTGGTGGATAGGACAATTATGCACAAAATAGAAAATGATTAAAATTTCAGAACAATTGAATGATTTATTTCAGAGTTACAGTAACGAGCTCAATAAGGTGTTGACCCGCCTCTAGCCTGACTGCCACACGGCGTGCCATGAACCGATAAAGCTCCCGGATGGTCTCCTGCGGTATTTCTTGCCAAATTTTCTCCAATTGTCGGACTACGTCATCAACATTCCCTACCGGATGCAGTCGCCTTCCCATCATATCCTAGACATGCTCGATGGGAGAGAGATCTGGTGATCTGGCTGACCAAGGAAGTGCTTGACAAGCTTGAAGACACGTCATAGCAACACGTGCCGTATGTGGTCTGGCATTGTCTTGCTGAAAAATAAGCCCAGGGTACTGCGAAAGGAACGGTAGCAAAACAGGTCTCAGAATGTCGTCAACGTACCGCTGTGCAGTAAGTGTACCTCTAATGACAACCAAAGGGGTCCGGCTATCAAGGGAAATGGCACCTCAGACCATAATTCCTTGTTGATGGCCCGTGTGGCGTGCAATAGTGAAAGCAGGATCGGCACGCTGACCTGGGCGTCTCCAGACACGTCTTCGATGATCGTCAGGACACAGTTGGAAGCGGGATTCGTCGCTAAAGACTATACGTCCCCAGTCAGCATCATTCCAGCCTGATCTAGCCAAGCACCACTCTAATCTGGCTAGACAGTGTACAAGCGAGAGTTGCAGGTGGCGTAACGGTCGGTACGAGCGTAGATTTCGCTCTCTCTAGCTGTCTGTGAATGGTCATGGAGGACACTCGTGTGTGGGTCGCACGACTGATGGTTGATAGCGATGAATCAGGCGCTGTGACAGCTGATCCGACAATCACTCTGTCCTCGCGATCTCTTGTGGCCCTACGTCGACCGCTACCATCACGACGGTGAAATCTGCCATTGTCCACCCACGGTTGCCAGCATCTTCTAATCACCGCATCGCTTCGACTCACATGACGAGCGATTCTCCGATTTGCCCAACCTGCCTCTTTCAATCCAATGATACTACCTCTTTCAAACTCTGAAAGTTGCTCGTAATGAGCTCGAATCCTGCGGCGGGGCATTTTTTCAGTCCTTAAAAGGTATCCTAAATCTTAATGCAGCAGAATTTTTTAACAGCAGTTCAAGAACAACTCCTTATTTACATCTGCTGGATGCGCAGTTCCAATGCGCTGGAGATCTCACTATTCATTGATTGGACACCAAATTTTAATCATTTGCATATTTGGTCAAAACATTTTTGCATACGAAATTTCAAAGCAATCGGACGATTCCTTCTTGGTGCGTCGATTTGTTTTGTTATAGAGTGTATATCATATGGGACTAGACATCTCGTAATTAGAAAAATCATACCAGATCTTAATTTTTTCATCATAAAGAAATCGACAAGATCTTGGACGAGATATTTCGTTGAAATTACTTGGAGCGTTAATCTTCCTGAAAAGCAGAGTATAGATCTCAACTGATTGTGGCGGAACATAATATGTAATCAAAGCAAGAATGGTTGAGTTCACATTGTTAATTCACTCAACCTGACTAACAATGTGATCTCAAGTTAACGCAAATTCCGCCTAAATATTCATCCCTGCCCGAATACAAAACTCAATCCCACCTCATGTATTATGGAACCAAACCCGCGCGCAATTTTCATTAAACACATTGATCCGATTCTATTGAACTCCGCGTTTCTGACCAGATTCTTTGAAAGCAAACGTCCAAACCTCAAAGGAAACCAAACAAACGAATTCACTATTCATTAGAATCTAAGACGACACTGACCGTCGTCTGTGCTACGACAGAGGAATCAATAGAACTCCACTGCCAAGACGGATTACGAAATAATTGGCCCCAGTATGATTTCGCTTCAATTGCACACTATGGCATCCTTCCCTTCTCAATTACGGTCCATAAACGCTGATACGGGGTTTCATTTGACACTTACTTCGAATATTAAACTTCTATTGAGCTCTGGTGGCCATTATGTGCTCTTTTCTGCCACGAATGGATTATTGTCAAGGAGATGGCACGTCGGGATTTATTGGCGAGAGGATCCTAACAGGCCTTTGTAGGTTTCGAATTATTTCGGACCGCACAATAAATGACGATGAATATAGGAATTGGTAGTTGTTGAGTACCTTTACTTGGTCGAAATTATTGGAAAACACAGAATAGTGTGTGCTTGAACACTTTGTTAGATTTATGTGCAACATATTTTGTAGATCCATAGTTATCCTTCGTGGAGGTTTATCTCGGATATATATTTTGTCATTAGAAGAAACTGTCCAAATCTTGGTCTAGTCGTTATCGAAAAATTAGTTATATCGTGACGACGAGATATCTCGTCATTGAAAAATTTGGTCAGACCTTGTTGGGCGAGCTATCTCGACAAAACCTCACGAGAAGGATTAAATTATCTAAGGTTGTGTTGTGCTTACACAGGTAAAAATATTTAAAATGTCGTGGCATAACCCTCTTGGTGGTCTATCTCCGGGTCGAAAAGAGCTCTGTAGTGGCCGCTCTTTGGTTCAAGAACATTTTCAAAACTGTCACTAGTTCTGGGCAAGTCACGAGTTCTAGAAACGTCCCTTTGAGTAATAGGGCTCTTTTGTTTCGACGAGATATCTCGTCAATAGAAGATAAATGACCGAACCTTAATCTCGACATCACCAAAAAATCTACAATAACTTGATGACGAGGTATATCGACACTCACAAAATTGATGGATCTTTATGGATGAGAGAGAAATCTCTTCGAAACCACTTGAAGGGTGAAACCGGATTCACATGGAGTTATAATATATCTAAATGCTCCACCAGGATATTCTAGAAGATACCGACGGATATCTACTATTATCAAAGGAAGTGTATGCATGCATGTCTGCGTACATATATGCGGTGTTCAGACGAAGCTATAGGACTTACAGTAATTATATTTCGTACACAGGTAGTTAGTTTTGACCTCCAGGTGATTGAATAGACCGAATTTTACAATTTAATGTAGAATATTCTATAACTAGGGGGCCCGCCCCCTGCTCGCTAACGCTCGCCAACCCCAGGAGGATTGCTTTGCAATCCTCATTGGTTCTCTGCGCGAGCCTATGCTCGCTTCGCTCGCCTCAATGAAGACATGTGTCCTAGTAGAAAGGATTGTTTACAAAATATGGTACCAAAAAATGCTTTTCAAATCTAAATTTGCTGTATTGCAGAAAAAATATATACAGTATCTCTAAAATCAGAATTCAAATGAAAACTTTGTGCAAATTTTGACTCGAAATGTGAGCGCTGCTTTAAAAATTGAATGCCCAGCATGTTGTTTGCATACATTTCCCCAGCACCCAAACGATCCACACTTTTTCATTGAGTTTGTTGCCGAAAGTTGTAGTGCAAGCGTCTTGTTGAACTATAATTGTTGGCCCTGAAAAGGACCGTTTTTTAAATGGCCTTGAAAAGATCCTCCGCTTTCTTTGATTTCTATTATAAACTAACTGCAACAGCTCATTAAAATTTCCTTTTTTTTTCCAATAAAATTTCATCCGTTAACGCTATAAATTCAATCGCTGCGCGAGACTTCGCGATAAACAAACAATCGTACAGTGTTGCCAAAACGCGATTACAAATAACGTCTTTTTTGCGTGCCACGTAAGAGAATTATATATATAGATTAATGTAATAGCCTTTTTTTCCCCTACAGGATCTTTTTTTTTTTTTTGGAGCGGTAGTCCCATGTTCTTTCTTCATTTCTTTTAGTCGTGCTAGGCTTCCAATGGCGTCACTGCTAACGAATTGTTCTATTTGATTTGAGTCACGTGGTAGAGTGTTCATTTTCCCCTTTCATTCACGGAATCTATACTTGGTTATATCTTTTTCGTTTAATTTGTTTTTTATTCTTCAGTCCAAATTTCTGTCTTCGGAATCATTAAAGATAGAGTGAAATTTTTAACGGATTTTAAATCTGCGGAGCATTTTTCACAATAACGGTACCGCAGGTAATCCGAATTTTGTGCGAAGCCCAAATTATGTCACGGGCAATGCCGTGGCTGTTAGACACGGGCTGACCTGTTAGTATACTATAAGATGCCACCAGGATATACTAGAAACTGCTTCTAGAATATACTAGAGGGTTCCGTTAACAGCGCTTTATGGTAAATTTTTTTCGCATAACTTAACATCTTGGAAAGTACTCTTCGGGCCTCCTCTCCCCCAACAAAATCCGAGTCAATATGAATCCAATAGAATTAACCAATCCAATGACTAACGTAAATTTGTGTCCATTGGAACTGAACACTCCGGATTCAGACATTTTGAAAGGTCTTTAAACAGACTATTTATTTCTTTTGGGAGCGACTTTGTCGAATCTTCGGTTATCAGCTTCCCAAATGGACTTCGATTGTTTTAAATTAACCCAGATTATATTGGTGTGAAGGTTTCTTAGACAAGTTTGAAGCTCCTTGTGATAAATGTCACACATAAACATAATTCCAAAGTTACAACGTACCGATGCAAAAATATTGAGAATAACTATATAAAACATTTAGAAATCTAGTCAGTCTCAGATTAAGAAAACAATATTATTTGTATGCAAATAATAGTCTTACACTGTTACCATGATGTTACTAACTACATTGTATTTATTTTGTTTAGTGTTTATGACTGGCACACACACTATGTTCCTAATTATTAAGGCACCTACAGTCAAAGACAAATATTAATGCTACTCAAATGTTTGTTTAGTGTTTTTAACTGCATTAAATATTACAAAATGAAGGAAAACATTCTGTTTTTGAAAAGAACATTTTTTTAAATTCCTAGTTATTCTCGTGAATTTAAGTAGTGATTTTAAATTTTGGTTACTCAGAAAACTATCGTAGGTTAAAATTTGTTCAACGATGCAACTGTTGACGTAAATAATACAAGTTAGCATCGCCAAGTGAAACAGTTCTATGATTCATAAACAAGCCTATTGTGATAGACCAACTTAACTTGCATGGCTGCCAGTTGAAAATGAACGCAGAATTTAAGAAAGAAATGTGTTTTTAAAATTTGAATATAGTATTTCCTAAGTATTATTTAAACAGTGTACTAACTACCTAGTCTTTATTTTTAGTTATGTATTTTATTTTTATTTTTAAAATACGTATTTCAGTAACAACGAAAGGGAACTTTTATTCTGAAGTGCTTTCAAATCTTCTTCAGCAATATTGTCTTCTTAACTATAGGATTATAATGTTCTTTTCAAATAGTTTTAAAACAGCTTGCATTCGAAAACAGTTGCAAAATTTACACTTTGATATTTCAGTGCGCGATTTTTAATCTTATTTGACGTTATTCGACTCATTAGTATTGCTTTTCATTTACTACGGAATATCCAGCAAACATAAAAACAATCCTTAGTTTATGTAAACATGGATATTGGAAGAGCGAAACATATTTCCCTTATCTCTAATTAAAATGGAAGAAAATGTGAAAAGTTCTCGAGTTAGTTAAGATCGAGATTAGTTAAGGAATAAGAATTTGATGTTGAATAGGAATTTGAATTTGATAATAAGGAATAGAAATTGATGTTGCTATCCATGTATAAAATTTGAAATATTGTAATTCACGCTACGAATCAAAAACTTCAAAACAAAACACATTAATTACTCTTGTAAGGATAATCTGGTAATTTATCGAGATAAAGGATTTGGCGTTAAGTCAAATGAAAAATTGTACATTGTATTTCAAAGAATATTTAAAATAAGATTATATTAAATTCATGGGGTAGCAAGAATTTCATTCCATGTAGTATGTTTGGCTTAGACAACTAGAAAACTGCTATTTTAAATACTTTATTTTCCTTTATTTACGTATTCATACTGTCAAAGATATTATTATAATCATGGCATATTGACAAGATCAAAGAACAGAGTACGAAACAGAAAAAAATATTGCAACTATACAACATGAACTATAATTATAAATAAGTTTTTTGTTTTTATTCATTTATGTATTCACATTGTTATACAGATTAACCAAATTACAGGATAGAGAAAACATCAAAAGAACAGAACATGTAACAGAAAAAACATTACAATAGCACAACATCAATCTACTTCATATAAGGAAAAATTAAACACTGCATTAAACAAAAATAACGAAATAATATAAATGTAATTGAATAATTAAATTCTAAAAAATTAGAATCGAAATAAACTAAACTATTGTGTCATGTACCAGAGAATATAAAAACAATTTATGTGTGTGGGGAAGTATTGTCTAAGTATATTCTAGAGGATGTATATTGGTGCTTTGATCATAAAAAAAGACTTGAATTTTACAGAAATCTAGAATTTTTAGAATGAAGCCTTAGAGATCAATTTGAAAAACCTCATTATTATATATATATTATACCTTATTTATGTGTATTTAATTAAATTTTTTAAATATTTTTCTGAATACGTATTTAAAAGCACATTTCATTTGTTACTGAAATTTAATGGAAATATATGGAAGAAAGGAATTTTATTAAACAAAACGTGCTTTTTCATTGAATTTTTTAGATTGCTAATTCCATGTTTCAATTAATATGTGTTCAGACAATTTAACGTAAGATAAATATTTAATACTCAGATATACATTTTTATATCATAGTCTGTTGATAAAGGTACCTTACACTGAAAAAGGTTTACAAATACTTAAAATTTAATTTAATCTCGTTACATAATAAGTTTTACTATAAAAACTATTAAATATACTAATTTGAAAACACACTAGCAAAATCAGGCTAAACATTGAAATGAAGGCAAATTATTTGGAAAGGTAATAAAAATAAAAAGGTAAATAATGTGGATTTATATATTTTGTTTTTCACATAGAAAAAAAGGTACAGTTACACTCAACGTTTATAAGCGGTGGCAACTGCCTTGGCGAATTTTTTTGGCTCACTTCTAGTAGAGAGTTGTGGTAGATTAAGGCAATACATATGTCTTTACTGTTATTGTAGTTTTCATGGCAACCGCGGCAAACGATAACTTTCAATTTTCATTTTGAATATTCTAGAAAGTTCTTCCAAAATTCGTTAAGCCGTTTGATTTCATTGGTTCGTTTGAAATTTTTTCTTTGCTACCATTGGTTCATTTATTTGGATTTCTACAATTTTGAAATTTTTATTTTATAATAATATTTTTCACGAAACTTTTAAGAGTTTTGCTTTTTTGCCTTTTGTGGAATCTTCAATTTTTATTATTTTCTTCCGGAACATTTCTGACGTATCTTGTTGGATTATTTCTTGATTTTTTTCGTTTAAAAATCCTTTTCTTTTCAAAAAGACTACTGTATTTAGTGTAACTGATAAGATTCAGTGAATTCTCTTACCCAACATTCGCAGCTTAGTTTTACTGTTAGTTCCCAAATGTGTTTTAAAATCTGTTTAAACTTACTGTTTTTTGCGAATTTGTTTTTAAAACATACTTTTAAAACGTTCTTAAATGTGTTTTCAATTTTTCATTTTCCACTGTAAAATGAAAAATACTTTTTTAAAGAAAAAGAGTTTTGAAATAATTCTTTCCTTGGCAATTTTAAAAGTTCGCCAAAAAAAAAAAATCATCGCCAAGTCCGTTGCTACCGCTTGTAAACGTAGACTGCAGTTGTACCGAAAAATAATCCAGAAAAACGTTTATTAGAATATATTGGATTTCACCAATGTCTGGATCAATTTCTTACTACACTAATATAGAGAATTGGTTAAATTCTAACTCTTTCAAGTAATAATTACAGTAATTAATTATAACTATTTTGATTCTATGTAGTATTCTGACCTTTTATTGTGCCTGTTATTTCTGTATAGCTAAAATCAGTTTACTTAATGTATATAATACTTAAATAATATAATACTTAAGTAATATAATATTTAATTATATAGTACTTAATAATGTGTATAATATTTCCTTCATAATTATGCTATTTTATATAATACGCTATTAGTAACAAAATATATTTTTTGGGCGTCATATATTCTAAATATTATCATGAATATTAGTTTTGAAGTAAAAGTATTACCTGCATTCTGATATCGATGAATTTATATAAATAAGAATGAAGTGTTTGTAAAGTGAATATTTTAACCCATTTCAAGTTTTATATCCGTTTTGCGACCTTCCTATGTAAAACCCGCATCTATCCGCGTTTGGTGTCTGCCTGTCTGTATATGTGTGCCCGAGCTACGTTCAAACAGTTGAATACATTTTTATAAAAGTGCATACTGCCAGTACTTACATTCATTTAGTGACTGAACGTCATTTCGTTAATCTGTCATTCCATCTTCTCATTCCAAGTGTGATTTTCTGCCTGTGTATATGTACAGGTGTCACATCAATTAAATTCCAAATATTTGAAGATAAGGTTAACCGCTTCTATAAAAGTTATCGGTACAGCTACAGTCTATGTTTATAGTGGTAGCAACGGCCTTGGCGATTTTTGTGGCGAACTTCTAAAGTCGCCAAGGCAAGAATTATTTCGAAAATCCCTTTCTTTTCACAACGGAAGATGAAAACTTGAAAACACATTTAAGAACGTTTTAAAAAGTATATTTTAAAAAAAACTTTCAAAAAAGTAGTAAGCTTAAACACATTTGTGAATCAGTATTAAAAACTGAAGTGCGAATGTTGGGTAAGAACACCCTGAAACTTATCTATTACATAAAATACATTTAAAAAAAAAGATTTGTAAAAGAAAAAAAGACTTTTTGAAAAGAAAAGGATTTTTTAACGAAAAAAAAATCAAGAAATAATACAACCTGATACGTCAGAAGTGTTCTGGGACAAAATTATAAGAAACGAAAATTCCACAAATGGCTTAAAAACAAAACACAGAAAGGTTTAGTGAAAAATATTGTAATAAAATAAAATTCAACAACTGTATATATACAAATAAATTAACCAATGATATTACAGAAAGAAAAATTAAAATGACCAGTGCTATCAAAGGATATTTTAAAATTAATATAACCAATAGAATCAAAGAAAACGTTTCAAGCAAACCAATGAAATCTGATAAAACCAATCAAAGTGACTTTAACGGATTTTGGAAAAACTTTCTAGAATATTCAAAACGAAAATTGAAAGTCACCATTTGACGAGGTTGCCATGAAAACCACAATAACCATAAAGACAGATGAATTGCCTTAATCTACCATAACTCGCTACTAGAAGTGCGCCAAAAAAATCGCCAATGCCGTCACCACCGCTATAAACGTAGAGTGTAGCAGCACCGTATTTAAATAATCTAAAACATCTGAGTAAATATACTTAAATCAACAATAATTTGGTAGTTTTGAAAATTCTGTGATGTATTTTGCGTATTAAGGTTACTTGGATTCTCTTTTACCAGTGCTGATGAAAAAGCAACTATTTTTACAAAAATTATTATTTTATGGAATTTTAACTATTACTATCCATATTTTTATTTTATGTTTGCACCACGCAAAATACTTGTAATCTCCCCTACAAATTTTAAGGTTACTTAAGGAACGCTTTATTGAACAATATTCACAAAGAGATGCATCACCACAAGAGCTACATGTCTATAACAATGGACAGGGCAGCAAGATAGGATGGTATAAGGGAAATAATACATGCTTTAATTGGGGGATGATCTCCTACGTGCTTCAATTACACTAGCAATTCTTACGGGCATACTTTGAATGAGGTTTTAATACACAGCTACGGGTATTTGTGTCCATTCCTGCTGCAAGAACGTTGCCATCTCAGCTGTATATTTCAGACGTGGTTCACTGGTCCGTAAGCGTCGCTCTAACTCGTTCCACAAATGCTCTATGGGGCTTAGGTCGGGACTCTGAGCAGGCCAAAGAAGACGATTTACATCCATATCTCGATACCACTGCTTGACAGAGGCTGCAACATGACACGGAGTTTTGTCGTCCTAGAAGTAACATTCGTCCATTCCATAAATTTGCCAGATCCTAGGAAGAACCTGATGGTCCAAAATAGTCATGCAGGCGTCGGAGTTCAAATGACCAGAAACGACATGCAAAGGTCCCATGCCATACCACTAAAAACAACCCCAAACAAGTATTTGGATTTTATGCAAATCCGCTGGCGTCCGGTACATTATTGTAGGTTAGTGTTTATATCGAAGGTGCAGTTCGCGCGCGCGCGCGCGCGCGCGCGCGTCCGTTTGGGTCGTCGCCCATTCAGTCACTGACCTTAAACGAACGGGTAATATGTAACATATGGCATGTACTTAGCATATGGAATGGCGCTTTCAAAGGGACGAGTCTTAGTGGGTTTGTCTAGTGAACGGAACCGCGACATATGTGTTACGATTCACTAAACGTTTGAGCCAGACTTAGGAGTGAAACCTGAACATTCCACGGAAATGGACGCGATGCTGTCATGAAGTTCCTTACCACTTCTTGATGAAATTCCTTACCACTTTTTTCATAGAATTTCTTACCACTTCTTTCATGGAATTCCTAACCACTTCTTTCGAGGAATTCCTTACCACTTCTTTCATGGAATACTTTACCACTTCTTTCATAGAATATATTACCTCTACTTTCATAGAATTAATTTCCTACCACTTCTTTCGAGCAATTAATTATCACTTCTTTCGTGGAATTCCTTACCACTTCTTTCATGGAATTCCTTACCACTTCTTACATGGAATTCTCTACCACTTCTTTCATGGAATTCCGTACCACTTCTTACATAGAATTCCATTCCTTACTACTTCTTTCATGTAATTCCTTACCACTTCTTACATGGAATTCCTTACCATTTCTTTCGAGCATTTCCTTATCACTTCTTTCATGGAATTCCGTACCACTTCTTACGTGAAATTCCCTACCACTTCTTTCATGGAATTCCGTACCACTTCTTACATGGAATTCCATTCCTTACTACTTCTTACATGGAATTCCATTCCTTACTACTTCTTTCATGTAATTCCTTACCACTTCTTACATGGAATTCCTTACCACTTCTTTCGAGCATTTCCTTATCACTTCTTTCATGGAATTCCTTACCACTTCTTTCATGAAATTCCTTACCACTTCTTACGTGGAATTCCTTACCACTTCTTTCATGGAATTCCTTACCACTTCTTACATGAAAGTCCTTACCACTTCTTTCGAGCAATTCCTTACCGCTTCTTTCATGGAATTCCTTACCACTTCTTTCATGGAATTCCTTACCACTTCTTACATGGAATTCCTTACCACTTCTTTCATGGAATGAACTCCTTACCACTTATTTCGAGGAATTCCTTACCGATTCTTTCATGGAATTCGTTACCACTTCTTTAGAGCAATTCCTTACCACTTCTTTTATGGATTTCTTTACCACTTCTTTCGAGGAATTCCTTACCGATTCTTTCATGGAATTCGTTACCACTTATTTAGAGCAATTCCTTACCACTTCTTTTATGGATTTCCTTACCATTACTTTCATGACATTCCTTACTACTTCTTTCGTGGAATTCCTTACCACTTCTTTCATGGAATTCCTTACTACTTCTTTCATGGAATTAAGTTATGATTATTCCTTAGAATTCCTAACCAATACAGTCATGGCATAGCTTACCACTTAATCCATGTGTCGTCACTGCCAGGCGTGCAATAGTGTTGGTAGTCGTCACTTTGAGCTCATACTGACAACTACTCTCAAACTGTATAACCATGGTCTGTAATAATATACCACTTCCCGTACTTATATAGTCTTTCATTTCTGAACCTTAGTGTATCCTCTGACACATAGCGACCGTGGTGCTTTGTGGGTATTCCCAGTACGCTATCAACATACGAGTTGTGATAAGGCGGGTATAATTACTGTCAGGTGCATACATTCCTCTATGGGTGTATTTATCTCTTCTCTGCCAGTAAAAAGTTCGTTGTGAATGAAGATCTATTAATACTTGAAATTGCATGCCTTGTATCCGTCGCATAATTTCCAAATATGGCTCTTGCGCTATACTAACTTACTAACCTCTAATACGTAAGAATGGAGCTCACTAATACACATCCCATGTAAATACTGTGAAATTGTGTGTTCCTTCTGCCTCCTTAAAATATCTAATAAGGTATTTTAAGTACTTTGTATAACATATGTATATTAACCTTTACGCTGTGGCAGGTGCATAATTATTACTACCAAAATTTAGTTTACACCAGCGGCATGGTATTGATCTGTATACGGTGGATGTTATCCCCTTTTTAAGTGACCGCTGGCATATATCACCATTTACGAGGTGTCAGCGACTGACCTTCTAGAAGGCCCCTCCTTTTGTTCGGTACACTATCCTGTCAACCGTGAGGCGTGGAAGGTTTTTGGGATAAGCAGAAGGTCACTGGTGATATCTCTCTAGCTCCAAACGAAACGCCACACAATACTATGAAAGGAAAGCGTCAGTCGTAAATGCCACTCAAGGCTCTATCGCTCAAGTTAGGTAATTGGGGGAGGTCGGACATGTAGGCGAAAGAGCCGTTTCTGGTGACGATTGAAAAAAAATCTGAGCGCCGCAACCTAAAGGCTAATATTACATGAGTGCTAATACACGTTAAATCTTTTGTGGTCTCAAATGTACTAACGTTTGCGTTCGGTGGAAGTTTGGAGGTTAAGCGTTCCTGCTCAAAAGCTGACCTCGTCAGTTATTCGTCGTTCAAATTTACAATGAGTTGTCTTCCGATAGGTCATTCATTCTCTTCAAGATTGATCACAGACATTCCGCTATAGACAGATGAGTTTCTTCAGTGACCGCAAGATGCAAAAAAAAGACAAAGGAAATTTCAGACGAAGAAAATATAAGCCCTTAAAAACACTCTTTGGTGTGTAGAGAAAGTAATACTGAAATGCTTGGGTCTGAGTTCAATTCCTGTGCAGGGCTATCCACTTGTAGTACCCTGATTTTCAAGGGTCGTGGTAGCCGGGATGAAAGAGTATCGCATTAGTAACTGTAGGGTTGCGAGTTCGAATCCAACCAAAGACCGTCGTCTACAAAGGAGGAGGGTGCACGTTAAATCTCTCGCGGCCTCGAATCTCTTCACGTTCACACGGCGTGGAAGTTTGGAAAGTTGGGTGCCGGATCAAATGTTTACCTATTGACTGTGGTTCATAATTACGTGGTGTTGTTTTCGGATTTCTCCTCCTAATTTGATTCCGGACCATGGCCATTGTGTTTCTCCAGTGAGACGACGATTAAATACCTACCAACCTTCTCCAGTTTTTCAAAATTACAAGTCCTGAAAGTCACGCTAGGACATCCTGGGAGGGATTGGGAACATCTTGCTTCTTTTAAGGTGATTAATTTGGTTTTAATGGACGTTCCCCAGCTGCTTAAGATGACAGCAGGAGTTGTCGGGGTAAAAGTATTTTAAAAATACAAGTTTAAAACTGAACTGCAGAAAAACATACCGTTAATAAAAGTTGGCGCAATAAAAATTGATGACACAGACTGCCCTGCTTTCCTCTTAGCATTAGTTAGCAATTCAAGAACTGACCAAACGTAACGCCGAAATCTACCAGAAGTAAAAAATGCCTTTTGATCTCTTTGTAATATTTTAAAGGCGTTCGATACTTTGCTCTGAAATTGAAACTACACATTTTTAATGCAACAGTCAAATATATATTAAAAAATGCCATTAGTAGGATGTTAACTAAATTTAAAAAATTTGATAAATGCGTTCCCAATTTAATGACTTCGAAGCGTGTCGTCTTTTCGCCATAATTTATCTTCAATGGCAATCTGCATGAAAAAACAAACACAAAAGCCATTCTTTTCTAAATAAAATTTGAAGATGGACTAGAACAGTAAGGAATTTGGTTATGGAACAACAAAAAGGGCTATTAGTGACGGTCCGAAATCAAACCGTGATAAATCCGGGACAACACTACGTAATTTTGAACCACGGTTAGATGACGAGGTAACACCTGAGCTGGACTCTATTCTCGAAACTTTTACGCCAACATGAGGACATTTGAGGGCAAGGTAGATTTAACGCCATCCCCTTTTTACACGGTGGTCTCTCATTGGATTCCTACTCTCAAACCTCCGTTTGCGAATGTATTTATCTTCTAACCGGGCGAAAGATTACAGTAGGTTACCAATGGTAAATACTTAACTTTCCAACAAAGGTTAAGGGGGCCCGGGACACATTGAAAAAAATATTTATTAAGTAATTTAGAATTTAGAATTTTTTTGTACTGATTACCCATTTAACTAATAAACAAAATCACAACACAACATTTTTTCAAAAGTTTCTTAAAAATTTTAAATTAAAATATTTGAAGAAAAGAGGGGTCATTTTAAATTGTTAAAATTCAAAATATTCTTGATAATTTTCAAAATTCTTGCAGTAAATTATTCACAAACTTATAAACTTTAATTTTGATTCAGCAATGAAAAAAATATAAATTTAATAAAAAATATTTGAATAAATTTTTTTTTTAATTTTAAGGTACTTTTTTTAAAAAAAAGTCATATTTTTAAAAGTAAATATTTTCTTTAAATTTGATGAATCCAAATTAAAGTATAATATTTGAAAAATATATATTCCAAATTTCAACGCTTAAACTTTATCGGTTTTCGACTTATAGCAATTTGAATACAGGAAATCTTGAAAAAATGTATCCGCGGAGAAAAATGCATTTAAAGTTTAAAGACAGATGTTGTTGCCATGACAACAACTGTCAAGAGTGTTAGATTTTCAAAACAACGCACCACAAAAATTATTATATCTCTAGTTCTAATTAAGATAGTGACATGATTTAGACATCATTTTAAGCAGAAAAACGCAGAGAATTTCTTAAAGTAATAAAACAAATTTCGAAAATTTGACGATTTTTGTGTCCCGGACCCCTTTAAGCGAAATTAATCAATACACAATTTAAATCTAAAGAGTGAACGTCAGACAACAATGGGTGTTGGGAAATCTTTGGAATATTTGCCGATGCGTCAGATTATAACTGAGATCCATAAGAGAGACAGCAAATATTAGATTGGCTTTCAGGCCACGACAATTTGCAGGTATATCCAACGAAAATATGGATAAAGGACACTGCATCCTGTCAGATTTTAGACTCCGATGTTAGTATGAATTCCGATCATTTAAAACACCATGGAAAGTGATCTATAGCTATCACCTGTATTACCAAATAAGAGGGGCGCAAATAAGAGTAGCAGATTGGTATTGGTATTTTTAATCTTCCTTCAGTTGCGCCCTCCATACCAACCTAAAAGGTCGCGGGTATTACTTAGATACATTATTTTAAAATGTAAAATTAAATGTAAAGGGTGTTAAAATTTAAAATGTAAAGGGGGTGTTAAAATTTAAAATGTAAAGGGTGTTAAAATTTAAAATGTAAAGAGTATTAAAATTTAAAATGTAAAGGGGGGGGGGGGGTGTATTTATTGAATTTATGCTTTAAATAATATCAATACATTTTATTTAAAGAAATGCTATTCAAATTTCTATATTATTACTTTATTTATAATGTATAATATAAATAATGTAAATATAAGCCATTAATACATTTAAAATGCCCCAAAAATTGTATAAATGAGGTGAATACTAAAGGAATTAAATTTTCGATATAGTTAATGAATTATTTACATTTAAGTAACATAATAAAAAGTAATAAATAACATATTAAAGATTTCTCTCTCTCTCTCTTGTAACTAAAAATATATAATAAAAACTTACCTTAACGGTCGCGCGTATGTGTTAAATACAAATGACGGATCTGTAGGAGACTTATTAACACCTCAAAATTCAAATGATGACTGAAAGTAATTCTGAGTGAGAGGAATAGCTAAGAGCTAGTATTCGTAGCGCTATTTTATTTAAAAATAAAAACTAAAATCAACTCGAGAGTATCTTCCACAAACTCACGACCGCTGGAAGGTTAATTAGCGTCACACTGGAACGCAAAAAAAAACAGGCTGTAAGTGACTTTCGAGTATCGACCCCGAGTAATTTTGAATTACTGTCAGATGAAAAGGCCACACATGAGCTGGCAACCCACTCTCCAAACTTCCACTCTAACATGAAGACATTTGAGACGACGACAGATTTAACGTCCCCTTTGTACACGACGGTCTATGATTGGATTCGAAATCGCAACACTCCGGTTGCCAGTGCGTTGATCTTCCAAACAGGATACCGCGTCCTAAGTTACAGATTAACAACCAGAGTGTAGCGAATACGAATCGAACTCATGTCCGTTTTGTACAAAAGGGGGCTGGTCAAGTGTTCGCGATGGGGAAGTTCGGAGAGTGAATTACCTGCTCAAATGTAACCTGGTCGTCTTACCGTGGTTCAAAATTACGTGGCATTGTCCTCTGAATCTTTGTTGCGAGTTTGATCCCAGACCTTCGACAAGAGCCCATTGTTTTGTTCCAGTTTGGCGTTAATTAAATACCTTTAAACCAAAATGGAGTGAAAATCGTGCCTCTGCTGGACCAGAAAACAGGGAGGTCTTTCATCTTGTATATAAGAAAGGATGCGTGTGTATATTCTCTATACAAATCTACACCGTTTGACCATTCCACACCAAATTTGGTATACTTATACTTTATAACACTGCGGAAAACATAGAGTATTGCTTTCCTGTCTGCAGACCAGTATGTAGCCATCACAAATGGCACACAGGTAGTCCTAAACAAGCCCCTCGAATCCCCAATTTTAAAATCTAAAGTTTGTTTTTCTGTAATGAAGGGATATGGACAAGAAAACACACGGGAGAGAATAGAAGTTAACAAACGGAAATGTTGCGGTAGGAAACCTGTTCTACAGGTTTGTGTCTGCAGGCTCCTGTCTGCAGACCAGTCTGTAGCCATCACAAATGGCACACAGGTAGTCCTAAACAAGCCTCTCGAATCCCCAATTTTAAAATCTAAAGTTTGTTTTTCGGCAATGAAGGGATATGGACAAGAAAACACACGGGAGAGAATAGAAGTTAACAAACGGAAATGTCGCGGTAGGAAACCTGTTCTACAGGTTTGTGTAGTTGATTTAACAGGAGGAAATATCGCGGTCATATTTTCGCTATCGATGTCATATTTGAAACCTGAGCAATGCCAGGTTCTTCAACTAGTATGAGATAAAAAAGACTTTAAATTTTTTTACCAAGCCGGTGCTTGGCTAGACGAATTATTTATTTATTTGCAAACCACCAAATTTTAATGAACGACATTAATCGTCGCATGGAAAAAAAACTTACTTACCAGATCTTGATATATTAAAGCACGACAATATATTGATGACGAGGTATCTCGTAATTAGCAAAATATGTCAGATCTTGATGAATGAGATATTTTGTCAAATGTACGTTATATCGTCTAATGTACGTTATGAATTGACTGCTACCTTTCTCTTACTAGACCACTGAAGATTTTGATTGGAATTGTGAGCTCCCTGTGTGTTTATTATTTTCTTATTCCATAACTGAAACCCAGCCACATTTGAACAATGTGACTCTGAATCCAGTAACGTTTTTTTTTTCTTGTCTACAAACGTTTTTGTTACCATAAGACGAATAATGACAAATTCTGTGTCACATATGTTAGTGAAATATAAATACATTTTAAATACAACTGATTTATATTATTTCTTTTCTGCAATAGTGTAGCCCGGTTGGTAATTGGTATTTATTAATTAACATCGTACTTGAGGAAACACAACGAGCTATTGACTAGCCGTGTTCAACCCTTCAGGGAAATATACGAGGACAACACCATGTAATTTTGAACCACGGTCAGATGACGAGACAACACCTGTGCTGGCATCCCACTCTCCTGACGTCCGCACTAACCCTACGTGAGAAATCCGCTTTGGCCTACTTTGTGAGGTAGCTTTTTTTAAGGATTAGCAACCGGAAGGTTATTAGTTTAACAATGGGTCCTCCAATCACAGACCGTAGTGTACGGAGAGCTGGGGCACGTTACATATGTCGTGACCTAACATATTCTCACGTTGGAGTGGTGCGTATGCTTTGTGAGAGGGATGCCAGGTGTTTACCTTGTCATCTAACCGTGGTTCAAAATTACGAGGATTTTTACCCGTATCTTTCCCTTCGGAATAGTTCCCTGACCCTCCTCAATAGTATGTTTTGTTGATCGATTGTTGCGTTAATTAATTATAACCAACCTATCCTTCTGAAATAAGTGTCTTAATTTAAAACTCGTAAATATTTATGTTCCACGAGAATCAGGTAGGAAAATATAGATCACTAATATTCATAATCGCGAAAACAAGATTCGGATAATTCAGCCTCCTCCCCTCTTATCCCTCATCCGATAATCGCCTCGGAGCATCATCCTCATCCTCCGGATTTAATCCTTCATCCCTCCTCTAATCCCCGACCTCCCGGAATCCTAGCGGAGCAACTCCTATCGAACTTCTTCACTCCGCCACCGGCCGACAGATGGCGCTCGCCGCACCTAAACACTCGGTAGACGTCGCCAAAAATCGATGCCGGATCGTGCGAGTCAGGGAAGGCCAATGTACCGGTAGGGCGACAGTTAAAAACGCTTAACTACAACTGCCGACCCCTTCCCCCTACACGAACTTCTACAACTCACGAAAAAGTGAGCTTCGTGAGTTCCAGCGTGACAGCGCTCTGCAGTGGTCCCCGATCGCCCTCGCTGGATGTCCATCAGTGCAACACAGTACCGTCCACATAAGCAAAAGGTAAGCAAGCATTTGCCTTTTTCTCCGTACTGGTGTGTGTGTGCCGTGTAAGTGTATTAAAAACCTTCCGCGGGGCATTAAAGTTGCAAGCACCAGTACCAGAAAAAACAAAGCGTCAAAGTTGTGCCAAATCCTTTTCCAGGAGGGGTGGTCATTTCACTCCTGTTTGGACTCCTGTACCGGGTTACGGGAAATGTCAGTGTTACCGCTCGGGTGATCGCGCCTATTATACTAGTACGGAGGGGTGGGAGGGGCAGGGAGGGGTGGAGAAGTTTTGCGACGCGGTGTCTTGTGGGAGTTTATGCAGTCAGCTGGTATCCGAACGACTTCCAGCGGCGCTTTTGAAGTATGTCACTTTGTAGCAAACGGCGAATTGTTTTGGGGTGCTTTTGTTGCGGGGATTTCGTTGCTGAGCTTTGGTTATCCCTTCTTATCAAACTCCTTGAAGTCCCGAGGGACTTACGCAAACTGAGATTTTCTTTTCCATCGACATTTTAAAGTAACTTCTGTTGATTAACAAACTATTGGAGGAGTTCTATAATTATAGCGTAGGATTTTGCTGCCTTTGTAATTCTTGGATTATTAGAAGCTCTTAAATACTTAAACAAAGGCCAAATTGTTTCAGGCTTTGTTTTTTTAAAGCCTTTTTTACTTATCCACTTTCTTGGACTCCTTGAAGTCCTTTGGACTGATGGTAAATATGAAATTCTAGTTTCTATAGACATTTAAAAACAACTCGATTTTTTTTATTTACTAAATTATCTTAATTAGAGCGATGTATTATGACATGCTACTTTTGGAATTGTTTCGTCATTAAGATTTTTTTATTGTATTCTTAGACACCCTTAAGGGGGGGGGATATATTAAACTTCGAATTGTTCTGTACTCTGTATCTGGTTTAGAATTTGCGTTGCTGAGCTGTAGTTGTATCCTATCTTAGACTCTTTGCACATGACAACTGTGCGATTCTCACTTCCATAAACATTTGACAATAAATTGAATTTATTTACAAACTATTATACACCCACGCTACTTAATGCGAGTTGTGCTGTATTTTTTGTGGGTTGTTTTGTAGCTCAGATTATATAGTTCTCCTTTTTAGGATTCTTAGACACCTTGAAAAGGACTTAGCAAACGGCGAATTGTTTTGGTCTGCGTTTCTGTTACAGAATGTTTTTTGCCGAAGTTTGGATGTTCCCCTTTTGGATTCCCTGATGTCTTTTGAGACTTAGCACGTTCGCTGCCAGTCACTTTTCCCCAGAAGCAGATTTACTTTTTATAACAAATATGATTGAAAAGTTTGTGTGTGTGCACCAATACCACGTCAATACCTGAATAGATTGGCGAAAGCTCAGCTTACAAATTTGCAATTTCATCATCTGTTAGAGTCTTATTAGAAACCACCTTTACAACTAGCATCTAACCTTTACTCCACGCCAATACCAGGCCAACACCCAACATATATTGCCGATTGATGCGGAGAACGATCACGAGATCGGCAGCAAACGTGTTAAGACATCCATAAAATTACAGATTTAATCAAAACATGTTAAAAGTAAAGTAATGTGTTTAACAAGATAGTAAATAAATTATTGTACTTCTGTGAGGCAGATTTGTGACACATACTACAAGAACTGTTGTTATACAGGGTGGTCCCGAATTCATGGTACAAACTTTAATGGTAGGTACAGGACATTGTAACAATGATTTATTGTATAGGAATGTATAGTCGCAAGTGACGCGGTGAGGCGAAAACAGGGGAAATAACGGCCGAAAGGAAAAACAAAGATTTTATTGAAAGCGTTGTTGACAAGTGTCATGTTTACAGTAATTGTTCAAAATTGCGTCCACCAGTATCGATACATGCTTGACAGCGTCGGTGGAGCGATTGGCGTACACGTTCAAAGATGCCTGGTATTTCACGCACACCTGCAGCAGCTACAGATAAGCGAGCGACCAGATCCTCATCTGAGTCAACTGGAGTCTCATAAACAAGATGCTTTAGATGTCCCCATAAAAAGTAATCGAGGCTCCCTACTGCGATGCATCATGTTCAACAGCGGCTAGACATCTACTGCCCTCTACCGGCAATGATACCAACCGATCACTCCATTTCTCTTTCCTTTTATTTCCCCTGTTTACGCCTCACCGCGTCACTTGCGACTATACATTCCTATACAATAAATCATTGTTACAATGTCCTGTACCTACCATTAAAGTTTGTACCATGAATTCGGGACCACCCTGTATAGTAAATTTATCTAGTACATCAAAAACTTCCCAAACTATAAAAGTTTATCAAAAGTATTTTTTTAAATACTATCAAAATCTTTTCAGTTAAGCCACTTTGAAGCAAACTGAAATTTGTTTTGGGCTGTGTGTCTGTTGCGGGGATTTTGTATCTGAACTTTGTTCCCCTTGGACTCCGTAAACCGTAAGGTTTTAAACCTCTTGTGATGGTGGTCTCGATGATGCATATCATCAGTAGCGGAACTTGATGGTTGACACCATTTGAAGGAATTGACGGTCAGTTACAAGATTACATTTTCCATTAAGACTAGCTTAAAAAAAACTTCAATTGGATTAGAAAATTATCGCAGAAAATCCGTAATAACTACGATCTTTATCTAGGTTTTTTCATGCGGGTGTTTCATAGACCAAGTATATTTGTTTCTTTCTTATGGATTCACATTCGGGGATGTCCTTGAAGATTTAGGATATGAGCAGGATACCCGATTCTGTGAAGACATTTGAAAATAACTTAGGTTAGTATATTATTAACGTGTTTCCGCAATTACTGCGAGATCCTACGCTTTACTTTTGTTGCATATGTTTCGTATCCATGGTTTGATTACTTCAATTCCTTGGGCTCCTTGGCAGTATTTTTAATTCAAGGCAACTACAAGATTCAATCGCCTATTAAATAATTTTGTCGATTAAGTATTGGACAAGTTATCTCGCAATAGGCTTTACTAGTGGATCTGAATTAATCTAGAATGGCTAAATCTACTTACAACTCGATTAAACATTTTTCATTATGAAAGTTTATCCGAAGTACTTGAATACATTATTAATGATTGGTTTCTGCTGTTTTTGTTGTGGGGATTTGAGGCTAAGCTCTGTTCATTTCTCTGTTTGGGCATTGTCATGTCGTCGAAAAGTTAAGGCAGCTATGGAATTAGAGTTTCTAATAACCCTTCAAATAGTTTCTAAGAGATATCTCGTCAATCAAAATCTAAGCAAATATGCGAGATGCAATCGATTTTTTTTATGGTAACGAGATTAAGATCTAATAAGTGTACTTCTAATGACGATATATTTTGTCCATCAAATCCTCTAATGTCAAGTTACCTCGTGAAGACAACCCCCAGGAGGGTTAAAACATTAACTCTTGGTAATAAGGTTTTAAACCTCATAGTTAAAAGCCTTGTTACTTAACAAAAAATTGGAAGAGTTTATTCATCTGTGTTACACAGTTCACGTTTTAAGTTCAACAGAAAATACGAAACTTACTGCAAGATCTCGCTTCATCTGCGTTTCAATGCAATAAACTGTAATGATACGTAATTTATCAAAGGTATTTGAACACGCTTATGTTATGCTGCTAACGGCGCTTTTGAAGTATGCATCTATGTAGCAAACGGACCGTGTTTGTGTTGTTGAGATCTGACGGTACTCTCTTAAGTGGACTTCTTATTTTAAGGCAGCAATGATTTCCACGCATCTGCACTCTATTTTAGAAATAATTGAATTTGCTTGATAAAGCACACTTCCTCTCGACATCTAATTCCACCTTGCAGAATTTGTTGAACTAGTAACGATATAAGACGATTCACATTATGAAACTATCATACACACTTAGATATTTAACTGCTACTGTAAAAGCTTCTAGTGGGGTTTTTTAAATGTGACACTCTAGCCATTGGAATTCTTTCAGGCTATTTTCTATGCGGGAATTTTGTGATTACTCGTTTTAGTCTTTCGTTTCCCATTTGTTGTGACACATTATAAGTACATTTTATTATATAGGGCAGAGATGATTTAGGAACAATTTCAATAGTGTTTTATAAGGGTTAAATATGATGTGATAGGGTATATGCAAACCCACATTTTCGAGGTTCATATTGAACCAAACAGTTGTAGTAATTTTTAAACATTTTATCTTTTTTCCACATTCTTTACAAATATTATATACTATTACTTGTTAAAACCTACCATTGCAATTTAAAAACATACTTCCCAATGCTCTTTCAAGGGACGGAGCTTGCAGCACTTGAAGCGGCAATTGCATTAAACATGGATTGTTTTCTTGTTTATTTCATGATCCATATCACCCAACCGAGCAAACAAAAAACAGAATTGTAATCCATGCCTTAGTAATACAAAAACATGGATGAATGAATCGCAATCCATCTTTTCCTACCGTTTGATCTCCAATCCGTTTCTTCACGGTCCACAGAATCAAACTCCGCTTTGAGAGTAGTTTCAATTCAAAGCTTTACTTGACAACTCAAACCTGATCTATACGAAAAATGTTTACTTCTCAAGTTATAAATCTCTTTATTAAGACTTACAGGATATACACTACCAATGCAGTGTTTTGTACATTACTCTTTTAAGAACACATCTACAATCGCCTCTACAAAAGCTTTCTTACTAATGCTCAAAGAAGGGATTCTATTTTATAGTAAAAATAGAATATAAATTTCTAATATATCAATTCATGTCATTTCGAGAATGTTACTTTAACTTCTTGATATTAGATCATCTTTTATCGTTTCCGAAATTTTTAGCTAAGAGATAATTTTTCTGTCAAGCTAATTAATTGTAAGTGGTAGTGGTATTTTTGTGGTGGAACGAGCTTCCTGTATGTATTCCAAATGTAATGTCCCAGAACTTGATTTTAGAAAACAATTTTAGTACGTCTCCAATAAAAATGTATTCTGAACTTATAAGATAAATGATTGGTAAAAGCCAATTAGATATAACTATAAACCCATTAAAACGGAGATCAATTACATTTTAAGGTGATCCCCCTTATTCGGCCTTAAACCCTTGTTGCGTTCACAGAAATGTA
This sequence comes from Metellina segmentata, assembly GCA_947359465.1. Lineage (NCBI taxonomy): Eukaryota > Metazoa > Arthropoda > Arachnida > Araneae > Tetragnathidae > Metellina > Metellina segmentata. Next base: position 104,154,761 of record OX375881.1, read on the forward strand.
TCCGTTCTTCAACCTGAAGATTTTTCGCGTGAATGCCAACCAGTTTTGATAGCATCTTCTTGGTTAATAGCTATTTCTGAAGGAATTTGTTTTTATTTTCATAAAGGAATTAATTTTATTATGTTTTGTTTAAAAGGTTAGAGTATTAGACACCGCAGGTGTCCCCCTTAAAGTGGTTTTTTGCGATAGAAGTGGTTTTTTGCGGACACACTGCGGAAAAGTGGTTGGAGCCCACCAAGACTGAGTGTGACAGCTTCAGGCTAACCTTTGGCTGTGTGTTTTAGCTACGGGGCACAATACTAACTTTGTTTACATGGTGGGAACTTCTCGTGTGAGGATTCCCGTTATGCAATATAGAAATAAGAAGAAAATAAAAATATAGTAATAAAAAAAAAGCAAATGGAAGAAACATCAACGTTATGTTAGTTGAGAGCTAAAGTTAAAAGTTAACAAAAAAGAGCTTCTTAAAATAGAGCTCTAAGAAAAGAATCAAACCTTTTAACAAGAAATGAACAGTTGAAATTAATTGTAAGCAGTCTTATTGAATGAGGATGTTGATGTTTTCCGATAGGAACTTCATAATTTGCATTATCTTTGCTTGTGCTTGGTTGTTGCTTGCCGTGTTTGTCGCCCATGCCCTGTAATTTTCGTCTGTTGGTTGTGGTAGATGATGGTGACACGTGAGGGGGCAGTTGAAAACGTAGTGGTTTGGCGTTCCTGTTGATCATTTTCTTTTCTGATGAGATGATTGATGCAAAAATTCGTTCCTTCGCAAAAAAATGACGCAATTTGTCAATTAAAAAATTGACAAATTACGTCATTTTTTTGCGATCCGATGCCCTCTAGTGTCATTAACGGGAAGACATTTGGGTCAATCTTATGTATTCTATAAATGATTCCGACTGCTGAAAACGTATATCTATAATTGAAGCGATTTTGTGATGTTTAACAAATGAAGTTTACCGGGAGAATTCCCAAAATCACGTCCAGCAGGTGATCTAACCTCTCACTCTAGATTTCGTTCTGTTATTTCTTTTGTTGAAGCAGATATGTGCAAAATTAAGATCACACCATTTAATCATCCTAAAAATCTGATTGCAGCTGCAGTTGCTAAGATTACACCTGATAACTCTTAAAGGATTTTCCATGTTACCACAAAACATTAGGATTTTCGTGAGTTAAAAAGAATTGTGTGCAATTGTGGAGCAATATTAGTTGCTTTCACGTTTTGCTCATTTGTAACGTAAAAACAGGTTTTAACACACTGCTTAACAGACATGAATAGTTACTTTATAAGCACCCTATAAACAATATTACCTAAGACTATGTATTATTTTTGCTGAAAATATTACAGATTAACTATCTTAAGGTTGGGAAGTAGAATTCAACCAAATAGCACAATGTACAAAGGAGGTTGGTGCACGTTTATATGTTGTGGCTACTGATATACTGACGTGGACGTGGTGTGGAGGTTTAGGGAGTGGGGTGCCTGCTCAAGTGTGTTTTCTCGGCAGCTTACCGTGGTTCAAAATAACGTGGTGTTGTCTTAGGATCTTTCCCTTCGGCTTTGATCCCGGACCGTCACCAATGATCTTCCATTCGGGTTTCATACCCATCGTCGTGATGCTCCAGGCTATATTAATTGAAATACTTACCTACATACCTGATCCCAAGATATCTCTTAATCAAATATCAAAATTGGTCAGAACAAATTAATAATATAGCTTCTATCTTGAGAATTGACCAACTTTGGTGGAAAATTTTCAAATATATAACGCGAATAAGAGGCCTACATTTTTGTTGACCTCTAAGCAGTGGTTTCTTTTTCAACTTTTTTCCGTTGTTTTCAAATGTTATGTTTCTCGTTTTAATGTATATCCTATATTTCTTCTCCGCTATTGTCACTGTGTTGTATATTTTTGCACGCTAGTGAATGATCCGTGTAATAAGTACTAATGCTAAAAATATAAATTAAAAATAAAAACATTTTAAAGATGTAAAACATAACCGTATAGTTTGTTTCTCCTTGATATAATCCAAATAGCAGGAAAACACATTTCTTATCTTGGCTTCATCTTTGAAAAATATCACTGTAGATGTTATCGCTTCAGTTACGTAATGACAAAATCATGTGTTCTTCAAGTAGGAGAATCTATGGCATCAACACTGTTTTTGCATTCTCTAATTATAAGGAATTGTCATTATTACAGATGCGTTCTCTCCATGAATATATTTAAACAGAAGTAGAGAAAGTCTTTTCCTTTCCAATCAGATGGAATTAAAGTGCTTGAATGTTTTCTCGATGTTTTAATTTTGATTGCCGAAACCTTCTTCCAGAGAAAATGTCAATTGGGTAATTTCCATAAGGTAAATAATTCAACCGAACAAAGGAAACTTTTTGAAGTAGGCCAGTAAATTTAGGAAGAAAACAAGACAAAGGAAATAATTAGTAAAAGAGAAATTCTATTAACAGAAGAATCCTCCTCTATTATCGATCGAGCGTAGAACAAATGGTTAACGGAACGAAAGTTCCGAATTAAGAAAAGATTTGTCTCTAAAATAAGAACCCGTGAAAGTTAGATAGGTTGGGTCTTTTGTTTTGAAACAAGTGTAACTTTTTCTGTGAACCATAATCTAATTTGTCCAACTTGTTTTGCTACGACACGTGTTTAATCATTTATTATCTCGTAATTTGGTGACTGGTAGGGTTTCTAAAATAATATTTATTCTTTAAATGTATATATCAGCTGAGTTGTTTTGCTGACAGCATGTTGTTATCAATTTTTCTTCGTGAAAAATGAGATGCATCTTTTAATTGAGGGGATTCACTGATTCAGTATAAACTTTGATTTCAATCATGAAATAAATTTACTATTCAAACTGAGTTGTTTCACCTACTCATAGTTATCTTTGCCTTCATACTTTCTTTGTGGACGAAATATAATGCCGTGGACGTAGAATAATTAAATGAAAGAACTAGGTAAATCCTTTTTTTTTTTGTCTTTGAGATATATGGAAAAAAAGTTTCTACGCTAATGCTTGATGAGTTAGATGTTTACTTTTTTTCATTACTTGATAGGCTAAAGTTTAAGAGGTAAAATGTTACCTAATGCTTGCCATAAATTCTCTACATATCAGTCTCTCTTCTGTATCAGTAAAATTTTCCTAGTGTTTGTAAACGGTTGTTTTTTAAAGTATCCCAACATGTTAAAAAGTGTAATTTTTGACAAAAAATTCCAAAAAAAGGTTTTTATCTAATTTGATTGTGTATTTATCTGTTTTTCCAAAATATATTTTATTTTTCTCTAACTTAATTAGCTACAGATATATTAAGATTTTAATCAAGGCGAGAAAAACCAGAAGTAGGTTTGTAAAACACCGAAAATTGACGTTAAAAACCAAAAACCTGTCAAAATGTAAATTTAAAATTCACTTTTTTTTTCCCAAATATAATTTTAGAAAGCTTTCCCAGATATTTAAATGTCTCTCTTTTGGAAATATTGTGAACATTTTGAAAAAGAAGTGAAGAACAAAATTGTTTACACAAAAAAAGCAAGAGAGACCAAACGATACACTTCAAATTATTTTTTACTCTAGATTAATATGCATGCATTATTTCATCATTCCAAATGTTATAATACAAAAAGGTATAGATGGATTCTCGTGAAACTTTAAGAACTTGTTCTTTATAGTGTTGTCTAGGGCATGAAATAGAATAATTATGCTGAAAAGTTTTTAAATAATGGCTATTTTATGAGAAATATGACTGTAAAACTATCAAAAAATCTTGTATTCATTTTTCGGTCGCTTGTAAATTTTTTTATTATACATAATTATAATTTTTACGAATATATTAATGTATATTTTAAATGTTAATAACCAAATGCTATTGTTTAACAACGCTAAACATAAAAATATCATTAAAATGTTTCTATAACAAATTAAAAAAAAAGGTTCTCGAACGTGTTGGGATTTATGAAAAAAATTCTATAACCTAAAAACCATATATGAATGAGGGACAGTACTATTATTATGGCTATTGGGTAAATCTTGTAGTAGCGGCTGTTCGAGTTTCGATTCATTCTATACATGACAGCAGTAACAAATTGTAGCTACGAATATCTTCGTTTGGAACGCTGTACTCATATTTTGATACTATATATATATTATCACCTAAATTAATTTTGAGTTCAATGAAGAAATATACTTTTATTCTTCGGTTTTCAGTACTTTTATTTAGCTCATATTATTTTTCTCTCTTGCTACGCACAATACCTCCAATCATACTGCGTTACACAATTATTTGCACAGTTGATGCTTCAACTTGAACATTTTTACAAGCAAATCGTTTTATTTATATTCTTTCGACGAAAGCTATTACTCGTCAACAAACCGCTATCGCTTAAACAAACAAGATATAGTTAACTAAATATTTACAATTTCATACAAGATTCAGTTTTCAACACGAAATTTTTCGGAAAATTGACTAAATAAAATTATTTTTGGAACAGATCTTATTTTTAAAATTTCATGTTGCTATTCGTAACTTTGAAAGCTTTGAGATTGAAAGAACAAATTGCGCAACTCACTTTTATGATATAAATTTTTTTCATAAAATTATTTCCCGGCTAACGTGTTTTTCAAAGGGCGTGATAAAGTGTTGTTGACAGTTATAGCTTTAGCAGCAAAGATAAACTCGCCCTATGACAATGCTGTACATAACAAATACATTCTGCGTAACATTTCCTCTTGACCGAGTTACATGACGAATAAATTGTATACAAAGTTTCTTGACTGAGTTATACTCGTATATCGAATAAATCCAATATAAACTTTCTTGAATGAGGTATATAAATAATAAATACAACATATGGTTTATGCCTGAGTTACATAAAATAAATTCTACATAAACTTTCTTGAGTTAGCTATATTAATTTAAAGTAGATAAAAGCGATCCACTAACGCTTATATATTAATAACTAATCAATTAGGGCTTATATAGTTGAGGGTAATTTCATGATTGAGTGTAACAACTTGAAACAATAGAGCTTCATTACTACGGATAGTGAGCGAAGTGAAAGACCATTAAAATTTTGGTTTTCATTAAGTTGAACATTCGGCAAATGAAAATGTATTTGCATACTATGGAAAGCTTACGAAACAAACTCAGCAGAAAATATTTTTTTCAAACTAATGAATGTAAGCAATTAACATGATCAGCAATCAAAAATCAACTACAGCATTTGACAACCTTCTTGTTTTAAAGATTAATACAGTGTATACGTACACATATTTTTCAATTCAGCCTATGTTGAAGGATGTATTTTATTTGATTTATAGAATACACTTTGTATAGCCAACTACTGTACTTTCATTGTTGTACACCCTGTTGCATTACACCCCTATAAGAATTATTTGTAATAAACCGGACGTACAAACTTCAGCCCTTATTAGTCTGTTATATTGAGGTTCTAATGTATTCTGATATATCCTTCAATGAAATCTGATATACAAACGTTTTTTAAGGGTACGTGATAGTGAATAAATTTTCAAAACTTTCAAAAATGCTGAACTTACGAATGGTATTTCTTTATGCAGCTAAAATTTCGACTCAGATACAAGTACAAGAACGAGTGAGTAAAAAGGTAAATTCATAAGAACATAAATATACGATTCAATAATTTAATATTTAGTAACAAGTGATTTATATTTATACAGATATGAAACTAATGACGAACTTCTCCACTCTACCCATGTATAGATCAACTAAGACTAGATTCAAAAATAAGAACACAAAGAGATACTGAAGTATGTGCATTATTGTAAGTCTATTTTTTTTAAACAAATACATTTAAGTTCAGATACTTGAGGCATCTATTGGAGAGCTTGTAATTTGACTACTTGCCAACAATACCCTTCTATATTCTTGACATACTCTCATTGGGAACGATCACAAGTTGTCAGAAATCAGTGGCAACGAGACCGGAAGACTGAAGGATATCTGCAATTGCTTCTCAAATCGCTTGGAACGGATCTGTCGTCTAGACACTCTGACAACGGAATAATTTACTCCTGTGAATCCGTCGTTCGACATTGACTTTTGTCCTTTGGGGTAGACTCTGCCTGATATTGCAAATAACTACTGTGAAATGCTGGCACAGAAAATAAATATGCTGTCCGATCATCATTCGAAGACAATCAGACTTGCTTGTTAGAGAGAGTTCATTTCACAGAGGGATGAGTCTCTTTGAGTGGCAAATGAGAGAACAAAGCAAATATTTTTCTTTCTTGTGAAAGCAAATATTTTCTTTTTTCCTAATGCGAAAGACCCCATTTAGTCAACAGTCATTCTTTACAGTCAGGGAAGTTGACAGTTGAGTCATGAAGTTTTGAACGAGTCAATTATTTTAATAAGGGAACCGATTAAAAGCAAATAATATGTTACCCTCTTAGCACATTCAGTGTACTTTCTGGCACACACAGAGTTAATCACTTGGGGGAGGAATCAATGCGAGTTGTCGAAACTACTGTTTTGACAACGTAAGACATGGTAGATTCGGTTCTGCAAGACGTGTCTTCAGAAAGACTCTAAGAAAGAGATAATTTCACAGCGAGTAGAGATCCCATACTGTTGCTAACGATAGAATGAATCAACCATTTTCTTTTATACCTATACGGATGACCCAATTAGTCAACTATCATTCTTTATTCTGGTGAGTTGACAGTGGTGCCACGTAGTTTGGACCGAGTCAATTTGTTCAATTGGAGGAAGATTTAGGCATATTAAGCTTAAATAACTCGCTTCCATAGTTGGCATATTTAGTGTTGTTTCCAACCCCGAATCAATCGTATGGTAAAGGAAGTAATAACGGTAATATCGAGTTGTCGAAACCAATTTTTCAGCTAAATATAATATGGAATAGTCCAGCTCTGCATGAAATACGAGACTTCGGCATGCCTCTTAGGGTGATGCCATTTCACATCGGTTATATACGCCATAATAATGCAAATGCGAGTACCACATGGCAACATAATTTTTTTCAGAAGACCCATATAGTCATCAGTGATTCTTTATAGTCGGGAGTTGACAGTTGAATAAGGTTGTTTTCATTGACTTTTTCATCCTATTATAGGAGCATTAAACGTAAATAATGCGTTAACACATTTGGCCTATTTAGTTTAGCTCCATATATATTTTATATACCCTGCACTTTGGTGCAGGTCAAGAAGGTATAAGTCAATGTATGCCACTAACACATTTAAATACCTTCAAAAGGCTCTAATTAAAACGTGTATTAGATTCCTAAGAGTGTGTAGAGTGTTAACCTTTGAAAGATTTATGTTCAAAAGTGACTAATCTTTTAAGAAATAAGCCATTAACTTCCACGAGTAATCTCGTCCATCAGGAACTAAACAATTTTCCTGATGACGACATACGTCATCCATAAGACATTACCGATTTTTTGTGATGACGAGATTATGATCTCGTCAGTTTTTGCCTAATCTAACAACATGTAAGGATTACAAAGTATCAACTGCTACCTTCATAAACCACTTGCTGCAATTCTTCAGTCTAAAAATTAGGTATTTCTTTTATGCCTATACCTATCCTATATTTTCTCAAAGCTAGTTAGTTGACATAATAAAAAGATAGCATCGAATAAAAATTTTATGTATTAATACTGAAGGTCGTACAATATCAACTCGAACTAAAACTTGAAGCAGTGCTATTGCTACAAATATAGGCATAATTTGTTATTTTATGGGGTTTGTATTTTAAAGCAAGCAACCATTAATTTTGGCGTTTATTAAAAAAAAAAACATTTTAAATCATAAGTAGTTTTAAGTCAAATGTTAGTTCAAGAAACATCGACGCATCTTTAGACTTTACTTATGAGAGTAATCTGTTAAAAAGCAATTCGTTCAAGAGAGGAATTTTTTCAGGGTAAAACAAACTAACCAACCGGAAGACGAGACTTTCAATTCATGTTACCCAAAATCTATATCACGATATAGTACATACACGTTACCTTAAAGTGTAGTTGAATGCAGTTTTGTTATCGTTAGTATTTAAATTAATTTTTGTTCTCCAATGAAGTATCATGTTCGGAATTCATTCTTTACAATTTTTTATTGACGAAATCGTATCAAAGATCCTTATGAAAATCATATTCAAAAACAAACCAAGTAATTTTACTTTTGAAATGCGTGTACGACATATATAAATGTTATTGGTACCTATATTGAATCATGAGAAAAACTGTCTTTACGAAAAACATGCAAACAAAATTCAAATAGATTCAGAAAACACAAAAACCCTTACGTCAACATACGTTTTATCTTTGCAGAACATCCTCTCTTAAGAATATAGTGTGTTATAAAATAACTCTGAAAAGAATACCAACTAATTTCAAGTCAGGTTTCATGAATTGCATTTAAAATCTTCAGGTAAGCATTAGGTGTTGAATGATGTTCTTTTGGACCCAGACACCAAAGTAGACAGCTTTCCCATCCTCGAACTTAGTTTCAGTATATCGTCGATGCTAGAACATAAAACAATATCATTATTAGACAAACGATCCATTTTCCCCGTTACGTCATTTCAACAAAAGCGCATGGTGTCTGATTTTTCGCAGCATTTTAAATAATAGGCTCAACTGATTACCGAAAACTCATTAAAATCACCCTGCTGAAGCTTCCAAAAAGCAATTATCCGAGTTTCAAACACGTTGGAAACGTGAAAAATAACACAACCATTCAGTTCGTGCTGCTCGGATATAATTTCGTCAACGGATTTCCCCTAAACCAAAACGAGGGAAACGGAGATGCAAAAATGTCATTAATAACCTCCCTTCTCCGTAATATAATGAAATTGACTAATGATCCTTTTCAGCAATGCTAACTCATTCGCAGAACTATTCCAATGTTCAATCCTTTTAAATCGATCCATAGCTACAATTTACGAAGTACTATCGATTTTGATATCTCTACTTAATTGCTTTGTCATGTGCTAATACAAACATAATGGGATATTTTACTTATCTTATTACACACACAAATCTCATTTATGCAAGGGTACACAACAGTCTATTCTATTTTACGTCAATATAATGGTAATGCTTAAGTTGCAGGACGTATTAAAATATCATATTTTAAAAATATGATTAACATGTTCACGACCCTTTCTCTTTAATTAAACTATACTTTTAGCTGAGTATTCCTGCGAGTAAAACACTAATGGCACTAACAAAATAATAAATGAGAAAGCATTTATTGGTTGAAAGCAGCTGAAAAATTATTTACTTTGTCTCTTTTATGAATTGAACAGGTGATTTTATCTAAATTTTTATCAAACGACATACAGCCGTCAAACAAAAGGACTCATCCGATAGCAATTTCACAATTTACATCACAGAACAAAACGGAAGGTAGCAAGCGATAGGGATTAATGTTTACTACAAATATAAATACATAAAATTTGTCTTAGGGGCCGTCTTCATATTAAATTGGGTGCTTGCTCCGATAATTTCAATACGAACCTCCATCTTTTATCACAAATTTGGATTCTACACACAATTTCAGTTGGATTTTATGAACAAAGTAAAACGGCGTAAAATTAACCGAGAAAATCCATAAAAACCATTGCAGGAGCGTATAAATGTTCGGAATTCAATCACATTATAAGTATTAATAAAGACGTGTAGTGGCTGTCGCAGTCAGTGACTTGTTGCAGGCGCCTTTGTATAGAGTCCATTAAGATTGTGAAAAAGTCAGAATCCATTCTCACTGAATCGCAGAATCTGTTGGCAGAAATTTCAGTTTTCACTTTGTGAACAATCCCCAATAACAATTTTGAAAAAAGTCTCACAACACTACTAATTATGCACGTAATGAGCTGGAATTTGGAATTTCGATGTTAATGTAACAGTTGATTCACATGGTGTCAAAATTTGTCCATGTTCCTCATCATATTTTTTATGAATATTAATTTCATAATTGATAAAAAATAGTAAATTTAGTTCGATAGTTAAAATATTTACAGATTGCGTTTGGGATTTTGGGTAGCAAAGGACTAAAAAACAATTTCGAAGACAAATTAATATTTGTAGGAAATATAACAAAAATCGTGAAACACTAATTTAACATTAGCATATATAATTTTCAAACACTTACAAATCGGTGAAAAATGCAATACAATTGATAAACTTTTTTCCCACCTGAAATTGTGTGTAGAGTCGAAATTTTTGATAAAAGATGGGGGTTCGTGTTGAAATTATCGAACAAGCACCCAATTTAATATGAAGACGACCCCTCAGACAAATTTCTAGTATTCATATTTGTAGAAAACATTCACCCCTATCGATTGCTACCTTCCGTTTTGTTCTGCGATGTAAATTGTGCGATTGCGAACGGTTGAGTCTTTTTTTTTTTTACGCCTGTACATAAAAGTGTACAATGTTTGGAATTGGATCAGATAATTTAATAAGGGGAAACGCGTGAAGACTATTGTATATTTTTGCATTTAAATTTTGTAGTCTAAAATAGCATTACTAATATCACTACCGTTTTTTAGTAATACAAAATCTAGTAAAGTGTTCAAAGGTGCACTTCATTTTTTAGTCTATGTAAAGCATGTTCCAAATCGGCAAAGAAAAAAAAATAACGAACATTAAAAACTAAATAGACCAGAATTATAACGCTGTTTACATGTTGATAATAATTACAATTAAAACAACTCTTTATTTAAGTATTTTATGCATTACAGACTTTTTTTAATGATTCAATTAAATAAATTTGTTTGAAAAACTTCGGTTATTTAAAAAAATTTCATTTTTGAATTTCAATCAACTTGGACTTGTGTTTAAGTCGTACTCTATACGAATAAAAATGCATGTTACTGTTGTGTTTTCAACAACAAGAGCAATAAATTATGAAAATGTGGTTTCATTACCATAGCCATATGATGATGGGAAAATATCCGTCGTAATTCCACAGAGTGGAAATAATACTATCAAAAAGGTGTTTTTATTCTTTAATTCATAATATTTCACTGAAAGTATGTACTGAGAAATTTTCTCTCATTTTGGATTGTTCAAATGAAAGTGGCAGTTTCGCCATAAAAGAACAAAACATCTTGTTTCAAAAAGGATCTCTATGCGCATATAGGCATGTATACCACCTTAAGGTATACAGACACGTTCGAGACCATTTTTTTTAAATTATGGTATCGAAGCATTTTAATGATATTTTTATGTTTAGTTTTATTAAACAATAGCATTGGGCTATACATATTTAAAATATATATTAATAATTTTGAAAAAATGATTATTATGTAAGAAATTTAAAGACATTTGGTCAAAAATTTCAAATATTCTACATGCAAATCTATTCAACCGATTTGAAAAATGATACTGCTGAAATAAACTACATGCATTTTTCTAGAGAATGATCTCGAATCAAAAGGATTTTTAAATTTTTTACAACGATCGAAAAATGCATATAAGATTTTTTATAATTTTACAGTCCTATTTAATAAATAAATTACCTTAGTTTAAAAACTTTTAAACTCAACATAATTTTTCTAATTACTTCCATATACATCATTATAAAAAACAAGTTCTCAAAGTTTTAAGAGAATCCATCAATAAAACTTTTTGTGTTATAATATTTTAAGTGAGGAAATAATGCATAAAAATTAATACAGAGTGCTACATAGTTTGAAGTGTATTGTTTGCTCTCTATCTCTTGCTTTTCTCTGTGTAAACAATTTTGTTCTTCACTTCTCTTTAAAAATGCTCACAAGACTTCCAAAAGTGAAACCATTTAAACATTTTGAGAAACCATTGTAAAATTATGTTTGCAAAAAAATAAGCAAGTTTTAAATTTAAATTTTGAAGGTTTTTGGTTTTTTAACAGCCGTTTCCAGTGTTTTCCATAACACCTTCAGGTTTTCCCAACTTGGTTGACATCCTAATATCTCTGCAACTATTTAACTTAGAAAAAAAAGATATTTGTGAAGTCAAATAAATATTCTATCAAATAAATTCAAAAATCGTTTTGAATTTCGTTCAAAAACTGTTTTGAATTTCGTTCAAAAACTGTTTTGAATTTCGTTCAAAAATGACATTTTGAACGTGTGCGGATACCTTAAGACCACATGAATGAGGACCTCGAAGAACGAGTTCCCGCATAATTTGAACAGTTCAAAACCTCTTGTATAATATCATAGTCTGTTGAAAATATTCAACCTGGTAGATACTTTTTAAGAAACGGATAGACACTTGGTGACATTATAATATTTTCATTTGTGCTGGTTTGTCGTTGTTACCAGAATCGCTAATAATACTTAATATCGGAATGTTCTTCGTGAAACTATCGTAATCATATGGATGCACAAGTATTAGCATACACCACATGCTTAAAACATCATTCGTAGAATTTCCAAAGTCACTCTGATGCATAAGCATAACCATTCACCACATGTGCGGACAATAAATATCCATTTATGGACATCATCTAGCAATTATTAACTGCATCACAAGTCGTTGAGGTGACTTAGACGTACCCATGTTAACAGTTCGCATTTATAACTCCTTCACTTTAGCAACGAATAGGAAATATCCCAACAAAAAAATCATGTACTGCTAAGGCAAAACAGTACTTAGCCAGGAATCAGTCACAAAGCAGCGTTGCTATCGAAGAGCAGTACATTAAGCATTTTATACATTCATTTAAACAACCTCAATACTTTCACCTATAGATGTCAATAATCCTGTAAGAGTTGTTTGTCCTTCATAGTTCTGTAATGATAGTTGAAAACATCCTTGTTACAAGTCCTTGTAATTTTTTTACTGCTATTTCTGTAGAACTTGTTTTTCGTACAATGTTAAATAATGGCAGGAAATGAACATGGGTATTATATGCATTTAATTTATTTTAAGTACACTGTTGAAGCTGTTTCTCCTCTGTAGAAGCTTAATGGCAGAAAAGAGCACATATTTTAGTTTTTTCATAATTTTACATACAAATAAGTTTCTTTCAGTGGTCTTTTCGTATCATAGTCATGGTGATTGCAAAGAAAGTGCAGTATTTGTTGCATTTGTACTAGGCATAGCCCAAATATGGAAAGAAATAACATTCATTTTCGCTGCTTTCTTTCTTCATATCGATGTAAAGTATTAATGAAGAATTAATTTTGTTTTCGAATAATTTTTTTAAGGAAAGTAGTGCATGTTATAGTTTTTTCATGAAATGTAAAGGATAAGATAAGCTGTTAAACTTTAAATGGCAAAATGTACATGCTTTTCCGTGGAAGTTATTTTTATCTCTGTAGTCTTTTAATGGCCGGAAATTATTACATATGTTGGTTATAGTGTGTTTTGCGAGGTAAAATAATATTGCAGAAGTTGTTTTCTCCTTGTAATCTTTTAATGGGACGAAAGTGCATGTTTCTTGTGTTTCACAGCGAGATACAAAACTTAGTTACATTCTTTCAGCTGTCTTCTATGGCAGGAAAGGGTGTGTCTGTTTTCGTGTTTTTCGGCGAAATAATGTAATACTCAAAAAGTTCTTTTTACTTTGGAGTATTTTAATGGTCGTAAAATACACGTGTTTCTTATCGTGTTTTCCAGCGATGTAAAATAATACCAGAGAAGTTGTTTTCTCTTAGAATTATTTTAATGTCTGAAAAGTTCGTTTCTTAGTGGGATTTTCAGCGAGGTAAAAAGTAGTGTTTTAATAATAGGAAGTACATGTTTATTTGCACGTTTTTCAAGAGGTTAAATAAGCTGCAGAAATTATTTGTTTGTGATCTTTCAAAGGAAACAAAGTACATACGTTTTATATCGTGTTTTTCTGCTTAGTAAAATATTACAGAGGGATAAAGTTTTGTAACGAAGTAAAATATTCATTTGACGATTATTTTCCCTTTGTAGTCTTTAAATGACAGTAAACCACGTCAGTGTTCTTCAACATCGTAAAATAGTGCAGAAGTTGTTTTCTTCCTGTAGCTATTGATGCAGCGACAGTTTTTTGTGTCTTAGAGAGCAATAAAAGAAAAACTGTTGGAGTTGTTTTCTCTTTGTAGTCTTTTAAAGGTAGCAATATACATGTGCATATCATGCTTTTCAGCGATGTATAATATTACAGCCGATTTTTTTATCTCTTCATAGTCTGTTCGTAAACAAAATATTTCCGATAATGTTTTCCAACGTAGTAAAATAATACTGTAAGGGTTTTTTCTCTTCAAAGTATGTTGTGTTTTCCGGAAAGGAAAAAAAAATTGTTGTAGTTGATTTCACTTTGTAGTCTTTTAAAGGAAGCACAAGCTACATGCGTTTCTAAAATCATGTTTTTCAGCCAGATTGTTATAGTTTTCTTTTCATCATAGTCTTTAATTTGAAGGAAAATATTATTTATTATCATGGTTTTCAGCGATGTAAAATAATACAGAGAAACATTTTTTCTTCCTTGTCTGTTAGTACAGAATGCTTCTAAACATTACTCAACATTTCCCATGTTTCCAAATAATACTATAGACGTTGTATTTCCATCGAAGTCCTGAATTGGAAGAAACGCATGTTAACATGTATTTTAACAACGTAAAATAGTACAGAAATTTTACACTTCTATCTTTTGATTTCACGAAAGTGGGTTGTGTTTTATAGAGAAGTTAGTTAAAATTTTCAAGTTGTTTTCTTTAAATAGTCTTTTAAAGGTTATCAATATATAAGTCAGGTTATCATATTTTAAGTCAGATAAAATAATATCTAGTAGTTATTTTCTCTTCTTAGTCTTTAATTGGAATTGAAGTGCGAGTTTATTTTCATATTTATCAGCGGTATAAAATAGATGGTTCCCATCTTCCGGCGAATTTAAAGTATTGCTTCAAGAATTGTTTTCCCTTAAAGGGAAGGAAATACACGTTATCGTATTTTTCAACAGCATAAAACAATACAGAAGTTGTTTTCCATTTGAAACTTTTAATGCCACGATAGTGTTTTTCTTGCGTATTTCAGAAAAGTAAGAAAAAGTAATGAAATTGTTTCATCGTATTGTTTCCTCCATAGTCTTTTAAAGGTAGCAAGACACATGCGCTTCTTGCCATCGTGCTTTTCAGCAAGATTAATATCAGTTTTCTCTTTGTAGTCTTTAACTGGTACGAAGTACATATTTATTGTCGTTTTTTTAGCGATGTAAAATAATACAGAGGAATCTTTATCTCTTCATCATAGTCTATTAGTGACCAGATTGTTTCTACCATGTTTTCCAACAAAGTAAAATAATACTGTAGACCTCGTTTTCTCTTCTGAGTCCAGTAATGGCAGAAAAGCACACGTTTGTCGAGTGCTGTAGCCCCTGGCAGAAATCAATGTTTGCTTTCTCGCTCGCTGGAGAAGAGTAATTATTACAGATGTTTTCTCTCCACGAGTATCTTTTCACAGAAGCGGGAAATTTTTTATCCAATCAGATAAAAGTAAAATACTTCAAACTTTTCTCGATGTTTGAGGTTTTGATCGCAGAAAATTTTTAAAGAGAAAACTATTTATTTGATTCCATTTACTGATTAATAGAGAACACGTTTAAATTTTAATGTCTTCTCTATAAATAGTTAACTTAATTATTTTTATTTTGTCTTATATTTGAATTTTTCATAATCTGTTTTTGCAATAAAATTATGCTGTTCAAATAAGGTATTTTTACTTATATCTTTGATTACTTTTTTAGTTCAAATTAGTTGAGAAATATGATTTTTTGTTCGATTTAGTTTCTTTAGGGTGGTAAAATCCTGTATTCATACGCTTCTTAATTCTTAAGTCCTTGATCGTTATAAATACATAATTTTATGTTAAAAAGAGATATAAATAGGCTTTAATCTTTATTTTAGAGCCATTGTCAATCAGATAAGACATTTACCTCAAAGCTTTTAATGTATTACTAAATAATAAACATGATTAAAGTTTTGGTTTTATTTTCTCAAACTGCACAGCATATGTTTTCAAAAACGTTAAAATCAAAAATGCAAAAATAAACTATATAACGATTTGCTTTTGAATCCCTATATGATTTATATTTGTTCTCTATTCTATTATATCCTAGGGTTTTATTTCTGTTATATTTCATGCATAAACTATAGATCCTCATTGATCCATTTCATGGTTTCACTTTAAAAGCAGAGCGTTTTGATTCTGAATTAGAGTTGAGTACATACTGATACCGATGACTTCACTTCTTATGATGTGAATCTAAAATCCATATTTTAGGGGCAGACACGTAATTTAATTGTGCAGAACACAGTCCTTATGATACAATGAGTTGTTTTATTTGAGCTTTCTAAACAATGTTTCTCATGAGTGCTAAATTCTTAAAATCCTGAATTGTGAACAATAAGGATTTTAAGAATCATATACAGATACACGTACATATGTAGATACACGTTTACAATAATAAAAAGGGATTTCTTTTCAATGTTTTTTTCTTGACTTTGCTGTATTGGTATAGCAGTATAACATCGGAACTTACAATCTATAGACAATGATAATTTTTCTAAAAGCTCTTTTTTCTCAGAATTTCCTATTTTGTTTTGGAATTTCTTATACATTTACATTGTATATATTTATTTTCTGGTATTAGTTTCCTTCTATAATCTTGTTTTCTATACTGTAGTATAATATATTCCAAATTCATATTACTATAGCCTATATTGCTGTATCAGATACTTTTTTTAGTCTTCCATTCCTATATCATAAATACTATAGACCTGTATTACACATCCTCCGTTACCGTATCATATTTTCTGCATTCTATGTTATATATACCCTATGTTCTAGTAACCTAAAACGTATATTTCTGTAATCTATATTACAGAACGTATTCCTATATCCTTTATATACATTTCTATACTCTTTATTCCTCTTTCCTAAAACATACATTTATATATTCCCAGTTCCTGTATCCTAAATCATACATTCCTATATCCTACACTCTACAGTGTATAACTAAAAAGGCTATGCTATCTATTCAGTATTCCAATGTGTCTTATATATATTTTTTAAGATACAACATGTATCCAATTTTTTAATGTTACATATCATATATAAAATATTCCATATCCAATATTCTTTTATAATGTATCCTAAATCCAATATTCCTATATTATAAACCCTATAAACGTATATATCCTAGATTTTATAGTCCTATATTATTAAATATATAATGTCCTATATTCATTCATAGCGTTTTAGCGGAAAATACTTTAATATACTTTACTGATAGTTAATCGGTGTATTAAATATTCTTATTCTTTCTAATCACATTTATTCTTTCGAATAAATTGTAGTAAATTATTTTCAAAACATATTCATATGCACATGTTTAGCCCACAAACATTATGTCGCTCACCGGAAAAAAAGTGACACAAGTAAAAAAAAAATTACAATTTTAATGTTATGTCTTTGAGAAATATGTATGAGGTGCCCCAGCGTGTTATATTACTATTCTATAGAATATAATAGAAGTTACCATTATAAATAACTACTTAAAATTTAAAAGAAGCTTATACTATTTCAATATACGTTTTATAGTATCCTTTAAGTTGAAGTTTCTCAAATTCTGCAATTTTGAGTTGTGTCACTTTTCTTGCCAGGGTGAGATGTGTGTCCCATATCAACAAATTATTTTACATCAAACTCAACCAATGCATAATTTAAATTAAATGATAAAGATATCTACCACTAAACACAACAATCAAATTTATAATCCATGCCCAAAATAAACTCCACACAGAAAGATAAACGTATTTCACGACAATGTAGATAGACTTGGCATCGGTTTTCAGGAAACTAAACGACTAAACCCCTTAAAAATATCAAAATACGATTTTTCCGTTTTACAGTGCTTTGCCAGAAAATACAGGAAGTGATATGTGCTTCCGTAATTACAACTGTTATCAAGATTAAATATCCGGTACACATTTGAAGATGTGGAAATGAAGTATAAACATTGGGCACAAGTGGTGTAAGCACAGCACTGAATGTCAAAGGTAACCTCAAGAATGTGAGGCTTTTCCTAAGTCTCTGTAATCAATAGTTAAGTATTGAAGTTTCTGCTGCTGAATGAAACAAGATGGGGTAAATAAGTTGTATACTCGGTTCTATTTTACCGTGTATACAAAAATTAGTGATTTAAGGACATGTTGCTAATTTGATGTAGCAATGAATCCTTAAAAATTTCCATCCTTGAGATATCAGTTACAAGGGAAGGGTTTACGGTACAGCTACATTCTATGCCTCGTTTGGCAGCAATGCTCTTGGCGCGTGTTTTGGCGCACTTTTTATGTATCCAAGGATACGATGAAGAATTCACTGAAAAATTATTTTTTGTTGCATAAAATTGACGAAAATTGTAAACGTGAAATAAGATAAGGATGCCTTAAAAACCGAAATAATCCTAACAAAGATGGGATACCTTAAACTCTCATAACTCGCTACTAAAAGTGCGGCAAAAACCGCGCCTAGAGCGTTGCCACCAAACGATGCATCGAATGTAGCTGTAATGGGTTTGTATATAGAAATCAGTAGTTTGGAAACATCTTGCACATTCATTGTAGCAATGGAATTCTCAAACATTGCAAAACATGAGTTATTGGAATAGAGAAAAGGTTTTTACTAGTTTTTCGCGTCAAATGGTGTTTAAATGTTCAGTGTGTTTCAGAGATACCTGAGAATGCTAAAAAAATTCTTGTGAAATAACGAAACATTCTTAATGGTTTCAGGTTTTATAAACTACAATTTTTTTAATACTTATACGATTTGAAAGAACCTTTATAGCTTTTGCATAATCGTGACAAGTTGAAAATTATAATTGTACACTTTGAGAATTTCGTATGGCTTCCGTTTCGAAATGCCAGTGGTAAACTAAATACTAAGTTTTGTTAATACTTAATGTGGTTAATTGTCTTAAAAACTGATGGTCGAATCGTGAACTTCTTATATATTTTTTCCGTTTACACTATGTGAATACAAAATGTCTAAAGCACTGATACACAATTGTAATGAAAAGTTTGTTTAGTTTGACTATCAGTATAGGTCCGGTTGGCCTGGTCGGTAGGGCATCGAGCTCGTGACTGACTGATCATGAGTTCGAGCCCAGCTGACCGAAAACTCCCGTGTACGCTAAAGGTGACTGGCGCACGAAAAATCTGTCGTAGTCACAAAGTCCTCCATGTTCCCATAATAAATAAATACCTCTGGGGCTGCCGAAGCAGGGATTAGTTGGTCTCTGGTTTGGATCAAAATTACAACCGTGTGCCTGAGTATGATTGAATGTCGTGAAAATGTGACCTCTCCGTAAAAACGAGACGTGTCGATGTGCTGCCATCTGTTGGCTAAAAATTCGAGCTAAGTCGGACTTCCTCCCAATTGGGCTCACTTGCATGGAAGCCGCACACCCCTCGCCTCTTGCCGTCTTCGACGGGCCTGGCACTCCTTTGGTCTGCCAGTGTAGGCATAAGAAACAACAACAACTATCAGTATTTTTTAGTTCAATTTAGCAGACCAAGTTGAGAGCTTCAAAGATTATTATATCGATATTGACTTACAATGCGTTCCAGTTATATTTAAAGATTTTATGTTTGAGCTATTTAATCAGCTTAACAAAATATTATACTTACATTATTACATACTAATATTTGAATAGTGTCTCAATCCTCCTGCAGATTACCTCAACAACTCATCTCATCAACAAAACTGACACTGTCTTGATGGACGAGATATATTGTCATCAGAAGAAATCTGATCACACCTTAACCCCATCATCATAAAAAACGGCAATATCGACGAGATATCTCGTCATAAGAAAATTGGCATCGAGATATTTCGTTGAAATCACTTGGAGAGTTGATATGTAGAGTAAAACGTCTTTAAAATTCGAACTTTCATATTCAAATTATTAGGCAGTTCAAAATTATTTTCGCCCTTAATTGTTACGTAAAACTGAGTGCGTAATTGGAAGTCATATTTGGATATTTCGCAATAACATTTTTCATACACAAGCTTGCTTTTTTTTTTTCGGAAACCGTCGACAGAAAATGTAATTTGGTGGCGAAACATTATCTCAATAGGAATACCTCCTGTAACCTTGACGTGGAAACTCCCTTGACGTCTTCTCAATCTTATGATCTGCTTACCACATTACCCGCAGAGGACACAGTCACGCGCAATTTTGTCTTGTTCTCGTTTTATGTTTTCATTATCATTGATCCTGTTTGAAAACGAGGTGTTCGCTAAACTTGAACTCAAGTGTTTACCAACAAATTAAGATTACAAGTTAAAAACAAAACTTTTTTCAAGATAAACAACGCTTATTCTATGTTGTGGTATGACCAAAATTCTTGTTATTAAAAATTCTTAAATGATGATTTAATTCTTTTAACTTGAAAACGTAATTTATTGACAAACGTTAGTAACAAAGATTCATATACGATGTAAAGGTAGGCGAATAACCCAAACTAGCTGAATTGAAGCATCGAATAGTTTAGTTATATGCACATGCATGTACTTATACTCAACGTGCGATCGACGAAGATCAGGGCGCTGGACTGTATATCAATGTTTATTCGATTGTACCAAGATTGCCTCAATGTCAAGCTGTCTTATGTTGATATGCTAAATAGAATTTATGCATCTGTATTATTTAGTAGAACGTTGTTAATATTGTTACGGCTGCTGAAAATTTTAAAAATATGTTAACGCTCTCTGCTGATATTAATTTTTGTAAATTGTGGAGTGCATAAAAATTACTTTATTTATTCGAATTCTGTAATAATGTGAAAGTTATTTAGTGGTCCCTTCAACTTTATTTGGATAAACCTATGACAGATTACGATGTTTCCCAACCTACTGTCGATAGTAATGAATAGCCTATTGGCGATAGTACTGGGTTCTTGAGTTTAAACCTATGATCGTATTACTTTTTCCTTTCTATGCGCTGTTGTGTATGATACTTTTGGTGGAAGCATTACAACACGATTTATTTCGTTCATATCCCAAATTCCAGAGCGTTTTTATCCATCAACCTTCATTTCCTAATCCAACACAATTTGATACAACTAAATTGGATACATATCAAGAACACGGTACCGTTCCTTCGCCAAATGGCCATTTGGATAAGACTACGATGCTTTACCATGTTTCCTAGCTATCGCCAATTGAGGATAGTATCTGGTTCTTGTGTTGAACCCATAATTGTATTACTTCCACAAAGCGTTAGTATTTTATGATTGTTATGTGTGGTGTGTATGTAGGATGCATTATTTACAATATGTTTAATTTACTCCATATTTCGATTCGAAAGCGTTTTCGAATTCCTAAACCCCCTCATCACTTTCTAATATATTTTTTTCATTTATTTAACAAACTACCGACTTGCATTTTTAACTAATCTTATATCATTTGTTCCTTTGAAATGAGCATATATTTTCTTACATTAAATATAAATGGATTTAAATGAGGTTGAAATGTGTATAAAATAACACTGGCATCAATAATTTTCATCAATTAAGAAATTTTACGGTTCAAGAAACTTTCTGCTTGAGTTACATCAGCAAAAAAATCCTTGAACACGTTTCGGATCCTCGCCAAATTGGCGACTAAGCTCTTCGTCACCAAAGGGCTATTCGGATAAGTCTATAACGGGATACCATATTCACTAATTATCGCCGATTGTAGATGGTACCGGATTCTCGAGTTGATCTCATATTTGAATTACTTTTGCAAAAAGCGTTAAGGTTCTACTCTTTGTGTGGCTATTCATGGCGAACACATTAAAATTCGCTTTATTTACTCCGCTTCACGCATCCGAAAACACTTTTCCGTCACAACTCCCCCCCCACACACACACACCTCATTTTTTAATTTAAATTTTGTTGATCTTGAGCGAAATTAACGACAAAGTTTTCGTCACCAAATTGATTTTGGATGACAGGTTATCATATTCAATAATTTTCGCCAATTGGCGATGGTACCGGGTTCTTGAGTTGCACACATATTTGTATTCCTTTCCAAAAATGAGTTAATATTTATTCTACGCCTTGTATTGTGTGTGGCTATTTGTGGTGACACAATAACTTACGCTTTATTTACTCCATCTCCGGGGTCCTAAAGCGTTTTTTCCATCAACCTTCCCTCACTTCCTAATCTCTTTCTTATTGATTTTGAGCGAAGTTAGCGTCGCGGCATAACTTCCCTTCACAATATTTCCGCTAACCAAGTGCCAAAAAGCGAAACAGACGGCGCGAAAAATATTCCCTTCAAAACGGGCAACAACAAAAAAAAAAGACAGAAAACTGCGGGGTGGAATAAAAGAGGGTGGAGGGCGCGACGAGGGAAGGAATAAAAAAGGGAACGAATAGAGCAAGACATCGATATTTCGCGCCTCCCCCATCGGAGTATTGGTGAATGCGTGACCCACTTTCGGAAGTCTGGCCGATGTTTGGAGAGGAGCCAAAAGCGGTGCCAGTGGGGCCTTTCGGCAACTGGAGTACGCGGGCAAGTTCTTCGGAGCGCCATCTGATGGCCGGAAACGGAATCAAAACCGCTAAGGCTCTTGAATGGGAGACGAGATATTTGAGCACTAGGGGGCGCTTCACATTACCGTTTTTGGAGGTCTTTGAGTTGAAAGTAATGTTGGGTGCTAGGTTTATAGTGGGGTTGGGGAGTGAAGATATGGTGGTTTCTGGAATATTTGATTTTTGTGAAAGGTTTAATGGTTTGTTGGGTGGAAAAGTTCGGGGTATTATGTCATTCTCCGTTAAATCGTAGCTGTGGTTGACGTTACCGGAAGTTTTTGTGACATACAGGGAAATTTGCGGTTTTAAAATATTACAAATAGGTTGTGAATGAAGGTTCACATAATTCTAAGAAATAAAAATCACATGGAAATGTGTGTTGCGTCAAAATTATATCGTTTTATTTATTTGTTTCAATGATTTCTCTTTAATACAAGCATACGAAATTCAAGTGTAGCGTCAAAAGTATACCGTTGTTTTTATTTGTTTTAATGATTTATCTCTGATACAAACTATTCATATTTTCTATTCAACTTTCAACCGATTTCCCAGTCACAAACTTCTTGATTCAACATCATTACATTCGTAGTGAGCATTCCAAATTGTATAATTTTGCTGATTGTGTACCTTCCATATCAGTTCTACTTGTTGGCGTCTTTCTCTCTCTCTGGACTTTAACTTTGCACCAGCTTATACATACACTACCCTACAATAATGGACCGGACGCCAGCGGTTTTGCATTAAATCTGACTATTTGTTTGGGGGAAGGGGGGGGGTCGTGGTATGGCCTGGGAACTTTGCATGCTGTTCCTAGTAAATTGAACGCCGACGCGTACATGGCCATTTTGGACAGTCAGGTTCTTCCTAGGCTCTGACAATTTTATGGAATGGACGAATGTTATTTCCAGGATGACAGCGCTCCAATGGCATGTTGCAACCTCTGTCAAGCAGCGGTAGCACGATATGGATGTAAACGTCTTCCCTGGTCTGCTCAGAGTTCCGACCTAAACCCCATAGAACATTTGTGGCACGAGGTAGTGCGACGTTTACAGACCAGGGAACTACATCCGAAATCTACAGATGAGCTGGCGACATTCTTGCAGCAGGAATGGACACAAGTACTCATAGCTGTGTGTCTAAACCTCTTTGAAAGTATGCCCAGAAGGGCTACTAGTGAAATTGCAGAACATTGGAGACCATCCCTCTATTAAAACATGTATTATTTCCCTTATATTATCATTTCTTGCTGACTGGTCCATTATTGTAAGGTAGTGTTTCACCTCAGTATCAGCTATATATTCAAGTTATGTCTTTATATCATGGGGTCACGATAGCCATGGTTGTAGAGGCAAGGATTTGAAACCGTAAGGTTACGAGTTTAAAACTAGATCCAGCCAAAGACCATCGTGTATGGGAGTTATATCTCTCACGGCCTCAAATAACCTCACCTTGTTATAGTGTTGAAGTCTGTATAAAGTGGGGCATCTCAGCTCAGGTGCAGACCTTATCAGCTGACCATCATTCAAAACGACGAAATCTTGTCGATGCACCTTAACTTCAAGGATTGATCCCGGACTGTTGACGATAGCCCGTTCTGTTGCTCCAGTACGATGTAAATTACTACAGTATATAATGTTTTAACAGATCACACAGCCTTTTTAAATTCCTACCACAATACCAGTGCTTCGTCTAACACGACATAAATAGAACAGTAAGACCTCGTGTCATTAATCCTTCAAAAGGATTTGTCGATATTTCTCGTCCATTGAAATCTGATCAGTTTTTATAGTAACGAGATATCTCGTCATCAAAACTGCCGATTGTGTTCAAAATGATAAATATATTGTCGATTTCTTATGATGACGCGATCAAGATTATATCAGTTTTCTTCAAATGACGAGATATCTCGCCCATCAAGATCTAATAACTCTTCCTAATGATACCTCGTCGAGATTACCACCAAAAAAGTAAAGCATTTCAGAGATTTTATACTGAACATAATATGTACAACAGGGCTTGAAATAAGTCGCCGTAACCATGGCAAAAGACATGAGCTTATCTTAAATCACCGCGACGATCAATGGTTCTCACGGCAAAGTTTTGCTGCGATTATTTGAAACCGTATGTTTCATTATTTTTCTTTCAAATACCAACTATTAAAACAAATTAGAAAAAAAAAACTATGCGCCTTCATGAGGATAAGTGCAGATGGTCCTTCGATCTCAGACTTTAAGACTGATCAAGCAGTCCAGTAATGGTTTCTTGCATGTGATTGCAGACCTTTCTTTTAGCTATGTAGTTATGACACTACTGCAATTATGTCTAGCCTAATTATCGACTGATGACTTTATAAACTTCATAATACGGAAACAAACGTGCGTCTACAATATATCATTTCTGAGTGTTTCTTTTAATCTCAGAAGTATTTAGGGGTTTCATATGAAATTGCAGAAAGCTTACAAGAAAGGATAACTATTTTTTCTTCTCATTGCCGTTGTTCATTCAATTGTTTTAAAGTTTAGCAAAACATTTGCAAGTGTAATTTACTTATACGTATACGTAACTTAAACGTATACGTAACTTTTGGGTTTTGTCATGATCTGAATAGTTTTTGCTGCCAGCTTATAAAAGCTCACAGCCATATTTTGCTGCCAGCTTCAAAATTTTATTTCCAGCCCTGATATACACTATTCTATAACATGACCTCTCATTCTTTGACTATCAAAGGATATTTTCATAACTTCAGGCTGAGACATGTTTCCATGGAAACCAACGGTTCTAAAGCAATCTGTTCTAAACTTTTATCATACTATTTTGGCACCCCTTCCGGTATTACACAACTTGTCAAGATGAGATACATTTATATGTCTTGTTTATTCTCGTACTACTATTAGAATCCTTTGAATGAAGATACTTTATCTACCCGGACCATTTGAAGGGTACTACACATATGGGAGGAGTTCCGTGTGGAGAGATTGGTCCAATAACTGGACATGTGAGTCAAATATCACATATTATCCGTCGAATCATTTCGAAGTGCTCTGTCTTCTCAATATTACATTCCTGTGTTTTCCCCTAGATTTTGAAGTGGATGGACACGTTTTCCTCAGGCATCTTAATTGGGCAATAATTTGTATGGTAATTTTTAATTAACTTTGTACTAGAGCAACACGATGGTTCGCGATCAATCCCCTAAGGGAAAGATTCCAGGACAACACCACGTAATTTTGAACCACGGTCAGATGACGAGGCAACGCATGAGCTGGCACACCCCTCTCCAAACTTCCACACCAACCCAACGTGAAGATGCCACTACAAATTTAAGGTGCACCAGCCACCTCTACATCGTACGCTTACAAACATCCATGCCCGAATTCGAACCAGAAACCTTCCGATTTAGAGGCTAACACCTTAACCACTAGACCGGTATAGTGGTTAAGGTGTTAGCTTCTAGATCGGAAAGTTTCTGGTTCGAATCCGGGTTAGTGCATGAATGTTTGTAAGCATATGGTGTAAAGGTGGCTGGTGCACGTTAAATCAGTAGTGGACTAAAGTCCACACGTTGGGTTGGTGTGGAAGTTTGGAGAGGGGTGCCCCAGCTCAGGTATTGCCTCGTCATCTAATCGTGGTTCAAATTTACGTGATATTGGCTCTTCGATCTGTCCGTTAGGGGATAAATCCCGGACCGTCGTTAATAGCCCGTTGTGATGTTCTAGTACAACGCTAATTAAACATTATCAATTACCCATTCTCCTGTTTGAATATTGATTTTTATTTATATTCCACTGTTGCATTTTTAACTCCAGTTTCTCGCTGCTCGCCCAGTTAGTTTTACGATCGAGAAATTTATATTTTATAAAATTTCTCCCGAACCAAACCCCATAGTAATTTGCAATATGTGTACCGATATCAACGAGTTCATTGAGACCTCAGTTCATTGCTTTTAGTTTCTTGACATCTTCCATAGTGTTTGATTTAACCTTCGAAGAGGTTTCGGTGAGATTCTAATCTTCCAATATCTAACCATCTATGTTAATGACAAGATATCTCGTCATCGTGATACTACCAGATTTGTGATACGAAATCAAGATCTAGTGAGTCATCTTTAATTACGAGATATCTCGTCCATCAAGTTCGAATTATTCTTCAACTAATTCAATAAAACACAAGAGTAGAGTATTATAGTTGTCATGGTAACAAAAATTATCCCTAAATGCGAGTATCCGAGCTCTGAACGTGCTGTGGTAGCCTGGTTGGAAGACTAACGGATTAGCAATCAGAGGGTTGCGAGTTCGAATCCAACCAAAGACAGCCGTGTACAAAGGAAGCTGGTACACGTTAAATTATCCGAGACATCGAAAATCCTCACGTCAGTGTGGTGTCGAAGTTTGGAGAGTGGGTGCCAATTCAGATGTGACCTCGTTATCTGACCGTGGTTCAAAATGGCGTGGCGTTGTTGTCGAATCTAAAATGTTGGGTTTGACCTCGGTCTTTTGCCAATAGCCCTTCGTGTTGCTGCAGTGTGACATTAGTTAAAATATGTTACCAAGCATTTAACAAAAAATACAACGTTCTTAAGATGGTAATGGTAATGGTAATTTTAGTTAACGTCGTACTAGAGCAACACAACGGGCTATTGACGACGGTCCGGGATCAATCCCTTAAGGAAAAGATCCGAGGACAACACCTCGTAATTTTTAACCACGGTCAGATGACGAAGCAACACCTGAGCTGGCACTCCAAACTTCCACGCCAACCCAACGTGACGACTTTCGGCCACGACAGATTTAAGGTGCACCAGCCGCCTCTACACCATACGTTTACAAACATCCATGCCTGGACCCGGATTCGAACCAGGAACCTTCCGATCTAGAGGCTAATACCTTAACCACTATACCGGTTGGTCGGCATGAATGATATGGAATATCATCATTTGAGGTAAGAACTAGACTGAAAAATAAGAATGGTAATGGTAATTTTTAGTTAACATCGTACTAGAGCAACACGACGGGCTATTGACGACAGTCCAGGATCAATCCCTTAAGGGAAAGATTCGAGGACAACGCCTCGTAATTTTGAACCACGGTCGGGTGACGAAGCAACACTTGAGCTGGCACTCCACTTTACAAACTTCCACACCAACCCAACGTGAGAAAAATAAGAAAACCCTACGTTGATTAACAGAGAGATATGATATTAGCATTGTAATTAAAGAACTTCAACGAGATCAAAGAAAACAAGGAAATATAATAATTCAACTTAAACTCAAAAGAAATCGAAAAGCTTCTTTGCTATTCTTAGACATTGTACTTCCGATGCGTTATTTTTATTAGCCACAAGATCTTATTACCTTAATAATATTTCCAAAAACAAAGCAATCTTCAAACAAAACCCAAAGCCTAAGAGAAATATACACCGCAAAACGTTCAAATAAATCAACTAAAAACTTTAAGCTTATACGGGATGCTCATTAAAAGTTTCAACTTCATTTGTTATAAGAGTAAAAAAAAAATTGAAATTCACTCTCTTAATCAAATGTTAACATTAAGTAAAAAGTTAATTTAGTTTCTTTTAAGTCCAAATTGTAAAGCAAACACAATTGAAAATAATCTGTTTTAGAGATAGAGTCTTCAAAGACAAATAACTAAAGTCTTGGTTTAATGAGATGAATATAAGAAACTAACCCCTTTTCCAATTAATTGCCATTAATTAATAAGCGGAAAAGAGAACTAAATGCCTTTGACTTGATTAGACTATGCGATTTCCTTTGTATTGTCCTCTGCTGGTTTTTGCGCTGATTCATGCAATTTCCGGAGGAAGTGTTTGAACTTCGTTTTTCATCCTTCGCGTCTTCATTTGATGTTTGTGGAGTCTGACAGATATGTTTTATTTTCTTTCAACAAATGCAAGGGAAGTTTCAGGTAACGAACATCGGTGGTTTCCCGTTCAATAAAAAAAAGGGAATTGTCTTTTCTGGTTTTTGCTGTCAGATATCGTTTAGGTTGAAGCCTTTTTCTGATGCGACCTCTTCGAGGCCGTTATAAATATTGAAATAACAGATATGTTTATGGAATAAATAGATGTTTTTGGTACTTATTTCACTTCAGGTGTTATCTTTTTCGTATGCTTACAAAATAAATTAGATTCTAGATTCTAAATTAGATTCTATTTTAGATTCTAAATTAGATAAAATAGATTCATATTATCGAAATAAAATTTAAAAACCTTATCTAAAGTCGCGGTTATATAAATTTAGAGTTTAGATAAAGAATAATTAAGATTATAATAACATTGCAAGAAAATCATCTATACGGAAACATTTCAATATATTAATTATATTAGTGTTGTAATTCTGTTAGTGAAATAACGCTGAGTTTTACTTTTTTGGGCCCCGTGGATCAAATTACGTGATGTTGTCTTCCGTTCTTTCCCGAGATTGATATCGGACAGTTGTCAAAAGCCCGTTGTGTTGTTCTAGTAAGAAGTTAATTAAACATTATCATTACCATTTGCGGGCCCATTAAACTTATTCGGAAGACCATATCTGGATTTTAGGACGGATAAACCTATTAGTCGAACTGTATCTGGTCTGTAGGACGTGTAGAAGTATTCGTAGGACCGTCCCTGGTCTGAAAGACCGGCAGAGGTAAACGTATTAGGAAGATTGTATCTCTTTTGTGAGACGAGTATACATATTCTAGAGCCGTATCTGGTAGGTAAATGTATTCTGACGACCGTATATTTTCAGTGGGACGGATAAGTTTATTCCAAAGACTGCACCTGGTCTAAAGGACGAGTAAATCTGTTCGTTGAGCCGTATCTGGTCTGTAGGACTGGAAAACCTATTCTGACGACCGTATTTGTTCTGTGGAACGAGTAAATCTAATCGGAAGACTGTATCTGGTCTGAAGGACGGGTAAGCCTATTCGTAGAACTATATCTGGTCCGTAAAACGAGTAAAACTATTGGTTAGTCCATACATGGTCTGTAGTGCAAGCAGGTAAACGTTTTCTGAAGATCGTATCTGGTCTATGGGACGAGTAAATCTATTAGCAGAGCTCTTTCTCTGGTCTGTAGGACTGGTAAACATATTCTGTCGACTATATTTGGTCTGCGGGACGAGTAAATCTACTGAGAAGACCGTATCTGGTCCATACGACGGGTAAACATATTCATAGAATTGTGTCTGGTCTGAAAGACAGGTAAACCTATTCGTAGGACCGTATCTGGTCTGTAGGAAGGACAGGTAAACGTATTCTGAAGATCGTATCTGGTCTATGGGACGAGTAAATCTATTAGCAGGGCTGTTTCTGGTCTGTATGACTGGTAAACCTATTCTGACGACCATATTTGGTGTGCGTGACGGATAAATCTACTCAGAAGACCGTATGTGCACTGTGGGGTGGGTAAACCTATTTGTAGAATTGTATCTGATCTGTAGACGGGTAAACCTATTCGTATGACCAAATCTGGTCCGTATTATAAAGATTGCATCTCTTCTTTGAGACGAGTAAACCTATTCGTAGAGCCGTATATGGTCTGTAGGATTGGTAAACTTATTCTGACGACCGTATTTGTTCTACGGGACGGGTAAATCTACTTGGAAGACTGTATCTGGTCTGTAGGACGTTTAAACCTATTCGTAGAACTGTATCTAGTCTATAGTACGGGTAAATCTATTTGAAGAACTGTATCTATTCTACGGGCTCAATGAACCGATTCCATAGACCGTATCTGATCAGTAGACGGGTAAATCTATTTGAAGAACCGTATCTATTCTACGGGCTCAATGAACCGATTCCATAGACCGTATCTGATCAGTGGACGGGTAAACCTATTCGTAAAACTGTATCTGGTCTATTGGACGGATAAACCTATTAGCCATTGCTTCGTTATCCTACGCGCACGCTTTTCTGTGTATTTAGCCTTACCCCAAACAGAACAAAAGATATTTCGCAAATAGCTTAAAATAGCCTAAAGTTATTTTCCTCATGTTTTAATTTACTCCTGATGATGTTGGTCTCTTTGTTAAGATAGAACGATACAGAAATATCTATAGATCATTTTATAATCTTGCTTTAATCTTCATTGATCTTGTTTTGAAACTTTTAGAATTAATTGAACTACCGATTCGTAAACTTGTTTAGAAACGAACGTGAATTTATCTAAAAGCAGTGCTACACAAAAGTTAATAGAAAAGATAGAAATCATATGTTTTAAGTATTTCTAATAAGAATGCCACGGTAAAATTATAACGATATTCCGTCTAATGCTTAAACATTTTAGACTCTTGATCAAATCAGTGAAAAATTTTGCATTGGAAGAGATTAAGAAGGAGAAAGAGAATGCTTAAATAAAAAGATGTTTGTCTCAGATGTAAGTAGCAGTTAAATTAAACTCTCCCTGGAGCAACACAACGGGCTATTGCCAAAGATCTGGGTTCAATCTCAAACGGAAATAGCACCTCGTAATTTTCAACCACAGACAGATGAAGAGGTCAACAACTGAGCTGGCATCCCACTCTCCAAAGATCCACACCACATAATTAGAAATAAACGCTAGATTGACCAGATTAAAGACTGACACCACAGATAGTCAGATTTAACATGCACTATCCCCACTCACACTTCGGTTTTGGGTTGGATCGAGTTTAAAACTTACAACCCTCAAGTTTTACCGCGTGGCTACCAACTATTACCCGTCAGAAGTTTGGAATACCCCATGATATTCAAAGCATAAATTAATATGTACTATTAACGGAAAATATCCGTCAGAGGAATTTAAGTAAACATATCATGATCAAAATAATAAGTAATATATGTTGCTTCCGAAGCTGAAATTAATTTAAAGCGATGCATGAACCAAAACGAAAAATAAATGTTACAGATGATGAAAATATTGCAAATATGGCATTACCTCTCTCTGTGTAGATTTTACTTTCAGAGAAAGTCCTACTCTTCCTTAATTGCAAACAATATTCCGAATAAAAACTAGAGAAATTGTTTACTTAAAGAAATTACTCCAGGGAATTTCTTTGCTGTGTTCTTGAAAGTATCGACTTCTAAAGGTTTATATTTTGCTCACGTTGTGTGTGGAGATGAGTTAAAAAAACAACTTCGAGTCACTTTCTGCTTGAGGCATTTTAGCGTCATTTATTGCCTAGAGATCTTTTAAGTTGTTTTTTTCGTTTTAGGTATTTCATGATTGCACTTAGGCAGTGTTAGACATTTATGACATTCTTACTAATTAAAGTTAAAAGAGGATAACGTCATAGTTCTCACGAAAATTACAGATACTCTTTATATATTCCTGAACACATTCGCTACCCTAAAATAATGGACCAGAGAGAAAAATGTGATGTTATAAGGGAAATAATACATGCTTTTATTTGGGGGTGGTCCCCCAAGTGCTGCAATTACACTAGCTACACTTATGGGCATACTTTCTACAAGGTTTTGATACACAGCTATGGGTATTTGTGTCCATTCCTGCTGCAAGAATGTCACTTGCTCGGCTGTAGATTTCGGACGTGGTTCCTTGGCCCATAAGCGTCGCTCTAACGCGTCCCACAAATGTTCTATGGGGTTAAGGTCGGGACTCTGAGCAGGCCAGGGAAGACGTTTTACATCCATATCTTGATACCACTGCTTGACAGACGCTGCAACATGACATGGAGCGTTGTCATCCTGGAAGTACTATTCGTCCATTCCATCAAATTACAAGAGCGTAGAAATAACCTGACTGTCAAATATTTTCATGTAAGCGTCGGCATTTAATTGACCAGGAACAACAAGCAAAGGACAAAGGCCATAACACGAGAAACAAGCGCAAACAAGCAGTTGGATTTTATGCAAATTCGCTGGCACCGGGTCCATTAATTTTGGGTAGTGTATTTATATACTTTGGAATCCTAGGGTTTGATCCAGAATTTTCGCTAATAGCTTGTTGTTTTGCTCCAGTGTGACTTTAATTAAATATTTACTTATTTTTGGAATCCTTGACGACATCGTGCTCTATGGGTATGTCACTGTGGAAACATTTGGGAGTTGTAAGTTGTGCATTTTCGATTCCTTTTTGATTCGATTCTACTCTTGGTGTATTTCTTCTGTGTTACAGTTACTTTCCTTGGTAGTTTGGTATTTTAATTTACGTCGATCTGGAAAAAAACAATGGGCTATTGGCAACGGTCAAGGTAATTGGTAATTTTTAGTTAATGTCTTACTAGAGCAACACAGCCGGCTATTGACGACGGTCCGGGATCAATCCCTTAAGGGAAAGATCCGAGGACAACACCTCGTAATTTTAAACCACGGTCAGATGACGAAGCAACACCTGAGCTGGCACCCCACTCGCCAAACTTCCACACTACAAAAAGTTGAGGACATTTATAGCCATGATAAATTTAACGTGTACCAGACCCCTTTGAACACGATGGTGTTGGGTTTGAATCAAACACGCAACCCACCGGCTGCTACCCCGCAACTCGACCAACCGGGTCTCATTAACCCAGCTCTCATTAAACACGGAAGACAGCAAGTTTCAGAACGGATATATGTGTGTGTGGAAACTCCTCAGATGTTTAATGATGTTTAAACAATATAGAAAGCAGCCTTATCTAACTTTTCTGTACGTGATAAGTGAATGACGCTAGTACTTCGTCCCCTTTGAGTGTATAGTGATGAACGTTTGGTTCTACCGAAATAGTGATAGACTAGGTTTTATCTTCTTTACTAGCAATTCTTGGATGCTTTTAAACCATTGACTAATTGGATACCGAATTTTAGTGCGTTGTCAAGAAGGTTCACGATAGTGATACACGTTTGGTTCTACCGAAATAGTGATAGACTAGGTTTTATCTTCTTTACTAGCATTTCTTGGATGCTTTTAAACCATTGACTAATTGGATACCGAATTTTAGTGCGCTGTCAAGAAGGGTCACGATAGTGATACACGTTTGGGACTACTGAAATAGTGATACACGTTTGGGACTACTGAAATAGTGATAGACTAGGTTTTATCTTCTTTACTAGCAATTCTTGGATGCTTTTAAACCATTGACTAATTGGATACCGAATTTTAGTGCGTTGTCAAGAAGGGTCACGATACTGATACACGTTTGGTTCTATCGAAATAGTGATAGAATAGGATTTTATCTTCCTTATTAGCTATTCTTTGAAGCTTTTAAATTAATGGCTAATCTGTTAATTTACGACATGGAGTGCATTTGAAGACTAACGCGTTAACTCTCCAACAAACAAAAACCGATGCGCCGCAAACTAAACAAGACTTTTTGTTTCAACCGCCTGTTCCTCACACACGCGTTTTCTATTGTATACACCGCACTAAAAGAATCCGACCCATTAACACTTTAGCACACCCCGCATTGTCAGACATCCATTATCGGAAATTACCCCGACCCAAAAAACAGAATCACAACTGAGGACACGAGTTACTGCCCCAGGGGGGTGGCCCGAATTATCTAGTCCCGTGATTGGACAAGGTCGATATTCTCCAAAGCCCCACCACTCAATCCGACCATCCATCAGAAGTTGCCAGCCAAGTTCGATATTTACTCCCAAAACTGTTACTCCTGCAAAGCCGGCGGGTGGATATCTTTTTTAATTTCTGTGGACGATAACGATATCTTCGGGATGAAGCCCCATCGATTCCGTAGCTCTTTTTGCTCCGTTACCCTTTTGGGAGGCTTCCCAGGACGCCGGAAGGTCGAGGGCGAGTACTAGTAGCTTCTTGGCAGCACTCCAAAGGGAAAACCGAGGTCAGGATTCTAAGGAATGAGTGGGGGATTCCTTACATGACGGGTTCGGAATTGATCTCGTCATCGGAGGCGTTCTGTGCTGTTGATGAGAGGGTTTTCGTGTAAAGCTAAATACAGACGGCGCTGTCGTTTTCTCTCATATTTTTCTTCAGTTCTATACAAGAGAAATGCAACATTTTTTTTGCAGCAAAAACTTTTGAGTTTCTATTAATAATTAAGTAGGCAGTTGATACTTCAAGTGGTTTTGATGATATATATCGTCCGTCAAGATGCGACACTATTTTCTAATGACGAGATACTTCGTCCGTCAAGATCGGACCAATTTGTTTATGATGATACACCGCATTCTTCGATTAATCTTGCTAATGAATAAATGTCTCGTCCATCAAGATTAGACCAATTTTGAAAATGTAGTCATATCTCGTGCATCAAGACCAATTTTGTACAAGTAATCAAGTCTTTTCCATCAAGATTAGACTAAGTTTGATATTTAAGTCGTCTCATCTATCAAGATTAGATAAATTTTTCCAAAGTAGGGACGCCTCATCCATCACGATTAGAACAATTTTGCTCATATAGCCATGTCCATCAAGATTAGGCCAATTTTGCAAATGTAGTGATGTCTCGTCCATCAAGATTAGACCAATTTTGCAAATGTAGTTACATCTCGTCCGTCAATATTAGACACATTTTGCAAATGTAGTGATGTCTCGTCCATCAAGATTAGACCAAATTTGCTAATGTAGTCCTGTCTCGTCCATCAAGATTAGACCAATTTTTCAAATCTAGTGATGTCCACCCAGATTACACCAATTTTTCAAATGTAGTGATGTCTCGTACATCCAGATTAGAACAGTTTTGCAAATGTGGTTACATATCGTCCGTCAATATTAGACCAATCTTGCAAATGCAGTTCTGTCTCGTTCATCAAGATTAGACCAATTTTTCAAATCTAGTGATGTCTCGTTTATCCAGATTAGACCAATTTTGCAAGTGTAGTTACATCTCGTCCGTCAATATTAGACCAATTTTGCAAATGTAGTCCTGTATCGTCCATCAAGATTAGACCAAATTTGTAATTTAGTCCTGTCTCGTACATCCAGATTAGACCAATTTAGCAAATGTAGTTACATCTCGTCCGTCAATATTAGACCAATTTTGCAAATGTAGTTACATCTCGTCCGTCAATATTAGACCAATTTTGCAAATGTAGTCCTATCTCGTCCATCAAGATTAGACCAAATTTGTTAATGTAGTCATGTTTCGTCCGTTACGTTTAAACCAATTTTTCACATGTAGTCGAGTGCATCAAGATTAGACCAATTTTGCTAATGTAGTCATGTCTCGTCTATCAATAATAGATTACTGGGGCTACAGCAGTTGTACCATGAAAGTAATAAGAATTGCGTTAAGAAAGAATTTATACTACGGCACATACAGCAGTTGTACTGTAAAAGTTTTAAGAATTGCGCCAAGAAAGTATCGCCTCAGTTTCATCTATAGCCGTAGTAAAAAGGTTCACCTCCTATATGAATACAACAGTAGTTAGAGAGAGTGCCAATGTTAACCTCCTTGAATATGAACCTCCTGGAGGTTCATATTCTATAACTCATAACCTGGAGGTTCAGTTCTAGGCAAGGGATATTTTGTTTCTTTTACTCCTTCTTGGAATTTAAAATGTCAGTTTTGTCAGGTACCTCATTAACAAAATTGATCAGATGTTCGACGAGATATATCGTAGAGGCCATTTGTAGGGTTAATTATAAACAAACCGCTTCCTGTTCAAACATAATACAAGTAAAACAATACTATTTCAACAAAATCTTACAAAGGAATTCAAAAAATCCGCACACATAGTCACGCATTGTCAAACATCGACTATAAAAAATCATTTGTCTACACTACATTTCAAGCAAATTAGACCACACTCGCGAATTTCAAAGAATTCTAAAGCTGGTTAGTGCAGCTAGTGGGGCTATGCAAATGTTTGCTCTCGAAGCTGAATTTATCATAAACATTATCCCCTTTTCCCAATCTTTAAGCAAATATTTCCGCGCACTGCCTGGAAAACTGTTACCCAGAGACCTATGTCGGAAAGAGTGGTGATTACCGAATCATTAGACATGAAGCCTTTAATTAATGGAAATGCGACTCATTAGGTTTAGTGACTTTATAACATATATTATTTCGCTTTTGCGAATTCATTTGAGTGTGATGCGAACAGATGAAACCCTCAGGCGGTATAGTTTAATTCGAACGTTGGTGTTCACTGGTTTAGAATTAAATTGGAGAATAGTTGGTCTTACATTTTAAGATTAAATATATTTTTATTTCTTAACTAGAATAAATGGGCAACATAATTTATTTATTTTAGTCAAACTTAATTTATATATTTTTTAAAACTTGATGGCACGTGAACACTGGCTGATTATAAACCTTTTCCCACCATAATCTGTCAACTTGCCTTGCTTCCGCATGGGGTTTTTTAAGCAATATAAGTCCCTGTACACACTTCCAGTTTTTCAACGTGCGGCGCCACTGTGGTACTGAACCCAACTATGCACACATAACCGTGAATTGACGCACGAACTCATTTCGCGCCATTTGCGATAGATATTATATCGAAGAAAACGTGTTTATTTTGCTTACTTGGTGTAAAAAAAGTATATTTTGAGAGAAAATAGACGTTACTGGATACCACCATTTATTAATTATTATTTATATTCAATTTGTTTATGAAAACAAGGTACTTCAGAACGAGCCTCATATGCGGCGACGTGGGGAACTGCGGAACAAATTGCACGCAAGTTGGACGTGCGTCGCCCCAGCGACGCTGGAAGCAAGTGTGCACTGCTAAATTGGATCTAATGTATCTCCGATCGCACTAGCGTTGCGGCAACGGCGCCGCACGTCGTTAAACCGGATGTGTCCACCGGGCCTAATTCTGAAACACTATTATTGGAAAACTTAATGTTTGATCAAAGCTGGTAAAACAATAAGCAGCGTACGGCAATCGTTCTAAATTCAATGTTGTTTCCATGGCGATTTCGAATGAAATGTTCATTGATACTTCGTATCTCGTTTACCTCGTGACATCACACTTCCAATGAAAGCAATTTGAAACTCCACCTACTCGTGACGTCACACAACCCATCAAAACTTTAATAGCCACGGAAAACTTATCAGAAACAAGGGTTGTATATAGTAGGATGTTGTTTGGCAAGTCGTGGATTTTTTTTAGTTAACGTCGTACTCGAGCAACACAACGGGCTATTAACGACGGTCCGGGATCAGTCCCTTAATGGAAAGATTCGAGGACAACACCTCGTAATTTTGAACCACGGTCAGATGACGAAGCAACACCTGAGCTGGCACCCCACTCTCCAAACTTCCACGCCAACCCAAGGCAGGTCGTGGAATCCCGGCTGGAAGAGTAAAGGACTAACAACGGAGGGTTGCTTGTTCGATCCGAATCCAAACAAAGACCGTCCTGAACAAAGGGGGCTTGTGAGCGTTAAATATGTTGTGGCCTCAAATGTCCTTACGTCGGCATGATGTGGAGTGGGGTGCCAACTCAGATGGGACCTCGTTATATGACCGTGGTCCAGAATTATTTGGTGTTGTTCTATGATCTTTCCTTTCGGGTGTTGTGGCAGACCGTCGTTAAATACTATTTTCACTCATGGCAACAAGCAGTCTGTGTTACAGGCTTGGGATAGCGTTCGCCAGACGTAAACTCGGCCGGAAGTGGGAAACAATGTGAAACAAGACTCATCGGACCAAATTATTGTCTTCCATTGCTGCATAGTCCAGGCTTTATGAATAAAACACCACTTTTTCCTGTTACAGGCATCGGATTGCAAGTCGTGGATTTTTTTTAGTTAACGTCGTACTCGAGCAACACAACGGGCTATTCACGACGGTCCGGGATCAGTCCCTTAATGGAAAGATTCGAGGACAACACCTCGTAATTTTGAACCACGGTCAGATGACGAAGCAACACCTGAGCTGGCACCCCACTCTCCAAACTTCCACGCCAACCCAAGGCAGGTCGTGGAATCCCGGCTGGAAGAGTAAAGGACTAACAACGGAGGGTTGCTTGTTCGATCCGAATCCAAACAAAGACCGTCCTGAACAAAGGGGGCTTGTGAGAGTTAAATATGTTGTGGCCTCAAATGTCCTTACGTCGGCATGATGTGGAGTGGGGTGCCAACTCAGATGGGACCTCGTTATATGACCGTGGTCCAGAATTATTTGGTGTTGTTCTATGATCTTTCCCTTCGGGGGTTGTGCCAGACAGTCGTTAAATACTATTTTCACTCATGGCAACAAGCAGTCTGTGTTACAGGCTTGGGATAGCGTTCGCCAGACGTAAACTCGGCCGGAAGTGGGAAACAATGTGAAACAAGACTCATCCGACCAAATTACTGGCTTCCATTGCTGCATAGTCCAGGCTTTATGAATAAAACACCACTTTTTCCTGTTACAGGCATTAGCATCACTGATGAATGGTTTTTGAATTGCAGCTTGGCCATAAATACCTTGCTTATCGAGCTCCATTCTTATTGTTTTAGTTTGTGAACACGACATTCATTTCAGCAGTAACTTTTGCAGCTGTGGTCTTCTTATTTTTAGTCACAATCCTCCTTAATGATAGTCTGTCACGATCACTCAACACACACTTTCGCCGGGATTGATCTGGGATGATTTCCAATAGTCCGTTGTTGTGCTCTAGCTGTACGGTAATTCAACTACTTACCTTTAACATGGCCTGTTTTGGCGTCTAGAAACAAGTAGGTCACAACCCGAGAACCTTGTAATTCTGAGTTTTCAAATCATTTTTAGTAATAGTAATTACAAGGTGTGTATAGTAAAGGTTATCTATGTTTCATATAGTACGTTGAAAGTGCTGATAGACTAACGTAGGCATATCCATTTATCGTTTTACATCTCGTCATCTGAGAGTGGTTCAAAATTACGAGGTGTTGTCATCGAATCTTTCCCTCAGGGGATTTATCCCGGACCGTCGTCATTAGCCTTTTGTGCTGCTCTAGTACGACGTTAATTACCAATTACCATCCTCTTACAAGTACCCTACTAGATGCGAAATGCTAAATAAGTATCATGCACTCATATTTTTTCTTCATTATGGCATTATTGAAATATTAGCCCCTTCAGTAAATCCAAAAAGGTTTACTAAATGCAAAAATTAAAAAGTATGTAGGTAGATAGTTAATTATCGTCGCACTTATCGCGTAATTATCGTATGGAGCGACGTAAAGTTCTGGTCTATATATTTAATTACAGTACACAAAATGATTTAAAACCTAAATTACATGAGAAATATTGAAATAGTTTTGCTTAAAATGCTTATAGCAGATTTTTGTTACATATAAATACCAACATAAAATTAGGCACTAATTTTCAGGGGTTGCTACTTCGGAAGCTAATAACAAAACGGTGGGTTACCATAATAGGCAACACATGTGAAAGTACCCTCTAATGCATACCTATCTTAATTCCATTCGGAATCGTTACGTGATAACTGGATAAATGCTTGGATGATTGTAAAAAGTATTTTCTGGAATGCCTCATAACGATATTGTTGATTTAAATAGTTAATGGTTGCAATCTCATTTGAGCGAACAATGATCGGATTAGGTATTTTACAGCGTGAAAAACAAAACATACTCATAATACACGTTAATTGACATTTATTTCATCACAGGTAATTTAGAGATGCTGGGAACGTTGTTGGTACCTATGTATTTTTCAGATTGCAATTAGTTTAAATCTATAATACAGCTGTTCAATTTTTCAAGCGATTTGGCGCCAATTCATGTATACCGCAATCTTTTCATTTACAGCTTTCGAACCCTTAGAATTGGTAGCGAATTTTTACCTGGTAACTAAACATCTTCTGCAGTGGAATTTTATACAAGAGTCAAAATTCAATTCGTTCCCAAAGATAGTTTTTGTGGTAGTTTGATACAAGTCAACCAAATTTAAACCGGTCACATGGTTGGTAAATGACTTTCTCCGCAGCACCCTCCGCATAAACAAGAGAAATACATAATCCTCTCTGGCGTTGCCGTTAAGTGCTTCCATAATGTAGGCGAGACCCGAATTTCCCATGATGTACTTGACGGCCCACTGGTTTGATGCCGCTGCAAGATTAGAAGCATAAACTTGTCAGGTAGTCTGCAGGGGTGGGGATGTTTTTGATCCCCCCTAGAGTGAGGGTGGAGGAGAGTTACATGCCTCCCATGTCCGATGTCAGGTATCCGAAACGATAGGACACTGTATACTCTCTGTGAAGAGGGTGTGGCACCGGAACTTTGATCTCGTTTCGACGAAAATAGAAGACATAAAAGAAACCGTGTTCTGATAGTTTGTTGCAACAGAAGACGCTGCTGCGTAACTGCTTTTGATATACGAGTCGAGTAAATGTAATCTATTGATGGATGCTGTTTTGCTGATCTATACTGTCCCGTTTGATTTGTCTTCTGACAGAGTTTGTTCAGCTAGGTTGTAAATGTTGGAATACTGGGATTGGTCGCGCTGACCTATGCTCGATCCACGCAAGTAGAAATTTATGCACAAGTAAGTCAGTTCCATTTACATTCTTATACTTAACGGAACAGGAGCTTGAATACATTCTATACGGAACAGGAACATGAATTCATATTTTACCGAACAGGAGCATGAATACATTCTATACGGAACAGGAACATGAATTCATATTTTACCGAACAGGAGCATGAATACATTCTTTATGGAACAGGAGCATTAATTAATTCTTTACGGAACAGGAGCATGGATTCATTATTTACTGAACAGGAGCATGAATTCATTTTTTACGAAACAGGAACATGAACTTATTCTTAACGGCACAGGAGCAAGAAATCCTTCTTTACGGAACAAGGGCACGAATTCATTCTTTATGGAACAGGAGCATAAATTCATTGTTTACAGAATAGGAGCATGTATTTATTATTTACGGAACAGAAACATGAATTCATTCTATACGGAACAGCAGCATGAATTCATTCTTTATGGAACAGAAATATGAATTAATTATTTACGGAGCAGGAGCATGGATTCAATATTTACTGAACTGGAGCATGAATTCATTTTTAAGGAACAGGAGCATGAATTTATTCTTAACGGAACATGAGCAGAAAATCCTTCTTTATGGTACAGAAGCATGAATTCATTCTTTACGGAACATGTTCACGAACGTCTTGTTCGTGCACATGAGAACGAACAGTGAAATGTGAGAAAGTTGAGGCTCGTATAATATCGCACAAATGGTACTAATGATAAAAAGCGTGGGATACCAATATAGCCGTCAGTGCTAGAGAATTTGGTAGTGTCTAGTAGAAGGCATTATAAAATCCACACACACCAGGAATATTGAAATTATTGTTTAGGGTTTTTTATTTCTATTATTTTACGAAATAATTGGAAAATACAATTACTGTTTGTCTCATCGTGTTTGGTCTGGAAAAGAGCAACAAGAGGGGCAACTGTGAAGTAAATTTTGATTTAAATCGGATTAAATTTTGAATTTTATGGTGCAAGATCCTAAACAGGATAAGCTGCACCAGCCTTTGATATAAAAGGAAAGTGGATACACTTTAATGGTTCTGTTCCGTTGTACTATACTGCCGCGCACGCAAGTTTCGCTGTGCTATACTTATGCGAGATCTTGTTCCTGTTTGTGAGTGGTAGATTCAGGGGGGAAATTAAATTATTGTTTTGGGGTCTTCATTTGCATTATGTTATGACTTAATTATGAGCTTAAATTACCCAAAAAATATTATGTGCATCATCTTGTCTGACATAAAACGAGAAGAAAAAACGAGACCGTTGAAATACTGCTTTTGGTATAAGAGTGAAGTGAATACAAACTGATGGATGTTGCTTAGTTATCCCATACTGCCACACATGGTTTGAATTCTGAGAGATTTTGTTCCTGTTTTTTTGGAAGACGTAGAATGCGAGGAAAATTAAATCATTGTTTTGGGTCTTTATTTGTATTATTTTGTCTCTTAATTTAGATATTCTATCATTCGATATTTCATTCCCATTTGGTTTGCCTCGCAACTGAACTCCACAGGCAACGCCGTTATGGCCTCGAATTGGCTATTATCAACAACGCAAATCAAAACACGCTTGAATCGGAAAACTTGGAATTATTCCAATGGCATTAGGATGAAAAACGCTTGTGACGCCAGCGGTCGAAAATTGCAACATCCGTTCCTTCTTCTTTCGAGATAAAGGTGATGTCACATTCCGGAAAGACGAATGAAAGGTGAAGGAAACTAATATATTAATTTTAAAATCTTCTAGATTAGATTTTAAAATCCCGGCGATACTCCAAAATCGCAAAACATTATGACTACCCGTGTGTCAAATTCCATTATTGTAAGTGTCATAGATTCGTCTGCACATTGAGAACAGAGACGCAGAAAACACTTCCTTTTAAAAAAGTAGAGATACATGGAACTAATGACTGTATACACATGGATAAAATCTAAATAAATCTAAAATCGTGTCTGCTCACACATTTATCTGCCACATTTACAGTCTTCCTAGACATACTGTGAAACTTGATTGTTTTCAAAAGAGCATTAGCTATATGTTCCAATTCAATAGCCACTTACGCTCTTCGTGGAATAAGATCTAAGTTGATGGGAAAGAGAAAGCAGAGCTCATGAGACAATCATCCAAAAAGCTACGACAAGATAGAAATGAAACAACGATCCTGTTTATCATATGAAACTTGACTTGTTAAAAGAGAAACTAGAAACGCAATATGTGGGAGAATGCAATACACTTTTATTCAAGTAAACAACATCTGATGCCATTTGAAATTCCTCGAAATATTAATATTACACCACCTTTTCTTTGTCTTGTTTCTTGCAAATTGGGCTCTGTCAAGAAACCGTGTGTCGTATGCCATACGCACTTATTTGAGCTACAACTATGAAAATAAAAAAAGGAAAACCAGCAAGAAGAGAAGACAGAAGACTGCATACGATATTTCAATGATATTGAACCTCTGCGATATCGAACTTCATTTTGCCACGGCTCCAAATATTGGTTCGGAAAGACAGGATTATTACACTCTTTCATTTTTTGTTCGGAAATTTCGAGAGAATGCAAGCCCTTTCGTCAAAAATTCTTTCAAAACTCGATAGTAAGGTTCGTATTCCTAGAGTTCTTTCTAGTGTCAATATATATATATATCACACACACACACACACACACACACACACATCGCGCGCGCGCGCGCGCGCGCGAAATTCGTCAATAGTTTTATCTCCTCTAGCAATAAATATATGCCAATCTCATGCCTCGGGTGGATTTTCAATTTTTTTTAAATATTAAGGTCACATTTTTACACCAGACAACAATATTCTTGTGACTTCGTGTAGTATAAAGATATTCGAGGGAAAACATAGATCTTCATTGAAGAAATTTGATTTTAAACAAATCGCGTATCCTTGATCAGCCATCACACTGCAACTCTGTGGAGTACTTACCTAATAAGCTAATTATTTGTACAACTATATAAGATAATTGTTTGTACGGTTTAAGGCAAACTCCCATGGTCAATGGTAATAACGTACAACTTTTAAGGGATTTTTCTCTGTTTACGTTATTAAAATAATTTTCAATTGTTATTTCGGGCACATCGTCCTTAATAAGTCTTAATTGTTATTAGTAAAGCGCGGTTACCATAGGAACAAGTGACACTATGGGAAATAGAAGGTAATGGTAATGTTTAATTAACGTCGTAATAGAGCAACACAACTTTTTGTTGATGACGGTCTGGGATCAATACCCTAAGGGAAAGATCCCAGCAAAACACCATATAATTTGGAACCATGGTCAGATGACGAGGCAACACCTGAGCTGGCACCCCACTCTCAAACTTCCACACCAACGCAACGTGAAGACTTTCGGCCGCTACAGATTTAAGGTGCAGAAGCCGCCTCTACACAATACGCTTGCAAACTTCCATGGAGTTACCTGTATTCGAACCAGGAACTTTCCGACCTTAACCACCAGACTGGTTGATCGGCGGGGGATATAGAATGATTTCATTTAATCTCATAAGAAACGTCCCATAATTCCAATACTAGCTGTCTGAAGCATTCACAAGCATCTATCGGTTATGTAACATGAAGTCTTTCATGCGTGATTTTTCCAAACAATCGGTCGCCGACCAACCGGTATAGTGGTTAAGGTGTTAGCCTC
The DNA here is from genome assembly GCA_947359465.1 of Metellina segmentata. Taxonomy (NCBI): domain Eukaryota; kingdom Metazoa; phylum Arthropoda; class Arachnida; order Araneae; family Tetragnathidae; genus Metellina; species Metellina segmentata. The sequence goes on from OX375881.1 coordinate 104,199,370, forward strand.
AAGATCGGAAGGATCCTGGTTTGAATCCGGTTCAGTGCATGGATGTTTGTAAGCGTATTGTGTAGAGGCGGCTGAACACTTTAAATCTGTGCCGACCAACCGGTATAGTGGTTAAGGTGTTAGCCTCTAGATCGGAAGGTTCCTGGTTCGAATCCGGGTCCGGGCATGGATGTTTGTAAACGTATGGTGTAGAGGCGGCTGGTGCACCTTAAATCTGTCGTGGCAGAAAGTCCTCACGTTGGGTTGGCGTGGAAGTTTGGAGAGTGGGGTGCCAGCTCAGGTGTTGTTTCGTCATCTGACCGTGGTTCAAAATTACGAAGTGTTGTCCTCGGATCTTTCCCTTAAGGGACTGATCCCGGACCGTCGTCAATAGCCCGTTGTGTTGCTCTAGTACGACGTTAACTAAAAAATTACCAATTATTACCTTTAAATCTGTCGCGGCCGAAAGTCTTCACGTTGGGTTGCTGTGGAAGTTTGGAGAGTGGGGTGCCAGCTAAGGTGTTGCCTCGTCATCTGACAGTGGTTTAAAATGACGTGAGGTGTCCTTTGATATTTCCCTTATAGGATTGATTCCGGTAATTGGTAATTTGGTAATTTTAGTTAACGTCGTAATAGAGCAACACAACGGGCTATTGACGACGGTCCGGGATCAGTCCCTTCAGGGAAAGATCCGAGGACAACACCTCGTAATTTTGAACCACGGTCAGATGACGAAACAACACCTGAGCTGGCACCCCACTCTCCAAACTTCCACGCCAACCCAACGTGAGGACTTTCGGCCACGACAGATTTAAGGTGCACCAGCCGCCTCTACACCATACGCTTACAAACATCCATGCCCGAACCCGGATTCGAACCAGCAACCTTCCCATCTAGAGAGGATTGATTCCGGACCATCGCCAATAACCCCTTGTGTTACTCTAGAACGACGTTGATTAAAAAATTACTAGTTCACTTGTGATTTCTGACCAGTTTTGTGTTGCTTCGTCATCTGACCGTGGTTCAAAATTACGAGGTGTTGTCCTCGGATTTTTCCCTTAAGGGACTGATCCCGGACCGTCATCAATAGCCCGTTGTGTTGCTCTAGTACGACGTTAACTAAAAATTACCAATTATCTAGCCAGTTTTGATAATTTTCTATCGGTACCTCTTCATAATCTCTATTAATAAATAGATGAGATTTAATGGTTATTTCTGTTGTTGGTGTGGAAAAACGTGTTAAATCCCGCACTACTCGGTAATTTTTTTTTTTGGTAATTTTTAGTTAACGTCGTACTAGAGCAACACAACGGGCTATTGACGACGGTCCGGGATCAGTCCCTTAAGGGAAAGATCCGAGGACAACGCCTCGTAATTTTGAACCACGGTCAGATGACGAAGCAACACCTGAGCTGGCACCCCACTCTCCAAACTTCCACGCCAACCCAACGTGAGGACTTTCGGCCACGAGAGATTTAAGGTGCACCAGCCGCCTCTACACCATACGCTTACAAACATCCATGCCCGGACCCGGATTCGAACCAGGAACCTTCCGATCTAGAGGCTAACACCTTAACCACTATACCGGTTGGTCGGCCCCGCACTACTCGGAAATCCCATGACGCTCTTGTGGTGAAAAATAAGAAGCGGCTCAATCCCATGATAGTACTTTACGCAAGTCCAACTTGATTGGCTAGTTTCACGGGCTTGGCTTCACTTGTATATCTCGCCAGTCTGATTGTTGCAGTAACCCTTTTGATTTTGATCTCGCCAACTTATCCTAAGGGTACTTATAATTTTAAAGAGCTTCTTTTCGGAAAGCAACGATGGCCTAATGGCTAAAGTCACCTGACTTCAGATTGACGTAGACAGTGGAGGATGTCTTTACGAGTTCGAATCCCGCAGGCGGAAAAAGTTTTAGATCTTACAAATAATTTAAAAAAAATTCCAATTTAATTCCTTTTGAGTCTAAATTACTTTTCCTAATTTTTAATACCCTTTTTATATTTTTCCAAGCTTCCGTTGATTTTACATAAATAATCTAAGAACCACTCCTGAACTCACTACCAGCTGATGGTAGTGATATTTTTCCGCCCCTCTGCCGTCCCCTTTGCTTTAGGATGATGGTGTCGTATCCACCCCCTGGCTTAGGACCATTCTGATGTAACAAAAAGCATACATAAAACACTAACTTATATAATTATTAACTTATATAATAAAAGGATACAATTTTCGATGATGATGAATGAAATCATGTTACACACCTTATTTCCTTTTTTCTATAGCCCCCCCCCCTCTTGATTATACAGCAGATCTGAATTTAAAGTTACCGAGTCAACTAAAATATATAACTAAACAGCAGCAAATAAATTTATCCTCACATAAATTTCGAAGTACGCCAAAGGAAGAGATAAATTGCCTACAGAAAAATTCTGATGACATACGTATCTAGGTCATGTGATCCGATTAGCCAATCAAGTTGGACTTGCGTAAAGTACTATCATGGGATTGAGGCGCTTGTGAAAAATATCTGTCCAAGTATGATTCGTTAAGACTCCGGAGGAGATAGGCAGCTGACTTCACTTTTGACTGTAGAAACACAACGGGGTATGCAAGCTAAAGAAACATAATACATTTTTAAGATCTATATGCAAGTAATCCATCTCACAAAAACATACAACAATTTAACGTAAATATGTAGGTTAACTTTGTTATTTAATGTCCTCATTAGAGTACCCCATTAAAGTTATGTCCACCTCTCAGATCCACAATGCATGTTGAACAATTTTGGTCAATCCATCTGGTACTTCTTTAGCTGTGTACTTGCTTCATAAACGCGATGTTCACTATTCATTTCCCATAGACCATGGGCCGGACAACCGGTATAGTAGTTAAGTTGTTAGCCTCTAGATCGGAAGGTTCCTGGTTCGAATCCGGGCCCGGGCTTGGATGTTTGTAAACGTATGGAGTAGAGGCGGCTGGTGCACCTTAAATCTGTCGTGGCCGAAAGTCCTCACGTTGGGTTGGCGTGGAAGTTTGGAGAGTGGGGTGCCAGCTCAGGTGTTGCTTCGTCATCTGACCGTGGTTCAAAATTACGAGGTGTTGTCCTCGGATCTTTCCCTTAAGGGACTGATCCCGGACCGTCGTCAATAGCCCGTTGTGTTGCTCTAGTACGACGTTAACTAAAATTACCATTACCATTACCCATGGACCATGGAATCCCAGATGGAATAATTATAATTCCAATCTAACCCAAAATCCGTCGTGTACAAAGAGGGTGGTTTCACGTTAAATCCGACGGTATCTCACGGTCTAGTATCAAGGTGGTAACCCCTGGATCGGAAGATTCCTGGTTCGAATCCTGGTTCGGGCATTGATGTTTAAAAGTGTATGGTGTACATGCGGCTGGTGCACCTTAAATCTGTCGTGGCCGAAAGTCCGCTTATACGGTTGGTGTGGAAGTTTGGAGAGTGTGGTGTTAGCTCAGGAGTTACCTCGTCAGCTGACGGTGGTTGAAAATTACGAGGTGTTGTCCTAGGATCTTTCCTTTAAAGGATTGATCCTGGACCGTCGTCAATAGCCCGGTGTGTTGCTCCAATACGACGTTAACTAAAAAAATTACCAAATTACCCGAACCGTCGTCAACTGTCCGTTCTATTGCTCTAGTACGACGTTAATTCAAAATTACCATTACCGACGGTGTGTCAAATGTCCTCACAATGACGTGGTGTGGAAGTTCGGAGAGTGGAGCACCAACTTAGGTGTGACCTCGTCAGCTGACCGTGATTGAAAATTACGAGGTGCTGTCCTCGGATCTTTCCTTTAAAGGATTGGTCCCGGACCGTTGTCAATAGCACGGTGTGTTGCTCCAGCATGACGTTAACTAAAAAATTACCAAATTACTCGAACCGTCGTCAACAGCCCGTTGTGTTGCTCTAGTACGACGTTAATTCAAAATTACCATTACCATTACCGACGGTGTCTCAAATGTCCTCACAGTGACGTGGTGTGGAAGTTCGGAGAGTGGAGCACCAACTTAGGTGTGACCTCGTTCTCAAAATTACGGAGTTTCATTCTCGGATCTTTTCACTCGGGTTTGTCCCCTGGCCAATAGTCCAACGTGTTGCTCCAGTGCGACGTTAATTAAAGTACCTACCCACACCAGTAGTTTGCACATGCCAACGCAGTCCTCTCACGGTTCGTGCAATCGATTTAGCTAGGGAAGCACTCGATTCATCCCTATTCCCCAGCGAAGGGTGGAGGTCGAACGTCTGATGAATCGAGAATCTCGCCACTGGTGACCACTCCACTGCAGTGGAATGCCTGATGGCCATGAATGCATGGCCGGGTCTCCAATACCCCTTCATGAATGGGGGAGATAATTAGGAGACCAATCCCTGGGTGCGTCCTACCTCTGTGTGTGTTTGGGTATATCATCTAATTAAACAACGTCCGCTACTGGGGCAGTCTAAGTCCCCTGGCAACGTTGCTGGTTTGTTGTGGGTTCGTATTTCGTGGCGTTTTAGTCACACTGGGTCATTTGGATTTTTTTGGGAGAGTTGCGTTTATTAGTGTCTTCAACCTATACAGATTGTTTGTGTTAATAAGAAGAATTAGATTGCGTGTTTTGATTCATATTATTGAAATGCACGGGGCTTTAGACTTTAGCTACTTTGGTAATTTTAGTTAACGTCGTACTAGAGCAGCACAACGGGCTATTGACGACGGTCCGGAATCAGTCCCTTAAGGGAATTGATTCGAGTTATTGATCGAGTGTCCTCGATAATTCGAGGACAACACCTCGTAATTTTGAACAACGGTCAGATGACGAAGCAACACCTGAGCTGGCACCCCACTCTCCAAATTTCCACGCCAACAAATTCGAAGGGAAGCATCCGTGAACAACACTTGGGTTGGTGTGGAAGTTTAGAGCGTGGGGTGCTAGCTCAGGTGTAACCTTGTCATCTGACCGTGGTTCAAAATTACGAGGTGATGCCCTCGGATCTTTCCCTTGAGGGATTGATCCCAGACCGTCGTCAATAGCCCGTTGTGTTGCTCTTGTACGATGTTAACTAATAATTACAATTGCCGTGAACACCACGTAACTTTGAACCACGGTCAGATGACGAGGCAACACCTGAGCAGGAACGCAAGTTCCACACTTCCATAGCACTCCAACGTGAGGGCATTGCTTTCCGGATTATCTCTTCTGATGGTTGTCTCGTCGATGAATCTAGTCTTTATAACAACTGACTAGACCTTGAAGGACTCGTCATTAGAAAATGATTGGTAAGGTAATGTAATTTTAATTACCGTTGTAATGGAGCAACTCAACGGGATATTGAAGACGATCCGAGATCAATCCCCTAAGGAAAGGTTCCAAGCTCAATCCCCTAAAGAAAAGACCCGAGATCAATCCTCTAAAGAAAGGATCCGAGATCAATCCCCCAAAGAAAAGATCTGAGATTATTCCAATAAAGAAAAGATCCGAGAACAACACCACATCATTATAAACCACGGTCAGATGACGAGGCAAAACCTTAGCTGACACTACACTCTCCGAACTTCCACACCAACCCAATGTGAGGACTTTCGACCACGGCAGATTTAAGGTGTCCCAGCCGCCTCTACACCATACGCTTACAAACATCCAGCCGACCAACCGGTATAGTGGTTAAGGTGTTAGCCTATAGATCGGAAGGTTACTGGTTCGAATCCGGGACCGGTCAAGGATGTTTGTAAGCGTATGGTGTAGAGGTGGCTGGAGCATCTACAATCTGTCCTCACGTTGGGTTGGTTTGGAAGTTTGGAGAGTGGGGTGCCAGCTCAGATGTTGCCTTGTCATCCGACTGTGGTTCAAAATTACGAAGTGCTGTCCTGGCGTCATTCCCTTAAGAGATCGATCCCTTACCGTTGTATTGCTCAAGTACGACAATTTAAAATTACCAATTACCTTACAAACATCCATGCGCTGACCCGGATTCGAACCAGAAACCTTCTGATCTGCAAGATAACACCTTAACCACTGGACCCAGTTGGTTGACGTCTTGTAAAGTAATTGGTAGTTTTTAGTTAACGTCGTACTAGAGCAACACAACGAGCTATTGTCGACGGTCCGGGATGAATCCTTTAAGGTTAAGATTCGAGAACAAAACCTCGAAATTTTGAACCACGGTGAGATAACGAAACATCACCTGAGCTGGTCCGAGCTGGTCGAATCCGGGTGCGGGCATGGATGTTTGTAAACGTATGGTGTAGAAGCGGCTAGTGCACCTTAAATCTGTCGTGGCCGAAAGTCCTCACGTTGGGTTGGTTTGGAAAATTGGAGAGTGGGGTGCCAGCTCAGGTGTTGCTTCGTCATCTGACCGTGGTTCAAAATTACGAGGTCTTGTCCTCGAATCTTTCCCTTAAGGGACTAATCCCGGACCGTCGTCAATAGCCCGTTGTGTTGCTCTAGTACGACGTTAACTAAAATTACCAATTACCATTACCAAGTAATTTTGATCTACGGTCATATAAATGGCGTCTTTTAAAAAGGGAATATAATTATAAACATGCGATAAATATTTATATTGATTGGTGTAGTGAACATCTGTGATGATTCTGTAGTCGCTCTTTTTCTGTTCAGTCTTCTTCAAATTTCCGACGACGGCCATTTTGTAGTCTTATGAAAGATTCACTGATTCGGTGGTCCATTAACCAGAAAGATATTAATGAATTTGTTGTTGTCGTATGTTCTTTTAGGATACATATGAAAGCAAGGGATGAACCGAAACATTCAAGACAAGTACAGAAGAAGAATATTTTTTATTATTACAAACGATGATCCCAGCAAAGAACAGAAGGGGTGCGCTGCTTTCCTTTCAAGACGGGAATCCATTCCAGGCGAAGTCCGACTTCTTTTCCCAATTTTCACATCCATGCCTTATCCGGGATTCGAACCCGGGACCACTCGGTGACAGCCGAGGATCATAACCACCATACTGGCTGGGCGGAGGAAATTAATGAATTTAAAATTAAGATATATTTATAGAGGCTGGTTGCAGAGAATACAGAAATGTTTTAAAAGGACTGGGTAATTCACACTTAAGAATTAATGGACAGATAAAATAATGTCCAAGTAAAGCGTCCTCATGAGGCCTCTCCTCTGCTCACACTCAATCCAACCATTAGATTCTTCACAGCACCCTTTCGAGTGTAGTCGCAAAAATTGTCAGCTGTTTTCGAAGCTTTAAAATTCCTTGGGGTTGGACTGCCCATGGTATTTCTCAATCTGGCTTCAAAAAGAAATTCCCCACTGCTTCCAATAATGATCTTTTATCACCTAATGGATGCCATCTAAATCAAGTAAAACACTCACACAAAGCGGAAAGGAATCTTTACAAAGCTCCACTTTTAACAAGCAAGAGACCATTAAATTTCTTTTTTCGATCGACATCTTTGACACCTTACTTTTTACTTATCAAATGAAAGATGCGAGGGGGTAGGCATGCGGTAGAGTCGTATCCAATACCATCTCACCTTCCCCAGAATGCCCGGTTGTGCGCCTTAGGGTGGGGAACGTGCACGAAGTCATCCCCCTTTGGACGCCATGCCCATGGAAAGTGAGGCCTGTCACTAGCAGCGTCATTTTAAATAGTGGACACCTACCGGAGGACGATTCTGACTTCCAAATCGCCTGCTTGACACCGCGTTCGTTTTTATCGGGGTCGATTTCAAGCGAGGTGGGGCGTTTCGAAGACGGGAGAGAATTCCCGAGGAAAGAATGAAAGATTAATAGAATCGATCAAACACCTGAGGCCCGTTTGCTATTTATTTAATGCGGGAGATATGTTCGTGTTTTGCGTACACGGATGGGGTGGTAAATGGAAACTCTGTATTCATTGGCCGGTCGATTTTTGGAAGGTGGTAGAGTTCATTCGCACTGAAGCAATAAATACAGTGGACTGTTCAGTTCGCGAAATGGTAATGGTAATTTTAGTTAACGTCGTACTAGAGCAGCACAAAGGGCTATTGACGACGGTCCGGGATCAGTCCCTTAAGGGAAAGATCCGAGGACAACACCTCGTAATTTTGAACCACGGTCACATGACGAAGCAACACCTGAGCTGGCACCCCACTCTACAAATTTCCACACCAACCCAACGTGAGGACTTTCGGCCATGACAGATTTAAGGTGCACCAGCCGCCTCTACACCATACGCTTACAATCATCCATTCCCGGACCCGGATTCGAACCAGGAACCTTCCCATCTAGAGGCGGTGTTGTCCTCGGATCTTTGCCTTAAGGGACTGATCCCGGACCGTCGTCAATAGCCCGTTGTGTTGCTCTAGTACGACGTTAACTAAAAATTACTATTACCATTACCGACCAACCGGTATAGTGGTTAAGAAGTTAGACTCTAGATCGAAAGGTTCCTGGTTCGAATCCGGGTCCTGGCATGGATGTTTGTAAGCGTATGGTGTAGAGGCGGCTGGTGCACCTTAAATCTGTCGTGGCCGAAAGTCCTCACTTTGGGTTGGTGTGGAAGTTTGGAGAGTGGGGTGCCAGCTCATGTGTTGCTTCGTCATTTGACCGTGGTTCAAAATTACGAAGTATTAAGCCTTAAGGGACTGCTCCCGGACCGTCGTCAATAGCCTGTTGTGTTGCTCTAATACGACGGTAACTAAAAATTACCAATTACCAATTACCTTCCAACCAATTTACAGTGCCCTTCATGCAACTGAGAGTAATCTATATTATTTCCTTCAATATTTCGTTTCTGATATGGATTTATTTTCGATTAGTATGTAAGTACTTCAATGTAATGGTATTGGTAATTTTAGTTAACGTCGTACTAGAGCAACACAACGGGCTAAACTTCAATGGAAAAAAAACAACCACGTTAATATTATGTGTGTGCATTGATGTACAATAACACTGCATACAATAATACTGCAGTAATTCGGAGGACAGTCCTTCTTAGTAAGGGGCTGTTTTTTCTGATTAGGACTCTCACCTATTACCTTTATGCACATAGTACCATGAACGCTGACGTGTTCCTCAACGTTCTGGATAATAACTCGGCCTTGCCTACATTATGGTAATACTACGGCTTGATGGTTGTTTATTCCAACAGGTTAGACCTCCATATCATGCTTCAAAACGTGTGTCGAACTGGTTTCGTGGAAATGGGGTGAATTTGCTTGACTGGCCTGTACAGTGCACCGATCTTAATCCGGTGGAGCATTTGTTGGACAAACTAGAGTAACGAGTACAACACAGGCAAGCACAGCCATCTTCACAATAATCTCTTCTCACTATCTTTCAAGAGGAATCTCGAGTTATTCCTGCCGAGACTTTCAGGGAGCTTGGGGGAAGGCTGCCTCGACGTGTTGCAGCTGTAATGCAAGCAAAAGGAGGGCATAACCGTTACTAAATAGAATAATAAAGCACCTTTATGAAATATATGGTGTCCAAATGGTGTATATATAGATCCAACACCATTGTAGATCTTTCCCTCTATTTTTCAGGTGTTAGCCTCTAGATCGGAAGGTTCCTGGTTCGAATCCGGGTACAGGCATGGATGTTTGTAAACGTATGGTGTAGAGGCGGCTGGTGCACCTTAAATTTGTCGTGGCCGAAAGTCCTCTCGTTGGGTTGGCGTGGAAGTTTGGAGAGTGGGGTGCCAGCTCAGGTGTTGCTTCGTCATCTGACCGTGGTTCAAAATTACGAGGTGTTGTCCTCGGATCTTTTCCTTAAGGGACTGATACCGGACCGTCGTCAATAGCCCGTTGTGTTGCTCTAGTACGACGTTTTTATTAATTAAACAAAAAAATTACCAAATTACCCTCTATTTTTCAACCACACAGCGCTCAAGTATTGTCTGGTGTGCTGTGGAAATTTAGAGAAATGGGTGCCAGCTCAGGTGTTGAATACATATTCTGACCTTGTTTCAAATTTGAGAGCTGTCCTTGGATCTTTCACATCGGAATTGATCCCAGACCGTCAACAATAACCCAGTGCGGTTTAAATTGCCTAACTGCCTACCTTAGCCTGTTTATTGTGACCAAGAGAGTATACTCTAACGAAGAGGTTAATACACACACACACACACACACACACACACGTGCCCTAAAGAGCAATTCTATCTAAAAACATTTTCACCTATCACATTTACCCATACCCTTTAAATTTATTTTCATTTTTTAAATGCCGACTTGTGAGTAGAGTATTTCAGACTGTGTGTTTTTTTTTCAGATTTGAAGTTATGAAAATTACTTTTTAGATAAAACTATAAGTACCATACCTTCCATTTTACTCCCATATTACTCAGGCTTCTTTTTCAGAAAGATTTTACCAGTGTATTTCTTAATATTTTTCTAGTATATTTTTTTAATGCATTACAAATACTAGTAATAAATGAATATGAATAAGTTTCAGTTTGTTGTGTTGATTGAATTTCCCCTTATAAGTATATCACCATAAAATAAATTATTATTCGTTAAACATATATAAAAAATATATGCAACTTTTGAGGTAAAAACATAACTTTTAAAATATGTATTTTTTGGAAGTTGATATTTTTTTTTGATTATTTAAATTTAATAAGTAGTCTACGTCATACCGAAGTGCTTTTTCTATCTCTAATTTAACTATATTTGTTTATGTATCTTTTTTTGTGTTGTCGGAATCATGTTTATGTTCTCTGAAATTGTATATTTTCTGTGGAGAAAGAATTAAATAAATAATTAGACATGCTAACAAAAACTATCAAAACTATTTACATTTTATTTATTACTCATACGAAAATATCATGTGACCAGTATTTAAATAATTGTAATTTACTAATCCTGAATAAGGCAAATGCATGTTAATGTAATTGTATTTTTAAACATAAGCTCAAAGTCATTATTATTTTACAGGTAACAATCGTTATCTTTCTTTGATTATCTTACTCTCGAGAAATTATACCGTTTTCCATCAATAACAAAATAATTCCTTGAAGAATTATACAAAAGTGTGAGCGAATAACACCAATTAATGTAATTATTTACTGTGCGTCAGTAAAACGTTTTATCTTTGATGATGAATATTTATTCAATATCTAACGTCATGTTTTGCATAACAAATTTTGTTTGCTGTGATAAATCGAATCAAAATCCAACAGGGATTTCTTCACAACACTCCAATGATTATTATCTTTTTTCATTATAAACACAGACATCTGAGTTCCTCAGCAAATAGACCCCAGTTACAAAGAAATAATTAGCATATAATTAGCTCTTCAAACTTACGCTAATAAGCACTACCAAGAAATACTACTTACTTTTACTTAATCTTTATTAAAATATTATCGTCGAAGTTTTACTAGGATTTCCTTGTGTTCAACAGATACACGGTTATATTATTATTTTTCTGGGCCAATTTAATTCACGAGCTTCCCTAAGTAAGATAGTTTTGATCCGCAGAATTATGAATGCCTACATAACAAGCTGACAGCTTGTCTGGAAATTGTAAAAGCGAAAGCTTCCTTTTAGATTTAAACTTACTTTTCCCTAAAGAACGAACTCGGGCATACATTCTCGCAAAAAAGACGAGGATAAAAAAAAACATATTTCTCCTTTGCCCTTCATTAGTTAGAAGGGTAAACAAAATCAAGGGGGAAAACAAAGGCTGCGTCCATATTCTTTGTTTTTGTATCAATTTTTATTCGAACTGAACCTAATCGGATCCTATCTCGCGGGGGATTATGGGGCGGGACATTTCCGCGACGGGAACATGCATTCTACCAAATTGGTCCCCGTTCCTGCGTTTGCTTTTGCGCTTGTTTGTCTTCCTTTTTGGATGGGGCCTCCGAAGTAATTGTGAGGTGGACAACTTTCTTGTTTGAAGTTGTTTGAGGTTGTTTTTGTTTCTCGTCTCATCGGGGAGCTCCCGTGAAGCTGCTAAAAGGGTGTCAGTTATTTGGAAGGGATTAATCGGACAAAAACACGGGGTCGTCTCTGTCCGGTGGAATGGATTCGGACTATTTTTTTTTCGGGGGGGGGGGGGGGCATGGATTAGAATGTGATGCGTGGTCAAAGTCGTCTTGGATTGTTTTTGTAGGAAGGGGAACCTGCGTGAATGATTGATGGGGCTGTGGCGAATTGGAATTGCTAGATTTTTCTCGTTAATTTTAATTGGTTAACTTCACCTGAGGCTGTGAATGAATCTTTGATTTGACCATTGCACAAGAGAGTTTCCTATTACCGAATGAGAGTTACTTATTGGCATGCATTTAATCAACGCCGCAGTGGAGCACATACCACAATGGCCTATTGAATTACTTATTGGAGGCAATCTTTTGGTAAGTAGGTATATTTAATTAACAACGCAGTGGAGCAACATATCGTGCTGTTAACGACGGTCCGGGATCAAATCCGAAGGGAAATATCCGAGGGCAACTTAACATAATTTTTAACGACGGTAAGATGACGATGTCACGCTTGAGCTCGAGCCCCACTTTCCAAATTTCTACACCACACCAGTCTGAGGACATTTGTTGCCATGGAAGATTTAACATACACTAGCCCCTTTGTACATGCCGGTCTTTAGTTGGATTCCAACTCGCAACCCACCAGTTTCTAATCCGTAACTCTTTCAACTGGCCTACCGAGGCCCGACAATATTTCGGAGGCAAGTTTTAAATTGGTACTGGCCTGAAAATTAGAGCAGATTCTATTACTTCGTTTAAGTATTTCTATCTTTTGTTTCAATACAAAATTCCATGTGTTTGTATAATCTTTTACTTAACATTGTTTGGCTTAGCTTGGCCATATATTATCCCCTTGTGATATAAAAAACCCCAATCAAACATCTAATTTATTTATAGAGTATGCTCAACTATTTTGGACAAACAATTAAAAATTCAACCAAAAGGATTCCTTATTATATTTTTAAAAAATTTGTTGATTTTAAAAATCTATATATATAATAATCTTACGTGGCACGCAAAAAAGACCAGCTCGCCAGAACAATGACCTGGATTCGTATTTGGCCGAGTATCACTCAACACATCTACCTCGAAGCCCGAATAGAATTACGTCGTCCTCTGTGTTGAACTGCCTGTTAAGTCTGGTGGTCAGTAAAGAGTCGATGGACCCCAATTAAGTTGCGCTAAACCATAACCGATATCTATGGTCGTTTGTATTTACTAGTGCAAGGGCCATATTTGACCAAGCGGAACCAAATACAACAAAATTTGTCAAGTAAATGGACGATTGCCAAAACCGTTCAAAGAGCCCACAGTGACATCTATCCTGAAACAGATATGACGACAACAACATCAGAAGACCTAAGTACACCCATGATATGTTACAGGGATCGTACTTTGGCCCGCCTACAACCTAATTTACAAGAACAGACGTCTAGCCCATAGAGGCGTTTGCCACAGACCTATTGAAAATAGATAGACGAGGCAAACTATACTTAGCATTTTCAATACCGATTCCTTTAGTAAAACAAGCACTCTTTCCCTGGCCATCACCGAATTGCGCGAACAAGAGACAGGCGCAATCAACCGGGAGAGAAACATACAAACATTCCCATTAACAGCTTGTCAGAAACACGTGTCATTTACTTAATGAAAGTTGGGAAGGAGCACTTTCAAAATGATCCCGTAATTGGGAAACACCAGCCCCGCTGAACGATGACCCGGACTTCGTCTTGGGCCTCGGTTTCACTCAACATACCTACCAGCACTCGGAGCACGAATTGAATTATGTCGTCCGCCACCACCCCTTCCGTAAGAGGAGGTGCCGTAATAAAGACCACAGTCCGTAAAATGCTCCATCTCGGTTGTCAGTGCAGTGGATAGGTAGAGGAGTTGGAGGACCCGTAAATGAAATTAACGGAGGGAATTTTATCGCGAGGAGAGTTGGCTCTTAAAATCAGTGGAGAAATGTCCCTTTCCATTTGGAATCTTTGTGGAGGAGGGTGTCTTGTGTTTTACGGGTTTCCGGAAGGATTCTTTTGTAGCGGAAGTTGTTTTGTTGAGAAAAGTATCATCCAATCTTTTCAGGAATTGATCACGATTTCTTCAGTTACTGCGTTGGTAGATGTATTACGTACATCTAAGTAGATAGTAGGCATTTCCAGATATTATAAGAGGTAGGATTTGTCAATGTGTCTGAAGGTAGGATGCGTAAGTACGAGTGATATTATCAATTATTACCCAGAAGAAGGGTTTTGTCAATGTATCCTGAAGGTAGGATGCGTAAATACGAGTGGTATTATCAAGTATTACCCAGGAGAAGGGTTTTGTCAATGTGTCTGAAGGTAGGATGCGTACGAACGAGTGGTATTATCAAGTATTACCCAGGAGAAGGGTTTTGTCAATGTGTCTGAAGGTAGGATGCATAAGTACGAGTGGTATTATCAAGTATTACCCAGGAAAAGGGTTTTGTCAATGTGTCTGAAGGTAGGATGCATAAGTACGAGTGGTATTATCAAGTATTACCCAGGAAAAGAGTTTTGTCAATGTGTCTGAAGGTAGGATGCGTAAGTACGAGTGGTATTATCAAGTATTACCCAGGAAAAGAGTTTTGTCAATGTGTCTGAAGGTAGGATGCGTAAGTACGAAATATACTATGAAGTATTCCCCAGGAGAAGGGTTTTGTCAATACGAATCTAGGTAGTAGGTATATGTAAGAGTAGTCATTAAGTATTACAAGAGAAGGGTTTTGTCAACACGTTTTTTTTGTAGAGGGAACTATCCGATTTTTTCGGCCATTATCACAATTTCTTCAGTTATTGCGTTCGTAGAGATATTACGTCCAAGATTTACGGATGCGTAAGTACGAGTGGTATTATCAAGTATTACCCAGGAAAATGGTTTTGTCAATGTGTCTGAAGGTCGGATGCGTAAGTACGAAAGATATTATGAAGTATTACCCAAGAGAAGGGTTTTGTCAATACGAATCTAGGTAGTAGGTATATGCAAGAGTAGTCATTAAGTATTACAAGAGAAGAGTTTTGTCAACACGTTTTTTTTTTTTTTAGTAGATGGAATTATCTGATTTTTTTAGGCATTGATCACAATTTCTTCAGTTATTGCGTTCGTAGAGATATTACGTCCATATACACTACGTGGACGCCAGCGGATTTGCATAAAATCCGACTGCTTGTTTGGGGTGTTTTTCGTAGTATGACGTGGGACCTTTGCATGTTGTTCCTGGTCAATTGAACGCAGATGCATTCATGAACGTTTTAGACAATCAGGTTCTTCCGAAGCTCTGGTAAGTTAATGGAATGGACGAATGTTACTTCCAAGATGACAACACTCCGTGTCATATTGCAGCCTGTGTCAAGCAGTGGTATCAAGATATGGATGTAAAACGTCTTCTCTGGACTGCTCAGAGTCCCTACCTAAACCCCAGAGAACATTTGTGGTAAGCATTAGAGTGACACTTACGGACCAGGGAACCACGTCCGAAATCTACAGATGAGCTGGCGACATTCTTACAGCAGGAATGGACGCAAATACCCATAGCTTTGTATCAAAACCTTGTTGAAAGTATGCCCAGAAAGGTTTGTAGTGTAATAGCAGCAGGCGTGGGGAACCATCCTCCTATTCAAGCATGTACTATTTACCTTATACCATCGCATCTTGCTGTCCGGTCTATTATTGTAGGGTAGTGTATGTGGATAGTAGACATATCCAGATATTACAAGATAAATGATTTGTCAATGTGTCCTAAGGTAGGGTACGGAATTAAGAGTGTGAAAAATTAAGTATTATCCAATAATAAGGGTTTTGTTAACACCTTTCTTGGTAATAAGTATCGGTAACGGTAGGATTTTTCAGGTATTATAATAGATACATTTTATTGTAACATCTGAAAATACTAGTATGATATAGTTGGGGTATTATTTTTAGTTAATACCAGAAAGAAATACTTTTCTTCTTAGCGTCTATAGGTACTAGATTTAGGTATTTTCAGGAATTAAAATAAAATGATTTTGTCAAAACGTTTTTAGGTATACGTGTAGTTATATGTAGTAGGTTGGTGTAGGTATAAGTATATACTTATATGGGTAGCGATAGATATTTTTAGATATTACTAGTGGGGGGATTTTGTCACTATGTCTAAGTAGTTTGTATAAGTGAAGGTATGTATAGGTAGGTATAGAGTGTTACTGGAAAATTTTTTCTCAATACGTCTGTTAGTCGTAAATATAGGTGTTTATCATCTGTTATTAATTGAGAAGATTTTTATCAATGCATCTGAAGTAGTCGAAGCAGATGTCTGAATACGAAACGATACTAAAATCAACCCCCTCGAATTCAATATTCACACACCAAGTCTTTTAAGGGGGTCCGGGACACATCAGAAATTTTTTAAATAATTAATTTAGAATTTTGAATTTTTTTGTACTGATTACCCATCCAACTAATAAGCAAAATTAGAACACAAAATTTTTCCAAAAGTTTAAAAAAAATTTTTAATTAAATTTTTTTGAAAAAAAGAGGGGTCATTTTAAATTGCTAAGGCTCAAAATATTCTTGGTCGATTTTCAAAATTCTTGCAGTAAATTATTCACAAATTTATAAACTTTAATTTCGATTCAACAATTTAAAAAATATTAATTTAATAAAAAATAAAAAATATTTGAATGAAAATTTTTGAAAATTTTAAGGTATTTGTTTTTTAAAAGTAAATATTTGTTTCCAATTTGCTGAATCAAAATTAAAGTATAATGTTTGAAAAAGATATATTCCAAATTTCAACCCTTAAACTTTATCGGTTTTCGACTTATAGCAATTTGAATACAGGAAATCTTGAAAAATGTGTCATGGAGAAAAACGCATTTAAAGTTTTAAAGACAGATGTTGTTGCCATGACAACAACTGTCAAGAGTGTTAGATTTTCAAAACAACGTACCACAAAAATTATTACATCTCTAGTTCTAATTAAGATAGAAACAGGATTTAGACGTCATTTTAAGCAGAAAAACATAGAGAATTTCTTAAAATAATAAAAAAAAATAGAAAATTTGACGATTTTTGTGTCTCGGACCCCCTTAACGTTCCATAATCCCCTCGATATCTACTATATTTTTTAATTTGTCTATTTCATTGCTGCAACCATGTTTCTCTAAACATATTTTCACCTTTGTGACAGTCTCATCTTGCTAAATCTGACTTCAAACAGCTCCTCTCGCTCAAGTTTTTTGTTTCCTGTTTTTTTCCGACTGTTCTACCACACGATTTGCGATGCACGAGGATATATAGAATTTCAGGCATGTCTGCGGTAAACTTTCTTTTTACATAGTTCCCTTGATACAATGATTTTCCTCTAAATCCTTAGCCCGTTAGCTATTTAGTTTTTAATTTCTCATTTTTCCATGGGCCTCATAGAAGAAATAATGCAGAACCGTTCCATACTACAACATAAAATACGTAAAACCTTTGAACTACCATATGGCCCACGCTATTCCTTGGATTCAATAAATTATTAGTAAGCATCAAAGTTGTTGAAGATTGGTTGTTTGCTTTGTCGCTCTACATAATTGAAACTCGTTGGACTATTACAAATATCTGTAAGACAAATATATTTTTACCCGTCAAAGGATATACTAATAACAATAACTTTGTTAAATTTCTATCAGCGGAGAGATATTCAGTCCATTAAAGTTGGAACTTTAATTCCACATTTTCGTACTATCTTCACCTTAATTTCAATTTGTTTGCGAACCTTCCTACTTATTTGAAACGCGTGTTCAGTGAAAATGAGATCCGATTTCCATATGCAAAATTGCACATTATAAACGAGCAATTACTTAGACAATTTCACTGAGCTCTATTGTAATCCTTGGAATTAAAGTGCAAAAGCAATTCATGTATGTATTATTCTTGCATTATTCATGTATAGAGAGAGGTATGCATTGTAAGATTTGAATGATAATGAGGCGTCCCCTACTTGACTAAGAAGGCAACAGGCTTTACATGAGTTATGCGTTTATTTGTGACATTCCATATTGCATTGAACGAAGTGTAGCCTTCATTTTTCAAGGATATATTCTCCCTTGTGACGAACTAGCACATTGGATCTTTTCGCGAAATGTAAACCATCTTGAATCAGGGGCGTTGCATGTTAAAAGGATATTATGCCATGAAGAACAATTTAACGTCTTGTAAATAACTTGAATTTGAGTAAGATCAAAGAGCGAAATAATGTATATTTTAATCTTTAGTTCTATGAATATACAAACATGTATACACACATAATTCTTCCTAGTTATAGACTCTGTTTGACCGATTTAAGTCTGGCAATATTTAAGAGGAATTTCAACCATCCTGATTACTGTTGCTGTAGGATTGACTTGACCCATCACTAGTATGTGTTCTTTTTATACATTTCCTGAACCACTTCTAAGGTGAGTGAGACACGGGGTGACTTGTGCAGCGCGACCTGAGGGGGGAATTTCTACTATAATAAAAGAAAGTGTTTGTGTGTCTGCATGTGTATGTATGTCTGTATGTACTGACGGATCTATGGCACAATAATAGGACTTAGAACATAGGTTGTCCACATTTTTTGCAACTTTTCTGTCGTTCCCAAATTTAAAATTTTTTATCTAGAACGTTTTTAAATGAATTCATTAGTTTTTTCATCATCATTTCTTACGTTCCGATGAAGGAAGAAGCATCAAGATTTGGATATTTTTGCCTTACGTCAGCTTGTGGAACCAGGTTTTTTTCACCTTCCGCCTTTCGGATTACCCGTTCCTCGGTCGAGGCTTACGGGAAATACAGGCTCCGCCGTGAAACGAGTTCCGTGAATCTTACCGTTTGGTCTAATAGTTTAGGACGACTGTTTTTACTAAGCTTTCTTTCCTTTTTTATTGGAACCTAGGTTGACACAGGAAAGAAGGAGGAAGTAGGCTGTGTGTGTGACATTAGCGTTTGGAACCATGCCAAGCTTTCTGATTCTAGCGTGTATTGTCAAATGGGGATGGATACCTTATACATTTTATTTTCTTTTAATAAGTATTTTCAATTGAATATTTATATTTTCGAAATAGATTGTGACGTCACTCCGATTAGATTTCTATCTTCTAGAACTTTATAAGTAAAGTAAATACTTTAACGGATTTGAAATCTGTAGAAAATTTAAATTAATAATTTTTAACTAACGTCGTACAAAGCAACACAACGGGCTTTTAACGACGGTCCGGGTACAATTCCTTAAGGGAAAGATCCGAGGACAACACATCACGTCTATTGGATTTCATCGCAATTAAATGGGAATGCGTAGCAATCACCGGGGTTGGCGAGCGTCAGCGAGCAGTGATCACACATGACCTCACGAAAAGAACTGTCACGGGCAATGAAAATTTTATATTAGATCAATAGTTTTTCATTTGATTTTTTAAATAAATAATTTTTTCAATTGAATATAGTTTCGCAAGGACTTCTGGATTTACGCCGATTGGACCTCTTCGCAATTCGAATTTGGCCGCATTTGACAATGAACAGGCCATTATGGAGTTGCCCGTGATGTTGGTTTGCAGGGTTCCTGGGGTTAGCGAGCAGTGGTCACACCTGACCCCAAAAGGACTGTCAGGGGCAACACTGTGCTGGCCAAGCAGTGGCTAGTACATCACTATTGTTCTTGTCACATGTGGTATGGACGGTCATCCATCTACGACTTAGACGTGATTTTCTAGTCAAGCAACAATCCCAAATTACTGTTTTCTTAGGTGCGTGAAACATAGGGTGACCTTAACAGCGCGCCGACCATCCACAACTTAGTCGTGAGTTAGATGACTGTGCAACACCACTAACCTATAGTTATATTTGGTGATTGACACACGGGGTCACCTAAGCAGTGCTGTCTGGTGGGTGTGAATGCATTTCTACTGCTCTTATAATACTGAGTAGAGCTGCTCACCAAATCTTCTGCGAAGATTAGCTATCAGCGACTTCGTCTCGATTTACAGGTCATGCAACAAAGCCAATATTTTCCTAGGTGGATGATGTCACAGGGTGACATTTGCAGCGCCATCTGGTGATTTCATGCAATTTTACTTATTTTATAGTATTGGATATCGTTGCTAACCAAAGCGCATGTGACAAATGATCACCAATGACTCAGCTTATAATTGCAAGTTGTTAAGCAATGATTATTTGATAGATTATTTGATGAGATTTGGGGGGTGGGGTGGAGATATTAAGTACCACGAGCAGCGCCATCTGGTGGGTTGATGCATTTGTACTGTTTTTACGGCACAGAATACAGCTGCTTACCAAAGCACACGCGACGATTGATCTTAAATGAATAAACTTTAATTTACAAGGTGTGTAGCAGTGCCATCTGGTGGTTTGATGCATTTTTACTGTTTTTATAGCATTAAATACAGCTGTTTACCAAAGCACACGCGACGATTTATCATCAATGACTCAACTTCAATTAAAAAGATGTGCAACATATTATTTGCTTTGATTGGTGAGATAATGGGCAACCTGAGCAGCGCCATCTGGTGGATTAATGTATCTGTACTGCTTTATAGCATTGGATGTCACTGCTTACCAAAGCGCACGTGACGATTTATCAACAAAAATTCAGCTTCAATTTACAATATGTGCAACAACACAAATATATTATTTGATTAGATTGGTGAGATACTGGACAATCTAAGCACCGCTACCTCTTGGACCTACCTCTCTACTGTTCTTTTAATGCTTTGTAAAACTGCTCAAGAATTCGCGAATATAAATGGAAAAACACCGATTCATCCGCGATTTACAAGTCGTGCAACACAGCAACGATAGTTTGTTAGGTGGGCGACGCGGCACCACCTTAGCAGCGCCATCTGGTTAAAGAATGTATTTCAGCTCTTACAGGGACTGGGTTGTGCTACTTACCAAATTACACGCCCTGATTGAACCGCAGCGACCGAGCTTAGATTTAAAATGTGTGCAACACCACCAACATATTGTTTTCTTAGATTGGCGAGACAATCTGGACAGCTCTACCTGTGAGATAAAAGCATTACAAACGTTCTTTTAAAGCTGGGTAGCGTTGCTCACCAAATAGCTTGTGACGATTGACCATGAATCGTATACCCCATTCCAGCACTTCAATAGAAATTCCAAAAAAGGAAATACGAATTGGTACTCAATAAAAATTGTTCAAAAAATCCCGAACGAAATAGGTAGTTTTCTGAAATAAAATTTGACAATCAAAAAACATAACAACATAAAATTGATCGTAAAAAAACGGAAGGGGCTGTAACGGGAAACAACCGCTATGTTTAAGTTGTAGAATAAATTACGGAGTGGATGAGAGTAAAAGAAATTAGCTCTACACTGTTTTAATTCAGCGCATCAAATGTTCATCGCTACGCGCATATATCGCAATTGGTGTACTTGGCTGATGATGTTGTGGCTCATTACCCAATCTGTTTTTGGGTTGAACTCCATTGTTAAATTATAAAATGTAATATCATCAGATGCTCTATTTGTGTCGTACTGAGCGGTGTAGGTACTTGGCGCCACTCGTATAAGGTTTGTTCACCTCGAAGGTGCGACGTCTCTACTATCAAGAACATTATACGAGCCCGTTGACACTCAGCATCGGATGTCCAGATCTTGGATTCCCATCCCTAGGTCTTTCTATCTTAATTAAGATGAAGCAGCATCTATATATATAATTCTCTTACGTGGCACGCAAAAAAGACGTTATTTGTAATCGCGTTTTGGCAACACTGTACGATTGTTTATTTATAGCGAAGTCTCGCGCATCGATTGAATTTATAGCGTTATCGGATGAAATTTTATTGAAAAATAAAAAAAAAGGAAATTTTAATGAGCTGCTGCAGTTAGTTTATAATAGAAATCAAAGAAAGCGGAGGATCTTTTCAGGGCTATTTAAAAAACGGTCCTTTTCAGGGCCAACAATTATAGTTCAACAAGACGCTTGCACTACAACTTTCGGTAACAAACTCAATGAAAAAGTGTGGGTCGTTTGAGTGCTGGGAAAATGTACACACAAACAACATGCTGGGTATTCAATTTCCAAAGCAACGCTCACATTTCGGGTCAAAATTTGCACAAAGTTTTCATTTGAATTCTGATTTTAGAGATACTGTATATATTTTTTCTGTAATACAGCAAATTTAGATTTGAAAAACCTTTTTTTGGTAACATATTTTGTAAACAATCCTTTCTGCTAGGACATATGTCTTCATTGAGGCGAGCGAAGCGAGCATGGGTTCGCGCAGCGAACCAATGAGGTTTGCGAAGTAATCCTCCGGGGGTTGGCGAGCGTTAGCGAGCAGGGGGCAGGCCCCCTAGTTCATTATATTGTTTGTTCAATGCTCTTTTGAACGTGATATATCGTTCATTGCAGTGTGTCGTTATTAAATGTTTCGCACTTGCTCTTTTTGTGACACTCAAATTAAAAGCGTGATACCTTGATTTCCAAAGGTAAGAAGTATTGTGTTACAAACATTCGCAATCATGTAATTAATTAGACGCAAAGCGTGATTTATTATCTACCACTATCTCAAGTCCAATAAGCGATTACCTACTTTTCATACCGATCTTTCCGGTGATATTGTTCCTGACAAGTAATCAGTCTTCCGTAAGTATTCCTTATACTATTAAAATCTATGAGTGGGAACAAGAAAGAGGCAAAATCAATATCCCTAAAGGGTTAGAAACATTGTACACACTTTTATTTCCCATTTCTTGATACATATTCCTTGATGAATGAACGGCAGTCAAAACCTCCAGACACAAGTCAGACTGCCTTAATGCCCCGCCAAATCTCAATACAGGAAATTATTCCCCTTCTTTGCCTATAATGAAATGTAGACTTCCTTTGGGGGCTCCCACCCCTCGCACAAAACAAAGAGTTCCTCTGATCTTCGTCCACTTATGCAAATAGGGGAGGGAAGGACAACAGCAGGAAAAGCAACGGGAATCAAACGAGATTTTCTCACCATGCATAATTCATGCCCCAACCCCCTCGCCCAGAAATGGAAGCGCCGATCTCTAATGGTAAGACGAGAACAACTTGAATAATATGTGAATAAATTTTCTCAGAAATTTCCACCTCCTACCGCCTTGGCTCTAAGGAGCTTGGGGAACGCGTATGCGTTGCTCTCTGAATGCTGGGATTAATTCCCCAAGTTGAACAGCAATTTGTTTGCAGTTCCAGGAACCCGGAATATCCAATTGTTGCAGTGGTGGGGATTAGAAAAACTATTTGTCATTCGATTTCTGATTGAATTTAGCGACTGGAGCTGGGATCTTGGACGTAATTTCGAGTGGGACTAAAATTGATGAATTGAATTCACAATCCAGATATGGATTCAAATTGGTGGGATCACAGCAGTTGTCTCTTTTTTAGCTGATATGGATAGGAATTCAATCAATTTTGGAGAAACGATTCAAAGTAGTTGCTAGCTTATCATGCAATTGAATAAATGTTTAAATGGACTTGGGATCTTTGAAGACTGGCTTTTTCGTTAGTGAACCTTTTTGTTGGTAGATATTTTAATAATGTCGCTTTGGCGCAAAACCAAAGAAGGAAACGAACATATGCCGCCTACAACTCGCAGGGTTCTAGCTTAGTGACCCAGGATGTTTGGAGTGTGGGTTTCGAGCTCAGGAGTGAAGATGAGCCCCGCCATGAAAATACCCCCAATTTGGATAATTTCCAAAGGGATTGTTTCCATATCATCGCCTTCTTAGTCAGTAAAACTTTCATTGTGTGTCTGTTTGTTACTTGATATTGTATGCCTTGTATCTGGCGCAGCATGGACAAATATTACCCTTGCGCCATAAAACCCAAACAAACCAACTGTATCATCACCAATAGTCCTGTCTTTCTCCAGTACGATCAACAGAAATTAAAATGTCAGCGCCATCTGTCGTTTCATTTTGCATCATTCTGTTCGGATGTACTTTAACTCTAGGCAATTTACGAAGCATAATTCTATTTAAATATTCTCACTACACCTTAACTTTAGATACACTTTTAACTACAACTGATCGCAAATTTTGTAATACAATCAATTTTTTATAATAACCACTTAAATGTTTTTCAATTTTTATTCACCGCTCAAAAATTCAGTGGTTTTGTCTATATAATCATGATAATTTATTTGCTCATGAATGAACTCTGGAACCCATCATTGAGTGTCTAGACCCTCCACATTGACCTTTTTATTTATCACCTTACACCCTAATCATCACCACAGCTCATGCATTTCGCCACTTGTTTATGGTACTGGTTGCTTATCCCTCCTCGATGTCCCCTCTCCCTTTGGAACGTGAATTGGACTCCTAATTGTATCAATTACTAAATTCTATATCCTATCTCAATTATTCACCTTTTACAAAGTGCATTGTCACTTCCTTTAATTTTTTCCCCATTTACTGTTTACAATCATAAACTTTCTTTTAATTCTGATGTGGAAGTTCGCAGTTTTCTGCAAGGTACATCGTAATTGATACGCTCTTTCTCGTTCCCTTGCTCATTTACTAAGTTTAATATTCAGGTGTAAAATTAAAGCCAATAAGGGGTTAGGTTTCTTATTAAAAAACTTTAGATTGCGCAGGGATTGTCCTGAAACTCTATTAATTCTTATGTGAAGGTTCGCAGTTTTATGCAAGGTACTCCGTAATTGATGATTCCCTACCGTTACGTTGTCATGATCATTAAGGCCCGGTGCACACATCCGATTTTGCAACGTGCGGCACCGCAGCCGCAATGCAAGTGCGGTTTGATATACAGTAGATCCAGTGGAGTAGTGCACACATGCCTCCGGCGCCGCTGCGGCGACGCACGTCCAACTTGCGTGTAATTTATACCGCAGTTCCCCACGGCGCCGCAGATTGCTTCACACAATTCCCCGGTCTCAAGTTCCTTGTTTTCATAAATAAATGGAATATAAATAATAATTAAAAAATGGTTGTATCCAGTAAAATTTATTTATTTTGCTTCAAAATATACTTTTTTTACACCAAAAAAAAAAAAAAGACGTTTTCTTCCATAGAATATCCAGTGAAGGAGTGGTCGTTCACGGTAAGAAGGCGATTTGTCGCCAAATATGGTAAGCTTCACCTTTCTTCACATCTGCCGTTTTTGTTATGGCAACCCTATCTGCTGTTACGGAATTCGACCGCCATCTTGATTTGGCGACAAAAATCAGTTGGCGACAAACGTCTTACCGTGAACGACCACTCCACCTATCCAGCTTTCAGTTTAAGTTGTAAAAAAAAAATAATAAAATAAATAATAATAGGTTTTGAAATAATTCTTTTCTTAGCAACTTTAGAAGTTCGCCAAAAAATCGCCTAGGTAGTTGCCACCGCTCATAAACGTAGAGAGTAGCTATACCTGTTTCATGTACAAATCAATCGCAAATATCTTTAAAAAAAATAACTCTCTTATAGTCAGTACTCCAATTTTTTCCGATACTTATATTCACCACTTTACAAACTAAGTGTTAGTTGATATATACCACGTTATTAAACTCTAATTCATACTTACTTGGCGTAGGGAATGTCATGATCAACAAGGTGACTCCCTCAG
This sequence comes from Metellina segmentata, assembly GCA_947359465.1. Taxonomy (NCBI): domain Eukaryota; kingdom Metazoa; phylum Arthropoda; class Arachnida; order Araneae; family Tetragnathidae; genus Metellina; species Metellina segmentata. Next base: position 104,224,921 of record OX375881.1, read on the forward strand.
TCGTAAGCTATCGATTGCACACCTGATAGCTGACGACAGTCACTTCCGTATTCTGCGTTTGTTTGCTTCCGTATTCAATGTCGACATTGTTTACAAAATATGATAATCCAAAAAAAATATTTTTCAAATCTAAGTTTGTTGTGCTACAGAAAAATTATGCAGTACCTCTGCCATCAGAATTTGAGCAATTTGAACACATTTTTATTTTAAATGTGAGCGCTGCTTAGGATAATGAATATCCAGCATGTCATCTGTAAGCTGCAACAGCTCGACTAATATTTTTTTTTCAAAAGAAGTTTAGCCGAAAACGTTATAAATTCAATTGAGGCGCGAGGCTTCGTGATAAACAAACACTCTTACAGTGTTGACAAAACGCGATAACAATTAACGTCTTTCTTGCGTGCCACGTAAGAGAATTATGTATAGATTTACTTTAACCGCTTGTGTGTGTGTGTGTGTGTGTGTGTGTGTGTGTGTGTGTGTGTGTGTGTGTGTGTGTGTGTGTGTGTGTGTGTGTGTGTGTGTGTGTGTGTGTGTGTGTGTGTGTGTGTGTGTGTGTACGTCTGTAGATATAACAGGCGCGTTTATTATAACTTTCAGTGTAAAACAGATGTACAGGCCGTAATCTAAATTCTTTCTTGGCACGTCCAAGGTACAACTGCTTCACCGGCCGTAGTTTAAAGGTTAAATGAGTTTACTGATACTGAAAATACCACTGTTCGTCTGTCGTTTCATTTTGAATTATTCTGATCAGGTATGTGAATTGGGGAAATTTATGCTTTTAACGCTTATGAAACGAAATTTATGAAAAAAAATAATTACTTAACGAAATTTATGCTTAAAGCAATGTTTTAACGACCAAAGTTTCATTTCTGTTAAGATGCTGCAATCACGCGTTCTTTGTCGAATAAATCGTAAAGAATTTGCGGGTTGGGGATTATAATTTTTGGCTGTTTCGACTGCTCCCGGTATAAAGAAGTGGAAATCTAAGTATATTTGAAGTTCATATCCGATACGTTTGCTCACATCTTTCAGAATTGTTGTTGTTTGTTGTTTCTTATGCCTACACTGGCAGACCAGAGGAGTGCCAGGCCCGTCGAAGACGGCAAGGGTGGTACGCCTTCCATGTTATTGAGCCCCATTGGGAGGAAGTCTGACTTTGCTCGACATACATAACACATCCGTTTTACAGGAAGGTCCCTTTCATACATCCATTCACTCACACGTATCGTAATTTAGATTCCAATCAGAGACCGATAACCCCCTGATCAGGTACCCCCAGAGGTATTGATTTGGTACGGGAACATGGGGGACATTGTGACCACGACCTATTTAACTTGCCCCAGTCACCATTAGGGAACACGACGGTCTTCAGCCAGGTCGAAGCGCCGATCTCGAAATCATCAGAATTGTAGGCTCCGCCGAGGATAGAACCCACAACCCTTCTGATGCAAGCCCGACGCTCTACTGACTGAGCTACCGCGACTCTTCAGAATTCTACATTTTTTAATTACAAAACAATCACTTCTGATTGTTAAGGTACTACTACTGCGTTTACGTTTTCTTATTTTATATGGGTTACGGTTCGCTGTTTAACGAAGTAGCGGAGTAACAACCAGAGGTAACCAGTCAAAACTCAATCCGAAGGAACGATCGTGCTTGGAGAGGATGGTGCTCGTTAAATCTATCATTTCTTCAAATATTCTCACCTTGGCGTGATGTGGTGTTTTGGAGTGGGTTACTAGTTCAGGAATGACCCCATCATCAAAAATACGAAGAGTTGTTATTGGTCTTTCCCTTCTGAATTGATCTCCAGCTATCCGAAATAGCTCGATCTGTGACATTAATTTACCTACGTACATATATCTATTTAAATATTAATTTTATTTACATGACAATAAAACGAAATATTCAGCTTCGAACCACTTTTCATAAAGCTTGATTGAATTGTAATCTAGCTCAAGGGAAAATAGTATCTACATCTCTGCAAAATACCTTCAAACCCTCGTTGTACGCTCCAGTCTGATTTTACTTCAACTACCGACCAACTGAAATAAAAATATCAACGCCATCTGTAGTTTTATTTTGTACTATTCTGTTTAGGTATACGTTATATAGTTCGGCAATTTATGTATCACATTTTTTTTAATAATTATCATCGTAATTTTGGATATACTTCAAACGACAAACTAATAACAAATTTTGTAAAATAAAAAATAATTTTTGTAATCACCAGTTTTAAAATTAGGGATTGCTGTATATATATTATGTGATTAGTTCAAAGTTAAGCCACTTCCTTTAAATTCCTCTGTAAGAAACTTTCACATCAATATGCTTTTCTTTAGATGTGATGTGGAGACAAGAAAATATGTGATAGTTATTCCTCTTTGCTATGTACGAAATGTTACCTAGCGTAAGGGATGGTGTGGGCAGCAAGGTTCAGTTGGCTGCTGTTCTTTGCACGTTGGTTGGATTGCGCTGTTTTTGGAAGTTGATACTTCATCTGCTCACTATATAATGAAGTTATAGTTTAGGAGATGAATTCCGGTACGTTTGCTCACATCCTTAAATTTTTAACAACGATAATATTTTTCATTTATGTTTGTTAATGTGCTTCTGGGTGTTTGTGTGTTCTTATTTTATACAGGACAAGGAGGGCCGTTTGATAGAGGAATGGGTAGGTAGGTATTTTAATTAACGTCGTACTGGGGCAACGTCGGTCTATTGACGCGTTTCGGGATCAATCCCCCAAAAAGGAGGGATGGGATACGAGTTGAAAATCGATTCAACGACATACCATCGTCTTCTAGGAGGTCAAGTGAATGTCAATCTGTCGTGGCTTAGAATATTTACGTAGAGGCTGGTAAACGTTCAATCTGTCGCGGCCTCAAAAATCCTAACATTGACGTGTTGTGGTACTTTAGAGAGTTGGTTTTCAGCTCAGTTGTAAACCTAATTATCTGTCTGCGATTCAAAATAACGATGTGTTGTCCTCGTATCTTTCACTTTGGGAATTTTCCCGGAACGTAGCCAACAGCTCGTTGTGTTGATCCAGCGTGATATTACTTAAATATATAGCCGAGGTGATGTAGGACAATAACTCTAAAAATGTAAACAAAATAAGTTGAAATAGTGTATTCACTAAAAGCTGATTATGTTTTAAAAATTGTAAAACATTTTATGAAAATGAATTAAATAAATTCAATGTGATGTTTATCCAAACATAAACACGCCGACCAACCGGTATGGTGGTTAAGAAGTTAGCCTCTAGATCGGAAGGTTCCTGGTTCGAATCCGGGTCCGGGCATGGATGTCTGTAAGCGTATGGTGTAAAGGTGGCTGAAGCACCTTAAATCTGTCGTGGCCGAAAGTCCTCACGTTGGGTTGGCGTGGAAGTTTGGAGAGTGGGGTGCCAGCTCAGGTGTTGCTTCGTCATCTGACCGTGGTTCAAAATTACGAGGTGTTGTCCTCGAATCTTTCCCTTAAGGGACTGATTCCGGACCGTCGTCAATAGCCCGTTGTGTTGCTCTAGTACGACGTTAACTAAAAATTACCATTACCATTACATTACCAAACATAAACACAAAAACAGGCATAAAACGGGAAGACAGACAGACATCAGCTGTTAAATTTAGTCACAGTTACTGTGAGTACTCAAAGCATACGAAAGTTCATGGAAATATATCCAGCCATTTAGGGGTATTGTTGGTACAAACACATACACAAATACAGACCAGATTTGGAACGTATTACGGACCAGAGGTTTGCGATTTCGAAGGAGCTGGTGCACGTTAAATCTGTCATGGCCTCAAACGTGCTCGTCATGGCGTGGTGTTGACGTTTGGAGAGTGGGGTGCCAGCTCATGTGTTGCTTCGTCATCTGACAGTGGTTCAAAATTACGGTGTTCTCGTATCTTTCCCTTTTGTGATTGATCCCGGGCAGTCGTTAATAGCCCAATGTGTCGTTCCAGGGCGATATCTATTCACTTTTACTCTGTGGCAGGAAGACAATTGTTACCACTACAATTTAATTTACACCAGTGGCATGGTATAGATGTGTGTACGGTGAATGTTATCCCCCCTTTAAGTGACCGCTGGCATCGATCAAAATTTATGAGATGTCAGCGACTGTTCTCATAGAGAATCTTTTCTTTTGTTCGGTACCCTACCCTGTCGACCTTGAGGTGTGAACGCTTTGGGGGAAAGGCAGAAGGTCGCTCTGGTGATATATGCCACACAATACTACGAAAAGAAAGCGTCAGTCGTCACGTCCACTTCAGGCTCTATCGCTCAATTAGGTTATTAGGAATGGGGGGAGGGTCGGACATGTAGGCGAAAGAGCAGTTCCTGGAGACGGTTGAAAAAATATAAGCGTCGCAACGTAAAGATTAATTACTTACCAAACACGAAAACCACTAAATATACATTTGAATGACTTAAAACGGGGAACATCATGAAATGGGATTAAATAAAAATTCAAATAATTATAAAACAAACACTCCATACACTATTTTATTGATTTGAGTTAAATTTATGATAAATCCCTTACAATATTAAATTGAATACTTTTATTCTATCGGTTATTCACACTTACCCCAAGGCAAAAAAATCTATAAAACAAAAATATAGATCTGATATAATAAACTTTTGAAAGCTTAAACTTCGGAAAAAGTTTGAATAATTTAGAAGTGAATCTAAAGAGAAACTACCTAAATAGAAATGGAGGCCGCTTCATTTCTATTACTACTGCAATGTAGAAAATATTGCACAAAAAAGCTACAAATTTTATATGATTTCGTCAAAACCTTTTCTTTCCTACCAATTTTCTAGTTGGAGAAAGAATAGAAGTCAATATCTTTGTATAGCATCAGTTTTAGTTCTTATTCTATTGTAGTGGACATGGAATAAATTAGTTTATATAAATTTTAGAGTTTTAATCGTCTTGTATATGAAGTAGTTTACTTTTGAAATGAAAATTGTTTTCTGAACTCCGAGTTCTGAAGTATTTTAACCTTCCGAGAATCCATATTTATGTATTTCCCGTATACGATACTGGTAAATGTTAACAGAACACGATGCTGGTATACAGGGTGGTCCCGAATTCATGGTACAAACTTTAATGGTAGGTACAGGACATTGTAACAATGATTTATTGTATAGGAATGTATAGTCGCAAGTGACGCGGTGAGGCGAAAACAGGGGAAATAACGGCCGAAAGGAAAAACAAAGATTTTATTGAAAGCGTTGTTGACAAGTGTCATGTTTACAGTAATTGTTCAAAATTGCGTCCACCAGTATCGATACATGCTTGACAGCGTCGGTGGAGCGATTGGCGTACACGTTCAAAGATGCCTGGTATTTCACGCACACCTGCAGCAGCTACAGATAAGCGAGCGACGAGATCCTCATCTGAGTCAACTGGAGTCTCATAAACAAGATGCTTTAGATGTCCCCATAAAAAGTAATCGAGGCTCGATAAATCGGGAGATCGGGGTGGCCAAGGGACTGGTCCACCACGCCCAATCCATCGAGTACCAAACGTGGCATTCAGGTAATTCCGTACATCAATGCTGAAGTGTGCTGGCGCCCCATCGTGCTGAAACCACATGCGGTTACGAATGGCGATCGGAACATCATGCAGCAGTTGTGGTAACACTTCTTTCAGAAAAATAAGATAGCTTCCGCCAGTGAGCCGCGTGGGTAGTAAGTATGGGCCAATCAAAAAGTCGTTCACAATACCAGCCCACACATTAATACTGAAACGTTGTTGAAACGCATGTCGACGCGTTGCATGTGGATTATCGGTTGCCCACACATGGGAATTGTGCGCATTAAAGACACCCTCGCGTGAAAATGTCGCTTCATCTGTAAATAGCACATAATCTACGAAATCCGGCTGCAACGCACATTGCTGCATCACCCACAGGCAGAAGTTCACGCGGCGAGGATAATCTGCCGGATTCAATGCTTGTACTTTCTGAAAATGGAAGGGGTGTAAGCGATTTTCGTTTAACACTCTGCATACAGTCTGATGACTCACACCTACGTCACGCGCAACAGTTCTTGTGCTTGACTCGGGTCTATCAGCCACAATGTTCAAGATGCTTTCTTCCAGCCTTGGAGTGCGTACAGCTCTTACTCGACCAGCGCCATGTCTGTTGACGTCGAACGCACCTGTTTCACAAAGTTGACGATGTAACCGTTGAAAAATTCTATGATCCGGCATTCGTCGATCAGGATACTCCGCGCGATACATTCGTAACGCAGCTCTGCCGTTACCATTTGCACGGCCGTACATGTAATGCATGTCTGCTTTTTCTGCATACGTAAAGTCACCCATCGTCTACGGCAGCACAATTGTGAATGGCGCTTTTCCCTACTGCGATGCATCATGTTCAACAGCGGCTAGACATCTACTGCCCTCTACCGGCAATGATACCAACCGATCACTCCATTTCTCTTTCCTTTTATTTCCCCTGTTTACGCCTCACCGCGTCACTTGCGACTATACATTCCTATACAATAAATCATTGTTACAATGTCCTGTACCTACCATTAAAGTTTGTACCATGAATTCGGGACCACCCTGTATGTAAACAGTACAAGGTATTGGTACAAGAACTCACTCAGAGCTCCAGTCAAGATGCTGGTAAAAGTATCCAGTTCGAAAGTATTCTCGCTAAAGAACTCCTACCTTCGAACGATCTCAAGTTGGTGTGGCGTGGAAGTTTGATGAGGTGGTCAGCCATGTCAGATGTTACCTCGTAATCTGACCGTGTTTCAAAATTACCTGGTGTCCTCCGTTCTCTTCCTCTCGGTAAGGAAATGTTCCATCAGCCTTTCAAATCTATCCATGAAGAATCGGAATAAATGGGCCGATCAACGGTCTGGTGGTTCAGATGTTAGCCTCTAGATCGTAAGATTCCAGGATCGAATTCGGGTCAGTGCATGGATGTTTGTAAGCGCATGGTATGGAGGCAGCTGGTGCACCTTAAATATGTCGTGGTCGAAAGTCCTCACATTGGGTTGGTGAGGTAGTTTGGAGAGTGGGCTGCCAAATCAGGAGATACCTCGTCATCTGATCGTGGTCAATAGCCCATTGTGTTGCTCTAGTACGACGTTAATTGAAATTACCAATTACCTCGGTAATGGTAATGGTTATTTTAATTAACGTCATACTAGAGCAACACTACGGGCTATTGACTATTGATCCGGGATCAGTCCCTTATGGGATATATCCGAGGACAACACCTCGTAATTTTGAACCACGGTCGGATGATGAGGCAACACCTGGGCTGGCATTCCACTCTTCAAACTTCCATACCAACATAATAGATGGTTATAGTGACGTTAATATCGTTTATTTTGCGAGTCAAATTCTGGTAAGGTAAGTTAGTTTTAATTAACGTCGTACAAAAGTAACACAACGGGCTTTTAACGACGGTCTGGGATCATCCACTAAAGGAAATATCCGAGGACAACGCTACGTGATTTTGAACCACGGTCGGATGACAAGGTGTTGACCTGAGCTGGCATTCCACTCTTTAAATTTCCATACCAACCCAACGTGAGGAATTTCGGCCACGACAGATTTAAGGTGCTCCAGCCGCCTCTACACCATACGCTTACGAACATCCATGCCCGGAGCCGGATTCGAACCAGGAGCTTTCCGATCCAGAGTCTAACACCTTAACCACTACACCGGTTGGTCGGCAGATCACTTTGTAGGAACAACACCTTAGCAACCGGAAGCATTTAAGTTCGAAACTAGGTCTATCCAGACCCTCATGTACACGGGGGTGCTGGTGCACGTTAAATCTGCAGTGGCCTAAAATGTTGGATAGGTGAGGAATCTTGGAGAGTGGGGTACCAGCTCTGGTATTGACCTCGTCGTCTGACCGTGGTAGTAGCCCTTTGCGTGACTTCAGTGAGTCGTTACGTCATCAACCTTCCTACCACCGCAAGCAAAAACGCAGTTCCTCCTCCCAAAGAACCAACCCCAAATTCCTCGAACCCAATCGAAAGCAAACCCGCCACAACCACCCACGAGTAAAACCACGCATCAGGACTACAAACAGCCGTCTCGTTTCCCTGCTGCTTAATGAGGAATTACCCCGACAGTTCAAAGCAAAAGAATGTTAATGAAAATTCTTCGCGTCGCAATTAAACTTCCTTCCGTGACGACTCATTCTCCGGGAGCATTCTCCCCTCCCCGTAATAAACGCGACCCGCCGTCTGTGTAAACAATGCCAAATTACGGACATCAGCGCAGGTGAGATATGGATGACGTAACGGTTTTCCCCGGGCGATTAACATATTTTGAGATAGTTGCTCTCAACCGGGAGGTTAGGCAGAGGAAAGCGGGATCTTTTTGGAGAGTCGGGATTTGATGATTAAGGTGTTGATTGTTTTGGATTTGCGAGGACTTTGATACAAGAAGCGCTGTAGTGATTAAATTATCGGAGTGTAAGGAGATTGCTCCACGTCGTTGTCATCAGTGAAGTTATGATTGTTGCCTTTGGCAGAGAGACGAATTCTGGCATTGATTTATGTATGGTAAAATGAATGGTTGCCGAGAACATAATAGATGGTTACAGTGATGCTAATATTGTTTGTTTTATGGTTGAAACTTAAGAGATGTTTTCCTTGGTAATGGTAGCCGACCAACCGGTATAGGGGTTAAGGTGTTAGCCTCTAGATCGGAAGGTTCCCGGTTCGAATCCGGGTGCGGGCGTGGATGTTTGTAAACGTATGGTGTAGAGGCGGCTGGTGCACCTTAAATCTGTCGTGGCCGAAAGTCCTCACGTTGGGTTGGCGTGGAAGTTTGGAGAGTGGGGTGCCAGCTCAGGTGTTGCTTCGTCACCTGACCGTGGTTCAAAATTACGAGGTGTTGTCCTCGGATCTTTCCCTTAAGGGACTGATCACGGACCGTCGTCAATAGCCCGTTGTGTTGCTCTAGTACGACGCTAACTAAAATTACCATTACCATTACCATTATCAAACATAAACACAAAAACAGTCATAAAACGGGAAGACAGACAGACATCAGCTGTTAAATTCAGTCACAGTTACTGTGAGTACTCAAAGCATACGAAAGTTCATGGAAATATATCCAGCCATTTAGGGGTATTGTTGGTACAAACACATACACAAATACAGACCAGATTTGGAACGTATTACGGACCAGAGGTTTGCGATTTCGAAGGAGCTGGTGCACGTTAAATCTGTCATGGCCTCAAACGTGCTCGTCATGGCGTGGTGTTGACGTTTGGAGAGTGGGGTGCCTGCTCAGGTGTTGCTTCGTCATCTGACAGTGGTTCAAAATTACGGTGTTGTCCTCGTATCTTTCCCTTTTGTGATTGATCCCGGGCAGTCGTTAATAGCCCAATGTGTCGTTCCAGGGCCATATCTATTCACTTTTACGCTGTGGCAGGAAGACAATTGTTACCACTACAATTTAGTTTACACCAGTGGCATGGTATAGATCTGTGTACGGTGAATGTTATCCCCCCTTTAAGTGACCGCTGGCATCGATCAAAATTTACGAGATGTCAGCGACTGTTCTCATAGAGAATCTTTTCTTTTGTTCGGTACCCTACCCTGTCGACAGTGAGGTGTGAACGCTTTGGGGGAAAGGCAGAAGGTCGCTCTGGTGATATATGCCACACAATACTACGAAAAGAAAGCGTCAGTCGTCACGTCCACTTCAGGCTCTATCGCTCAATTAGGTTATTAGGAATGGGGGGAGGGTCAGACATGTAGGCGAAAGAGCAGTTCCTGGAGACGGTTGAAAAAATCTAAGCGTCGCAACGTAAAGATTAATTACTTACCAAACACGAAAACCACTAAATATACATTTGAATGACTTAAAACGGGGAACATCATGAAATGGGATTAAATAAATTCAAATAATTATAAAACAAACACTCCATACACTATTTTATTGATTTGAGTTAAATTTATGATAAATCCCTTACAATATTAAATTGAATACTTTTATTCTATCGGTTATTCACACTTACCCCAAGGCAAAAAAATCTATAAAACAAAAATATAGATCTGATATAATAAACTTTTGAAAGCTTAAACTTCGGAAAAAGTTTGAATAATTTAGAAGTGAATCTAAAGAGAAACTACCTAAATAGAAATGGAGGCCGCTTCATTTCTATTACTACTGCAATGTAGAAAATATTGCACAAAAAAGCTACACATTTTATATTTGATTTCGTCAAAACCTTTTCTTTCCTACCAATTTTCTAGTTGGAGAAAGAATAAAAGTCAATATCTTTGTATAGCATCAGTTTTAGTTCTTATTCTATTGTAGTGGGCATGGAATAAAATAGTTTATATAAATTTTAGAGTTTTAATCGTCTTGTATATGAAGTAGTTTACTTCTGAAATGAAAATTGCTTTCTGAACTCCGAGTTCTGAAGTATTTTAACCTTCCGAGAATCCATATTTATGTATTTCCCGTATACGATACTGGTAAATGTTAACAGAACACGATGCTGGTATATGTAAACAGTACAAGGTATTGGTACAAGAACTCACTCAGAGCTCCAGTCACCATGCTGGTAAAAGTATCCAGTTCGAAAATATTCTCGCTAAAGAACTCCTACCTTCGAACGTTCTCAAGTTGGTGTGGCGTGGAAGTTTGATGAGGTGGACAGCCATGTCAGATGTTACCTCGTAATCTGACCGTGTTTCAAAATTACCTGGTGTTGTCCTCCGTTCTCTTCCTCTCGGTAAGGAAATGTTCCATCAGCCTTTCAAATCTATCCATGAAGAATCGGAATAAATGGGCCGATCAACGGTCTGGTGGTTCAGATGTTAGCCTCTAGATCGTAAGATTCCAGGATCGAATTCGGGTCAGTGCATGGATGTTTGTAAGCGCATAGTATGGAGGCAGCTGGTGCACCTTAAATATGTCGTGGTCGAAAGTCCTCACATTGGGTTGGTGCGGTAGTTTGGAGAGTGGGCTGCCAAATCAGGAGATACCTCGTCATCTGATCGTGGTCAATAGCCCATTGTGTTGCTCTAGTACGACGTTAATTGAAATTACCAATTACCTCGGATTTTTGCCTCCGGGTTTCAACCCGGACCGTCGTGTTTCTCTAGTTCGACGTTAATTAAAAATTACCAATTACGGATCGGATGGTATTTTTTTTAGTTAACGTCATACTAGAGCAACACAACGGGCTATTGACTATTGATCCGGGATCAGTCCCTTATGGGATATATCCGAGGACAACACCTCGTAATTTTGAACCACGGTCGGATGACGAGGCAACACCTGGGCTCGCATTCCACTCTTCAAACTTCCATACCAACATAATAGATGGTTATAGTGACGTTAATATCGTTTATTTTGCGAGTCAAATTCTGGTAAGGTAAGTTAGTTTTAATTAACGTCGTACAAAAGTAACACAACGGGCTTTTAACGACGGTCTGGGATCATCCACTAAAGGAAATATCCGAGGACAACGCTATGTGATTTTGAACCACGGTCGGATGACGAGGTGTTGACCTGAGCTGGCATTCCACTCTTTAAATTTCCATACCAACCCAACGTGAGGACTTTCGGCCACGACAGATTTAAGGTGGTCCAGCCGCCTCTACACCATACGCTTACGAACATCCATGCCCGGAGCCGGATTCGAACCAGGAGCTTTCCGATCCAGAGTCTAACACCTTAACCACTACACCGGTTGGTCGGCAGATCACTTAGTAGGAACAACACCTTAGCAACCGGAAGCATTTAAGTTCGAAACTAGGTCTATCCAGATCCTCATGTACACGGGGGTGCTGGTGCACGTTAAATCTGCAGTGGCCTAAAATGTTGGATAGGTGAGGAATCTTGGAGAGTGGGGTACCAGCTCTGGTATTGACCTCGTCGTCTGACCGTGGCAGTAGCCCTTTGCGTGACTTCAGTGAGTCGTTACGTCATCAACCTTCCTACCACCGCAAGCAAAAACGCAGTTCCTCCTCCCAAAGAACCAACCCCAAATTCCTCGAACCCAATCGAAAGCAAACCCGCCACAACCACCCACGAGTAAAACCACGCATCAGGACTACAAACAGCCGTCTCGTTTCCCTGCTGCTTAATGAGGAATTACCCCGACAGTTCAAAGCAAAAGAATGTTAATGAAAATTCTTCGCGTCGCAATTAAACTTCCTTCCGTGACGACTCATTCTCCGGGAGCATTCTCCCCTCCCCGTAATAAACGCGACCCGCCGTCTGTGTAAACAATGCCAAATTACGGACATCAGCGCAGGTGAGATATGGATGACGTAACGGTTTTCCCCGGGCGATTAACATATTTTGAGATAGTTGCTCTCAACCGGGAGGTTAGGCAGTGGAAAGCGGGATCTTTTTGGAGAGTCGGGATTTGATGATTAAGGTGTTGATTGTTTTGGATTTGCGAGGACTTTGATACAAGAAGCGCTGTAGTGATTAAATTATCGGAGTGTAAGGAGATTGCTCCACGTCGTTGTCATCAGTGAAGTTATGATTGTTGCCTTTGGCAGAGAGACGAATTCTGGCATTGATTTATGTATGGTAAAATGAATGGTTGCCGAGAACATAATAGATGGTTACAGTGACGCTAATATTGTTTGTTTTATGGTTGAAACTTAAGAGATGTTTTCCTTGGTAATGGTAGCCGACCAACCGGTATAGGGGTTAAGGTGTTAGCCTCTAGATCGGAAGGTTCCCGGTTCGAATCCGGGTGCGGGCGTGGATGTTTGTAAACGTATGGTGTAGAGGCGGCTGGTGCACCTTAAATCTGTCGTGGCCGAAAGTCCTCACGTTGGGTTGGCGTGGAAGTTTGGAGAGTGGGGTGCCAGCTCAGGTGTTGCTTCGTCACCTGACCGTGGTTCAAAATTACGAGGTGTTGTCCTCGGATCTTTCCCTTAAGGGACTGATCACGGACCGTCGTCAATAGCCCGTTGTGTTGCTCTAGTACGACGCTAACTAAAATTACCATTACCATTACCATTATCAAACATAAACACAAAAACAGTCATAAAACGGGAAGACAGACAGACATCAGCTGTTAAATTCAGTCACAGTTACTGTGAGTACTCAAAGCATACGAAAGTTCATGGAAATATATCCAGCCATTTAGGGGTATTGTTGGTACAAACACATACACAAATACAGACCAGATTTGGAACGTATTACGGACCAGAGGTTTGCGATTTCGAAGGAGCTGGTGCACGTTAAATCTGTCATGGCCTCAAACGTGCTCGTCATGGCGTGGTGTTGACGTTTGGAGAGTGGGGTGCCTGCTCAGGTGTTGCTTCGTCATCTGACAGTGGTTCAAAATTACGGTGTTGTCCTCGTATCTTTCCCTTTTGTGATTGATCCCGGGCAGTCGTTAATAGCCCAATGTGTCGTTCCAGGGCCATATCTATTCACTTTTACGCTGTGGCAGGAAGACAATTGTTACCACTACAATTTAGTTTACACCAGTGGCATGGTATAGATCTGTGTACGGTGAATGTTATCCCCCCTTTAAGTGACCGCTGGCATCGATCAAAATTTACGAGATGTCAGCGACTGTTCTCATAGAGAATCTTTTCTTTTGTTCGGTACCCTACCCTGTCGACAGTGAGGTGTGAACGCTTTGGGGGAAAGGCAGAAGGTCGCTCTGGTGATATATGCCACACAATACTACGAAAAGAAAGCGTCAGTCGTCACGTCCACTTCAGGCTCTATCGCTCAATTAGGTTATTAGGAATGGGGGGAGGGTCAGACATGTAGGCGAAAGAGCAGTTCCTGGAGACGGTTGAAAAAATCTAAGCGTCGCAACGTAAAGATTAATTACTTACCAAACACGAAAACCACTAAATATACATTTGAATGACTTAAAACGGGGAACATCATGAAATGGGATTAAATAAATTCAAATAATTATAAAACAAACACTCCATACACTATTTTATTGATTTGAGTTAAATTTATGATAAATCCCTTACAATATTAAATTGAATACTTTTATTCTATCGGTTATTCACACTTACCCCAAGGCAAAAAAATCTATAAAACAAAAATATAGATCTGATATAATAAACTTTTGAAAGCTTAAACTTCGGAAAAAGTTTGAATAATTTAGAAGTGAATCTAAAGAGAAACTACCTAAATAGAAATGGAGGCCGCTTCATTTCTATTACTACTGCAATGTAGAAAATATTGCACAAAAAAGCTACACATTTTATATTTGATTTCGTCAAAACCTTTTCTTTCCTACCAATTTTCTAGTTGGAGAAAGAATAAAAGTCAATATCTTTGTATAGCATCAGTTTTAGTTCTTATTCTATTGTAGTGGGCATGGAATAAAATAGTTTATATAAATTTTAGAGTTTTAATCGTCTTGTATATGAAGTAGTTTACTTCTGAAATGAAAATTGCTTTCTGAACTCCGAGTTCTGAAGTATTTTAACCTTCCGAGAATCCATATTTATGTATTTCCCGTATACGATACTGGTAAATGTTAACAGAACACGATGCTGGTATATGTAAACAGTACAAGGTATTGGTACAAGAACTCACTCAGAGCTCCAGTCACCATGCTGGTAAAAGTATATCCAGTTCGAAAATATTCTCGCTAAAGAACTCCTACCTTCGAACGTTCTCAAGTTGGTGTGGCGTGGAAGTTTGATGAGGTGGACAGCCATGTCAGATGTTACCTCGTAATCTGACCGTGTTTCAAAATTACCTGGTGTTGTCCTCCGTTCTCTTCCTCTCGGTAAGGAAATGTTCCATCAGCCTTTCAAATCTATCCATGAAGAATCGGAATAAATGGGCCGATCAACGGTCTGGTGGTTCAGATGTTAGCCTCTAGATCGTAAGATTCCAGGATCGAATTCGGGTCAGTGCATGGATGTTTGTAAGCGCATAGTATGGAGGCAGCTGGTGCACCTTAAATATGTCGTGGTCGAAAGTCCTCACATTGGGTTGGTGCGGTAGTTTGGAGAGTGGGCTGCCAAATCAGGAGATACCTCGTCATCTGATCGTGGTCAATAGCCCATTGTGTTGCTCTAGTACGACGTTAATTGAAATTACCAATTACCTCGGATTTTTGCCTCCGGGTTTCAACCCGGACCGTCGTGTTTCTCTAGTTCGACGTTAATTAAAAATTACCAATTACGGATCGGATGGTATTTTTTTTAGTTAACGTCATACTAGAGCAACACAACGGGCTATTGACTATTGATCCGGGATCAGTCCCTTATGGGATATATCCGAGGACAACACCTCGTAATTTTGAACCACGGTCGGATGACGAGGCAACACCTGGGCTCGCATTCCACTCTTCAAACTTCCATACCAACATAATAGATGGTTATAGTGACGTTAATATCGTTTATTTTGCGAGTCAAATTCTGGTAAGGTAAGTTAGTTTTAATTAACGTCGTACAAAAGTAACACAACGGACTTTTAACGACGGTCTGGGATCATCCACTAAAGGAAATATCCGAGGACAACGCTACGTGATTTTGAACCACGGTCGGATGACGAGGTGTTGACCTGAGCTGGCATTCCACTCTTTAAATTTCCATACCAACCCAACGTGAGGACTTTTGGCCACGACAGATTTAAGGTGCTCCAGCCGCCTCTACACCATACGCTTACGAACATCCATGCCCGGAGCCGGATTCGAACCAGGAGATTTCCGATCCAGAGTCTAACACCTTAACCACTACACCGGTTGGTCGGCAGATCACTTAGTAGGAACAACACCTTAGCAACCGGAAGCATTTAAGTTCGAAACTAGGTCTATCCAGATCCTCATGTACACGGGGGTGCTGGTGCACGTTAAATCTGCAGTGGCCTAAAATGTTGGATAGGTGAGGAATCTTGGAGAGTGGGGTACCAGCTCTGGTATTGACCTCGTCGTCTGACCGTGGCAGTAGCTCTTTGCGTGACTTCAGTGAGTCGTTACGTCATCAACCTTCCTACCACCGCAAGCAAAAACGCAGTTCCTCCTCCCAAAGAACCAACCCCAAATTCCTCGAACCCAATCGAAAGCAAACCCGCCACAACCACCCACGAGTAAAACCACGCATCAGGACTACAAACAGCCGTCTCGTTTCCCTGCTGCTTAATGAGGAATTACCCCGACAGTTCAAAGCAAAAGAATGTTAATGAAAATTCTTCGCGTCGCAATTAAACTTCCTTCCGTGACGACTCATTCTCCGGGAGCATTCTCCCCTCCCCGTAATAAACGCGACCCGCCGTCTGTGTAAACAATGCCAAATTACGGACATCAGCGCAGGTGAGATATGGATGACGTAACGGTTTTCCCCGGGCGATTAACATATTTTGAGATAGTTGCTCTCAACCGGGAGGTTAGGCAGTGGAAAGCGGGATCTTTTTGGAGAGTCGGGATTTGATGATTAAGGTGTTGATTGTTTTGGATTTGCGAGGACTTTGATACAAGAAGCGCTGTAGTGATTAAATTATCGGAGTGTAAGGAGATTGCTCCACGTCGTTGTCATCAGTGAAGTTATGATTGTTGCCTTTGGCAGAGAGACGAATTCTGGCATTGATTTATGTATGGTAAAATGAATGGTTGCCGAGAACATAATAGATGGTTACAGTGACGCTAATATTGTTTGTTTTATGGTTGAAACTTAAGAGATGTTTTCCTTGGTAATGGTAGCCGACCAACCGGTATAGGGGTTAAGGTGTTAGCCTCTAGATCGGAAGGTTCCCGGTTCGAATCCGGGTGCGGGCGTGGATGTTTGTAAACGTATGGTGTAGAGGCGGCTGGTGCACCTTAAATCTGTCGTGGCCGAAAGTCCTCACGTTGGGTTGGCGTGGAAGTTTGGAGAGTGGGGTGCCAGCTCAGGTGTTGCTTCGTCACCTGACCGTGGTTCAAAATTACGAGGTGTTGTCCTCGGATCTTTCCCTTAAGGGACTGATCCCGGACCGTCGTCAATAGCCCGTTGTGTTGCTCTAGTACGACGTTAACTAAAAATTACCAATTACCTTGGTAATGGTAACCCACCAACCGGTATAGTGGTTAAGGTGTTAGCCTCTAGATCGGAAGGTTCCTGGTTCGAATCCGGGTCCGGGCGTGGATGTTTGTAAAAGTATGGTGTAGAGGCGGATGGTGCACCTTAAATCTGTCGAGGCCGAAAGTCGTCACGTTGGGTTGGCGTGGAAGTTTGGAGAGTGGGGTGCCAGCTCTCCAAACTTCCACGCCAACCCAACGTGAGCACTTTCGGCCACGATATATTTAAGGTGCAACATCTGCCTCTAAACCATACACTTACAAACATATATGGCCTGACCCGTATTCGAACCATGAACCTTCCTATCTAGAAGCTAACACATTTAACCATCAGATCTGTTGGTCGGCGTCAAATTATGGCACCTAGTTATGGTTAGTAAAATACACAACCTTATAATAGTGGACCGGACGCCAGAGGATTTGCATAACATCCTACTAGTTGTCTGGTGTTGTTTTTCATACTATGGCCTGGGACCTTTGCATGTTGTTTCAGGTCAATTGAACGCCGACGCCTACATGAACATTTTGGACAAACAGGTTCTTCCTACGCTCTGGTAATTTTATGGAAGACGTATGTCACTTCCAGGATGACAACGCTCCATGCCATGTTGCAGACTCTTTCAATCAGTGGTATCTAGATATGGATGTAAAACATCTTCACTGGCCTGATCTGAGTCCCGACCTACACCCGTAAGGTTTAGTATAATTGCAGCACATGTGATCCATCTCCTTATTAAAGCATGTATTAATTCCTTTATACCATCACATTTTGCCGACCAACCGGCATAGTGGTTAAGGTGTTAGCCTCTAGATCGGAAGGTTCCTGGTTCGAATCCGGGTCCGGGCATGGATGTTTGTAAGCGTATGGTGTAGTGGCGGCTGGTGCACCTTAAATCTGTCGTGGCCGAAAGTCCTCACGTTGGGTTGGCGTGGAAGTTTGGAGAGTGGGGTGCCAGCTCAGGTGTTGCTTCGTCATCTGACCGTGGTTCAAAATTACGAGGTGTTGTCCTCGGATCTTTCCCTTAAGGGACTCATCCCGGACCGTCGTCAATAGCCCGTTGTGTTGCTCTAGTACGACGTTAACTAAAAATTACCATTACCATTACCATCACATTTTGCTGTCCGGTCCATTACTGTAGGGTAGTGAACATGGTTACAGAAGATTGGATGGATTGGCATTTAAAAGTGATCTCGTCATCTGACCATGGTTCAAAATTACGTGTTGTCCGTAGATATTTCTCCTCGGTAGAAATACCAGACCGGCACCAATAGACCGTTGTGTTGCTCCTGTGCTACGTAAATTATGTACCTCGGTCATATCACGAGGCATCACCTGAGCTGGCACTCCAGTCTCCATGGAACGTGATTACATTTGAGGTCACTACAGATTTAACGTGCATCCGTCCCTTTTGCACAAGACCGTCTTTGTTTGGTTTCAAACCCGCAACTCTCTGGCTACTTATCCGATGCTCATAAAACCTAGATACCGCTGCCCTGGTTCCAGAAGACTTGATAGATTAGTGCACGATTGTTCATTTTACTTGCCAAATTCTGACATTAATCATACATAGCTTATAATTGTAACTTTTATTTAACGTTGTACTAAAGGAACTCCCCCAACTGGGTTTAATTATACATTACGCTAGAATAATGGACCCAACAGCAAGATGTGATGTTTAATATGCAAAAAAAATAATAGACTATTTTTGTAGCGATTTCGGTCCACAAATTGAGCAGTCAGAGGGTTAACAATGTTTAGAAACACAGCTATTTGTGTCAATTCCTGCTACAAGAATGTCGCCAGCTCATTTGAAGCGTTCGGACGGGATTTCTTTGTCAGTAAGTGCCGCTCTAACGCGTTCCACAAATGTTCTTTTGGGTTTGGGTCGGAACTCTGAGCAGGCTAGTGAAGACGTTTTACGCCCATATCTCAATACCACTGATTGACAGACATATTTTTTTTCTTTTAGAACACACCCTACCCTACAACAATGGACCAAACTGCAAGATGTGATGGTATAAGGGAAATAATACATGCTTTATTAATGATGGTTCCCCACGTGCTGCAGTTACACTAACAACCCTTCTGGGCATACTTTCAACAAGGTTTTGATACACATCCATGGGTATTTGTGTCCATTCCTGACGCAAAAAGGTCGCCAGCTCAGCTGTAGATTTCGTACGTGGTTCCCTGGTCCGTAAGAATCGCTTAATACGGGATCTGAGCAGGCCAGGGATAACCTTTTACATCCATATCTTGATACCACTGCTTGACATGACACGGAGCGTTGTCGTCAAGGAAGTAACCTTTGTCCATTCCATAAAATTGCCAGTGCATAATAAGAACCTGATTGTACAAAATGTTCATATAGACGTTCAATTGACCAGGAACAACATGCAAAGGTCCCAGACCGTACCATGAAAAACTCCCCCAAACAAACAGTCGAATGTTATGCAAATCCGCTGACGGCCGGTCCATTATTGTAGGGTAGTGTATTTTTCAAATTACATGAAGATTTGAAAGTCTGATGAAGTTGCTGGTTGCAGGGACTCTACGATTGTTGATTTTGCATGCCAAATTTTCATAGTAAAATACATGGTTTCTTAAGATTTGATGGATTCGGACATTGTTGATTTAATTGCTGAAGTTTAAGATCATTATTTGTCAACGTTGTCACAAGTGGTAGGTAGGTTATTTTAATTAACGTCATACTGGTGAAACACAAAGGGCTATTGTGAATGATCCAGGACCATTTTCCCAAGGTAAAGATTAATGATAAGTGATGGTATGATTGTGGCCTATTCCATTCTGGAATTATTATGTATATAAGGTGCAAAATCACATGGTTAAGCGTGTAACAAACAGCAAAATGTTCCTGTAATTGTTACCATGCTGTAGTTAGTATATTTTTTTATGGAGTAGGTAAGTAAGTATTTAATTTACACCCCTTTAAAGGAGGAACACAGCTGACTGTTGGCGAAGTTTAGGGATCAACCCCCGAAGAGAAAGATACGATGACAACACCGTGTGACTTTGAACCACGGTCAGATGACGAGGAAATTGATGCGAAGATATTTTTTTCGTAACCTAAAACGTAAAAACGGATTATGTGTGCTTGTACATAGGATATTTTCTTCTTTTTCAAGTTATTTTTCTGTTTTAGACCACTATAATTCAAAAACATGGGTTTTGGTGTGTGCCCGCATACAAACATCTGGGTATATTTCCATACTACGTTACTAAGTTAATGTAATACAGTAAAAAATCGTTGTTGTTAGTTGAATCATTTTTAGGTTACTGTTTTTTGGGAAGTTCGAATCTTGCAAACGAAATCATAACATTAGCATACTCGTGCAGAAGACTAGTTTTTCACAATCACTGCGCCAACACAACCAAATCTTTTTTTCATGACCTGCAGCGTAGCTATACGAACTCGGAATCTTAATCAAAACTAAGATCAATACAGCTCAGAGCGTGATATTGCGAAGAGGAACGTCCCAATGATCTCAGTGACTTGCTCTGCCCCGAGTTTTGCGTGGCAAAAAACTCCATTTTAATTACCTTTCCACTCCGTAGCTTCCGAAGTATTTCCATACCAATTAAGGAGTGAGAAAAACAAGCAATAAAATCCAATTTAAAACAACGGCTACGCGAACGTAATAAAAGCTCACTCGTGCTTTTCGTGAGTTTTTAATTAAATCCGTTTCCTTGCGTTTGCAACAGAATGAGCAGAATGTTTGTGTTTGTTTCAACAACGATGTGAATCCCTTAAGACCTCCGCGGTGTGTACTCCTGGCATCAATAATCTCGTTATTTTTATGTGCCTTGATGGGGAACATTTTATTAGGAGAGGCATCGTGGAACGTTCTAGAGAGGCGTTTGGTAACGCCAGTATTTCAGAAAACATTTAATTCGAAATGAACTACATGCGAAAGTTTTCATGCAATGTCGATTATAGAATTACTTACCAAAGAAGTAGAATAATATAGTCTGCTTCAGTATATGATGCGATCAGTTTCATCGTTGATTCGAGGTTTGTCGAATACTTTATCACCTCAAATTGAAATATATTGTTGTTCTTTATGAACCAATCACACTCGAGACCGAGTCCATTATGTCATACCTCCTCAAAGATATTATGTCATCAGGATCCATTAGTCTAGAAGTCTCATTCTAATACAGGAAGGGCGAAAGATTGCGATTACTAGAAGCGTGTCCCCAACGCATTTAAGATTAAAATGTATATAAATTAACCATGCAAGCACTCCGAAGCTACAGATACATGATAAGGTAAGCAATATAATTTAAAAAAAACAAAAGGAATTTAATAATGTATATACACAGTCCAGTCACATTAATGTGACCACCTTCTACTTTCGACGTCAACGTGAAATAACCAATCACAAAAGGCAGGTGGCAGCACATTGCAGTAGAGTGTATATAAAGGATGTCCTAGGGCATAGCATTTCAATCGTTGGCGTAATGCAGAAACGTAGCGAATCATCCGACGTCCAAAAGGGCATGACTATTGATGGTGTATTCCAAGGGTGGAAGCATTTTGTAAACTGCTAAATCTGTGAACTGTTCGCGTGCCGCCGTGGTAAAAGTATACCGTGCATGACAAAATGGCACTATCCAAAATCAGCGGTGTGGCACATGTGGTGCACCACGGGCTATAGATGACAGAGGCGAACGAAGGCTATGGAGACGAGTTCGGGCGAATAGACGTGTAATTGACCGCCCAGATGAACCAAGGGTCTACCAAGAGTGGATCCTCAACAACGGTTCAGCGAACGTTGCTGCGCATGGGCGTCCGCAGCACACGCCTGGTTAATGCACCTATGTTGACTGCTGTTCATCGGCGACAAAGGCTGGAATTTGCACGCCAGTACTACAACTGGACGTCCACAGAGTGGAGACAGGTGGCTTTTCCCGATGAATCACGTTCTATGCTCCATCGGACAGATGGACGTTGGCGTATACAGGGTGAAACGTCTGAAAGCAAACACTCTGTAACAATTGCCGGAAGGGTCCAGGCTTGAGGAGAGAGGTAATCTAGCGCAGCTGGCCAAGGCACTGTAGTCGGCAGGGCTCAACATACCAGTGAACACCTTCAGAAACCTAATTGACTCTCTTCCTGCACGTCTCGCTGCGGTCCGCTCTGCCAAAGGTGGTTATTCTGGCTTTTGGCAGGTGGTCACATTAATGTGACTGGACTGTATATATACGTAGAAATTACAAATAGTAGATATTATTATAATAGTAGAAAAACAGTGTTTGATCAGCGACATCTATTCACCCTTAATGTAATTGAGATTTTATCCTCTAACCCAATCTTAGATATACAAAAATAAAACTACTCAAAACGAGAACATATACCAGAAGTTCGCTAAGTGTCTTCAATCTAAAAACATTAATCCTTCTGCTCGTCTGCAGTGGCATTTTATAATACATAGTACATATTCACACGTCTATTCGATCAGAGCCACCTTGTGCCCTTCTTGTATTTGAGATTCATATCTCGTAACTCAATCTTAGAGATACAAAAATAAAACTACTAAAAACGAGAACATATACCAGAAGTTCGCTAAGTGTCTTCAATCTAAAAACATTAATCCTTCTGCTCGTCTGCAGTGGCATTTTATAATACATAGTACATATTCACACGTCTATTCGATCAGAGCCACCTTGTGCCCTTCTTGTATTTGAGATTCATATCTCGTAACTCAATCTTAGAGATACAAAAATAAAACTACTAAAAACGAGAACATATACCAGAAGTTCGCTAAGTGTCTTCAATCTAAAAACATTAATCCTTCTGCTCGTCTGCAGTGGCATTTTATAATACATAGTACATATTCACACGTCTATTCGATCAGAGCCACCTTGTGCCCTTCTTGTATTTGAGATTCATATCTCGTAACTCAATCTTAGATATACAAAAATAAAACTACTCAAAACGAGAACATATACCAGAAGTTCGCTAAGTGTCTTCAATCTAAAAACATTAATCCTTCTGCTCGTCTGCAGTGGCATTTTATAATACATAGTACATATTCACACGTCTATTCGATCAGAGCCACCTTGTGCCCTTCTTGTATTTGAGATTCATATCTCGTAACTCAATCTTAGAGATACAAAAATAAAACTACTTAAAACGAGAACATATACCAGAACTTCGCCAGGAGTCTTCAATCTGAAAACATCAATTCTTCTCCAGAACCATTTTTTAATTCATAGTAATAATTCACAAGAGTATTCGATCAGCGCTACCTGGTGCCCTTATTGTAATTGAGATACAAAAATAAAACTACTCAAAACCAGAACTTCACGAAGAATCTACAATCTGAAAACATCAATCCAACTAGATCCTTCAGTGCCACTCTTTGCGAGTATTCACCCGAGTGTTTGATCAGCGCCATCCTTTGCCCCTTAATGTAATTGCGACGTTTCCCCACTAACTACAAAGACGCTCGACCACGGGATCCCAAACCTAATGACCGGGAAAGACCCGTATTAGGGATTAAAGCTGGACAGGCTTAAGGACCAGCCAAAGAATAGTCTCGGAACCCGTTAATGAGCCTTCACCAAGAGAGCGCCATAGCGCGTTAATAAACAGAGTAGGGTTTCGGCAATGTGGCGTTATGTCCCTATAGAAAAGTTTTTGGTAATGAGGTAAAATCAATGTCTGCGCTAAATTGGATCCATGTTGGGATATACTAAAGATCATGGCCTAAATTCCTTTGAATAGCTTATTGGTTGGAGAGGCAAAGAGTTATTAGTTTATGTCGAAACTGGATTTGATCATTTTACAGTGTAGAGGTCATGGCACTTTTTTGTATTTTCCGACCTATCGGATGTACCATTCGGCCTCGCTACCCCACATCTGGAATTCAGATCAACCCCAATGCGAAACAAATCGTCACCACCTGCATTTTGGGCTCCCCGTGAGAAACTGCAGACGACCCACCCCGAGATTCCGACCTCCTGAACTCCTGGCTAGATGTCTTAGGCGATTGATCCCGGACCATCGTCAATAGCCAGTTGTGTTGCTCAAGTACGACGTTGATTAAAAAATTACCAATTACCCGTTTAACTGTCGGATAAACTTCAAAAACTTTTTGTGCACATGCCAGGTCGCTGTGCTCAAATCTAAAACACCCTTATTCACGTGTTTGACTTGCACTTGAACTTGTTCATGCCCGAAGACTATGAAAGGAGATAAAACTTGATATTTCAGAGGAGCAGACGTATCCTCCAGATTCTTATTTTCTTAGCCATCCTCCAAGCACCTATGCGATTCGATGTCAATTTCTATAACCACCGACTTTGAATTAATGTAAATCTATAATTGTAAATAATATTCAAGTTACTATTAATAAATAATGTTTAAATTGAATCAGTTGAATGCCTAATTGCTAGATGACATTATATGGCCATCAATTAACCAGCAGAGTTCTGAAAAATTACGATTAAAGCCATATCTACTGTATTTTCAATTCCATTGTCAGGTATTTTAGTGCAATCCTTGAAGTAGTCTCCGGTCGTTTTGTACAGTTCGCAATATGGATAAATGGCTCACGTCGTTTTTATATAACGGTGAAAGTAGCTTTGTAGATAGTTTTATCGATTAAAAAGTCGAAAGCAAGCGACTAAAACAGCTCTGGGCAAGGAAACTACGATACGAGTTTTATTTCTCAGTACAACCTATCTGGTTGTTAAGATGTTAGGTTCTAGATCGGAAGGTTTCTGGATCGAATCCGGGTCAGTCCATGGATTTTTGTTAACTCATAGTGTAGAGCCGGCAAGTGCACCTTACATTTGTCGTGCCCGAATGATCTCACGTTGGGTTGGTGTGGAAGTTTGTTGAGAGGGGTGCCAGCTCAGGTATTGCCTCGTCATCTGACCGTGGTTCAAAATTACGAGGTGTTGTCCTCGGATCTTTCCCTTAAGGGACTGATCCCGGACCGTCGTCAATAGCCCTTTGTGTTGCTCTAGTACGACGTTAACTAAAATTACCATTACCATTACTATCACGAGGAAAGTACAAGTTCGCAATGAAGTATTGAAAAAAAGAACTATTTGCAATTAGCAAAACTTCGTCTTCTAGCATCGATGCAATAATGTCAGATTTGCATTCACTGAAAGAAATTTTAACATCTAGATGCCTAAGAACCTGAAAGTTTGCTCATGATATTTTGAATCATCTCTACTATTATAAACAAAAATTTGGAAGCCAAACCGGAAGAACAAAATTGAAAAAATAACTACATAAATACTGTACATGCCGCTGTATTGTTCAAAAGAAAATTTCGGATCTTTCCCTTAAGGGACTGATCCCGGACCGTCGTCAATAGCCCGTTGTGTTGCTCTAGTACGACGTTAACTAAAATTACCAAATTATCAAAAGAAAATTATTTTTAGCAAAAAGGAAAAAACTAGTGGTGGATACATTATCTAAAACCTTCATATAAATCTTAAAATAACATTATGCATAATCAATAAATCGAAAACATTTTACAAAAATCATTTATGCATTTTTTTTTCATTTTTAAGTTCTTCATTAACACTTGTATTTTCTTCATATTTTTTAAAAGAGGGGTTCAAAAAATCTTTATGTATATGATGAAATTATGATAAGTTTATAAAAATCAACGCATGGGTCATTTAAAGGCCTGCATGGGTCAGTGTCTGACCCGCAGGTCATAGGTTCGCCATCCCTGCTCTAGTTACCAGATAGGGTGTTAGTTGTAGGTAGTCATGTCCGGAATGAAGTCGAAGGCAACCGACTCCTACAGATGTGAGCCTGGGCATGAGCCATATTCCATCATTAACAATTCCCGTCCTCAGTAGCACGGTGGGAAGAGTAACGGCTTAGCAACCGGATGGTTACAAATTCGATTGCAACAAAAGACTTTACAGTGAGGGCTGGGGCACGTGAAATCTGCTGCGGCCTGTTCTCCCCATGCTATCATGGTATGGAATTTCGGAGAGAGGGATGCCAGCACAGAGATGTGGCCTCGTTATCTGATCATGATTGAAAATTACGTGGTGATGTTCTCGGATCGTTCCCTATGGATTTGATCCCACACCGTTACCAATAGCCCGTTGTGTGGCTCCAGTGTGACTTTAATTAAACATGCCATAACTACCCAGCCATTTAATCGTCATGTGAGCCGACCAACCGGTATAGTGGTTAAGGTGTTAGCCTCTAGATCGGAAGGTTCCTGGTTCGAATCCGGGTCCGGGCATGGATGTTTGTAAGCGTGTGGTGTAGAGGCGGCTGGTTCACCTTAAATCTGTCGTGGCCGAAAGTCCTCACTTTGGGTTGGCGTGGAAGTTTGGAGAGTGGGGTGCCAGCTCAGGTGTTGCTTCGTCATCTGACCGTGGTTCAAAATTACGAGGTGTTGTCCTCGGATCTTTCCCTTAAGGGACTGATCCCGGACCGTCGTCAATAGCCCGTTGTGTTGCTCTAGTACGACGTTAACTAAAATTACCAATTACCAATAATCGTCATGTGACAGTAGTTCCAAATTATGTGGTGTTGTCATCGGATTTTTACCTTCGGGTTTGAACCCGGACCATCGCCCATAGAATATCTCCAGTGCACTACCTAACTATCTTCTCGTCATGTGACCGTGGTTAAAAATTACGAAGTGCTGTCCTCAGGTCTTTCTCTTAAGGGACTGGTCCCGGACCGTCGTCAATAGCCCGTTGTGTTGCTCTAATACTACGTTAACTAAAAATGACAAAAAAAAATGATGCCGTGGTCGAAAGTCCTCATGTTGGGTTGGAGAGTAAGTTTGGAGAGTGGGGTGCTAGCTCAGGTGTTGCGTCGTCATCTGACCGTGGTTCAAAATTACGAGGTGTTGTCCTCGAGTCTTTCCCTTAAGGGATTGATCCTGGGCCGTCGTCAATAGCCCGTTGTGTTGCTCTAGTATGACCTTAATTAAAATTAGCATTACCTAAGATGGTAAGGTAAAGTAATTATAATTAACATCGTACTAGAGCAACATAACGCGCTATTTCGTACCCTGAGAGCCTAAACAGTAAAATTTTATTCCTAACATTACGAAATAAAATATCAATTAATATTAAAACTCGAATCAATACAAAACGCCAACAATCTCATCAGACGAACATATGGTAGAGGAGGTAAGTAGTTAAATTAACGTCCCAGTAGAGCAACATAACAGGCTATTGGTGACGGTTCGGGATCATTCCCAAAGGTTCCCAAAGATCATTCCCAAAATTACAAAGACAACACCGCGTAAATTTGAACTATGGTCAGCTTACGCAATTGGACTAGGAAAGAACACAAGCTCGTTAAACGGAAAAAAACTAAAACTAAAACTTTTCTAACATACAAACCAGACGATGGAAATGAGATGCGTATTGTGAATGGTAGCAAACAAATCTCGGGAAAAGCCGGATATTAAACTAGTGATACATAAATTAACATTCTAAAATATATTTTTTTTTACAATGGCGGGCACTGGTTTCTATCCTTGCTTACTACAAGGGCTGAATTGATGGTCCACTACTTCCAATGGCGGGCACTAAGGACTTGTCCTTGGCCACTATAAGGCCTGAGGTGATGATCGACTCCTTCCAATTTAAGGCACTAAGGACTTGTCCTTGCCCACAACAAGGCCTGAATTGATGGTCGACTACTTCCAATGGCTGGCACTAAGGACTTGTCCTTGGACACTACAAGGCCTGAGGTGATGGTCGACTGCTTCCAATGGCGGGAACTAAGGACTTGTCCTTGCCCACAACAAGGCCTGAATTGATGGTCGACTACTTCCTATTTCTGGCACTAAGGACTTGTCCTTGGACACTACAAGGCCTGAGGTGATGGTCGACTGCTTCCAATGGCGGGCACTAAGGACTTGTCTTTGCCCACAACAAGGCCTGAATTGATGGTCGACTACTTCCAATGGCTGGCACTAAGGACTTGTCCTTGGACACTACAAGGCCTGAGGTAATGGTCGACTGCTTCCAATGGCGGGCACTAAGGACTTGTCTTTGCCCACAACAAGGCCTAAATTGATGGTCGACTACTTCCAATGGCTGGTACTAAGGACTTGTCTTTGCCCACAACAAGGCCTGAATTGATGGTCGACTACTTCCAATGGCTGGCACTAAGGACTTGTCCTTGGACACTACAAGGCCTGAGGTGATGGTCGACTGCTTCCAATGGCGGGAACTAAGGACTTGTCCTTGCCCACAACAAGGCCTGAATTGATGGTCGACTACTTCCTATTTCTGGCACTAAGGACTTGTCCTTGGACACTACAAGGCCTGAGGTGATGGTCGACTGCTTCCAATGGCGGGCACTAAGGACTTGTCTTTGCCCACAACAAGGCCTGAATTGATGGTCGACTACTTCCAATGGCTGGCACTAAGGACTTGTCCTTGGACACTACAAGGCCTGAGGTAATGGTCGACTGCTTCCAATGGCGGGCACTAAGGACTTGTCTTTGCCCACAACAAGGCCTAAATTGATGGTCGACTACTTCCAATGGCTGGTACTAAGGACTTGTCTTTGCCCACAACAAGGCCTAAATTGATGGTCGACTACTTCCAATGGCTGGCACTAAGGACTTGTCCTTGGACACTACAAGGCCTGAGGTGATGGTCGACTGCTTCCAATGGCGGGAACTAAGGACTTGTCCTTGCCCACAACAAGGCCTGAATTGATGGTCGACTACTTCCTATTTCTGGCACTAAGGACTTGTCCTTGGACACTACAAGGCCTGAGGTGATGGTCGACTGCTTCCAATGGCGGGCACTAAGGACTTGTCTTTGCCCACAACAAGGCCTGAATTGATGGTCGACTACTTCCAATGGCTGGCACTAAGGACTTGTCTTTGCCCACAACAAGGCCTAAATTGATGGTCGACTACTTCCAATGGCTGGCACTAAGGACTTGTCCTTGGACACTACAAGGCCTGAGGTGATGGTCGACTGCTTCCAATGGCGGGAACTAAGGACTTGTCCTTGCCCACAACAAGGCCTGAATTGATGGTCGACTACTTCCTATTTCTGGCACTAAGGACTTGTCCTTGGACACTACAAGGCCTGAGGTGATGGTCGACTGCTTCCAATGGCGGGCACTAAGGACTTGTCTTTGCCCACAACAAGGCCTAAATTGATGATCGACTACTTCCAATGGCGGGCACTAAGGACTTGTCTTTGCCCACAACAAGGCCTAAATTGATGGTCGACTACTTCCAATGGCGGGCTATAAGGACTTGTCCTTGGCCACTAGAAAGTTGCGATGGTCACTTGTGAAGGGGCATCCAGTGTGAGAACCTTCATTGCCTCTAACAAAGGATAGTACAATTTTACGTTCATGCCCTGACCCCGGATTCGAACCAGGAACATTTGATGCAGAGATCAACACCTTAAACCAGCTGGTCGACTAACAATTCTAAATATAAATTATAGCAGTTTTAAAAGTTTTACACATCAGTTAAAAAGCTTTCAAATAGTATCTATGAAAACTAGTTGAATAAGCACATATTTGTGCAATTCATTGAGAAAATCAATGAAATAACATTGATCCCAAACCGATTTTGACGCAAACACTCTGAATCGGAACCTGATTTAGAATCTCTTTAAGAAGAGGAGAATCAATTTGAAATGCACTTAAAACAACATTGGACGTTTCAAGAAGTATTTTCCAATGTCGTCTCAAGTGTCTTTCATATTAAAGAACTACATGCTCATTCTGATTGCTTTGCTAATGAAAGCACCTATCAATGGTGTGTTGACGTCTCAAATATTTGCAGCAATTTTACGATTCCGAAATTGGATTGAAAGATATTTGGCGTAATTCGATCTTCTCTTTAATACGATGAAATCTCGACAAACATGAAATAATTCCAGGAATTTAATATAAATGGCATTTTATTCGGCTTGACAAGACGATTAAAAGGAATCAATTCCTATTATTTCTACATCTTTGCACACTTTAAACATTTTGGAGTAATTGAGACGGATAAATATTTATAATTGTAGATGGCATACTACATACGATTATATTTGACTAATAAAGCGAATGAATTATACATACTTTTATTTATACATTGTTAGGTATTTCATTAATGTTTAACAAAACAACACATTGAAGCAAGTGGGACAAATAGATTAATTCTTCTTTTCTGTATTGCGAAATAGCAAACCTTCAATATGAAAAACGTAAATTTAATTCCAGTTTTTTTTCAATTAAATCTTTTGCAGAATCAGTTGCTTAAGTACTTTTAACCTTTAGATTATGGTCGGTACAACAGTTGTACTTTGTAAGTTATAAGAATCGTGCAAAGAAAGAGCCTTTAGACTGCAACCATTTCAGCCAATTATACCCAAAAAGTTATCAGAATCGAGTCATGAAAGAAGTGAGCTTGTTATATCTATAGCCGTAGTTAAAAGGTTATACAAGGACTAATTGAATTGGGGCTAAGAGTTAGGCAAAGAGGGTGCAGATTGCAATTTAATGACAACTGTACGGGATAATTTTGAAATCAGATAAATAATCTCTCGACAAAACTGTAGCATTTGGACAAACTGAGCATTTGAAACATGGTCTCGACTCACCGTTTGAATTGAAATTTTATTAAATTATTCGTTTTAGAAATTCATTTTATAGCGTTGTGCCAGTTTAATACATAAATTTATCCGACAAGCTACCTAAAAATCAAATCGAATCTCAAGACTAGTCACAATATTTATTAACAGATAACAAACGAAAAACGTATACATCTCTAAATGAACTACAGAACGACTGCACACTCTCGCTTCTAAACATTACAGCCTCTCCTTTTCAAACGAAACGGATAACACACGATTGCAATTTCACACGCTCTTCGTTTTGATCGGGGATAGAGAGAGGGTAGAGGGAGGGAAGAAGAGAGGGAGAGAGAGGCCATGGTGTGTTCTGCCACAATTTGAAATTGAATACAATTTCCTACAAACATTGAATGATTAATGATTCAAAACACATATACCCATATCTCTGGTGAAGAAAACTTTAAGGAAAACGTAATTTAAATAACGTCACACTGGAGAGACACAACGGTCTATGGGCGAAGGGAAAGATTCGAGGACACCATTTTTTTTTGAACCATGGTCAAATGTCGACGTCACATCTGAGCTGGCACTCCACTCTCCAAACTTCCACACCACAACGACGTGAGGACTTTCGGCCACGACAGATTTAAGTTGCACCAGCCGCCTCTTCACCGTACGCTTACAAACATCCATGCCCGGACCCGGATACGAACCAGGAACCTTCCAATCTAGAGGCTAGCACCTTAACCACTATACCAGTTGGTCGGCGATTTTGCAGTTGGAGTAACATTGCTGGTAAACACCTACGGTCTGGGACCTATCCGAAGAGAGGATACGAGGACAACACCTTGTATTTTGAACAGCGGTCAGATGACGACGACAACACTCTAGTTGACATACCACTCTCTAAATATCCACACCATTCCGACGTGAGCACATTTGAGGCTTAGACAGATTTAACGTGCACCAGCAACTTACAACAGATCTTTTCCAGCCCCTCTGCTTCTGAGAAATAATTATAACAATTTGAAAAAAAAAATCCGTAGCAAAATTGTTAATGCGTTATCTCTATAGGTTTAAAGAACAATTTTTTAATTTTTGTTGACATCATCTACGACGCAACCAAATGGGCTACCTCCGCCCCTTGAACAACGTAGAATAATTGAATATTTCTAAGAAAAACTATGGTGTGGTTAAAATTGAGCATTTTTCAATGCATAGAGCTTCAGAGTATGCTATTTAAAACAATGGCAGCTCGTGGTACAAAGCCGAAGTAATTTAATTACTAAAAAATGTGAAAGAAGATTAAATACGTCGAATCTAATCATGTCTTTTATTAGAGGCTTTGTCTGTAATGAATTGATGGCCCTATTGTTTTTTTGTCGGATTATGTGCTTCTTGTTTTATCCACATAGTGATAAAACATAGAATATCTCATTCGAATGTAAAAAAATTATCATAAATTTAATAATTTTTTAATTTTTTTTTATTTACTCTATCGCGTATGGCTCTGATTATTTGAAAATGAATAATTAAGAACTGAAAATGATTGATTGAATGTATTTCTATAGCATAAGAGACAGGCTTGGCCAAGATGACGCCAAACAATCGGTAACATCAAATAAGTTCTTATATATATATATATATATATATATATATATATATATATAATTTCAAGAACACAAGAATTTCTAAAAAAATGTAACAAAAGTCTTAAAAAATAATAAAAAATGAAGAAATGTTGGTGGATCAGGGCGTCATCAGGGAGGAGCCTGACCCAAACAACATAAAATGGTGTTTTCTACATATGAGCAGCATTAGGCTGAAAAAATTGCTCATACACTCCCCCAAACACCACCAAAAATCAAGTAAAACAAAAACAGAACAAAATACTAAAACAGAGCAGGAACAGAACGAAATGAAACCCGAAGCCGCAGCTGGGATATCATCAACAACAAGCCTAAAAATTGCCACCAAATGCCATCAATTACACGGTCTAACTTATATGCTAACATCATACCTCCGATGCAACAAGTCCAAAAAAATAATAATAATATGAAAATCCCCAGCCCCTCATCAGATTTTCATATTATTATGATTTTCATATTATTATTATTTTGTTCTGTTTTTGTTTTACTTGATTTTTGGTGGTGTTTGGGGGAGTGTATGAGCAATTTTTTCAGCCTAATGCTACTGATATGTAGAAAACACCATTTTATGTTGTTTGGGTCAGGCTCTTCCCTGATGACGCCCTGATCCACCAACATTTCTTCATTTTTTATTATTTTTTAAGACTTTTGTTACATTTTTTTTTAGAAATTCTTGTGTTCTTGAAATTATATATATATATATATATATATATATATATATATATATATATATATATATATATATATATATAATTTCAAGAACACAAGAATTTCTAAAAAAATGTAACAAAAGTCTTAAAAAATAATAAAAAATGAAGAAATGTTGGTGGATCAGGGCGTCATCAGGGAGGAGCCTGACCCAAACAACATAAAATGGTGTTTTCTACATATGAGCAGCATTAGGCTGAAAAAATTGCTCATACACTCCCCCAAACACCACCAAAAATCAAGTAAAACAAAAACAGAACAAAATACTAAAACAGAGCAGGAACAGAACGAAATGAAACCCGAAGCCGCAGCTGGGATATCATCAACAACAAGCCTAAAAATTGCCACCAAATGCCATCAATTACACGGTCTAACTTATATGCTAACATCATACCTCCGATGCAACAAGTCCAAAAAAATAATAATAATATGAAAATCCCCAGCCCCTCATCAGATTTTCATATTATTATGATTTTCATATTATTATTATTTTGTTCTGTTTTTGTTTTACTTGATTTTTGGTGGTGTTTGGGGGAGTGTATGAGCAATTTTTTCAGCCTAATGCTACTGATATGTAGAAAACACCATTTTATGTTGTTTGGGTCAGGCTCTTCCCTGATGACGCCCTGATCCACCAACATTTCTTCATTTTTTATTATTTTTTAAGACTTTTGTTACATTTTTTTAGAAATTCTTGTGTTCTTGAAATTATATTGCTTACCATGCTATGTCTACAGCTTCAGCGCGCTTGCATGGGTAGTTTCGAGTTTCGGTTTCTGGTTAATGCACCCCGGCTGTTTGATTATTTTTTGTTATTTTGTGTGTGTTATTTTGTATATTATATATATATATATATATATATATATATATATATATATCGTGATTTATACATACATTTAATCCTAATAACCAAAAGGTAACATAAAATTGTATAAAAATATTTAAAAATTCAACTTTTAGATAGAATTATAAAAACTTACGTCTGATATAAATAAAAACATATTTGGATAAGGAGGATCGCTTAATCTTAATAAGAATTAATACTAGGATTAGTATCACCAAAGTGGGATGGGTCGAGTCTAATAGTATTAAAATCAGGACATTCACTTAAAATGTTTGTCTAAAGACTGAAGGGAACTAAAAAATTAAATTGTAAAAACAGCTATATATTAAAATTTAAGGAAACATTTATACAAAAAGCTACATTGTAAGTAATAGAGAAGAGAATATTTCTGCTAACCTATATAAAATTTTAGTCATGTGGTTTTGATTGAGTCTATTCGTTTAATGATGGCTAGTCCCGTGCTTCAAATATACTACTGTGTTTCTCTCTCGAATGTCTGTTTCTGGATTGTTGCCTCGTCATCCGACCGTGGTTCAAAATTACGTGGTGTTGTCCTCGGAACTTTCACTTTGGGAATTGATCCCGGACCGTCGTCAATCCCGTTGTGTTGCTCCAGACGACGTTAATAAAATCGCTGCTATTTTAATCGACATAGAACAATAGGTGTTCAATTGTCCTGTTCTGTTAAGGCAGCAGAAGTCACGTGGTTTTAGATGCGCCCATTTTATGGTAAGTTGAACGTAAACAATGCTCTTCTGCAATATTTGTTGACTGGGTGTGGGAGTTTGGAGAGTGTGGTGACATATCGGGTGTTGCCTCGTCATCTGACCGTGGTTCAAAATAATGTGGTGTGGTCCTCGGATTTTTCCCTTGTGGGATTGATCCCGGACCGTCATCAATAGCTCAAAGTGTTGCTCCAGACGACGTTAATTTAATCGCTACTATTTCAATCGACATAGAACAATAGGTGTGCAATTGCCCTGTTCTCGTAATGGTAATGGTAATTTTAATTTTAGTTAACGTCGTACTAGAGTAACACAACAGGCTATTGACGACGGTCCGGGATCCGTCCCTGAAGGGAAAGATCCGAGGACAACACCTCGTAATTTTGAACCACAGTCATATGCCGAGGCAACACCTGAATTGGCATCCCACTCTCCAAACTTCCACACCAACCCAACGTGAGGACTTTCGGCCACGACAGATTTAAGGTGCACCTGTCGCCTCTACCATGCGTTTACAAACATCCATGCCCGGACCCGGATTCGAACCAGGAACCTTCCGATCTAGAGGCTAACACCTTAACCACTAAACTGGTTGGTCGGCGCCCTGTTCTGTTGAGGTAGCGTAAGTTACGGGTTTTCAATACTTCCATTCTTTGCATCATGGCCAGTTAAACCTAAACAATGCTCTTCTGCAATATTGGTTGGCGCGGTTTGTAAGTTTGGAGAGTGGGGTGCCACCTCTGGTGCGACCTCGTCATCTGACCGTGGCACAAAACTAGATGTTGTCCTGTCACTTCAGGTTTGATACAGGGTCATCGCTAATAACCCGTTTTGTTGCAACAATGCAACGCTATTTAAAATACCTACCTACCTTTACAACATTGGCATCTGTGTTGTGGATTAATTTTCCGATTTTTCAAGCTACAAGCAAGTAAAAATTCAGATGGGTCAATTTGACATAAGTCATTTGGTTTTCAATGAATCTATTTGTTTAAACGAGATATTTAGTCCATCAAAATCTGACGAAATTTGCTAACAAAGAGATTCTTCGCCTTCAAGATTTTGTCGATTTATTTTTGACGAGATGAAAGTCTGGAGAGTGTTTTTCTGTTGACGAGGTATCTCGTTCTTCAAGATCTGTGCAGTTTTTCTTATATCGAGATTGTAACTCGTCCAACATGATTTGGTCAGTTTGTTAATGACAAGATACTTCGTCGGGACTTGGAGGGGCAGGTTAAGGAACAGGTTAAAATGTAATTAATACGTATCCACAACTGTCGTCTTTAGCGCGGATTCAAGCTCTTTCTCTACCGAATACCATAATATTGATTACGAGTTCACGAAACAAGTAATAACCGTTAGCGATCTGCATTCAAGATATTGAGTATGGTTGTATTTTTCCCTGAAAGCATACTATTGTTCTGGAAATGAACTCCTCATATGCTATCTGCCTTCTCCGTCAGATTCACCCTACAATACTATACCAGAAGTATTTCTTACAGCGATTCTTTTATATTCTCTTACTCTTAAAAATTAATGTAAACAATCGATTAACTAACGAGAAACTAGCTCTTACATTTGTGCCTATAAAAGCCAAAGTGGTGCAAGTTCACTTTCTGAAAAATCTGAGTTAATGCTGGTAACAAATTCTGAATAGTTAAAACTACTTGTGCAAAGGCGGTGCTCCTAATTCCCAAAATAACCGCACAGATGGCAGCACAAGATCTTGTAGTCAATGAAGCTCTATGGCTACTGTTCAAGTCATTAGCCACTACAAAGCCGGAAGTGATGGCCACTTGTGAAGGAGCACCTAGTGGGAGGACTATCATTGCCCTTAACAATTCATACTTCGTAATTTACTATTCAACTAAAAGTCTCTATATCTCGCAACAATGTTTAATAGACTTACATCGCTTTTTCTTTAAACGGCTCATATAAAAAATGAATTTTGCAAATATAATATCTGGTCACTCAATAGGATTATATATCTGGTCAACCTCAAGACCACAAAAGCAGGGGTCTTAAAATACAACCGAGATGTCAACAACCCTGTTCGAATGATTAGCAATTTTAATCTCCGTCACAAGCTTTTAGAAGCATCCCGCACAAGATCTTGCAGTCAATGAAGTTCTAGGGCCACTATTCAACTAAAAGTCTCTATATCTCGCAACAATGTTTAAAGGACTTACACCACTTTGGTTTTAAACAACTCATATAAAAAATTAAGTTTGCAAACATAATAACTGGTCACTCAATAGGATTATATATCTGGTCAACCTCAAGACCACAAAAACAGGGGTCTCAAAATACAACCGAGATGTCAACAACCCTGTTCGAATGAGTAGCAATTTCAATCTCCATCACAAGCTTTTAGAAGCATCCCGCAGAAGAAAAAGGTAAATGCCTCATCTCGTTCTTTTAAAGGACGAT
Source organism: Metellina segmentata (assembly GCA_947359465.1). Taxonomy (NCBI): domain Eukaryota; kingdom Metazoa; phylum Arthropoda; class Arachnida; order Araneae; family Tetragnathidae; genus Metellina; species Metellina segmentata. The sequence goes on from OX375881.1 coordinate 104,261,874, forward strand.
AGAGGATATATCCTCTCATCAGAGGCCACGTCCTCTGGGGAGACAACGTCTCCTTTGTAGGTAAATAATTGCCGTAGGAAAGGCAACTATGCTTTTAACGATACGCTATCTGTCTCGAGATGTATGGATAGTAGATGGCAAATCACATCCTTTTTGCTCTTGCTTCAGCATTAGATGGGGAATGGGTTCTTATTTTTGCAGATCTCTGGTCTCTTGGGTCAGCCGACGTCTTTGTAATTGGAGATCGCAAAATATTAACATGTCTGGCGAGAAGAAAGCTTTGAAGGTTCGAAAGTTTCCGGAATGTTTACAAGATAGCATAGTGTTGGATACGTTTTTCTGGGAGTTTCAAGCCTTGTTGTTTGGTTGTGCATTATTGACTCGTTCTATTATTCTTGGTGTATGTTATTTTATTCATTACAATGTTTACAGGCTGTTTACAAGAGAAAAATGGCGGATACATTTTTATGGGAGTGTTATGTTAGGTTAGTTCGTTTCAGTATGCGGAAAGCTAGATTTGTTTTTCATTTATTCTGGTTTATCTTATTTTCCATAATGTCGAGGATAAAGGTTTTGAAGGTTCGAAAGCTTCCGGGAAGTTTACAAGAAAATAATGTCTCTTGGGTCAGCCGACGTCTTTGTAATTGGAGATCGCAAAATATTAACATGTCTGGCGAGAAGAAAGCTTTGAAGGTTCGAAAGTTTCCGGAATGTTTACAAGATAGCATAGTGTTGGATACGTTTTTCTGGGAGTTTCAAGCCTTGTTGTTTGGTTGTGCATTATTGACTCGTTCTATTATTCTTGGTGTATGTTATTTTATTCATTACAATGTTTACAGGCTGTTTACAAGAGAAAAATGGCGGATACATTTTTATGGGAGTGTTATGTTAGGTTAGTTCGTTTCAGTATGCGGAAAGCTAGATTTGTTTTTCATTTATTCTGGTTTATCTTATTTTCCATAATGTCGAGGATAAAGGTTTTGAAGGTTCGAAAGCTTCCGGGAAGTTTACAAGAAAATAATGTCTCTTGGGTCAGCCGACGTCTTTGTAATTGGAGATCGCAAAATATTAACATGTCTGGCGAGAAGAAAGCTTTGAAGGTTCGAAAGTTTCCGGAATGTTTACAAGATAGCATAGTGTTGGATACGTTTTTCTGGGAGTTTCAAGCCTTGTTGTTTGGTTGTGCATTATTGACTCGTTCTATTATTCTTGGTGTATGTTATTTTATTCATTACAATCTTTACAGGCTGTTTACAAGAGAAAAATAGTGGATACATTTTTATGGGAGTGTTATGTTAGGTTAGTTCGTTTCAGTATGCGGAAAGCTAGATTTGTTTTTCATTTATTCTGGTTTATCTTATTTTCCATAATGTCGAGGATAAAGGTTTTGAAGGTTCGAAAACTTCCGGGAAGTTTACAAGAAAATAATGTCTCTTGGATCAGCCGACGTCTTTGTAATTGGAGATCGCAAAATATTAACATGTCTGGCGAGAAGAAAGCTTTGTAGGTTCGAAAGTTTCCGGAATGTTTACAAGATAGCATAGTGTTGGATACGTTTTTCTGGGAGTTTCAAGCCTTGTTGTTTGGTTGTGCATTATTGACTCGTTCTATTATTCTTGGTGTATGTTATTTTATTCATTACAATGTTTACAGGCTGTTTACAAGAGAAAAATAGTGGATACATTTTTATGGGAGTGTTATGTTAGGTTAGTTCGTTTCAGTATGCGGAAAGCTAGATTTGTTTTTCATTTATTCTGGTTTATCTTATTTTCCATAATGTCGAGGATAAAGGCTTTGAAGGTTCGAAAACTTCCGGGAAGTTTACAAGAAAATAATAATGGATGCATTTTCTGGGAGTTAGAGGCCTTGAGGTTTGGTTGTGCATCATTCAATTGTCTTATTATCTTTGTTGTTTATGTTTGTTTAACTGAGGTTCGTTTCATTATTCAGAAGGCTAGATTTGTTTTCATTTCTCATGCTTTACCTTATTTTTCTTAATTGCGAGAATAAAGTTTTTGAAGGTTCGAAAGTTATGGAAGTTCGTGATGCTTACAAAAGAATAATATTGGATTCTGGTTGCATCATTGAATTATGTTATTATACTTGGTCTTTATGTTCGTTTGTTTAACGTTAGGTTCAGTTTTCAGAAAACTAGATTATTTTCTTATTTATTCAAGTTGATCTTATTTTTCTTCAGTTTGTTTTTGTGTCGTACTTTTTACTATCCTCGCTGTCCTTGGTGTTGTGTTGTTTAATTTAAAGTTGGTTTATGTGTTCAGAAGGTTTGGATTTGTTTGTCATTCATTCATGTTTTTGTTATTTTTCTCCAATTCCTCTATACAGTCGTATTTTTTTTTTGTTGTCGTTATATTATTTCATTTATTTAAAGTGTTACTATCTGATGTTTCTCTTTCTTTCTGTGTGTTAACTTATCATCATTTATGTGACTTAAATTTTCAGAAGGTTGCGTGCTAGAACCATGTGTCTAAGTTCCCAATCGATATATCACTAAAGTTAGTTTAAGAGATTGCGTGTATGTTTAATTAAAGAATATCAACAGAACGATAGAAAACTTAACGAACTAAAAATGCAGATAAATAAAATAATAAAAAGAAATGCTGACGATTAAAGTAAGTAAATAAATACAATTCGTAAAAACAGTGTAAAACTTGGATATTTATTTGTTTTTTCGTTTACAGATTATTTATTTCGTCTTTATTAATAGCAAAAAAGTAAATTAAAAAAATTGCAATATAAGTTAAAGAAAACAAATTAGTACATTGGATTGAAGTCTTACAACTTGTGATGATTCCAATGACTTAATGATAATAAAGATTAATTGATTTGGTGTTATCAATGTGTTTAACTATATTTCCTAATCATATTATTATATAATACTCACATTTTCCGAAGAATTAAATATAATGTGTAATGTACACATACTCACAAAATTGTTATAGTTCGAATTTCCTCTTTTTTTTAAATTGATAATTTAGGGTATTTGTATATTTTAGGGTATATATATATACCTCATGAGTTTAAAAGAGAAAGTACTTATGTTACTGGATAATAGTAAGATGTTTGCTTTTAGATTTCTATTTACAAGAAAATAAGCAAACGGTTTCATTGTTATATATAAGGACCTTTTATGCTCAAAAAATCATTACCGTTGTTAGTATCATTATTCTGAAGATTCTTGTGCATGAATTTGCAGATGACGTACTGAATTTAATAAGCAAAAGTAGACCTTTACTTTCTGATATCTACTAGCAAGAAAGGAAAGCACACTATCAGTGTCCGTGGTTGATGCTCCGAAACCATTATTCCCTAGCCATTTTATCTTTATAAGATTACTATTTCGTGCATGAAAAGTTTAGGAAGGCTTTCCAAGTAACAATACCGCATTATGCTTACAAAAAGCAACAAGCTTGACTTTTTTCGACTGGATTTAAATAGAATGTATTAAACGAGGGGCAACGCAAACACCAACATCACGCAGTATCAAAGATTCTAGTCTTGTATTTTTATTTCCAAGCTCTTATTTGGTAACTGAATGTTTACACTTTAGTGAATCCTAAAAGCCTACAGCTCTCCCCATTACCAATCTCCAACTTTTTAAAGTCCTTTTGTTAAGAAGATAAAAAGTCTCCACAAAGTGCATTCCAAAAACCAATGATATCACTCCGACCAACTATTTAAAAGTTGGGATTTGTTTTTTTCCGACTTGCCCGGAATCACTGAAGCCTTAGGAATTCCTATTCATTCCTTTTTATTCGCGTACTTAATCGGATTAATTGTTTAAAGAAAAACGCATTCATAGAAACCCAAGCCATCGTCGCAAACAGATTGCCTCTGTACCTGTGTAAACTGGAACAAAGAGACAGCGTGGTGTGTTTCATTTATATTCTATTAAACGAAAGGCTATTCTTTATAAAAGCTTTCCGAAACCTTCCATTAAGGTTTCTTTCTTTTTTGTATCTCCTCCAATCTTTTCAGTTCGAGGACTTTCTTTGTTGCTTTTTAATTCTATTTTCTGAGATCTTTTTATTTGTGTGTTACTGTCAGGTGTGAGGATTCTACCAGTAAATTAGTGGATTTTAAAACTTTCCCTCTTAACTTTGAGCATTCGCGAGACTGGTTAAGAGGGTGTTAGAGTGTTTTAGGATGCATGGAGAATTTGTGTGTTCCCGGGGTAATAATTTTTATTCTTGTAGTGAATAGACTAAGTGAGAAATTATAAAAGCTTAGACTTTTAGTATGATATGTTTTTGAGAGCTGAAATGGATACTAAAATGCCAATTTTCAATATCTATTTCTCAGTGTAAGGTTTATTAAGGGGTGGATTTTATAGTGCTTTCTACTAGGTTACTACCAAACTCTCTTAGCGCTGACGGCTATGTTGGTTTCCCATTTTTATATCACTAGTACCATTTACGCGCTATGTTTCGAGCCTCACCTTTTTCACATTTCACTTTGTTCTCACATGCATGTACAAGACGTTTGTCCTCCTTTTCCATGAAAAATCAGCTATGTTATGTTATATTTTGTGTATAAATTTACTAATGAGCGTGGATAGAACATAGATAAGACCAACCACAAGGCTTAATTAGTTCCTACTTACTAGTGGTTTTTACGACATATCTCGATAGAAATCTGATGAATTTTGCAAATAAAAAAAAAAGGTACAACTTCAATATACGTTTATAGCGGAGGCAACGGCCTTGGCACTTTTTGTGGCGCACTTCTAAGGTCGCCAAGAAAATAATTATTACGAACGATAGTTTAACGGAATTTGAAAGAACTTTCTTGAATATTCAAAATGACGATTTAAACTTTCCGCTTGCCTAGGTTGCCACATATAGCGCATAATACAGATGGGTTGCCTTAAGCTTCCATAACTCGATACTAGAAGTACGCCAAAAAAACGCAAAGAGTGTTGCCTCCATAATAGACGTAGATCGAAGCTTTACCAAAAGATATCTCGTACATCAAAATGTAGTCAACCTTGGTAATAAAGGGTAATATGGCCTCTCTGACTAGATATAGTTCCAAACAGACGTGTTCATCCCTCAGTTCATACACGACCTTGTCATTAGGCTGGCGTACCTTTCCTCCAAACAGATTTACCCGACACGAGATTAGAAAAGGCTTTATAAATACATTACGAAAGGAAGCTGGTACAAGTTAAATCCACCGAGGCATCAAAAATCCTCATGCTAAAGCCTGGTGGAAGTTTGGAGAGTGAAGTTACAGGTCTGATGCTACTTTGCCATCTGACCGTGGTTTAAAATTACGTTATCATTGGATGTTTTCATTCGGGTTTGATCCCAGACTTTCGCAATAGCCCGTTGTGTTGTTCTAGTGTAACGCTCGTTAAAATACCCACCTACCAAATATTTTAATCTGAACGGTCTACTAAATTGATACTGACCAAATTCCACCTGCGTTGTATTTATTCGTCATATTTTATATTTTTAAAATTTGTCTGTCTCATTAATTTTATCAAACCGTCTAGGGTTTTGAAACAAGAATTAACGCAGGAACAACCGAAATTGTATAGATATCTTTAGACGTTAGCTAGCGGAAGAGAATAAAGTTGTGGTCCCCTTTGGTACTTGAATTAATTAAAAGTTAAAATTGCTGTGGTAACCTGCATCTGATATTAAAAAGCATAGGGTAGGTGTTCCAAATATCGCCTACCCTAACTATTTCACTGTATCTCAGCCTCCTCGATTGGGAAATCAAGCTGGAAGCTAAATGAATATCACTAAGAACTATTCACTCCTTTGGTTTCCAGGGATCGTATACCTTATTTTCTTTCTTCAGCCTTAGTTAACTAGTAAAACTTAAAAAAGTTTCCCAAGAGAAATTTCAAGAGTGGGTACCTAATATCGCGTACCCCTGTTCCTACTACCACGCACCAGGAGACATTAGGATCTACTAGTAAAAACGAGCTTCTAGTAGAGCATACATACCTACCCTTTGTGTTCAATGTACTTTTGAGTCATCTAAACGTAATTGTGATTTGGAAACACTTACCTGGATATTCCCTGAATGGATTGGAGCCAAAAAATACGTTGATTGTAGCCTCAAATACTTCAGATGCCATCGTGCTGTTGATGTAACTGATAGGAAACATTCCGGTGGCGATAGGTGTGGCAAAACCCTAGACCATCCTGGTATCTACATAAACTCATAGATGTCGAGCATAGTAGCTTGAAAACACGACTTGGCGATATTAAGCTTAGGGGCGATATTTGTAACACCTAAACTACAAGTTGAAATGCTCTTCATTTTCTGCCATTTTTAACGCTTAACGAAATTTAAAAAACACTACCCAATAATACGCTTTTTTCCCGAGTACTCGCTGAAATTCCTCCTTCCAAACAACATAGAAACTTTACACGCGTGAAGAAGTAAATAACACTTCGGTTTTAAGATACATCAGCATCTATCGCCGAAAACGGCACAAACTTTCGCATCAACTCTAATCACGTGAACATTCGCCATGTAAAACCTTTTTGTCACAAAAAAGGAAAGGAGACTCAATTTTGAAGCGTACATACACGAGGTATATTCTTGAATCATAAGTACTTGCGTGATGAAACGAGGTCTTCATTTATTGGTTGACTAAATTCTCGACTCATTAAAATATCTCGGGCAGTTTTCAAGCACACAGGAATCGCTACCCAAAATGCACCAGGAAAGAGAGCCACAGGCTACCCTCATTTGGAACTTTCCCCGTCTTCTTTTAGGTAGATATTCTGCGCAACGACATGTTTAAAATTGTTCGTTTCCATGGATAATGAAGCCCAGAAGGGGCTTGGCTCGTTATAAAAAATGTCACTGGAGAGCGATGATGCCGCGCCACCTAGTTGGACCTTCAAGAACCAAAAAGACATTTGGCTCCACTTATCTGAATACAGAGTGAGCATAATTAAAGTTTACATTTCTAAAGATTATTCTATGAACTATTTGGTAACATTTCAAAATGTTTCTTAAAATTTTGCTGACCGTGCTGACGGACATGTCCGTTTACGTTTTTCCAAGTTTAAGTCAAGTTTCCTAGTTTACATTTCCACGAATAGTACAGCTTCAGTCTACGTTTATCGCGGTAGCAACAGCCTTGGCGGTTTTTTCACGCCTTTTTACTAGCGAGTTATAGTAGGTTGATGCAACCCATCTGTATTACGGCTATTTCGTTTTTTAAGGCAACCTCGGCAAGCGGAAAGTTTAAATTTTTATTTTGAATATTCTAGAAAGTTCTTTCAAACTCCGTTAAACTATCGCTTGATTCCATTAGTTATTTTAATTTTAAAATTTTCTTTCATTTCATTGGTCTTTATAAAAATTTTTATTTGATTTCATTGGTTTTTGAATGGTTTTTCGACAATTCTAGAATTTTCTTTCATTTTAATTTACAGTGCTGTCATCTCAGATTGTATTTTATTTGCATATATTTATATTATTTACGTATGCAATATATTTCTTAAAACGTTTACAAATGCGTTTTTAAAGTTTGGTACTTTCCGTTGTAAAAATAGAAATATTTTTTAAATAATCCTTTCCTTGGAGACATTAGAAGTTTGCCGGAAAAAAGACCGTTGCCATAGTGATAAACGTAGGCTGAAGCTGTACCCTCGAATAATGAATACCAAGAGAGCTTGGCTTCAGAAAAATGCCATTGTACAGGGATGAAACCGTGCACCTAGTTGAACCTTCAAGAACCAAAAGTGGTTCCACTTAACATGAATTATTTGTAACATGAATTATTTGATAACATTTCAAAATATTTCTTAAAACTTTGCGGACCGTGCTGACGGACATGTCGAACGATCGGGAAATTACAAATGCACTTTCGTTAATAACTGTAGTAGACGTGTTGGTCGCCAGTAATGCTTTAGCTGCACCTAATATAACGATTGGTAAAGGGGCCATGTTTGGAATTATGTATGTTAATGCGCAAAATTATAAATGGCATAGTACATGGTACAAATAAAGTAACTTCAACCCTTTGGAAGCATCTCTAGCTGAATCGTATGAACTGAATGAACTTAATTCGGTACTGAGACATTTAAAGACATAAGATGCATTTTGCCAAAAACAAAACCCGTTAGTTATAAAAGTTGCCGATGGGGGACATGGCGCTGTTGTAGTCGAAAACAATCGAACATTTGCAGTAAACAAAGATAAAATGGAGAATGCAAAGTTTCAACTCTGAACCACGTCACTGATTCCATCTGAATACATAGCGCACTTTGCAATAAAGAATACTGGTCATAGAAATACAAATTGATATAAGGTTTTAACTTACAGGAAACAATCTTTAATTAACCAGAACTTTGCATAATCCATTTCATCTACATTTAATGCAGATGTTTGACTGTTTTCCAACTTCAGCAGTAAAAATTTTCTTCCTATTGGTATATTGTTTTGCGGAATGCTTCTCCACGTGTCTTGAAAAGTCTCATCAGCGAAATTGGTTCTTTTCGATCATCCGAGTTAGCCTACAAAGAGTGGAACATTTTTTATGGAATCCTATATTTAAAACCGAGTATTATACAATGAAAGCGCCTGTCGTATGAATTAGGGAATGCACATCGAAAACAAAAGATCGATGTTCAAAATTAAAACATCGATGTTGATAAGACGTTGGCCCAAAAACCATCGAGGTTTTTAAACATCAATGTATTTAAAATTAATTTCCTCATTCCTTAAAACTGGTTTAGCAAACACAAACATTAATGTTCGCTGGGGGAGATTTAACTTGTTATTCGCCGTGTTTATTAATTTATAACTAAGACTTTTGTTTAACGTCAAAACAAAGTTACAAAATAATAATACGAACAATTATTTTATTTTCATATTGAATAGTATAAAAGAAAATAATATTTACAACAATTTGACACAGGTACTAGGGATGCGACATCGATTTCGATGTTTTATAAAAAACTTCGATGTATCAGAGCCGATGTTTTTATAGTACAGATGCTTATACTTGTCGATGTTTTATTTTTAATTAAAAAGTACCATTATAAAAAATTAAAAAATAACCATATAGCATAATTTTTATAATCAGTAATTTGAACATACTTTTGGACCAAAATGGCCTAGGTTAAAGGGTCTGAAAAGTAATGATGCGACATCCATGTCGATGTTTTCAAAACATCGATGAATTTACCATCGTTTTATTGGAGCCGATGTTCGTTTAACATCGATGTTTTCAATAGGTAGGTACATAACAATAACTATTGTCAGTTATTATTAATTATTTATCAACTTATAGGGAGAAAACACAACAAACTTATTTTTTGTTTACAGTTTGTAAAATAATAAGTTTGTTAACTTTCTCAGCCTCAGACGACTTCTCTTATCATTAACTATCCCACCAGTTAATGAAAAAACTCTTTCTGATTAGACAGATGTCTCCATCACTGACAAATACATAGTTGTACGGTTATTTTTCTTAATTTTAGCTATGGCGCTTTTTTTTTTCATAAGTAAAACATCGACAACGTAAATATAGCGACAATATTTAAGCATTGATGTTAAACAAACATCGGCTCCAATAAATCGATAGTAAATTCATCGATGTTTTGAAAACATCGTTATGGATGTCGCATCACTACTTTTCAGACCCTTCACCCATGGCCTATTTGGTCCAAAGTATGTTCAATTTACTAATTATAAAAATTATACTACTTGGTTATTTTTTTAATTTTTTATGATTGTACTTTTTCATTTAAAAATTAGACATCAACAGCTTAAAAAACATCGACCAGAATAAGCATCGATGTTATAAAACATCGGCTCCAATACATAGATGGTAAATACATCGATGTTTTTTTTAATAAAACATCGAGGTTTTTTTATTAAACATCGATGTTTTGAAAACATCGACCGACATCGATGTCGCATCGTTAGTATGAAATAGGTTATGCGAATTGTTAGTAGAAATATTATAATCTAACACTTCAATGGTCTTTGTTAGAACACGCTGATGCATACTTGAATAGTTCAGACTTTTATCAATCTATTTCTATAAACTTAAAATTTCTATCATAAAACCGTACGAAATACAAATAAAAAATATTTACTGCGACATGTGAACAAAAAATAAATTCTTAGAAGCAGAACAAATCTGCTTTTTCTGAGTAGCATTAAGTCCTTTCATGGTTATCAAGGAAATAACTTCTCGGTTCCCACTTGTGAATCTACGTAACCATCTTTCTCGAAATATCAAAGGTTCCCAAAAACATAAACCAACACTGCTAATCAATCTTCTCACCGCAACATGGATGAATTTCCGAAGCTTCCTTTCCATACATTGCCGCGTTCCAAGGAACACAATAACAGTAGCCCCCAGGGTCTGTGCGATCTGAAAATCCTCCACCACACGTCTCGCATTTGAGCTTATAAAAATCTTATTACCGTAATCCTTTCTGCACGAAAGCTGATTATTAGCGTAAATAAACACAGAATCCCCATGCCGAAGCTTCGTAACATTTAACAAGTTTCCGAAAACTGATGTTGACACAACTTCACATGGTAGCCATTAGAGGAAGTCAACAAAGAAAGAATATCCAAATCACTCGATGCAAGTGGAATAAAAAAAGAAACTCTTATATTGAATAGAAGAAAAACACACATCATATCTACGGTATTCGGGTGTAAATATTTTTTTCTTCGGTATTCATTTTTCAGCGCAGTTGGAAAGCTGGCTCAGTTCCAGCTGCTAGGCTTATTTTAACCTACGTCTTTCTTTATTTTTGGAGGATACATTTTCCGTGAAAGGCTGGATATTTCGGCCATTGGATCGAGAGTTGCTAGGAGTGGGATAGATGGAATGATTGATAATGATTGGAGGAGGCATCAGAGTAAACAGTGGGAAAAATAAGAACCATTTCCGTTTGGATGGAGGTGCTTTTGAAGGATTCTTTCACGGTAATGACCGTATTCTCTAGTCTGAATGCTCGACTCATTTATTTACTAGCGATTTCATTTACTTTCTGAATCGCACGCATTTTCAATTTATTTGGGTATTTAGGAAACTGGGAGAGTAAATATCATTTCAGAGCGTATTTGATGGCTAATGGTCCAAAATAGGACCTGCGCCAGTCGTAAGGTTATACAATGTCAACTATGTCTTATGAAAAGTACATCATGATGCAGTTGTAAAATTTTCTTAATTCTGATTGTGTATTAAAAACAAAGTGTGTTCTGATTGCTTAACAGACGTTACTACGTCACTTCCATCAACCAATAAGCATAGGGGATAAATTATCTACGTAAGACGAGAATAGATATTGGTTTAATTGCTAAAACTAATAACATATAAAATAAAAAAGAAAACATAACCAATAATTGTAGCATAAATACTTAAAGAAGTAAATAAATATTTTTAATACTATGGACTCACATTAACTTTCTAAGTGCCAACCCTTAGAATTCGCATCAAAACTTATGCTTCAATGCTTTTCCCATATTCGTATTCGTTTTCTAAATTCAGTTCTGTGTTCTGATTGGTTCTCAGATTCTTCTACGTCCCTACCACCAACCAATAGGCATTCGAATAAATTATCTACACAAAACCCTAACAACAGATATTTTTCCTAAACTACTAAAACTAATAAACAAGAAAATATTGCAAACCAATTGCAGCAAAAATACACCAGAAAAAACTTTTATAATAAGGTTTTAAAATAAACTATACATAAGTTAAAACTTTTCTGTTTGACTCAGATTGTATGTTATAACTACTTTAAGAGCGAGTTTAGAATTCGTGTCGCAAAGAGACAAGATCTTTGTTGTTTGCTAGATAAGAATGTGCAATGCGATGTTGCTCACAAAGAAATAAAAACTACTTTGTAAACCTGTTAAGAATATGTTTGATTTGCTGAGCACGAAGAAGTAGTAACTGTATTTGTTATTCGTCTGATACGATGTGCAGACTTAGGTCGAAACATTTTATTCGAAATCGGCAGTTATTTCTGTCGTAACTCAAAGAAAAGCTTGCACTTTTAATTCGAATTGATATAGTTTACTTGTCGTTACACTCTTTCTTAGCAACACGTAAGAATTTGTTAATCTGTTGTTTTCTTTGCAGTGATAGATTTTAAATTTCAGCTACGCAACTCATGCAATGTAATATATGTAATATTATACATGAAAAATGCTTTTGAAACTTATTTTAACCCTTCCATCTGTTTTCTACCTCAAATTTCGTCTATCTAGTTCATACCAATTTTCCTTATGCCACGATATCTAGTCATGTAGATATTTCTGATTATTTTATGATGACGAGGTCAAGATGCAATCAGTTTTATTCAAATAAAAGATTTCACGTCCATCAATATCGGATTATCTTTTTTCTTATGATAAATAATTGAATTGTTCTGAAATTTTAATCCTTCATTTTTCTATGTATGTTCTTCACATCCACCAATATTTATTGCAATCGCACAACTCCTTTTGGGTGCCTCGTTTTTTTGCTATAGAGTGTAAGTAAACAAACTTCCTCGAACACCTATTATGTATTTCATAACACTTAACTATTGTTGTACTTTAATCTTCGAAGTATCTTAATATTATTATGTAGTAAGCAAAAACGTATTAGCATGTACTGTATTCTGTATTCCTTCAAAATCACTATAGACTTAGTTGTAAGCTGGAAGAACTTTCTGGTGATCCAGTTATTTTTTTATTGGTAAGCGATGGTTACATGAGTGCATATAAACGAACCAGAACATTTAACTAAGCAAAGAAAAAATAATAGTTTTTTTGAATTTTTAAGTTCCGATGTTAATTTAAACGAAAAGTTAATTTATTTGGAAAATTATTGTGATCGGCGCTTTGACATGGCTAAAGACCGTCGTGTTCACTAAACTTCCTCCCAATGGGGCTCAATAACATAGAAGGCGCACCCCTCTCGCCTTTTGCCGTCTTCGACGGGCCTGGCACTCCTCTGGTCTGTCAGTGTAGGCATGAGAAACAAAAACAACAACAGAAGGGTATTGTAATAAATTAAGGTATAGAAAAGCGATATTTTTTTTCGCGAGTTGCTATGTTTTAAAATCAAACGTAAGGCGTTTCTAAATTTTCAGTGTAAACAAACCAGACGATGCGCAAAGATTTACTTCCGATGTTCAAATGTTCTAATATGGAATATATCAGGGTTTCATTAAAATGAAATTTATTGAAGTTTTGGCAACGTTTGGCGTTTAAAATATAATCGATGTTAACCAATCAAGTATATTACATAAATTCGGAATCAATTTGGAATTTTTATTGACTAGGTGTTAATGGTGTTCTAAAAACAAGCCATCTGACATCACGGTCCGAATACATGTAGGAAACGTTTATTGCCGCAGATATATTCCAAGCATATATATTTCAAATGACACAAAAGCATCTCATATAAAAATCATTTTGCGTATGCATCCTGAACATGACGTCAATTTGCTCATTAAATACAATTTCATTACCTAGGCAATAAATATTACAAATAATGAATTCTAAATTTACAAACGATGAGTGATCGCTCAACACCAAATAGGGTAAATACCGAACATCGTCAAATAGGTGATAAACTATATTTTAGGGTAAAATCGGTGCGTGCCATATGAGAGCATATAAACAACTGAAAATCTTCGCAGATAATCTTGTTCTTTTACACTGAAATTCCCTTTCACAAAACAATCAGAACACTTAACTAGATTACGAATAAAGAATAGGATGTTTTACTCTGAATATTAAAATTCGGTTGGTTCAAACTATAATTTAACTTATGTTTGAAAACAACAAAAATAAAGTAAAGATTATGGAAACATTTGTCTGTGTTCACGAGTAAAGTATTCTTAAATAAAACATAATGGTGTTCTAAAGTAGAATTTGTAATTTATATATATATATATATATATATATATATATATGTGTGTGTGTGTGTGTGTAACAAGACAAATGGTAAATTTGTATAAGTGGCTATAGAAAGTAAACTTCGAAAATCTTCTGAAGCGTATTGTAAAATCTACCATGAATTAAACTCGTCGTATTAACTTGTTCTCTTTTTACGTCTTTTTCCATTTACAATGTAATTTATCAAGTGCACTTTAAATTATTCTTATTCTAAAAGGAACAATTTACAAGTCCTGAAAGAACCAAAACAATTTATTTTCCGAATTGTTGTCTGGAGACCAATTACAAAAAAACCACAACTTGCCACACGAATTAAAAGAAAGCGAATCCCTGCTTTGAATGAGAGGTTAAACAATGTGAAATATTAATTGTACACTCTTACTTCACTACATGCATTATAAGGACAAAATTATTTAAACACTGCACATATTTCTGAAAAAGTAGTTTATTATTCTATTTAGTAACGGGTTATTTTGCTCGTATTGCTGTTGCAACACGTAGAGACATATTTTCCACAAGTTCTTTGAAAGTTTAGGCAGGCATAGCTCGTCATGCCTCTTGCAAGGCTATGATAATAGAGTGTTGTGAAGATGCGCATGTGTGGCGGTGTCACACTCGTCGCTCTAGCTCATCCCACATTTGCTCGTTCGGATTCAGATCGGGGGTCTGAACAGGCCAGTCAAGCAAATTCGCCTCATTTTCAGGAAACCAGTCCAGTACACGTTTTGCAGAATGACGTGGAGCTCGATTCTGTTTGAAGAAACAGCCATCATCGTCATAGTATTGCTTTAGTGTAGGCAAGGCTAAACTATCTATAATGTAGAGGTACACGTCAGCTTTCACGGTACCAGGTACATAAAGCAATAGGCCGAGTTCAAACCCGGAAAACAACCCCACACTAAGATGGATCCTCCTCCAAATTTCTGCAGTGTCTAAATACTTGTCCATGTATTGTATAAAATATATCGTGAATTTTATTACGTCATACAAAAAAATAGAACATTAAGTTTTTAAGGTTTTAGAATATTATTATATTATTTATCTAAACTTTTATGTTTATTATATTCGTATATATATCTTGTAAATTTTATTTCGTCTGATCTGTTATATAGTCCTAAGTTACTGAGCTTTAAGAAATGAATACATGACAATTTATGCTGTACACAATCCACATGAGAAGTATTTTCTAACAAGCGAAATGTTGGTGGTGGTAGTGTTTCTTCAACAATTTGTGTTTCATGTATGTATTCCGAATGTGATCTAACTTATTTTTCGACCATGATTTGAGCACGTCGCGCTATAAAAATTCTAAAGAATGAATTCCGAATTGTTACATGATACTTGATTGCTCCTCAGCGCCAAATTAGATGAAACCCTAAGCGACCCCAAATGTGCAATAGACTATATTTTAAGGTAATCCTAATATTTATTCGAATTCCGTTTGGTTTGCTTGTTTACAGCCAAGATCCATCTGAAAAAAATCTTAATCCAGCCCACTTCCCATTACTACACTCTAAACGATATTAATTCTTCCAGAACCCAAGTTCTAATGCACAAACCAAATCACTATTTCAACGCCATTGAATTCCTTTCTCAGAGGACTGAACCATCCTTTAAATTTCTTGATTATGTCCCCTTAATGCGTTGCCTTCTTTTTTTCGTACATCACTACTGAATTTAACTTCCAAGCTCGGATTCCCTATTTGTATTTTCTGCCAATAATGCCGTTTTATTGCCATGTGCACATATGTGCAGGCGTTAATTATCTGACCGAAGAGAGCTCCAGATTAAAAAACTTTATTAGACTTTGAAGTCAGACGATACTTTCCCGTAATTATTTTTCATTAAAATTTGCAGTTTCGATAATGACATCGTAGAACTTTTTAAAAAGTATCTTGTTACGAATCATAAAACTTCAAACGATGCTTATTATTTCATATACTGTTGGATTCCTATTTATATTTCATTCCATTCCACTTTTTTTATTCCGTTAGTCTTTGCTGTTTGCTGTGTTTTTTTTTTTTTAATTTAATTTTTCTTCCTTCAAATAGTATATAATTACCTACATGCTAAAATGTTATATTTTTAGGAGTTCGCTCTTATAAATGTTGATTCAGTTTAATTTGATTCCATTTAATTCTCCTATGCAACTTCACACACGGGATTATTTCGATGCATATTTTGAAAGCGATTTTATCAGAGGACACGAAAATCAAATCTGACTACTGAAAGTTAGCACGCCTTCTACGAGGTTTTGCTTTCTAATTAGTCTTCATATAAAATATTTTCAGTGTAAACTAAGCTATAAAAATCCTAACAAAAAATGGAGATTACTTTCCATTACCCAAATACTTATAGCAAGATTATCTCGCAAAATACATATCGAGATAACCTTAACATGTAGTGTATGGACAGTTTGGTAATGTTTGAAGTTTAATATAAATTGACATCAACTAATCAAATAGCATACATTATTAGGAATTTTTATTTGACCTGGTGAAATTGTATTCGAAAAACAAGCTGAAATCGAACTCGATAACATGTGACGTCACGCCCCGAAAACGGAATGCGGACAGGAAGCAAATTCCGCTTCAAACATACTACCGCCCTACATTTATATTGGCAAAATAAAAGCCTTTGAGAAGGACAAAAGGAAAAAAAATAACTGTTGAATGACGAAACAAACCATCGTATTTTAATTTTAATTTAAAAAAGGAATTTGTGTTGTCTAGTTTTATAAGCATATAAAATTAACTCGTATAAATATGCATATGAAATACTAGAGGTACGCTAAGAGAAATGTATTACAGAAAGAAGTTAAATTAAAATGAAAAAATGCGTGGAACAGACAGACAGACGATGAAACGTGATACAAACAATAGGATTTGTTCGAACTTTTCGGATAGTGAATATGATGAAAACAAATTTTTCAAAATTCAGGATGAGGTGCTGTCTTAAAAACGTTCTTCTAAGCTTACCAAATTCTTCTCAGATTTTAGTACAGTTGAAATTATAGGATGATTAAAAACGTATTGACAAGGTAGGTAGGAATTCGATTAAAAGTCACACTGCAGCAATGCAACGGGCTATTGGAAAGGAATTAGAGCATATAGTTCTGCACAATGGATTTCCCTTATAGGTTTTCAAAGCTGAAATATATCATAGAATTATGCCGTACTGACCCTAAATGAGTGGATAGATGTATCACAAAAACTCTAACTGTCTATCGTCTTCAATTTTAAATCAATATTTGAACAATTTATACACTTATTAAAATAGACTCATTCAAATGATAACTTTATAAAAAAATTATATCAATAAGGGTTTAATGGTAAATAAAGAAATCGAATGAAAGGAATAATTAAATCTTCGTTTATCATGGTATTCGTATTTCTGGAATAAAAACTGTAAAATGACATTTTTATTTAACGTCTTACTTAAACAGTGTATGAATCTGAAGATAATATTTAAGAGTATTTTGATATGAATACAATTGAATTGTAGATTTGTATATAAATCGTAATTTAATAAACTTAATAAATGTATACAAAAAAATTTATACTTTCATTAGTTAAAAGAAATTTACCGTATTTCAAGACAATAGGTGCTTTAGGTTTTAATACACTTTAACGGATTTAAATATGAGAACAAAGAAAAGATCGGTTAAAAAATATCATTACTAACGAATTTAATTGAATTTGTTACGGAAAAATCAAATTTTACCCCGTCTCATTGCTCTTTAAATCACAATTTTTTGGCGTTTTTACTTTAATTCATTCCTACTCAAATTATAACTAAGTAATCTACAAAAATGTGCATATCTACACAAAGTAAAAAATAATAATCTTATTAGCTATCAAGAACACGAGGTATTTGCAGACGATAAGTGCCTTCGAACATTTTAATTCAATATACGAGGAACAGTGCTTTCGGATCTCAAACCAATGAAATAATCTGCATAAAATATCGATAATAACAAACGTAATGGAATTTGTTAATAGGAAATAAAAATCTGGAAAGTACAAATTCTCTCTCGCAAACGGCATGTTTTGATTGAGCGAAAAGATTCAAATTAACGAGGAAATAAATCAGCCTTTCTCATGGAATATCTCAAACAGGAGAAAAACAACACAACTCTTATTTTTTTTTCATTTGATGCATCTTATTCCATCAGTGACTAGGAATGCAAGACGTAAAATGCACCCAAGGGTACATAAAAACAAAATTGGAAACTAGATTTAATTTTGCAAAGCGGCAAAAACAGCGTAAAAAGACTCGAAAATAAACATTCGCCGGCGCAGCAGGACTGCATTACCCAATCTCGCTGATAGGGCGGAAAAGAAAACTCATCCCCCCCTCTTCTTTATCCAAATTAAATCAAATCCGTTGCACGTGTTATCTTTTCTCATCCCCCTTATACTTTTTAGAATGTTTACCCAGGGCACTTGGCGAATCCGCGCGGGATCCCAAATAAAATCAAAACATGGATCTTCTTTATTTTCGTTTTTGGGTCGGAAATGATTTTTTAGGGCTATCGATAAATCTCTCAATGGAACACTGTTGTAAGGTGAAAGCATTATATAAAGTTTCTTTGAAGAAAATCTTGTTTCTTGTGGTGAGGTTTAAAGGGGTTTTTTAAACACTTTAATCCCAGCGAATATCGATAAAATATTCAAAGTTCCATTAAAAAAAAACTTATTTTTTGATGGATTCTTTTCAACTATAGAACTTTTTATTATTGATGCGTTATTTTAAAAGGTAGGTACTTGAATTAACGTCGGATTGGAGCAACTCAGCCAGCTATTGCCGAAGGTACAAGATCAATAACAGCAAATATCGGTAAAATATTTAAAGTTCTGCAAAAAATCATTTTGGGATGGATTATTTTAAAGTTTGGAACTTTATTATTTATGTCATACTTTTAAAGTTGGGTAGAGAAGTAATTGAATTAACGTCGCACTGGTACAACGCAACGTGCCATGGGCGACGTCTGAGATCAAACCGGAAAGAAAAGATCCGAGAACAATAACTCGTAATTTTAAACCACTGTCATCTGACGAAATTACACCTGATCTGAAATCCCTCCTTCCAAACTTCCATCCCAACATGAAGACATTTAAAGCCATGTCAGATTGATCGTTCACCAGCCAACTTGTACACGACGGAATATTATTACATTGATTTTGGAACTCGCACCCCTCCGAATATTACTCCTCTACGATTCCCACCTTACCTAACGATGCCCGTATCATTTAAAAAAATTAACCTACATCAAAACTAACCAGAACTTGTACAAAATATCTAGTCATTAGCAAACCTGACTAGAACCAGATGGACGGGAAATATCGTCATTAGAAAAGAAACTTACCGAATCTTGATATCGTCATCAAAAAATTGTCAGTATTTTGGTTAAGAGATATGTCGTCATCATCAAAATTGATCACATCTCAATAAACGAAGTACATCTTAGAAACCGCTTGGAAGATATATTACTATATGGACAAAAGTATTTGGACACTGCCTGTTTTTCAGAAAAAGTGCTTTATTATACTATTTAGTAACGGGTAGGCCCTCATTTGGCTTGTAATACAGCTGCAGGACGCAGAACAATACTTCCCACAGGATCTCTGTAAGGCTGTGCAGGAATCGCTCGCCATACCTCTTGCAAGGCTGTGAAGATGGCGTGGCGGTGTCGTAGTCGTCTCTTCAGTTTGTCCCACAAACGCTCGATCGGATTGAGATCGGGGCACTGTACAGGCCAGTCAAGAATATTCAACTCCTTTAAAAGGAAACCAGTCCAGCACACATTTTGCATTATGACATGGAGCTTGATCCTGTTGAAAGAAACAACCCTCATCGCCGTAGTATTGTCACAGTGTAGGAAAGGCAGAATCATCCAGAACGTCGAGGTATACGTCAGTGTTCATGGTACCAGGTACCTAAAGTAATGGTCCGAGTCCTAACCAGGAAAAACAACCCCACACTATGATTGATACTCCTCCGAATTTTTGCAGTGTCCAAGTACTTTTGTCCATATAGTGCACATGTTACCAAAGTAGTTATTTTTATATTTTTTGGTCCGCGAGGTTTCTAAAAAATTAACTACACAACAATGATTAAACTTTTAACATTTATCACATACCTTATAAAATATAATATTCTTGTAATTCATGATTAAAGTTACGTAATATTTGATATCCACAAAACTGATGTAAGGTTTTAACATTTTTGAATTCTCCAGGAACGATGCTAGTTGTTTCCGAAGGTGATGTCATAACTTTTTGGTTCATTGATGAGCACGTGCAACACATGTCATACGCTCCCGTCACCTAAATAATCTCTCCTGTTCCCCCCCCCCCCCGAGAAATTATAATCATCTCTTCTTGCTAGATTTCAACCCAAATGAAACCTAAGTACATAGTTCTGACCAATGCCAGCATGTCCATTCACCTAAAAGTCAATAAATATACTTATTTTACCCTTTCAAATTTCTTATAAGCATACTAATGTGAGTACTCCTATTTACCATCACAATTGGTGGCACCATAATCACTCTGATCATTAAAATGTTCCCAAAACCATAATTACTGAAGATTTTCTGGATTTGACGAGTTATTTATTAATATTCCAAATGTTTCGAAAAAATTAATAATAAACTTCTCCATATCTAATTAATTGTATGAAAATTCGGCTTAATTGGAATTAATCTTACTTAAAAATCATTTTGCTAATGAGGAACCATTTTTGACGAACGCGATTCTGAATTGAGTCTTAAAATCTCCCTGAATCACTGCAATGGAAAATAATAACCTAAGTCAGATTCTTCACACGAATAACGCAAATCCTTTATTAAAAATATCCCTCCAGTAAATGTCGTAGTCGAATCAAAACCACCTTTTCCATTTCCAGGTTTACGTATCAAATTCCTGTTTAATGAACCGCGACGAGCAGATAAATTCGGCTCGGTTCTTTTTCAACTGCCACAGAATCAGGAATTCATTAGCCTCGTCCTCTGATAGCAGGCCCTGATAATAAAAATCCAGAGAAAAGAGAATTTCGATTCACTAATCTTCTGTAATGAGAGTTTTCTCTTTATGCATCTCTCAACATGTACCAGCGCTTTTTCGTGTTTGGGATTATTCAATTCAATTTCGAAAGGACGCAGTTGAGTGCGATTTGGTTCGCTGGGTTCATTCCATGTTACCACAATCCGCGATTAATTTCGTGAAATGGAGCTATTAAGTTCCTCCATTGGAAGTAAAAGTTTCCGGTGACAACGAGGCGGAAAAACCAACTACAACTCCTTCGCAAAGTTGGAAAAATTGAAGGCCCCGTCTAGAGGAGTAAACTAAATAAGATGGGCGTGCAAGTTTGCATACTGAAAAAGTCTGATATCTAGAGAGGTTTAATTGCATTTTGAAGCACCAGATATACATTTGCGTGTTACCTGTTGTGATTAAAAATGGAGCATTTCATTTCGCTGTCTGGACATTGTCGTAGTGTTGTGTATTAATACATCAAAGTCTGATAAACACGCTGAAAGTGTGATAGCTATTCCCATAAAATATTCGATTTCAACAGTTCTTCATATAGTCCATTGCCATTGCGATGAATGTATCAATAAATAGCAACACAACTTACATCAATTGCTCCGTAAAGACAAAAATCTAATCCCAACTGCACAACACTGTGTAGATCATGAGCACTCACAAAAGATATAGCTTAACACAGGAATTCTCTGAGAAAAGGAAAAAGTTTGAATTACTAGTATTTCTTACTTTCTAGTTAGATATATTTTTAATTAACAGTATGTGGAGACAGTTTTTATAAAACTTCTGAATTGAACTGTATTTTTGTGCAAGTAGTCTTTGTTCATTCCCGAAGTGAAAGATCCGAGGACGACACCACAGAATTTAGAACCACGGTCAGATGACGAGGTCACACCTGAGCTTGCACCCCACTCTCCAAACTTCCACCCTACGCCAACGCATTTGAGGCAACAACATACTTACCGGGCAGCAGTCCTCATACCCATGATGGTATTTGGTTGGATTCGAACTCGCAACCCTCCGGTTTCTAGTCCATTTCTCATCATGTGACCTTGGTCAAAATTACGTGGTGCTGTCCTCGATTATTTCCCTTTAAATCAGCCCTATCCCTGCCCCAACATTCTCTACCTCTCCTTTGCGGAACTGCAGGACGTACATAAAATCTTAGTTCAAGGAACAAAGAAAAATGCATTATCAGAGGGACATACCGGGAATGAGTTGGGACTGCCTGCTGAGTAATAAGGGAAGAATCCCTACTGATCTACCAAGGAGGGAAGGAGTGGCCTTTTTCCTCTTGTTAACCGGACACGACTACCTTCAATAGCACCTACATAGGATTAGTGTGGCTACCTCCCCGATCTGTCCGCTTTGTTGCAATGGTCTTATGAATAGACAACACCTTGCGGAGTGCTCTAATTAATAGGACATTGACATCAGGGATACTTCTCCCCAAAGACTTTCTTCGCTATATTGGACGGCAAGACAGCGTATAGCCTAAAGGCCTTGGCGTAGGATTCAAAACAGGTTATTTCCCTTCGGGATTTATACTGGGCCGTCACAATAGCTCTTTGTGTTGCTCCATTGTGACGCTAATTAAACTACCTACCTAATTCATTACTCATCGAATTAAGTTACCGCAACTACACCTATACTTAGATAGTAGAAATGCCTGTCATAAGTAATGCTCAGATTTCTTTTATGTTGTTCAGTACATCTGTTTAAAAAACATGTTAGAAAACTTTATAAAACGTTCGATAAAACATTTTAGGATAGTAATATTTAAGTCATATTTGAAGTTTTTATGACATAAATCATTCGTATTGAATGGTGTCTAATAATTTTTAGACCACGGGAATCATAGCAATACCAATTACATTGTATTTTCGATACGATGTTTGAGGATAACGTTTGATAAAATATTTTATAAAAGTCATGATTAAGTCACACTTGTATTTTTTTTAACATAAATCATTGGTATTGAACATTGTCTAACAATTTTTAGACCACGAGAATTATAGCAATACTAATTGCGTTGTATTTTTGCTACAATTTTTAGTGCATGTGACCAATCTTGTGTTATATTTCTACACGTAGAAATCCCGCGATTTACTGACGGTACGCATTCATTCCCGTAACTTAAGATTTGAATATTTATCTCTTCAATGTCAACAGATTTGAAACAAAACCCAACCAACCCCATAGACATCCTTTCGAACATACCTCCCGTGGTTTTAGTTTAAACGCTACTCCTTTGTAGTTGGGAAGCTTTTCTTTCTGGAGCGGAGAATGGAGAGCAATTTTTAGTAATAAATTCTGAGCTGACCAGAAAGTTCTTTCAATTATTTAGACGCAAAGAGGACGCTTCGTTTTAAAAATCAAACAGTGTTGTGACTGCTGAAGGAAAAAGGATGCTTTCCAATAAATTATGTGGGAAGAAAGAGATCGTATCGCAAGAAAAATGAGCTATCATAAATTGCCACGAAGATCGGTCTTCATTTGGAGGAAGGTGATGTCGCGTATGTAGGGGTGGGGATGGAAGGGAATATTATCGAGCTCCTCCATCGAAACCAAGTGACTAATTCCGAAAAAAGACACCATCAAACCTCCATGTGGTTTCGATGAGATATCAAGTCCACCAAAATCTGACCAATGACCTCTAATCTGATCTGACCGTTGGTGATGAGGTATCTAGTTATCAAGATATTGTCGACATTTTGTGGAAACGAGATGAAGGTCTGGTAAGTTTTCTAATGACGAAGTAATTCGTCCATAAAAATGTGGTACGTTTTCTTCTAATAACGATGTACCTGGTCCATAAAGACATGGAACATTTTCTTCTAATGACGAAGTACCTTGTCCATAAAGACATGGAGCATTTTCTGCTAATGACGAAGTATCTGGTCCATAAAGACATGGAACATTTTCTTCTAATGACGAAGTATCTTGTCCATAAAGACATGGAGTATTTTCTTCTAATGACGAAGTATCTGGTCCATAAAGACATGGAACATTTTCTTCTAATGACGAAGTATCTTATCCATAAAGACATGGAACATTTTCTTCTAATGACGAAGTATCTTGTCCTTAAGGTGTACGTACACACTAGAAGTTTATTTTTTTAATTTTGACTTTAAAAATCCAGTTTTTTCACAGTAGGTCATTGTTTTATGCTTAAAATGATTTCAGTGAAAAAAAATCATTTTAAACTAGTTATTAATTAACTAATTAAGATATAATGAGCTAATTAGCATGTTTTTTGAACAGTGATATCACAAATTCTAATTTGTCTAGAAATACAATTATAGTTGGAAATCATTTCCAATAATATTCTTCATGTTTTGACCCTCAATCAAGTTTATTGAGAGAAAAGGTTTTCTGTTACAACTTTTTTCGCCAAGAATGCATAAAAAATCACGATTTTTTCTAGAAATTGAGGATTTAAAAATCCATTAAAAATTTATTTATTAACTAATAACTCTGATTGAGGGTCAAAACATCCGCTGTATTATGTAGATTATAATGATACAAAAATAATTATAATAGATTCATATATTGTTGAGTTATCACTGTTTGAACAAAGCATCCTATTGCAAAAACTTGTTTCTTCAGAAATTGAGTTTAAAGTTTTGGAAACACGTCTGTTTGTGGTGACAGTACCTAACAAAAACCCTTGTAACTAGAAAACTATTTCGAATATTTTGAAGATCTTGGCATCGTTTGAAAGCTAAGAAATTGAAGAATATTTTGAAGCAATAAAAAAAAGTTAGACCTTCTGTTGAATTTTCAGGATTTTTAGTGTGTACATACACCTTAAAGGCGTAAAACATTTTCTTCTACTGACAAAGTATCTCGTCCAAAAACCGTGCTATGTTTCCTTCTAATGATGACGAGGTATCCCGTCCATGAAGATACGGTACGTTTTCTTCTCTTGTTGTTGCACTTCCCCTAAGGCTAGCAGAGCTAGACCAGGTCCATGACATTTTACACTCTAAAGAAATGCAATACAAACAAAGGATTGGCAGCAATATCCCGCCTGTAGAGTCCCCAGCACGCAAGAATAAGTTCAGGGGAAGTCTACTCAGTAATACATTTGGTGCAGACCTCAACACACTTAGAACCCTCAGCATATTTCAGAGATCTAAAATGCCCTCTGAGAAAGCGAGTGAGAGTAGTGTGGTTCTTCCCGTTAAAAACAACTGTCACTGATTCACCCAGTCGAGTACCCTGATATCAGTAATGCACTGGTAGAACTAGACAATTGGTTTTATTTTCGGTTTTTGTCCCTAATAAGTGAAATATAGGTATTTCTAGGAGAGAGAGAGAATACCACCATCTGCTCTCCAGTCGCGACCTGAGATATACTTTAGGATGTTAAATTTATGCGTTTTTTTGCCCTCAACATAAGATGATCTATGTGTTTATTGCCCAACATATCAGGTTTCAGTACAAAACACAAATATTTTGGGTGCTTTTCCACGACATCAAAAAACATTAAGGCGAACGCCTTGTAATTTTTTATTGGTTGTGAAGAAAGACGTGGTACGTTTTCTTCTAATGACGAGGTGTCTATTCCATGAAGATGTGGTACGCTTTATTCAATTTCAAGTTATCTCGTCCATTAGACGTGGTACATTTTCTTCGAATGTCTAGGTATTTCGTCCATAAAGACGTGGCACGTTTTCTTCTAGTGACTAGGTATTTCGTCCATAAAAACATAGTGCGTTTTCTTCTAATGACGAGGTTTCTCATCTATAAATACGTGGTAAGTATTCTTCGAATGACGAGGTATCTCGTCCATAAAGACGTGATATGTTTTCTTTAAATGACGAGGTATCTCGTCCTTAAATTTGTGGTTCGTTTTCTTCGAATGACGAGTATTTCGTCCATATAGACGTGGCACATTTTCTTCTAGGGACGATGTATCTCATCCATAAAGACGTGCTACGTTTTCTTCTATTGACGAGATTTCCCGTCCATTAAGATGTGATATTCTTTGTGCTAGATGGGTTATTTCTGTTGCTTCCAAATTCATAGAAAGTCAAGCCAGCAGTTTTTAGTCCCAAGATAATTTATTACATGAAAAGGGACAAGTTACTTAACATAGAAATAACATAACCAGAAATCATTGTCTCCTAGTTAACGACCGTAGCGTAGATAATATTAATCCGGAAGAGAAACCAATCGGTCTCTCCGTTCGTCTTTTTTCAAAACTCCCTCCGGGATCTTGGCAACCTTTTTCCGGGTTGTCGCGCTTGTCACTCGCGAACCAGTCCAGCTGGCAACAGCTTCCTGACACTTTCTTCTAACTACAAGGTATCTCGTCCATAAAGACGTGGTACGTTTTCTTTGAATGACGGGGTATTTCATCTACAAAGACATGCTACGTTTTCTTCTACTGAAGAGGTATTTCGTCTTTAGAGACGTGGTATGTTTTCATCTAGCGACGAATTATCCCGTCCATAAAGACGTGGTAAGTTTTCATCTAGTGAGGAGGTGTCTCGTCCATAAAGGCGTGATATGTTTTATTCAAATATGGTATCTCCTCCATAAAGACGTGATACGTTTTCTTCTAATTACTTGGTGTCTCGGCCATAAAGACGAGGTACGTTTCCTTGACGAAGTATCTCGTCCGCAGATACGTGGTACGTTTTCTTTTGACCTAGTATCTCGGTCATAAAGACGTGATACTTTTTTCGTAATGCCGAGGTGTCTCGTTCATAAATATGTGGTACGCTTTCTTCTAATGACGAGGTATTTCATCCATAAAAACGTGGTATGCTTTCTTCTAATGGCTAGGTATCTCGTCCATAAGGACGTGGTATCTTTTCATCTAATAACGAGGTATCTCGTCCATAAGGACGTGGTATGTTTTCATCTAATACCGAGGTATCTCGTCCATAAGAACGTGGTATGTTTTCATCTAATACCGAGGTATCTCGTCCATAAGGATGTGGTTAGTTATCTTTTATTGACGAGATGCCTCATCTAAGGAACCACCAAGAGGGCTTCATGAAGAGAAATCGCGGCATTAGTTAATTCGATCATGGACGATATATATGTCGTTGAATAAATGTGGAAGGTTAAATTCGAAGGAAGATTCTGGATAATCCCGCACATTTAATTTGCAACGCATTTTTAATCAAATGTTTAATTTCGTACCGCACTTGGTAGTGGAAGATTGGGAAATCAATTTTTTTCCAGCTTAAGAAGCACCGCTGAACTTACAAGAGAGTTGACTTCGCCCATTCATCTCGTCAAGCCACAAACGCAATTTGCCATTTGTCAACGTTTCTTTCAAACGTTTTCGAGCTCCACGCATTAGCAGTGGCTAACGGTAATTAATGGAGTTAGTTCAACTGTCACATCCGGACCGTCCCCCGTTTCAATTTTTTCCCTCATTTTTACTAATTTACGATTTTTTCCGTTGTCTTTTCTGCAGACATCATGAAGAGTACCATTCTCTCAGTGTCTCTCTCTCTCTCGGTCGACCACGATGATTAACTAACTTCTGGGAACTGGTCAATTTGTAGCTTTTAGTGAAATTAAACTGAGGGCGAATCCCGGATTCGTTTTTTTTTCATCGCGTCTCATCCTTTTTCGTTTTTCTTTCGCTTTTCCACCAGCTTAATTACGTGAAGTTAATGAGCTTTTGGAATGATCAATGCGGAGGTTCTGATAGGATTTTCGTTTTGCTTTTTCTCCACCGATTTGTCGCAGTTCGTGGAATTTTTGCAGGATTTGGCGTAAGAAAAATAAAGCGCAATAGATTGCGCTTAATTTCGTGATGTACTTTGGGTTCGTTATTAAGTAGGAATTGGATTGCATTAATGCCCATCATTAGATGGCAGTGAAATCCTTTCAATTTTTAAATTTGGATTCGTATTGCTTAAGGGTGCTGAAGCTCGTTCAAATCAAATGAAGGGAAGGAAGAAATGTACTAATTAACCTTCTTGTTGGTTGTCCAGACCTCGTCTTTGTTAAGAAGAAAACTGACTAGATATTGATTTTGTCAGTTTGAAAAAATTGCCAATGTCTTAACGAGTAGATATCTTGGCATTAATAAAATGGGTCGGATCCTGAAAGACGATATATCTGAAACCAGAACGACGTCAACAGATGAGCTAGCACCCTGCTCTCAGAACTTCCTAACCATACCAACGCGAGAACATTTCAGGAAACTACAGATAAAACGTGCACCAGCGACCAAGTACAGGATGGCCTTTGGTTGGATCGAGTTTGCTAGTCACAACTCTCCAGTTGCTAATCCGGTACTCTACCAACCGGGATTCTGTGACTCCCTTATTTCAAAAGAGGAGCTTATTGTAAAAAATACAATTCATTACATGTTTTGAATTAATTAGCAAATATTTAAGTAACCTAAATACTAAAAACTACCTAGTTCAAATTTGATTTGAACGACGATTCGTTGGTGTCCATTTTGATATTGTTTGTTGAAATGTTTGGTAAGTTAAAACATTTTAGAATTAAAAATTATACGGATTTCAGTAGAATTTTACAGTTTTTCTTAACAAAGTATTTTTGTTTCAAATATTTATCGTTAAACTTCCAAAACAAATGAGATTGCGATCAAATTTCCATTTTGATAGTGTTTGTTTAAATGACTGGACACTTAAAACATTTTAGAATAAAAAACTTTACGGATTTCAGTAGAATTTTCAGTTTATGACCAAACGTATTTCGTTTTTTAAATATTTATGGTTAAACTTCCAATACAAATGAGACTGTGTTCAAATTTAAATTTTGATATTGTTTGGTGAACTGTGTGGACACTTAAAACATTTTAGAATTAAAATTTATACTGATTTCAGTAGAATTTTACAATTCTTCTTGACGAAACGTGTTTCGTTTTTAAATATATATGTTTAAAATTCCAAAAATAATAAGATTACGATGCATCTGTGATTTCCTATAAATTATCTTTCCTGTTTCCTTTCCGCATTTACAAAAAATTGAAAGTATTTTTAAGGACATTCTAAAATTAACAAATTCTAAAAATTAAATGTTTATATGCACATGGAAAGCATTTTCTAGGTTATTGTTTTCATTGCATAACACAGCAAATGTTTTTCTAAATAAAACTGTGTGCGCATGTTGGGTTACTTTTTATTTTAGTATTATTTCCGTTTGAAAGCGATAGCGTCGTTAATGGTTAGAATTGAGTGGGCAATTGTTCTTTTGTACAGATGGAAGTTGTGAATGGTTTTTATTTCTTGTCTGGAACTAAATGTTGTTTCTCGTCTTGAGATTCAATGTTACTTTTTTATGTAACTAACTGGCCAAATAAGTTTCATTTATACTACATTGTTTCTGTTGTTAAGTTGCATAGCATTAAGAAACAATGAAATAGTTACTGTACACATATTAGAACCATTGTTACTGGAAGATGGTAAAAGAATACATATTCTTATAGTTTTGAGCAAAAATTCTTAGTTAAGTTCTGTTGCATTTATTTCTACTCCTTGTACTGCATTTCTAAGATTCCGGTGTCTATTTCATAGAGCTTTAGCGTTCAATGTACACATAATTCAGTGGATATTTCATAAACAGCTTTTAAGTTCAGTTTACATAAGATTCCATGACATATTTTTAAGGAAATGATTGATTTTGCGAAGATTAATCCTCTTTGCATCATAAAAAGCATCGCCTGGAATTTCTTCAAAAACATTTCATGCATGCGATCTTTGCGCAGTGTGATGGCATTCTAATTTTAGTGATTGGAATTGATCGAATGCGCAAACGATCCACTGACCTCATTCCTTATGATTGATGAGATTTTCGAACTATCCCGAACTTTCCCTCCCCAAATATGATCGCTTTTCGTAGCCTTTAGGAATTTGTCAGAAAAATAAAAAATAAAAGAAATACATTGTACCTCAACAATGTAACTAAGCAAGTTCCGCTGTAATCCGTTGAACTTTTTTGAGAGCAAATGAGCTGAACAGCTATGAGCTATTATCGCATTTACTCACTAAATTTATGGCGAATTGATCTCATGATAGAGCATGGATAAAAGAATTGCTACATTTATTACACATAATGCTTTGAGTCTAAAGATACTGTTTTGGGATTGTATATTTACATTTTGGTCCGACTTTTTAACAATGCTTTTGGATCATTCCCACCTCAGATAAAAGTAAGACGTTAATTAATTACCTACCTACATGTAACAAGACAGTTTTTAGATCGTTTTTTTTTAAATGAACGTAATTCCTAGACTTTTTATCATGACCTCTAATTGAGGTGTTGCTGATTCGAAGGGTGAACTCAACAAATGCTGGTTAAGCAAGAAAAGCAATTAACTTGCTCTTATAACATAAGAGAGCTTCTGTCAGACGTACTGTCATATGATTAAAAAGGACAAACTGAACAAAAAAGTTAATACCTTTATTCACTATTGTCTGACAAACCAAAATATGGGAAAAAAAGTTTTTCCCATAATGTTGAGTTCACCCTTCGTATTTGCAAGGCGTCAATTATTTTTATGAAGACTACCTTTATTACTCGAGACGAAGGTAGATGGATTAACGACGCTATCTATCAACATAACGGGCTATAAGCGATGGTCCGGAAACAAATTCTGAAGGAAAGATCAGAAGAAAACTCCTCGTAATTTGGAGCGACCGACGGTAAAATGACGAAGCTGAGCTTGCACCACATATTCCAACTTTCCAGAACATCCCAATAAAAGGGCGTTTGATGCTTTGACAGATTTAAAGTGTACTATCCCCCACATATAAGTTGATTAATATTTAGGTCGACGTTCAAACTCGAACTCGTGGTTGTCAATTTTCTGCTATAACAACTGGGCCACCATGGGTTCGGAATCAAAATCTGAAGGAAAGATCAGAAGAAAACGCCTGGTAATTTTGACCGACCGACGGTAAAATGACGAAGATGAGTTTCCACCACATATTCCAACTTTCCAGAACATCCCAACGAAAGGGCGTTTGACGCTTTGACAGATTTAAAGTGTACATATCCCCCGCATATAAGTTGATTAATAAGTTAGATCGACGTTCAAACTCGAACTCCTGGTTGTCAATTTTCTGCTATAACAACTGGGCCACCATGGGCCTATTTCTCAAGAATGTTTGGTGCTGTACACACAGCAAGTCGCGTCTTAGCATCTACAGCAGTTTCTTTGCGTCGCCGAGCAGCTTTTTTGATCGTTGTCCGCTTGACGTACTTGTGTGTTCTTTCTCCTCCAGTCTCTCGTGATTTGAGACGGCGTTTGACGACTCGTGTTGATACGAGTTTGATTTAAAATTGATCTATCTTCTTACGTAATATTCTGTTTTAAATGTTTACTTCTATGGTTCTGAGAGAACGACATAGTGATCTCAAAACTGTTGCGTTGCCCTAGAAATACACATTTCATGACTTCAGAACTCAGTGTTCGACAATTTTGACTGCTTCAGAAAAACCTGGTCACATCTCAGTTAACTCGGTAGTTTCGTTGCTTTATAAATTTGGTGAACGGATTTTCAAGCTTTGTCCATTTCCAGTATTTGTAATTTTAATCTTTCAACCAAATCTCTCGAATTGTGATAACTTTTGATGCTTCGTTTCGAATGGCTTATTTTGTGCATAGTATTCTATGTTCAATTATACTTTCATAGATGTACGGAAACGGCGTAGTGAGGTGAAAATAATTATATTTTATCTAGAAATTCCAGACAGGTTAAAACGGCATGACTAATTAAAAACATGACTTCTAAACTTAGCCTAAACTCCGAAAGTTGTTGCTGCTTTAGACAACCTACGCCTAAGTAACCTCAGCAATAAATATAATAAACCAATGGGACGTCTAATAGATATTTGAGCTTTGTAATGTTCATGTGCTTATGTTTTTACAATCACTCAGTGAGTGAACACATTTTACGTTTTATGTGGACTGGTTTCTTCATGCATAATGTTTTAAATGAATTTTTAATCCAGTGGCTCTGATAACCTGGAAATAGCTTCGTTGACCTTCAAATTTCACACAGTAATAAGCTTTAAAAATTTTAATGATTCCAGAGCTCAGACTTAAAGCGATTTTTGTGGTTTAACAGATTTTCTGCTTTACATATAAGAGCTTTTACAAGCTTATAAAAAATCAAATTTCGTTACATATATTATCTCTAAAAATATAAAAGGATATGTTTGTTTGTTTTTTTCGTGGCCGCAAAATCCAGACGATTCTACGGCACTTGCAGAATTGAGATTTGGCACGCAGGTAGTCCGAATTTTTTGCAATTTTTGGGTTGCGGCGAATTTTAAAATTCAATCTAGAAGTTTTTTAAATAAATTTAATAATTTTATTCTCTACCTGCTTCTTCTAACGTGTTTCGTCCGGACGAAAGAAGAAAGCCCCTAAAATGAGCTTTTTCTCCCCCACGTGAACGTTTTTATATTTTCGCAAGAGATTGTGACGTCACCTGAACTTTCTCTTTCCGAAATTTAAAAAAAAAATTAAAAAAAGATGCATATTCTGCCTTTCGCCTTTAAAAAAAAAAGAAACCGATTACATTTCCTGTCCCCTTTTCGGCGAATGAAAAAAGAAATAAAAAACATATTGACTAGGATTAAAAAGTTTTTTTCGTAAAAACGGAATTGCTAAGGATCGATTGAAAATTTTAACGGATTTGTTATCTGCGGAAAATTTTACTTTAGAGTGATACCTAAAAATATGATTTTCTTTAAATAAATAATTTTTAAATGAATTTAATAGATTTATTTTCCATCAATTTTTCAACGCGTTACTACAAGAAATATAAGAAACGCCGGTAATGACCTTGATACGTCAACCGTTGGCCGTTCCTCCGACAGAACGCGGCGGGAATTATTTGTTTCGTTTACGCTTTGATTTTGCCCGAGGAATGATTTACAGTCACAGTTGCTTTTTCCTATCTCCTAGACCGTTAAAGATAAAGTACAAATTTCAAAGGATTTGAAATCTGCGGAAAATTTCAGTTCATATTGTTACCTAAAAATATGATTTTCTTTAAATAAATAATTTTTTAATTGAATATATCTTCAACGGATTTGAAATCTGCGGAACATTTTACACCAGATTAATACCTTACATCACAGCGTTGTCCGTGAGTTTGCGAAGCAAACCAACACCACAGGCACGGATAACACCGGGCTAGCCACGAAGTGGCAAATTATTTATATATTACGTCGTATTTTAAGTACCTCGTATACAGTTAGCACAACGGTATTAACCGTCGCGTGAGATGGTTAGATTCCATGAGGTGTTTTTAAATAGTTTGAATAAGCAAAATTACTTATACCAATCCCCATACTAAGTCGTATAAAGCACCACTGTATATAACGTTGTATTTCAGAAATATTTTGTATTACAATTTTCACATGATGGCGACTGTTTGGTAGATGTTTCAAGAAGTGGAAACGTGCTGTGAATATCGGGGTAGATTGCATTTCTAGAATGGACTTATCCTGCATTCAAACAGAACAATTCTTTTATGGATTACTTAAGCAGATTACAACGCATAATGGTAGGGAAAAGTTTTTATAGCAATCATAAAATGCAATTTACTCATATCGTTGGATCAGAAAAATTGGACAAAAATTCATCAACTTACAAATGTTTTATTTACTTTTCAGATGCTTAGATAATAAGATTATGAGTAAAACAATTACATGCACTTTGATAGTGATTTACATATGATCAACTTTCATCAACTTACAAATGTTTTATTTACTTTTCAGATGCTTAGATAATAAGATTATGAGTAAAACAATTACATGCACTTTGATAGTGATTTACATATGATTATTCCATTTATAATGTATTTCTCATAATAGTCAAAATATACACTTTGAAGTTTTGGAAAAACTATCAGTATCTCCTACTCATTATCACAATTGATAATTAATGTAATTAATGATAAACAATCCCTATACAGGTGAATGTATTGGAAGAGGATCCATTAAGGTGGATAGTGTGGTCATATTATATATATATATATATGTATATATATATAAAATATGGACCAGACAGCAAGATGTTATGGTATAAGGGAGAGAATATATGCTTTGATAAGGAGATTGTCCTCAAGTTTTGCAATTACTCTAGAAACCCTTTTGGGAAAACTTTCAACACGGTTTTGATACACAGCTATGGTCATTTGTATCCATTCCTGCTGCAAGAATGTCGCCAGCTCAGCAGCCGATTTCGGACGGGGTTCCCTGGTCAGTAAGCGTCGCTCTAACTCGTCCCACAAATGTTCTATGGGATTTAGGTCGGGACTCTGAGCAGACCAGGGAAGACGCTTTATATACATATCTTGATACCACTGCTTGACAGAGGTTGCAACGTTACATGTATATATATATATATATATATATATATATATATATATATATATATATATATATATATATATACACACACACATATGGAGCATAAAACGTTATTCATCGGAAAAGCCACCTGTCGCCACTCTGTGGACGTCCAGTTGCGGTACTGGCGTGCAAATTCCAGCCTTCGTCGCCGATGAACAGTAGTCAGTATAGGTGCAAGGCGTCTGCTGCGGAGGCCCATGCGCAGCAACGTTCTCTGAACCGTTGTTGAGGATACACTCTTGGTAGCCCCTTGGTTCATCTGGGCGGTCAGAAGCTCAACAGTTGGACGTCTATTGCCCCGAACGCATCTCTGTAGCCTTCGTTCGCCTCTGTCATCTATATCCCGTGGTGCACCACATATGACACGCCGCTGATTTTGGATAGTGCAATTTTGCCATGCACGGTATACTTTTACTACGGCGGCACGCGAACAGTTCACAAAATTAGTTTCCACCCTTGGCCCGAAAGCCAATAATCATGCCCTTTAGGACGTTGGATAAATAGCTACGTTTGTGCATTACGCCAAAGATTGAAATGCTTTCCGATGCTCTAGGACATCCTTTATATACACTCCACTGCAATGTGCTGCCACTTGCCTTTTGTGATTGGTTATTTCAAGTTGACGTCGAAAGTAGGTGGTGGTCACATTAATTTGTCTGGACTGTGTATATTACGAAATTTGAAAAGAAAATGTATTTATTAAAGATTACTTTTAGTCTATACAGTATGTGGCATTCTGTTTGATGACCTTTGTCCATCTCTCCGGCAGCTGCATCATACCGCGTTCGTATAAGTACTGATGTTTCTTGCCAAAAGATTTGATCCAGATGACGAAATTTTCCGAATCACTTACGGCACATGGAATCGTCAAAGATACCCTCACCCTACACAAGACATATCGTTTTCGTCTGCGAAGCATTCTTGCCTTTTCGGAAATAACAAAGCATAATATAACCCAACTATCCACCACTATAACAGTTAACCTCAAAATTCTCGGGACTTACTTTACTTTCAATCTAACTTCATATTATACAAAGCTTGAATCAATATGGTAACGTAAAAGTAGTAGCAAGGAACAAGTCTAATGTAATCTTAAGATAAAGCCATATTTTGAATGGAATGTCGAATACTGAATTTAAATTATATACCATTCAATGTGCTTATGTTTTCCTTTTCCTCCATCTTCCACACAGATTCAAAAGAGAATCGTGCCATATATTTTCTAAAAACACCCCTACTTCATATTACCAATTCATTTGCTATGCAAATGAAACGTCAAACTCGAAAGTTCTTGCATTAACGCTTTCATATTGTAAGACAGAAAAGGATGATTCATTCACTTCAGACTTAAAACTTCCTTCGAATGTCATAAGATTCATAATTTATTTTTTATACCCTATTCAATCTCTCAATAACATATATAGTCTACTCGCTTTGAGATTTAGTTGAAATGGAATTCCAAAGCACGTCTCAAGCAAAATTATAATAGGACGATCCACACACACAATAATGATATTCAGGAACACTGTTAAGTTCCATTAAGAATTCGAAACTTAGTGCATGTATAATTCATAAAGCAATGTCAAAGCAGCAGATTCAAAGAAGGAAACTGAATAGATTTAGGCATAAGTGTGCAAAAGAAACAGCTATCCCAAAGCCATATGCGACTGCTTCGTGTCATAGTTCTACCTCCATCTTTGCGAAGTCTAGTTCTTTGAACTGGAAGATCTTTGAATTCAAGGCAAGGACATGGATCTAAAGAAACTTCAAAATGCAGTCTTATCTATTCTATTATCGCTTGAGCTTCTTTGATGTGCAGACTTGGAATAATTTGGTGGTTTAGTCTTTTGAATTTGGAAATGTGTATGAAAAGAAGAGACAATTTCTTTTGGATTTGAGCTTACACTTTGCGCGTATCCTTCTCTGAGAAAGTTTATTTTATTTACTTTCTCTAAACTAAAATGCTTCGTGGACATTGAAATTTCTAGTTATACAGATATTTTAATTCAAAAGTGTCAGTGGTAACTCAAGGCTATTCAGTAAGAAAATATTGCTAACAGGTCTTTTACAGCCACTAACACAAGCGTGAAATGGGTTGGCTTGTTTAAAGACCCAATTTCTTCAAATGAATCTAATCCATTTTATAATATCACTTCTTTGAATTTGTATAGAAAGTGAAACATTAACTAAACTTGTGGGCTCAAGATCTAGGTATTTGTTGATTTTCTTGATGCGATATATATTTCGTTTGTGACCGTTTATATGTTTCGTTGTGCTTGTATCTGTTCATTGCTTGGATGAATAGTGCTTATTTCATGGAACAAGGTAAATTCAATATCAAGACAGGGACGCTGTGCAAAATCAATATTTCAGCTATTGTGAGGGAATATATTCTGGCTTATGATATTGATACCTTGCAGGATTTGATGTGAAGAGGTTGACTCTACTTTAACACTTAGTGCACTGTGTGAGAGAGAGAGAGAGAGACAGAGAGAGACCTGGTACCATCAATGAAGGTCATATGATTTTGATGTACATCGGTCAGTTTTGTCGACACGGAAGAAACCTTATCGACATGTTTAGATCTTGTCAATATCCCGTTACCCTGAACAGTTGAGAGCTCTGGACAAGGGGCGTCAATCCTCTGGTTTTTCTGCGGAGGTGACGACTGGAATAAGCTGTCGGGGGGTGGGAGAAGTTTTGAAGTATTGGCCAATTAGCTTTTGGCTGCTGTATTGTATCGATGATGTATATCGACATTTTTTAAAACTGTAACTTGTAGACAACCTGTATGCCACGATTATCTGTCTTTCCCCGCGTTGGTAACGAATCAAATACACCCTACAGAGAGTTACAAACACAGATAGGTTACAAGAACAATTGTTCTTGTATTCTAGTTGCTACTTGTTCCAGAAGATGAATGTCGATGGATGACAATGCTTGGGTTATGATGCGATTAAGAATATGAAATATTGGGTGCTATTACTGGAAAAGACCATGAATAAGTATCTTAATGGTTTACATTTCGGAGGAGTCAGATGTGTTTTTGCAACGGAAGGTACAGCTTGTATTTTTAAACTTTATACTGTATTGTAAATACATGTACAAGTACAATTTAGGTGTGCGCTTTGTTCTTGGCCACTACTATATATGGTCAACCCGAGCATATCAGGCAATTTGCCTTGGAAGTTACTTACAACATTCCTAAAAATGGCATTAAGATTTGTACTGATGGCAGCAAAATAGATAGGCCATGCAGCTAGTGGGATTTATATAGAGATCCCTCATAATAAACTGCCCGCTTGCCGCCGTAACCCAGACTAATGTTTGGGTTTTAGAAACGAATTTATAGGTATTGATAAGGAACTTCAGGTTATATTAACCGAAAATGACTTAGGTGAACTTTTGATTCTATCTGATAGCCGCAACTTTCTCCAACACCTTTACAACTAGTCATTTGTGGGCGACAAGACCAGTATTTATTTCATACATAAACTAAAGCAGCTTTCGCTGCATCACGAGGTCCAATTGCAATGGATTTCTTCCCATGTAGACATTCACGGCAACGAAATGGCAGAAAAGCTCGCTAAGGATGGTTGCGGACTTCCCATCAGCTTCTTCTTCTACTCTCACCTACCTGGAACTCTTTCCCTGGAAAAATCACGTTTAAGGACGAATTGGCTGGAGCCTCCTATTCATCATTGGTATCTGGGTAAAAATCCTGGACTGATGCTGTCCCTTGCTTGTGAAAGAGTCTCCAAGTCTGCGCTCTATCGTCCATGCCAGTGGTTACTTCAAGAGCCTATCTTTCAATGAGCGAAAAAAGAGTTTTCTCTACATGTACCAATTGTCTCTCCCTGTCGGCCATTGCTGAGCACATCTTGGTCTGCATGGACCTCTCTAGAAAGGATATTTACTCTGACTCCTTTATTGTGCTTGGTTTTCTGGGAGTCAATGGACATATAGACCTTGTCTGACTTCGTCAGACGCTGAATGATTTGTAACAACAACAACATAACAGAAGACGAGGTCATATCTGGATTGGCACTTCACTCTCCAAACTTCCATGCCACGCCAACGTGATCACATTTGAAGCCATGGCAGACTTAACGTACACTAACTTCCTCCCTTTGAACACGGCCATCTTTGGTTGGATTCGTAATACCCGGATTAGGGATAGTCGTGGCTCAGTGGGTACGTCCACTGCTCTAGCAACCTTAGAATTGTTGGTGGCGCTGTTCGATTCATGTCATGTGCATTCCTCCCTGGGTGTATTTACCTCTTCCGTGTCATTAAAACTTTATTTGAGTGTATGTCTATTACTTCTGTGTTTATGTCTTGTATATCTATGTCTTGTGTTTGGCATAAATAAAACTAACCAAATAGCATGACCAAATATTGCCCTTGTGCCATAAACTCCCCCAAAGCAACCAATCATCTTCCGGTTGTTACTCCTTTACCCTTAGAGCCGGGCTACCACGGCGTCAAAACCACAACCAGTAAAAATCTGTATTCTGAATTTGAGTCGGTAATTTACCAGTATTGACATTTTCCTTCGTTAATTTACCACGACTGAAAATTTCCTTCTGTAATTTACTGGTATTGAAAATTTCCGTAAGCAACTCACCAGTATTGAGAAAGCAAGAATGAAGACGACTTACAAGCTCGAGTTGTCAATGGAATTAGATTATAACAGTTGCTCGAAGTGAAAAACTTAAATCAAACTACCTCCAAGTTTCGAAACCTACACCAAACATTGTAAGCATCAACTCATCAACAGGATCTTTAACTAAATAACCCCACGTCGATACAAAGTCCAAAGGAAAATTCAAGGACCGAACCGAAAGCATCGTACCCCTCAGAGCATCCGTGCGATCTAATACCACCTTACTCTGCCGAACAAGCTGACGATGACACTTAGTAAATTGACTAGAGATTCGCATCTAAACTTTGTTCATAAGCTGCTGCCACTTCCCTTTTTTATCTTATCGGTCTCTACACCCCATTGAAGTCGAAAGCACCCCCTCGGGGGATGCAATTGACTGAAATTCTCGTTTGCTGCAATCCCATTCGCCGGCGCTGATTGCGTAGAGGACATCTGGAGTTGGATTTGGAGTCTGGAATGAAATCATCTCTGGTGGAGGGAACAAACCAAACTAGTACTAGGAGCGATGACGTTGCCAGATGTAGTTGTCGAAATTGCGTCTGGAGGATATATATGTCCTCTGCCTCCCCTCTCTATCGCCGTAAACGTAAACTTCGATAATACGACTCTTAGTTTACGGAAACTTATTTTCGTCATTGGGAGTTAGCGTAATGTCGGATAAATAGGATTAGCTGTGGTAATTATGTTTAATCGTTTTATAGGAGTGTCTGGATGGTATTAATTATGGTTTAATTAGAAAGGGATATTTAATTACGTGTCTCGTGCTCGATTAAACTATGACGTAAGGAGGTAAAACGGTTTGGGAGATATTTTATGGCTGTTAGATGAAATTGGTCTGGTTTTAGAGTGAAATCATCGAAAGTTCAGTTAATATGTACTAAATTATATATATGTTTTGATAAATTCGTAAAGATGTTATGAATTTAGTCAACTAGAATTGCAGTTTTTTAGTAGATAGTGAGATGATAAGCAATGACGTATTAATCTCGCACTCAGACGTACGATAGGTAAATTACTTTTGGAAGTACCTCTAAAAGAGTGATACAAAAATGGGTAGAAACTAGTTAAATAAATGTCGCACTGGAGCGAAAAAACGGGCTTATCGGCGAAGGTCTGGTATCAATCCCGAAGTGAAATAACCAAGGACATCTCTTAATTTTGATTTACGGTCGGAGAACGAGACCAAAACACGAGGTGGCACCTCCCTGTCCAAAATTTCAGACCGCACCAATCGAAAATGGTGTACTACTGTTCGAACCATTGGAAAAGTATACTTCTAATACGGAAGTGTTAAAATCCTTTTCAAATATCCTGGATATAAGCAGGTAGGGGAATGTTCTTAGGACTAGATAAATACACCGGGCTATTGGCGACGGTACGAGATAAATTCCGAAGGGAACGAACCGTTGACAACACCTCGTCAATATGAACCACGGTCAAATGACAAGTACAACACCTGGGCTGGCATCCAACACCATACTTCCACACCACGCCAACATTAAAGCATTTGAATCCACGATATATTCAACTTGCATCAACCCACACCTACACAACGTTCTTCCGTTCGATCGAGTTTTGCAAATTTTGACAACCCTCCGGTTATTAGTCCGTGACTCTTCCATTTGGGAAATGGTAATGGTAATTTTAGTTAACGTCGTACTAGAGCAACACAACGGGCTATTGACGACGGTCCGGGATCAGATGACGAAGCAACACCTGAACTGGCACCCCACTCTCCAAACTTCCACGCCAACCCAACGTGAGGACTTTCGGCCACGACAGATTTAAGGTGCACCAGCCGCCTCTACACCATACGTTTACAAACATCCATGCCCGGACCCGGATTCGAACCAGGAACCTTCCGATCTAGAGGCTAACACCTTAAGGCTACACAGTACCCTTTTTCAAAAAAAATTTCTACAGACAGTAACATTAAAAATAATTAATGACTTTTTCTCAGCTTATATTATTAAACTGAATGCAATAAAAAAAAGTCAATTTAGTACTAGCCATTATTTTAAAATTAAAAAAAAAGTGAAATTTTTGAAGTTTTTTTAAACTCTTATAAAATATTCTATTTTTAATATTTTTTAGTTATTTTAAGTGATTTATATTTCTTGGATAATTGAGAACAAAAGCTAGTATAGAATTGACCATCAGTCTTAAATGTTGAATTTTAATAATTATTTTTGTGGCTAAACCTAAAAAAACATGAAAATTCTAAAAATTTTAATTTTTTTTTTTTTTTTTTTTTTTTTTTTTTTGACATTTTAAAAAAAAATTACTAAAACTCTCAGACCTTAACCCAAACCAGCTTTGATAGTACATATATATGAAAGTATCTACAAAAAATATCGAGACTATATCTTGTACAGAAAAAAAGCCTTAGGGAATTGAAAACACTTGCATCCACAAAAATAGAAGTGTGAGAAAAAGGCATTTAAAGTTTTTGAAGTCATAAAATAAAAACTAATAATGCTTGTAGAGCTCTAATTTTTTAATATGTTGTTAACCAACTTATAAAATGCACAAAAACACTAATTTAACTCAATGTGATTGAATAAATTTTTTTTAATTCAAAATATTATGTTTACCTATGATGAAAAACATTTGTTACGGCAGCGACAAATCTATATAAATAAGAACGGAGTGTTTGTTTGTACATTCAATATTTTCGACCCATTTCAAGTTTTCTATCCGTTTTGGACCCTTCTGATGCCGAATCCGCCTTTTTCTCGTTTGGTGTCTGTCTGTCTGTCTGTTGTGCCCTATACACGTCCACACGGTTTAAGATATTTTCATGAAAATTTGCACACAGTGAGTACTTATCTTCATTTAGTGAATAGAATTGGTTGCGAAAGTCTGTCAGTCCGTCTTTCTGTTCTATGCTCGATTTTGTGTTTCTGTGTTTGTGTACACATCACATGAATTGTATTCCAGATATTTGATTGCAGTGTATTTTATTTTATACATTATCTATTAGTTTAGTGAATGCAATATTAAACATTTCTTTATTGTTATATTTAGTTGAGTTTCATGCTAAAACACCTGAGTAAGTATACTTAAATCAACCATAATTTGGTAGTTTCGGAAAAATTGGAATGTCTATTGATATTACGATTACTTCGATTGTTTTACCAGTACTGCTGAAAAAGTAATTATTCTTCAAAAAAATATATTTTTTAATGGAATTTCAGCTCTGATACTTCTTTTATTTCGAGTTTTATTTTTGTTCTTTGCGCAATGAAAACGCTTTCGGAATATTTGAGACAGACGATATTTTTCAACGAAACGAGAATGAAAAAGATCGCGTGAGCAGTGATATTTTCTGTTTCTTTCGCTCTGAATTAATTTCACATTTCTAAATTTTGTGCACTTTTAGTTGTAAATTGTGGCAACTGTGCGAGATCAAGAGATAAAAATGAATCACAAATTAATATCTTTACAACAATTTTTTCCGACATCTTTTATTTTGTTCTATTTCACTGTTTTCTGTTTTAAATATTTATTATTTTAATAAATGTGTTTTTCTTCTCATCACACGCAGCAGCACCACAAAGTATTAGACTTAAAAATGTTAGGTAAGTCAGTATAAATTTTCAGTAAATTTTAAGTGTAGTTATGCCATTATTGAAAGAATAATGCCGTTATTTAAAGAATAATACCGTTATTGAAAGAATAATGACGTTTTTGAAAGAATAAAAATGTTTAAAAAATCCGAACTAGAACTTTTTCCAACATTAACAAATTCGTTGTAATAATGACAGGAGAAGATTGCAAAATTTCACAATGTCGCATACCGGATGCAAGAGTGCCACAAGTAAAAATATATTGTTTTGTTGACTATGAGTGCGAGAGCACTCGCCGTAAATCGTAATTTTAATTAATTGAGTTGAACATGAAAAGAACTTAAGAAAGGGAATTCCAAATCTCCCTCAAAATCGTCTTTTATAGTAGTAACCTTAGTATCGCCTTTCGTCATTTTGTAGCTTTATCATACAGCAATTGTGCGATGTATGTGAAATGTATTACATGAATGGAAATGCATATGTAGGATTTGTATCCAAAGTAAGTTGTAGAAAATATAAAGATGGCGAAAGGTGTTAAATAAATTTTTATTCTACAAAAAACATAAGTCATTATATATTTTGATTATCTCTTCAATCTAGAGTAAACCAATTTAAACCGAGTAAGGTCGGGTATTTTGCTAGTTATTTATATAAATCCTACCAAAATATTTTCATACCAAATATTTACCAAATTTTGATTATAATATATTATATATTACAATCGTAACCAAATATTGGTTTTGAAAAAGATCTTTCTATCAATATTGGTTAGCTAGTAATGAGACTCAAAACAGAACGCAGAACATAAACTGACAGATACGATTTTAGTAGTGAAAGTTGAAAATAGTAGCCATTTTACCAAAGGAATTGGTTTTATTCAAAAATATTTTAAATTAATTATAAGAATGTAAAATTACATTTAAAAAAAACGAATTTAACCAACCCCTCATTGATGCTGTCAAATTTTGACACTGACAACACTCAGAAAATTTCAAATATCTTTAAAACTAATTGGATATCAGACCTAGAATTTTGAGGCAAGCTTCCCAACTGTATGGGCCATCGAAAAATGTAAATTTTTTTTTGGTCATTTTTAGGGTACTGTGTAGCCTTAACCACTATACCGGTTGGTCGGCCTTCCATTTGGGCTTCCGCGGTCCTTGTGGAAGTATACCCCATCTTATATCGGAAGTGATGATTCTGTGGTAAATGTTAACCCTTGTAAATTCGCATTTGGCATCCGAATAGAGATTGAAGTGGTTTCGGGCCTCTTGTATAATCTAATCCATGACCTGGAAGACTAGGTAGGTATTTTAATTAACGTCACACTGGAGCAACACAACTATTAGTGAAGGTCCGAATCAAAACCGAAGGGAAAGATCCGATGACAATACCACGTCATTTTGAACCACGGGTCACATGACAATGTCACACCTGAGCTGGCAACCCACTATCCACACTTCCGACCATGACAACGTGAGGGCATTTGAGGTCACGACAGATTTAACATGCACCATATCCATTCGCACACTTCAGTCTTTTATTCGATTCTAACTCTCAACCCTCCGGTTACTACCGTTAGAGCACGACATGATGATCCTCATCAATAATAGAACGGGAAAGTTTTGTAAATTGTGTATTTTCTGAAAGTTAATTGAGCTGAATTGAGTTTTAAGGC
The DNA here is from genome assembly GCA_947359465.1 of Metellina segmentata. Classification (NCBI taxonomy): domain Eukaryota; kingdom Metazoa; phylum Arthropoda; class Arachnida; order Araneae; family Tetragnathidae; genus Metellina; species Metellina segmentata. The sequence goes on from OX375881.1 coordinate 104,306,124, forward strand.
TCAATGACCATATTTAGCCATGTTGTACCAAACACGACTATATCAAGAAATGCAGATACATACACAAGTAAAAATTTGCTGACACACAATTGAGAAATACCAAACAGGCTAGATAGCGTAGTGGCCATCCTCTCCGAGCTAGCTAGTCGTGCGTGTATTTCTCAATATGTTAGGTATATTGTCCACCGAGTCTCCATACCCAGTGAACATACGTTGTTGTTTCTCATGACTACACTGGCAGACCAGAGGAGCGCCAGGCCCGTAGAAGACGGCAAGAGGCGAGGGGGTGTGCCTTCCATTGGGAGGAAGTCCGACTTTGCTCGACATACATGACACATCCGTTTTACAAGAAGGTCCCTTTCATATATCCATTCACTCACACGTATCGTAATTTAGATCCCAATCAGAGGCCGATAACCCCCTGGTCAGGTACCCCCAGAGGTATTGATTTGGTATGGGAACATAGGGGACTTTGTGACCACGACCTATTTAGCGTGTTCCAGTCACCATTAGTGAACACGACGGTCTTTAGCCAGGTCGAAGCGCAGATCTCGCAATCATCAGAATTGCAGGCTCCGCCGAGGACAGAACCCCACAACCCTTCTGATGCGAGCCCGATGCTCTACTGAATGAGCTACCGCGGCTCTTTGAACATACGTATAAGTGACTATTTCCCTGCATTTCCTTGGAGCGATATATGTTTAAATTCTCTCCTGATCTGATGCAAGGCAATCACGTTCTTACACTGAAAAGTATCACTCTATTATTCATATATTACATTTTTAATTTTTGTTCTGCTTCATTTAGAATTGAATCCATAAGTGTTGTAAATTGGGTTTCTCGAATATGACTTTCGAACGTCGTTTATAGAACTGATCATAAATCTTTAAGCTTAGTGTTTTTTTTATTTCAAATAAATCATGCCAAATACAAGGTGGCTTATAGGTCACAAGAACATTTAAAAAAATAGAATAGCTCCTTAATGAATTAAAAAATTCAAATTTTCTCTATTACGTAGCGAATGTAAGCTCTTTTAATTTATCGGCTCTGTAAGTAATTTGTCGGTCGAATTTTGGAACACCCTGTGTATATAATAGGGTGGTCACAAAAAATCAATTTTCGATTTTCTACCGTGGCACCCCTCTAAAAGTTGCCAATAGGCTATAAAATGTGATTGGCAGAGTTTCAGCTCAATCTGATAATATTAACCCGTGCCTCATTGAGGCTAAAGTTAAGAAAAACAGCGATTTTTAGCAAAAAATCGTAGTTTTTGCTCTTTAAAATCGAAACTATTCATCCTAGAAACCTGGTTCTTGTCTTATTTCATAGGAAATTTTATTGACTTGAAGTTTGATCTCCCATCTACTATTTTTGCTAAAACTTATGTAGTAAAAATAGTATGGTATTTAGCATTTTTCATGTAAAGTCGTAGTGGATATCGTCAAAAGTGAATTTTTATGCAAAGCCCTAAAAACATTACAATATTCAATTACATCTGCTTTCCAAATTTTGCTTTTTGTATTTTTCATTTTGTACATTAAAAAGGTTTTTGTTAGAGGTATTTTCAGAAGTAAATAGAGTAGCCGACCAACCGGTATAGTTGTTAAGGTGTTAGCCTCTAGATCGGAAGGTTCCTGGTTGGAATCCGTGTCCGGGCATGGATGTTTGTAAGCGTATGGTGTAGAGGCGGCTGGTGCACCTTAAATCTGTCGTGGCCGAAAGTCCTCACGTTGGGTTGGCGGGGAAGTTTGGAGAGTGGGGTGCCAGCTCAGGTGTTGCCTTGTCACTTGACCGTGGTTCAAAATTACTAGGCGTTGTCCTCGGATCTATCCCTTTAGGGACTGATCCCGGACCGTCGTCAATAGCCCGTTGTGTTGCTCTAGTACGACGTTAACAAAAAATTACCATTACCAGAAGTAAATAGTCAGCAAATTCAAAGTAAGGTCCAATTTAAAATGAAGGAATTAGGGGTAAGGAAGAGGAAGCAAGGAGTAAAAATGACAGCAGAAAGTGTTCAAATGTATTTTATTAATTATATTGTTGAATTATACATCATTACATTATTATATTATTTAAATATACAAATTAGGTGGAAATTACAAATTAAGGTGGTAATGTCTTACATAGAGCCGCGGTAGCTCAGTCAGTAGAGCGTCGGGCTCGCATCAGAAGGGTTGTGGGTTCTGTCCTCGGCGGAGCCTACAATTGTGATGATTACGAGATCGGCGCTTCGATCTGGCTAAAGACCGTCGTGTTCACTAATGGTGACTGGGGCACGTTAAATAGGTCGTGGTCACAATGTCCCCCATGTTCCCATACCAAATCAATACCTCTGGGGGTACCTGATCAGGGGGTTATCGGCCTCTGATTGGGATCTAAATTACGATATGTGTGAGTGAATGGATGTATGATAGGGACCTTCCTGTAAAACGGATGTGTCACGTATGTCGAGCAAAGTCGGACTTCCTCCCAATGGGGCTCAATAACATGGAAGGCGCACCCCCCTCGCCTCTTGCTGTCTTCGACGGGCCTGGCACTCCTCTGGTATGCCAGTGTAGGCATAAGAAACAACAACAACATGTCTTAGATATTGTAGCTTTTGAAGTGTCTTGAAATATGTGTAGAAGTCTCATACGACTCCGCAGACAAAAATTCCGACAGCAAACAACTGTACTAATCAAAAATAGATTTAGAAATTCCAATTTAGAGGAAGCTGTTGTGCACTGGGATGGGAAATTGCTTCCAGATTTGTTCAATTAAGAAAATGTGAAGTGGATAGCGATTTTGATTACATGTGGCGATGAAGAACAATTGATAGGTGTTCCAATCCTTGAAAATAAAACTTTGATAATTCAGTCAAAAGCTGTATGATCAGCAGTTGAGCACTGGGTGCAGTTATAAATACAGCAGTAAATACTAGTCGCCTTAGGGGAACCTGCGTTTTGCTAGAACAGTTATTAGAGAAAAACCTTCTGAATTTAGCATGTTGCCACCATATTTTAGAAGTTGTTTTAAAAGTAGTTTTTAATTTCAAAATAGGCACATCCACTGGTCCTCAGCCAGAAATTTTTCGAAAATTCCCGAAGAAGAAATACAAAGCAAGTTATAAAATTTGAAAATATTAAAAAAAAATAAGTAATCCAGATCAAATTTCAAGTTTTCTTTTTGAACAATTAAAAAACCGACAGCCCAGGGATAATAATAAAAAGAATTCCTCCAACCTTGCTAAATTCATTTGGGCGTCTTACTCAAAAAGATATTACTTTTAGAGTATCTTGGGCTATTCATCAAGCCAGATGGATTGCAAAGGCCATTAATTCTCTCAAAATGTGTATTTTCAGGGATCAATTTTCGTTAACTGATTTAGAGAGAAACGGTATTGAAGATATTTGTTTATTTATAATCAATGTTTTTGTAAAAGCATGGTTCAATGCCCAAAAACCCACTTTGGCCCTCCAACCTAGACCTACAATTATTAAAATCTTTAGTTCAATACAGGAAAATTGATAAAGAGGTTGTAGACAAGGACCTATCTAAAATAATAAACCATCTGTGGTATCTCAACTCGGAGCAATTTGCATTTTCATTTTTCGATGGTACTTTGGGAAAAATTTTCAAAACAAGCATGGTTGAAAAATTAAGGTCCGAAGTAGAAAATTATGAAGATGATAGGGATGTAAAACCAAAACTCAATCTCCAACAAGTTGTGCAATTATTGGACAAAGAATTAATTATTTTGTTTCTCCTAGGACTCTAAATTTTTTTAAGAGATTTGAAATCGATACAGAATTTTTAAATACTGATCCCGATGTATGGTGTGAAAATCAACAATATTTAAAAGTTAAAAAATAGTGAACGGTTTAAAGTATGTTAATGACACTGCTGATGGAGGAGTAAAATCAATTAAAGACTTTAATTCCTCTTTGACCAAAGACAAAGAACATCGGGAGTTCCTTTTACAAGTTGTATCTGAATATACGCAAGTTTTTCCGGACTCTTCAAAAGCTACAATGCCTAAGACATTATCACCTTAATTTGTAATTAGCACTTAATTTGTATAGTTAAATAATAATAATATAAGGATGTATAATTCAACTATATAATTAATAAAATACATTTGAACACTATTTGTTGTAATTTTTACTCTTTGCTTCCTCTTCTTTACCACTAATTCCTTCATTTTTAATTTGAATGCTGCTGGATTTATTTTTGAAAATACCTCTAACAAAAGCCTTTTTAATGTACAAGATGAAAAATACAAAAGCAAAATCTGGAAAGCAGATGTAATTAAATATTGTAATGCTTTTAGGGCTTTGCAATAAAAATTCACTTTTGACGATATCCACTACGACCTTACCTGAAAAATGCTAAATACCATTCTATCAGTTTCAGGAAAAAGAGTAGATGAAATCAAACTTCAAGTCAATAAAATTTCCTATCAAATAAGACAAGAACCAGGTTTCTAGGACGAATAGTTTCGATTTTAGGGAGCAAAAACTACGATTTTTTGATAAAAATCGCTGTTTTTCTTAACTTTAACCTCAAGGAGGCACGGGTTAATAATATCAGATTGAGCTGAAATTCTGCCAATCAGTTTCTAGCCTATTGGCAACTTTTAGGGGGGTGCCATGGAAGATTGGGCGAAAATTTTTTTTTCCCCATATACCTTGTGACCACCCTAGTATATAACCACTGCTCGCTAACACTCGCTAACTCCCGGTGGTTGCTACGTAGAGAGTGAAAGTTGCAGAATCTGCTTCCTTCTTCTTTCTTCCAATTTGACGAAACACGCTAGAATCGGAAAAATAGCATGGTTCCAAAGGCTGACGTCCCACAATCTACTTCCTTCTTTCTGAGGCCACCAGAAAAAGGGATGGAAAGATTGATTAAAATCAGTCTCAATAAACGATTAGAAACGGGACTGCTTTTCACACCTGAGTTTGATCACGTGACATCCCTAAACTCGATTCGTGCCGGAGGGCCTCGACCGAGGTACGGAAAAGAAGGTAGTGGAAAACAACTGGTTCCGAAATCTGACGTACGTCGAAAATGTCAAAATGGAGGTGCTTCTTTGCTCGCTTTAACGAGATACAGGAGGATGAAAAAATTTAATAAATTCATTTTAAAATGTTCTAGATAAAATTTTAAAATTCAGGCTTCGTACAAAAATATCAAAAATTCAGACCACTTGTGTTCCAAATCCCATTATTGTAAGCGCGACAGATTCGTCAGAACAGTCCACACACACAGACACAAACCCTAACACTTCCCACTTCCTTTTTTTTTTGTAGAGATTATACATATAATATTATACATATGTTACTCAATTATTATTTGACATATATTACTCAATTATTATTATACACAATATTATTATTATACATAATATTATTATTATACATAATATTATTATTATACATAATATTATTATTATACATAATATTATTATTATACATAATATTTTTACTAGGCATAATATTATTATTAGATATAATATTATTGTGATGTTCTTCTCTTTCAATAACCAAGCACGAGATTATAAAAATAACAGTTTAATTAAACGATAAAAGGACATACAGAAACGAACATCATTTCATCTGGTGTAGTACATCGCATCTCAAAAACTACCTCTCTCAGCCGAGGCAAGTATCCGAATGTCAATTTTCTCTATGGCAACCCTTCCACTCAGGGAGGTTAGTCGCCAAGAACTCAACTAAATTGGTCGCCAACAGCGACCAGATATAACAATTATTATTACATAATATATTATTATTAGATATAATATTATTATTAGATATAATATAATTATTAGATATAATATTATTATTAGACATAATATTATAATAATATTATTAGGCATAAGTGTAAGAAACTGATCAAAAATTAGTAACTCTAAGCATTTTATACTCATAACTTCGAAACGGTAAGACCTAATGACACGAAATGCGGTATCGGAGTTGAATTGTGATATATAGATTCGAAATTGTGTGTCGAAATAGGGGTTCCCATTGGAAATTATTAAGTTGAACTTCAATTCAATATGAAGAAGGCCCTTTATGCAAATTTTATGAATTCTAGTTCATACAAGACGTTAGTTACCGAAAAACGCCATCTTTGAATTTTCTCTACTGTAAAAATTGCTCGAACGTGGTTCGTATTTTTTCCGCGACTGTAGATCTAACAGGAAGTTCGTTTCATTACGAAACGGTCTAATAAGTAATCATCACGGTAGCACTTATTCTGAATAACATTGTATAGCAAAAAGAGGGAAATGTAAATTACTGAATCTATTTCTATTTCATATATATTTCTATTTCAATAGATACAATTTCTGGAAAAAGAACGAATATAGCAACATAAGAGTACAAACAAAAAGATGGACAAAATTAATTGAATTGAAAATAACTGCACAGTCATAAAAATAGCACTCTTTTATCATGCTAAGTTTAATACATTACCGTTTTATTACTCCAAATAATAAAAATTCGTTTATCTTATTCCAGGTATAATTAATAGTCTTCTACTAAGTGGTTAAACGTGTGTACGAGGGAAATTTCAGTGGCAATAAATAATACACTGCACTAGTTTCATAATTTTAAACACAATTGATTAAATGCATATTTTCTGATTTAATTATGCTATATGGCTCTTTAATTAACTAAACTGAGTTCAAATAGGATGTAACTTTATTAACTAAAATTTATGGGTTCGAATTTGTCCTCTTTCAATGCATTCTACATTATCCTAATCTATTTATCTGTTCTATTGAATGTTCGAATTAAATTAAAAATATTCTTATTTACCTGTGTTAATTTAATGAAGTGAAAACTATCTGGTCTAATTTATTTAAATAAAATTCGTATAGTTTAATTTGCTTGATGAAAATTCATATGCATTCGTTTATTAAATTAAATTGTTATGCTCTTATTTATTTAATTAAAAGTCGTTTTCTCAAGTTTTAATTTGTAGTTATTGCTCCTGAATCAAATTCTTCTAAATTAATTTCAAATTTAATTAAATGACAGTTTACTGATAGTTATTCAAATATATTTGTATTAATTTATGTGTCCAAATTTACTTGTTTTAGATGTGTGTGTTCTAATATAAGGAACTGAAATTTATTTGCTAATCAACTCTTTGACTAGCAACTATGCCTACATTTAACAAAAAAAGTTAACAAACGTATCAGTTAAATTTATGTAACCAATACAGAAGCCAATATAAAATTAATTTTCACAAATAATTGTGTTGATCCGTTTTTTATTGTTACTGTAAGATACGATCTATGTCTAAGGCTCAGTGTTCACTTCAGCAGTTTTTATGATTTCAACTCACAGCTTTCGATAAATTAACTACTAAATTGTTTCGTGCATATGACGTGAAAACATAATTTAACTTATCTTGCGCTCTAAAATAAATTTAAGTGAGTCGTGTACCATAGTTCCTAAAATGGCCCAAACCACGGAAACCAATGACTGAACAAGGGGTTGTAGAATTTTCATCATTAGTCACACATATCATGAACATGCTTATAACACTAGATAAAAATGATTAAAAAAAATCCATTGGACGCGTCGAATGAAATAATTCATGTAAAAAATTTATTTTCATGTATTCTTTATCAAAATTTTAACATTCCTTATGAGGAAGTATATCAAAATTAACAAAACTGGCGAGATATTGATAGACGAGATTCAGTAAAATTGGTTTGAACTTTGATTAACGAGATATCTCGTCCAAATCATTTAGATGGTAAGAGATCAACTGGAAATTTTAAAACGGGGTACTTTAATAGGTAATAAGTTTTAGTACAATGTCCCTAATAACTGGGAAAATATCATCATCAACATAAGAGTCATATGTTTTTATTTTGGTTTTCAAGTGTTACGCAAGCTAATTGGTAAGAGAATAAACACACAGGCTCTTGAAATCACTTATTACTATTCTTGTGTTTTTATTATATTGGGTCCTCCAGAAAGTTCTTCGCGTTTTTTAAAATAAATTCCAACGAAGCAGTACAAAAAACAAAAGAAAATTTTAATGAATCATATAAGCCCTATTTCGTTCTATGACATTTTGCTATCTTTCTGGTAGCTGGAAAATTCTTTAAAAAAATAATAATTGGGCTTATTTGTAAAGAAGTTATCGAGTGCTGTTTAACAGTATCCAAAAAATTGAACTCCAGGTCGTTCGAAGAATTTTGAAGTGACCTCTGAAGAGGTGAAAATATGAGGGGGCAAGGTCTGGTGAATATGGGGGGTAACACAAAACATCCCAGCCATACATACTCATAAGGTCTTTGTCTGACATTCAGCTAAATGTGGGGCTGAGCATTGTCATGCTGGAAGACAACACCTCGGCGATTGGTCAGTTCTGGCTTCTTCGCTTCGATTTCTGCTTTTAATACTGCCATTTGAGAACAGTATTTTTCCGAATTTATTATCTGATTTTGTGGCAACAATTCATAATAAATAAATCCTTTGTAGTCTCACCATACAGAAAGCCTTACTTTTTGGGATGCAATCCCTCTCTTGATGTTACTTCGGGAGGTTCATTTCGACTTACCCCCCCCCCCCCCATTATCTTTTCTTTGTAACATTCTTGCATAGTATCCACTTCTAATCTCTAATAATGAGCTGTTTTAAAAAAGGAGCTTCTTCAATTCGTTTCAGCAAAGAATCACATGCCGAAATTCGAGCAAGCATATTCTGCTGACTAAAATGCACAACACTTACTATAATTATGCAGTGTAAGCAGAAAAAATCCGAATTTAAACATCTGCTTCAATCAAGGTCATTCCTTAACAGCGGCAGCAAAATAATAACAAAACTAGCTTCGATTTGAAAACTAGGGATACCACATAGATGTCGATGTTTTCAAAACATCAATGTTTTATAAAAAAGATCGATATATTAGAGCAGATGTTTTTTGAACATCGATGTTTATACTTGTCGATATTTTATTTTTAAATAGAAAAAACTACCATTATAAAAATTAAAAAAATTACGAAGTAGCATAATTTTCAGAATCGGTAAATTGAACATACTTTTAGACAAAGGCCAAAGGTGAAGGGTCTGAAAAGTAGGGATGCGACATCGATGTAGATGTTTTATAAACAACATTGATGTATTTACCATCGATTTATTGGAGCCGATATTTGCTTAACATCGATGTTTTAACACTGTCGATGTTTTATTTTTGAATGAAAAATGCACCATAGTAAAAATGTGGAAAAATAACTGTGCATATAAGTATGTGTCAGTGATGGCACTATCTGTCCCATCAGAAAGATTTTTTTCTCTAACTGGTGGGATAGTAAGTGGTAATTGGTAATTGATAATTATAGTTAACGTCGTACTAGAGCAACACAACGGGCTATTGACGACGGTCCGGGATCAGTCCCTTAAGGGAAAGATCCGAGGACAACACCTCGTAATTTTGAACCACGGTCAGATGACGAAGCAACACCTGAGCTCGCACCCCACTCTCCAAACTTCCACGCCCACCCAACGTGAAAGAGGAAAGGGGATTTTGTAAGTGAAAAAAGAAGTCAGCTTCAGGTGGAGAAAGTTAACAAACTTCTTTTTTTACAAACTGTAAATGACAAATACTGTGGCAAACAATAATTATAGGCCCCGATATTTTTTATTTATAGTAAATAAAAATACGTTTGTTGGGCCTCCCCATAGGTTGATAAATAATTAATAATAACTAGCAATAATTATTGTTATAAAAACGTTTATATTTAAAAACATCGATGTCTTTGCGATGTATTATCAACATCGATGTTTTGCTGTCGGTGTCGCATCCCTATTGAAAACCCGCAAAACTTTCCGGATGACCCAATACTTTCTTAAATAACTAAAGTGCATTAACACATACCCTTCATTTGAAGTTTCCAAATAAAGATTGAAAAATTCAAAACATGCCACGAATCAGTGGAGTTGTTAACTTAAATCTGAAGATATTAACGTGAATATATTATATTTAAGACTAACCAAAGCAGAAACGCTTGGTAAAAGTTAAATTTTTTATTTAAACATTATCATCCCAGTAACAAATTCCAAGAAACCTTTCGTACAGACATTTTTTTGTGAAACATCACCTTGATTTGTTGTTTTTATCTCTTTTTTGTTGTATATTATATGAGAGAGATAACTTTCAAAATAAAGAACAAATTATACGAAAAATGGAAAAAAAAAAACCACACAAATACAGTTAGAAAATAGAAACCAACCATTTCATTAAAGCATATTTATAGCCTTATGTTTTTAATATAAATAATGTTCAAAAAATTGCATTCGAATAAACACACAAAACTGTGCCTAAATTTACGAAAAGTGTTGCTAAATTATTAAGGCTCTCAGCTCTTAACTTTACAGAAAAACCCACACACAAGAAAAAAGTTTGCAGTTTATCTAACATTGCACTAAAGAGGATGCTGTGAGAGGATCATTCAAGACATTCGAGTGGAAATCGAAAAATTCAAACATTTTGGAATACTCAAATATGACGATGCTGGTCTCTTAAGGCTGACAACTTTGGAAAATCGATTTTGTTTTAATTTCATACTTTATTTTATTTCGTTTATAGATATTCGAAAAAATATTAATACTTTCCTTCTTCAAAACTGGTTATCTTTTGTATTTACGTTAAATATAAACGTGGATAAGCAACTTGAATACATCATGATAGCGTTATTTTAAATTTGTTTCCAAATCCTAAAATGAAATTTTCTCCATTTGTGATCTTGAGCACATTTTTTTCATGAGAAACGCGAACGTATCAACATATGCACCAAGCGAATCAAATAGAAATTATAATGAAAGAGGAAATTTTAAAATAGTTCCGAAATGAATATTATTGATTAGTTTTAATATCCATTTGTGCTTATGAATGATAAAATCCTCCAAAATATGTTTTTCTAATTGGCTCATAATTAAGATATTAAAGTCATTGCAAATGATTTTATTCATATCTATGTGTCTGTGAATACATCATCGAACTAAAAAGCATTTGTGTTGAATAAATATATAAAAGAGCTTTATTATATGAAGTAAATAAATACATTTCATATAAACGCAGAAAACGGAAAGGAAAAAAATAAAGGTTTTTGTTGTATTCAAGAATAATTATGATAAACGGTAAATTTGAAAACGGCTATCTTAATGTGTACACACTAAAAGATTTATTTTTCAATTTTAACATTAAAAATCCCCTTTTTTCACAATAGGTCATTGGTTTATGCTTAAAACCATTTCAGTGAGAAAAAATCATATTAAACTAATTATTAATTAGATAATTAAGATATAATGAGTTTCTAACAGTGATAGCTCAAATTCTAATTTATCTATAAAGACAATTTTAATTGTAAATAATTTCCATTAATAGTATTCTTCATGTTTTGACCCTCAATCAAGTTGCTAGAGAAAAAGGTTTTTCTGTTACAACTTTTTTTTCTCCAAGGATGCATAAAAAATCAAGATTTTTTTCTAGAAATTAAGGATTTAAAAATCCACTAAAAAATTTATTTCTTAAATAATATCTAGGATTTGAGGGTCACAACATCCGCTGTATTATAAAGATTATAATGATACAAAATAATTATAATAGATTAATTTATTGTTGAGTTATCACTGTTTGAACAAAGAATCCTATTGCAAAACTTGTTTCTTCAGAAATAGAGTTTAAAGTTTTGGAAACACGTCTGTTCATGGTGACAGTACCTAACAAAACCCCTTGTAACTAGAAAACTCTTTAGAATATTTGAAAGATATTCGCATCGTTTGAAAGCTAGAGAATTGAAGGAATGTTTTGAAGCAATAAAAAATTAGACCTTCTGTTCGATTTTCAGGATTTCTAGTGTGTACACACACTTAAAGTTAACAACAGTTCCAATTTAGGTTTATGTTAGTCTGTTATACGATAATCTCGCTACTTTAGTTAAAATATTCAATTAGTTAGATTAATTAAAAAGAAATGAATAAAATAAGCATCACATCGGATGTATTTAATTTATGTTTAGTAATTCATAACGTGTATTGTGTGAAACTGTCTTGTAATATTGTTAAATATTATAGGCATTGCTACAAAATTATAATTCTATTTACTAACATACAAAAATTATAATTTTGTTAACGACTTTCAAAATCATGCAAGAATACGTGGATTGCTGAAACTAGATGCATGCTTAATTTCTTAAGGTAACAATCTCTCTCATTAAAGCATAATTTTAACCTTTTGATTACGGCTATAGATATAACTTTCAAAATTCAACTGGCTATACTTTACATAGTCTTAATTCTTTCTTGGCGCGCGATCGTGGTACAACTTTTGTACCAGCCGTAGTTTAAAGTTTAATCATCCTTTTCATATCCATAGTGAATATTTACCGCATCGTCTTCTTCTTCAGGAGCACAACAGCCTTTTACAGGCCAAGGCTGACTCGTGTTAATCTTTTTGCCATTATTATCTCTTCTTTTATGATAATATCTATTTAACTTGTGACGTAATTTTGAAGCCACTAAAAAGTGATCCGAGTCCACATTTGCACCGCGATATGTCCGAACTTCTTGAAGACTGCTTCTATGTCTTAGATCGATAAGTATGTGATCTATTTGATTTTGGGTCTGTCCATCTGGTGATCTCCAGGTAACTTTATGTATGTTTTTGTGTTTAAAAATTGTACTCCCAATTACCATGTTTGTAGAAATGGCAAAGTTGAGAAGTCTGATACCATTCATGCTTGTCTCTTTGTGTAGACTTTCGTTTCCAGCAAATCTGTTCATGTTTGTATCGTGACCAATACTCGCATTGAAGTCGCCCATGATCAGTTTCAAGTCATTTGAACAGCATTCACTGTGTGTCTTTTCAAGAAGGTCAGTCATAGAATTCATCTTTAACTTCATTCCCTTTGTCCTCTGTGGGGGCATGGGCACAAATAATGGAAATATTATGTGTGATCCGTATTCTGCAAATAATTCTTTCATTTACTGGTTTGAATTCAATAACTTTGTCTCCGATTCTCTTGTTGACAATGAAACCAGTTCCAAATTGATGTAATCTATCATGGCAGCTATAGTAGAGGCTGCAATTTCTCTTGTCCATTACTCCATTTCCTGTCCACCTCATTTCCTGGACAGCAAGTACATCTAGCCTGTACTCCATGAAAACGTCAATGAGTTTTTTCAGTGCACCACCTCTATACAATGTTCTAACATTCCAAGTTCCAAAAAACATGTCCGATTTCGTGCCAGGTCGTCTCCGAAGAGTCAGTCCGGAAGTTTTTCCTTGAGTTTTCTGAAGCAGTTGTTTTTTATGAGGCAAGGGTATTGGCCTTGCGCTCAACCCCCATTTAGTACGCCTCTTACGACACGCAAGGGGGTACGTTGGTGCTATTCTAACCTGGACACCACACGGGAGGCATCGTCTATAAGTATTTAAAAAATTTTGGAAGAAATATTACCGCAAAATGCTTTTTCTCATAGTGAATCATATCATAATTCAACTCCTTTAATATTATCAGACTTTTTTTTGTATTCCGTAGAAAGTCTTTCAAATCTTCCAGTCAGTGGATTTATGCTTTTGAAACAAAGTACAATTGATATTATTTTAAACTGAATGTTTTGAAAACAGATCAAATTGGATTCCTTATTAAATGGATGAATTCTAATTTTATGTAAAGCACAACTATGCAGCTCTTAATAATGACAATAGTATACTTTTTATTCTTTATTAAACAAAACACATTTTTGAATTTAAACTATCTTCTCTTCAGGTAAGCTAGTCTGAAAGTTTTGGGTATGCATCTCGGTTTTCTTCTGTAAAAAAGTATATGGAGCTAATGGTATCAGTCCCTTACAAGACGGTTGTTATTAGCTCTTATTGTGTATAAGTAGGTTGGTATCACAATTAACGTCGCACTGGAGCAACAGTAATTGCTATTGGCGATGATCCGAGGACACCAAGTAAAATTTGTGTGCCTGATTAGTGATTGAGATAACAAATACTTCGATAATGGTAATTGGTATTTTTTAATTAATGTCGTACTATAGCAACACAATGGGCTATCGACGAGGGTCCGGGATCAATCCCCGAAGGAAAAGATCCTAGGATAACAACACGTAAGTTTCAACCACTGTCAGATGACGAGGCAACACCTGAAATGGCACCCCAATCTCCAAACGTCCTCACCAACCAAACGTGAGAACTTTCGGCCATAACAGATTTAAAGTGCACCAGCCGCCTCTATACCATACTCATACAAAAAACATCCATGCACCGACACTGATTCGTATCAGGAACCTTCCGATCTGGAGACTAACACCTTAACCACCAGATCGGCTGGTCGGCACCCAACAATTCAGATAAGCTTCTATGGAGGAAAGGTAGTTCAATTTCAAAAATGTACTGATTCATAAAGGATATTAAGACACGAGGCTTGATTTGGATATGGGATTGCTCAGCTCGCTAACAACTAGCGAGCTGCCGGCACTGTAGGTTTGGTTCCTCCCTCGATGTACCAACATCTCACTTGTGTATCAGCAAAGCTCTCCATGTGTATGCCCATTTACTTGATGTTTCTTGGTGTAGCTTGGGAAAATATGGTGTTTGATTCATAAAAACAAGAAACCAATAAAATATGTAGTTATTTTCCTGATTATCAAAATTGTATGATGTACCACACAGTGAAATTCTTCTGTTGTATCGATCCCACTTTAAAAATTAATAAATCAGAAATAAACACGTACTAAAAGGTTGGTAGATTTCTTATGGCGGGAGGGGCGCATTTGACCATGCGGCGCCAGACACACGACATACAGCATCGAATAATAGCACATACGCACAGAAAGTTTTACTGATACAAAACAGAGATATACACCGATGAGAAGATTAAAGCAATCATAACACATTAAAAGTCATCCTTAAGATACACCAGCAACATACACAACCATACAATAATGAACAGGAGAGCAAGATGTTATGGTATAAGGAAAATGATACATGCTTTCATAGGGGATGGTCCCCTATGTGCTGCAACTACACTAGCAACCCTTCTGGGTATACTATTTACAAGGTTTTGATCCACAGCTAGGAGTATCTGTGTCCATCCCTGCTGTGCAAGAATGTCGCATTATTAGCTGTAGATTTCGGACTTGGTTCTCTGGTCCGTAAGCGTCGCTCTAACTCGACCCACAAATGCTCTATGGGGCTTATGTCTGGACTCTGATCAGGCCAGGGAAGGCTTTTTACATCCATATCGTGATGTCACTGCTTGACAGAGCCTGCCACATGACATGGAACGTTGTGGTCTTGGAAGTAACATTCGTCCATTCCATAAAATTGCAACAGCGTAGGAAGAACCTGATTGTCCAAAATTTTCATGTAGGCATCGGCGTTCAATTGACCAGGAACAACATGCAAATGTCCCAGGCCATACCACGAAAAACACCCCCAAACAAGCAGTTGGATTTTATGCAAATCCGCTGGCGTCCGGTCCATTATTGTGGGGAAGTGTATATTCAAGCATGACGTTACACTATTTAACTCTTCTGGGGCCATGCTAGTCCGATTGGAAGATAAACGGATTAGTAACCGAAAGATTGCGACTTTAGATCCAAACAAAGAGTGTACAAAGGTGGCTGTTGCACGTTAAATCAGCCATGGCCTCAAATCTCCTCACGTTGGCTTGGTGTGGTGGGTACACTAGGAGAGTGTTGTGCCTCGTGATGCCTCGTCATCCGAACGTAGTTCAAAATTATGTGGCATAGTCCTCAGATCGTTTCCTACGTGTTTGATCCTCGACCGTCCGCTAAATAGCCCGATGTGTTGTTCCTGTGTGATATTAGTTAATTAACTATCATAATCATGAAGTATTGAACAGGGTATTTGGTATTTTAAATAAACGTTACACTGGAGCGACATAACGGATTATTGGTGGCGATCCGGGATGACCCCACGAAGAAAAAAATCCGAGGACAACACCACGTAATTTAAAACCACGTCATATGACGAGGGAACAGCCAGATTTCGAAGTGGCCATCTTAAAAGTATCAAATTTCAGAACGGGGAGAGAATTTTCCCTCCTTGTTCCTGTTCCCTACCTGCCAGTCCTGATCACCTTCTTCTCTGTCTTGGCGCTTCGTATAAGCAGCTGTTGGTTGATCAGGACTTTTTGCAGGTATATGGGGATCTGGCACGACGGGGCCTTCTGGACCTGGTGTAGGCTTTCCTACACCAGGGGGATGTGCAACAACAACAACACCTGAGTTGGTACCACACTCTCCAAACTATCACACCACGCCAACGTGACGGTATTTCAGGTAACGGCGGAATGAACGTGCATTAGTCTCTTTTGTACAAGACGGTCTTTGGTTATGATTCGAACTCGCAATCCTCCGGTTGTTGAACCGGTGCTCTTCCAACTGGGCTAGTGCATCCCCAATTATAGAACAAGACTGTCGTTTCTACAAGCAACAAAAATCGAAATCCGTTCTAGAACATTACACAAAATTACGCAATATCGTCCACATATCTTTCCCGTTGGTTTTATCCCAGGCCATTGTCAATAGCCCGCTGTATTGCTCCAGTACAACATTAATTAAAATAAATCAAATAAGTATATAGGAAGAGGATATAAATATCCCTGTATCGAATACAATCAACTTCCAATTCTTTCTTAGAATGAAGACAAACGAAAGGAACAGAACTACGCCAGCTGCCTCAATTACCTTTAATTCATTAATCCGTTAATCCAACACCACGCAAAGTTTTCGCAAAGCGGTATAGGGGTAATTGGGCCTAATCCATGACAAAGAGAGAATATACAATGTCATCCGGTATTCTTCGCTCTCCACTTCCTTAGGTTTATTTAATTATACATACCTTTAGGTGTGGGTTTTCTTCTCAAATGGCTGCTTTGTGTCGGTGCGTTAGTTGATGGTTGTCTGGTGGAATGGAGCGGCGAGTTGAGGTGTTTCGCGGAACTGATGTGGAGATAATAAAAGCCATTGTGCAATCTTTACTCAATTATTGTTAAGTGTTGATTCTTTTTGATAAACTGTCTTACCTGGAATTTATTATCGAAATACATTCGAAAGATGGGCGTTTTATAAGATGTGCGGAGACTGATTTAGAATTCGTTAAAGGTTTGCATTGATTCGTTGTGACATGTGTATCGGATTTTATTATTTAATGTTTTTTAAGTGTTAATTGTTTTCCATCGTTGTTTTATTCGCTCAAATTTTCTCAAAGTTACTGTCAAGACGCGTTTGAAAATATAGTTTTGCTTGAGATTTCGAATGCTTTAGAAATCCAATTCAATGCCGTTTTCAATTCAATGAGTTTTCAGTGCTAGCAAACAAAGCAAATTAAACTTACTCAACTGGTTTCGCATATCGGGATAATCCTGTAATGTAGCTTATCGTCGTTTTGACGACGCTAGGCGTTCAATCTAACTGGTGTTAACCTTTAGGCTACGGCCGATACAACAGTTGTACCATGATAGCACTAAGAAAGAATTAAGAATACGGCCAGTGCAGCAATAATACCCTGAAAGTTATAAGAATCGCGCCAAAAAAGAATCACGCTGGTTATATTTATAGTCATAAATAGAAGGTTAACCAATTATGAATCCTATATTAATTCAAAAATCATTCTTTCGAATTTCTATTGGTGATGGACCAATGTCGTATTCAGAAAACAAACCGAGTGAGCGTATGTACTTGGAAGCACGTTCCACCATAAACATACTACTGCCACCTATATTTAGATTGACGGCCAAAATTCTTTTAAATTGAGCGATTAATATGTGTTTATTATTAACATGTATAATGTAGTGTGTAATGTGTAATGTAGACGGATTTCTACTTTAGTTAATTAGTGATTGCTAAAAATACTTATGATATGTTTAATTAATAGAATGCAAGTATTAAAAATAAATTTCAGCTCTAAAATTCAGAAAATGTTAGTATGTTAACTACTAATTTATTAATAATTGATTGTATTGGATGTATAATTTAAAATTAGTTTTGAAAGACATTAAAAAAATTTCGAGTCAAGTAAAAGCTCTAAAACCTTTCTCTAAAATTTCTGGTTTATCGGAGTATTTTATCTTAGGGTTTTAAGCCCTCTTTTCACACAAAACGCGTCTTTTAAACTCGACTTTAAAAATATATATCTATACTTCAATAAAAAAAAGGCCATTATTTGTCTATTTGGGAATGTTAAATGGAAATAATTTAGGTTACATTGCCACAAGATTCATTCCCCAATTTCCCCTCTCATTTTTATATGTTTAATTTGACTGTGAACTTACCTTGCTGACGAACTAATGACATTATTTAGCAATATGATTACAGAAAACAATACAAAATCTGAAAGATAGAAACTGGCGTAGAAACGAAAGTGTGAAAATAGGTTTAGACACCACCAAACATCGAATCGCTTTTGAATAAGCAAATTGGAAGCAATTTAAGTGAACGCTTAGAGGTTTTTGACAACATACCTTTCGAAATGCCTTTTAATGGAAATTAGAATTAATTTCAGAAAGTAAACGTACACTGAATTACATTTTCCATTAACTTTATTTCATTTGGAGTTATGAAATGTGCATATCGCTGATCATATTCATTGTAAATGGAATCACATAATGTATGAAACGTAAATATCGACACTGCCGTCAATTGGCAAAAGCAAATTGGGAACTTTAGTTAATAGAACGCATTAAGTTGGTGAATAAGTGTTTTATTTAATGGATATAGCCGTGTTGTCCAATCTTGTTTTCGCCAGAATATCCCATAACTGCGGAATTTCATACTCTTTTTTTTCTTTCATATAATTTTTATCTCACAATATTTCCATTATGCTATCTATTGTTATTGAAAGCAGTGCATCCGAGGTTATAAAACTAGTGAACCCGTCCATGACTTTTGCGCTAAGTTTCTTAATTGCAGTTTTCTGTTGATCTTATATCTTTTAGTGGAAGTGTCGTTATTCAAATTTTATTCTTTGTTTGCATCTTTCAGTACAGAGGCTGTTCAAACTTTTTTTAGACCATGTATATTGTATTCGCAAAACTAAGTTACATAAAATTCTTGTGTTTTAAATGTTCTATTTGATAGTCCTTATTCTGAACTATCTTTCAACATCGTAATTTCCAGGATAATAATGCCTTTAGAAATGTCAAAAGAGGTATTCTATCCCATTCCTCCTGAACAGCTTTCCAGAGTCCTGTAGGGGTTGTGGGACGACGTTTGGATAATGCAGATTTTAAAAGTCCGAAAGCACAAAAATCCATAGGTGATACATCGGGAGATTTAGTAGGGATATCAGTGAAGGGTATGGCCTTGATACCGGTTTTTTGTTCCATTTCGTTTTGGAAATTTACAGTGGATTTGGATGTGTGACTGATAGCTTTGTCTTGATGGAGTTCCACAGATTGATGGCACTGTGGGTAAAGCGATGGTATTTCATTCAGAAAAATTGGCGATAAAATATGTTCCTGATAGTATTTAGAGTTAATCTTGACATTTTTTTCCACTCTCTGTATTTTTAACTTGCCATTATATGAAAAAAAAAACCAGCAACAATCAGGAATCCCTTAGAAAAACTTTCTTTCGATTCTGTGAACCATGTACTTAAGTTTTTTTCTCCCTTTTTATGATAATAAATGGCTTTTTTTTTGTCTGCAATCATTTAAATACATGCATGATTGGTCTATTGTGACTTTTTTTTTTTCAATTTTTATTGGATAAGTGTTTTTTCATATAGAATTCGGCAGCGTGTCCTGCGTTCAGCGATATGCTTTGGAGAAAGACGACGCACATTGCGTTTTTTCAATTTCTTAAGATTTAAATCAACGTTTATCATTTTGTTTACAGTGGACACCGAGTATTTTTATGATTTTGCAACTGTCCTTTGATTAGGGGGATTTTCTTTTAACATTAAACAACGTACCTTTGCAATAGTCGAAGATGTCCGTTTCTTCCTTGGATGCTTGTTTGGAATTTTTGTCCCACTTGAGGCTCCAATTTGACGTTTTTTTCCTTTCTTGTTTACGATATTACCTATCAACGCTTTAGATACCACAAAACCATGACTCATACATCGTTTTTGGGTAACGGAATATGAATATTTCTCTTCGGAAAGAGCATAAATATAGCCTTCGAACTACCGCTTCGTTAAAAACGCCATTTTGAATAAAAACAAACCTCTCAAGCCGCATATGATAATTTTGACTTTTAAAAACATAGTACAACTGCAATTATTTCTTTTGCAGCAAACGATTTTTTATTACCGCTAACCAAAATCGTCTAAAAAATGAAAAAATGCGCGAACAGCCTCTGTATTGGTGAGCCGGTTTTAGGAGTAGCAACCGGTACGAATCCAGTCGAATACCGTCTTCTACAATGGGGGCTGGTGCACGTTAAATATGACGTGGCCTCAAACGTCCAAGTATTTCGCTGGAACCGACTGTAGGGCTAAACAACTGCATATAAGTTATTCTGATTATACCAGGTCATTATTACGTTCGCATGACATCAATTTAAAAGTGTCGCAATCGCCTGAACTTAGGTTTCTCCGCTGATGTGGATTAATTGGACAGCTGCATTCGTCGAGCGACAGAAGTCCGGCCTCCAAACTGTCAAAGCCCCTTAACTGGATTTAATCTGTCCACTTTGACGTCTCTCGTTGTCTCAAATCGTCATTCCTGATTTGTCAAAGGCCCGGACGCTCTAATTATACGGAAATGCTATTGGCAATCAAATGTTCCACGGAATGACGTGAAGAGGGGACTTCGGCGTATTGCTAAGCGACACGTCAAATTGACTGAGAACGTTATGAGAATGGTTGTAGTTAACATTGCATGGATGAAGATGGCGTATTCGACGTTATGAAAGTGGACTGAATCTATGAAGTCCGCTTAAGTTGTCTCTATGGGTTGAAGCATTGGTGAATAAATCTTTATAGGTTGAAACATTGATTGAAAAAATTATTATTGGTTGATGCATTATTGATGTCGTATGGCATATTACAAATAATTTTCTATCGTTTTTATTACATTAATATCGATTGTTTTAAACTTGCTCTTATATGTTCACGTCCAGATGTTTATTCGTTGCAAATAAAGGGGCAATCGTGGCTTTGTGGGCAACTTTTAGTGTTAGTAGGCGTAGGTTTGATTTCTACCAAGTGCATTCCTCACAGGATGTACATCCCTGTTGTGTGTTTGTATGCACTTTCATTGTGTCTGTATGTCTGTTACCTGTTGTTGTATGTCTTGTGTCCGGCACAGCATGGGCATATAATGTCGTTTCGCAGTAAAACCCCAACCAATTGTTATAAATAAATGAAAAATAAGGAATTATTTAGGCTCTCTAAATAATCGATCAAAATTTACAAGAATAGGCTCAGATATTGTATCAAAATTATATGTTTTGCAAAATAAATCGCTGTTGTAGAATATGTTTACCATTACTTAAGACGACATCTTCCTGTGGTGCGCACTAACTAAGCCATTTCTTTCAACCTCGTTAGTTGCTGTATAGGCACTACTCATTTAACGAGTTCCATTTCTACAATACCATCTATAAATAATCGATCATAGTTTACAAGAATAGGCTCAGATATTGTATCAAAGTTATATATTTTGCAAAATAAATCGCTGTTGTAGAATATGTTTACCATTACTTAAGACGACATCTTCCTGTGGTGCGCACTAACTAAGCCATTTCTTTCAACCTCGTTAGTTGCTGTATAGGCACTACTCATTTAACGAGTTCCATTTCTACAATACCATCTATAAATAATCGATCATAGTTTACAAGAATAGGCTCAGATATTGTATCAAAGTTATATGTTTTGCAAAATGAATCGCTGTTGTAGAATATGTTTACCATTACTTAAGACGACATCTTCCTGTGGTGCGCACTAACAAAGCCATTTCTTTCAACCTCGTTAGTTGCTATATAGGCACTACTCATTTAACGAGTTCCATTTCTACAATACCATCTATAAATAATCGATCATAGTTTACAAGAATAGGCTCAGATATTGTATCAAAGTTATATATTTTGCAAAATGAATCGCTGTTGTAGAATATGTTTACCATTACTTAAGACGACATCTTCCTGTGGTGCGCACTAACTAAGCCATTTCTTTCAACCTCGTTAGTTGCTGTATAGGCACTACTCATTTAACGAGTTCCATTTCTACAATACCATCTATAAATAATCGATCATAGTTTACAAGAATAGGCTCAGATATTGTATCAAAGTTATATATTTTGCAAAATGAATCGCTGTTGTAGAATATGTTTACCATTACTTAAGACGACATCTTCCTGTGGTGCGCACTAACTAAGCCATTTCTTTCAACCTCGTTAGTTGCTGTATAGGCACTACTCATTTAACGAGTTCCATTTCTACAATACCATCTATAAATAATCGATCATAGTTTACAAGAATAGGCTCAGATATTGTATCAAAGTTATATGTTTTGCAAAATGAATCGCTGTTGTAGAATATGTTTACCATTACTTAAGACGACATCTTCCTGTGGTGCGCACTAACTAAGCCATTTCTTTCAACCTCGTTAGTTGCTGTATAGGCACTACTCATTTAACGAGTTCCATTTCTACAATACCATCTATAAATAATCGATCATAGTTTACAAGAATAGGCTCAGATATTGTATCAAAGTTATATATTTTGCAAAATGAATCGCTGTTGTAGAATATGTTTACCATTACTTAAGACGACATCTTCCTGTGGTGCGCACTAACTAAGCCATTTCTTTCAACCTCGTTAGTTGCTGTATAGGCACTACTCATTTAACGAGTTCCATTTCTACAATACCATCTATAAATAATCGATCATAGTTTACAAGAATAGGCTCAGATATTGTATCAAAGTTATATGTTTTGCAAAATGAATCGCTGTTGTAGAATATGTTTACCATTACTTAAGACGACATCTTCCTGTGGTGCGCACTAACTAAGCCATTTCTTTCAACCTCGTTAGTTGCTGTATAGGCACTACTCATTTAACGAGTTCCATTTCTACAATACCATCTATAAATAATCGATCATAGTTTACAAGAATAGGCTCAGATATTGTATCAAAGTTATATATTTTGCAAAATAAATCGCTGTTGTAGAATATGTTTACCATTACTTAAGACGACATCTTCCTGTGGTGCGCACTAACAAAGCCATTTCTTTCAACCTCGTTAGTTGCTATATAGGCACTACTCATTTAACGAGTTCCATTTCTACAATACCATCTATAAATAATCGATCATAGTTTACAAGAATAGGCTCAGATATTGTATCAAAGTTATATATTTTGCAAAATGAATCGCTGTTGTAGAATATGTTTACCATTACTTAAGACGACATCTTCCTGTGGTGCGCACTAACAAAGCCATTTCTTTCAACCTCGTTAGTTGCTATATAGGCACTACTCATTTAACGAGTTCCATTTCTACAATACCATCTATAAATAATCGATCATAGTTTACAAGAATAGGCTCAGATATTGTATCAAAGTTATATATTTTGCAAAATAAATCGCTGTTGTAGAATATGTTTACCATTACTTAAGACGACATCTTCCTGTGGTGCGCACTAACAAAGCCATTTCTTTCAACCTCGTTAGTTGCTATATAGGCACTACTCATTTAACGAGTTCCATTTCTACAATACCATCTATAAATAATCGATCATAGTTTACAAGAATAGGCTCAGATATTGTATCAAAGTTATATGTTTTGCAAAATGAATCGCTGTTGTAGAATATGTTTACCATTACTTAAGACGACATCTTCCTGTGGTGCGCACTAACAAAGCCATTTCTTTCAACCTCGTTAGTTGCTATATAGGCACTACTCATTTAACGAGTTCCATTTCTACAATACCATCTATAAATAATCGATCATAGTTTACAAGAATAGGCTCAGATATTGTATCAAAGTTATATATTTTGCAAAATAAATCGCTGTTGTAGAATATGTTTACCATTACTTAAGACGACATCTTCCTGTGGTGCGCACTAACAAAGCCATTTCTTTCAACCTCGTTAGTTGCTATATAGGCACTACTCATTTAACGAGTTCCATTTCTACAATACCATCTATAAATAATCGATCATAGTTTACAAGAATAGGCTCAGATATTGTATCAAAGTTATATATTTTGCAAAATAAATCGCTGTTGTAGAATATGTTTACCATTACTTAAGACGACATCTTCCTGTGGAGCGCACTAACAAAGCCATTTCTTTCAACCTCATTAGTTGCTATATAGGCACTACTCATTTAACGAGTTCCATTTCTACAATACCATCTATAAATAATCGATCATAGTTTACAAGAATAGGCTCAGATATTGTATCAAAGTTATATATTTTGCAAAATAAATCGCTGTTGTAGAATATGTTTACCATTACTTAAGACGACATCTTCCTGTGGTGCGCACTAACAAAGCCATTTCTTTCAACCTCGTTAGTTGCTATATAGGCACTACTCATTTAACGAGTTCCATTTCTACAATACCATCTATAAATAATCGATCATAGTTTACAAGAATAGGCTCAGATATTGTATCAAAGTTATATGTTTTGCAAAATGAATCGCTGTTGTAGAATATGTTTACCATTACTTAAGACGACATCTTCCTGTGGTGCGCACTAACAAAGCCATTTCTTTCAACCTCGTTAGTTGCTATATAGGCACTACTCATTTAACGAGTTCCATTTCTACAATACCATCTATAAATAATCGATCATAGTTTACAAGAATAGGCTCAGATATTGTATCAAAGTTATATATTTTGCAAAATAAATCGCTGTTGTAGAATATGTTTACCATTACTTAAGACGACATCTTCCTGTGGTGCGCACTAACAAAGCCATTTCTTTCAACCTCGTTAGTTGCTATATAGGCACTACTCATTTAACGAGTTCCATTTCTACAATACCATCTATAAATAATCGATCATAGTTTACAAGAATAGGCTCAGATATTGTATCAAAGTTATATGTTTTGCAAAATGAATCGCTGTTGTAGAATATGTTTACCATTACTTAAGACGACATCTTCCTGTGGTGCGCACTAACAAAGCCATTTCTTTCAACCTCGTTAGTTGCTATATAGGCACTACTCATTTAACGAGTTCCATTTCTACAATACCATCTATAAATAATCGATCATAGTTTACAAGAATAGGCTCAGATATTGTATCAAAGTTATATATTTTGCAAAATAAATCGCTGTTGTAGAATATGTTTACCATTACTTAAGACGACATCTTCCTGTGGTGCGCACTAACAAAGCCATTTCTTTCAACCTCGTTAGTTGCTATATAGGCACTACTCATTTAACGAGTTCCATTTCTACAATACCATCTATAAATAATCGATCATAGTTTACAAGAATAGGCTCAGATATTGTATCAAAGTTATATATTTTGCAAAATAAATCGCTGTTGTAGAATATGTTTACCATTACTTAAGACGACATCTTCCTGTGGAGCGCACTAACAAAGCCATTTCTTTCAACCTCATTAGTTGCTATATAGGCACTACTCATTTAACGAGTTCCATTTCTACAATACCATCTATAAATAATCGATCATAGTTTACAAGAATAGGCTCAGATATTGTATCAAAGTTATATATTTTGCAAAATAAATCGCTGTTGTAGAATATGTTTACCATTACTTAAGACGACATCTTCCTGTGGTGCGCACTAACAAAGCCATTTCTTTCAACCTCGTTAGTTGCTATATAGGCACTACTCATTTAACGAGTTCCATTTCTACAATACCATCTATAAATAATCGATCATAGTTTACAAGAATAGGCTCAGATATTGTATCAAAGTTATATATTTTGCAAAATAAATCGCTGTTGTAGAATATGTTTACCATTACTTAAGACGACATCTTCCTGTGGAGCGCACTAACAAAGCCATTTCTTTCAACCTCGTTAGTTGCTATATAGGCACTACTCATTTAACGAGTTCCATTTCTACAATACCATCTATAAATAATCGATCATAGTTTACAAGAATAGGCTCAGATATTGTATCAAAGTTATATATTTTGCAAAATAAATCGCTGTTGTAGAATATGTTTACCATTACTTAAGACGACATCTTCCTGTGGTGCGCACTAACTAAGCCATTTCTTTCAACCTCGTTAGTTGCTATATAGGCACTACTCATTTAACGAGTTCCATTTCTACAGTATAACTAGGTCGTTAAGTGAACTGGACTTAAGTGAATTGGAACGAAACGAGGAGCTGGATCGTTTTAATGTATTTTGAGGAAATAAAACATTTTAACACACATCAGAATGTCACGTTGGTTGGGGTGGAAATGTGGAGAGTGGGATGGCAGATTACGCGTTGAAATTACGAGGTGTTGTCGTCGGATCTTCCACTTCGAGATTGATCCCAGATCGTCTGCAATAGCCCGTTGTGTTCATACAGTGCTTCGGTTATCCCACTACCCCCTACCCCCTAGGTGTCTGATCGCATTCGTGCAAAGAAATGTACCAAAAGATCAGTAATTAGCATACCTTTTCAGTCAGAAAGAAATTGTACCCATTGAAATATTAGTAAAAATTATCATCGCAGCATATCATGACTACAGACAGATTTTGACGGGGTAAAACATATATATATATTTTTCCTTTTTACTCAATCCACTTAAGTTTTCTTTAGTACTTAATGCTTTTAAATACATATATTGTAATTGTTAGTGCAACTGTCACATGTTTTGCAGTGAAATTAACTATTATGTTAAAATAAATCACTGGAAAGTTTTTATTTCAGAATCTTGTATTAATTTATTATGCATTAACCTTAAGAGATCTACATCCAACGGCTTCTGAGTTAACTTAATTTTTAAAAGTTAATTTGAAGCAAAGGTTAAGAACGCCAAAAATAAATTTATCTGATACATTTCCATCCGCATTTATTCTACCAAAAACCTATAAAAGTCTATCATCATAGTCTTTCATGCAGTAAAACATAGTATATTTAGAAAAAAATTATCATAGCAGCTAGTAGTGTAGACTACTGACAGATTTCATAACGGAAATATGCTGTTTCTTTACTTTATACACTGAAGGTGTTAATACTTTAAAATCAAGAAACGAAATATTTTTCCAAATTCTTGTGAGTACATCAAGCCATGATGTATATCATTTCCCCTAACTTTACGACCAACTCTACAACCCGAAATTACCTCATTGCGAGATAAATTTCTGAAACTTTCTACCCTTGGAGAAACATACCCTGCTACTTTAAAAATCCAAAGAATAAATTGCGGAAATAGAACCTTTTCACTCCATATTAAGCGCCTTGCAGTTAAAACCACCAAACTTTTGTTTTAAAAACTTTTTATTTCAGCTGAGCTCTCTGAATTATTAACCACCTGATCTTCGACGGAGAAGTTAAGACCAAAACTGCCCTCGCTCTTGTACTCAATTATGCAAAAATGCTTTTGAGACATACGCATTTTGCTTGCATTCACGTGTATTATTCATTTCTGAGGTAAACAAGATGTAAACATTTTTTGTACAGCGGATCTGTAATCAAGACCTCTCGAAAGAAGTATGTTAATTTGAAGAGCAGGTTGTCGGAAAAATTTCTTTTTGAGGATTGGTGAGTGGAATCACGTTGGCTTTCTGGAAAATATTCTGGTTTCTGGGATCGAAGTATTTTGCTGGCAAATCACTTGGAACGAGAAGTTATTTCAAAGTAGAACGCGTTCTGTGGCAACCGTAGAACGCCTCCAGGCTGAATAAATACATTTTCAACAAATCGTGATCTTTACTCACTGGTTTTTCGTAGTTTGGAATTTCTTTTGCTGTTGGAGAGGAAGTTAGTTGAATTTACGTCACAATCAAGCCATTGATGTGAAATATAAGCATACTGACTGTTATATAAATGGTAATTTTTAATTAACGTTATGCTAGAGCAACACAACGGGCTTTTACGAGTTCAGGATCAATTCCCCAAAGGGAAATGTTCGAGGACAAGACCCACGTAATTTTGAACCACGATCAGTTGACGAGGCAACACCTGAGCTGGCACCCCACTCTACAAACTTCCGCACCAACCCAACGACTTTTCTTTTGAGAAACTTCAAAAAACGTAGTTAACACGTCGTGTAGTAGTCATGTGACTGCTCTGTGAAAAATTGATTGGGTTGCTCTATTTGGCATCACATTGCCTCGTTTGGCAATCTAACATTTTGTGAAAGGGTAGATGTGTGAATGCCCATTTCTATAAATTGTAATGACAAACATAGTGAAATCGCCAATGTCTACTACTAATATTCTGAGCAGACCAATCAGATAATGATTGTTCGTTTCCTCACGATAGACAAATGTGTAGTCTAAGGGTCCTGTTACTACTAGTTTTGGTCACATGATCCTAAGAGAATAAATTATTGGCTAAAATCTGCAGAAACAACCACTAGTTGATTGATTACCGATTGAGGGAGACAGTGAGATCTGCATTAATATCGTGGAAATACTTCCATATGCCTGGTTATGCGGTATATATATATATATATATATATATATATATATATATATATATATATATATATATATATATATATATATATATATATATATATATATATATATATATATATATTCAAATAAGTAAATTAATGAAAAATAAAAATAAAAAGCATGGGTATTCAACCAGAACACACGAAAGTTAAAACAAAAGTTAAAATTAACCATGCAAGCGCGCTGAAAGCTGCAGACATAGCATGGTAAGGAATATAATTTCTAAAACAAAAGGAAAATTCAAAAACTAAAAACTAAAAGGAATTTATTGAAAACGTAATTGTTGGTAGATCAGGGCGTCATCAGGGAGGAGCCTGACCCATACAACTCAATATGGTGTTTTCTACGAATATGAGCCGCAAAACACTAAGAAATTGCCCATATACTCCCCCAAACACCATTTAAAGCAAATATACAAAACAAAAGATTGAAAAATTAAAATTTTAATCAAACCAGCTGCAGCAGCAGGGAGACCGACAACACCAAGCCAGAAGATCGCATCAAATGCCGCTACCCACTTAGTTCAACAAAACGCCAACACCAATGACTCAAAGGAAAATACGAAATAGAAATATTCATCGGTGGCGTATTTGTTGATGATAATAAATCCCCTTCATTTTACTTTATTAATTTTCTTGAAGGATTTATTCGTAGGAAGTGAGTTTTTTTTGGAAACAACATATTAAAAAAATATATTTAAAAAACAATAATAATAACACCACTGACAGAGGAGTGCGCAAAAGCTGCAACTACCTCTGAAAGGTAAATATTTATTGCAAACAAAAATTATTTCTATAAATTTTTTTGAACCCACTTCCCATGATCTCTAATTTTTATTTTGCGTCTCTTATTGCACATCTTCCTTTTCCCCCACCCTATTTGTTCACTGTCAGTGGCAACAATCTCGACGTTCTGGCGTTTCAGCAATGCTGGGAATGGCCGCGATCTGCGACGTCCTGATCCAAGCCAACGAGGCGGGAAACTGCAATCGTCTGCAGAAAGGATTCCGTGCAGAAGATGGTCACAGTTAATACCAGTTTGGAATTGTAGTCGAAAATCTCTCCTCTCCAGTCCTCCGGGAGAGAAATCGGGGAAAAAAGTGTCGTTATTTATATGTTCGCTGAAATATAGTTGCGGTAATGATCGTCATTCGGCGAAATGTTTTTCCTCTCCTGGTAATGCCACCGGAATCCTTGGAATTTTTTCTTCCGTATGAATTCCAGGGATTTCTGTTTGTCTCATTTTTTCTAACGGAGGAAACGAAAAAGTAGACATTCTCTGCACTTTATTTAGTTCTGATTTTATAGTTTTGGAAATAACTTCTGAAGCAGTTATTGGATCATCGGTATCGCCGTTGAATTGTCTGGATAATGAAAATTGTTAATATTTGCTGTGAACATCTTGATTAACATTATTTTAGATCTTGGCACAACTTATATCATAGCATCATACTGTTTATGAGTTACGGCGTGTTAAGTTAAAAATCAACTATTTCTTCATTTGCAAGGTATGCATGTAATTATGTATGTACAAAGTTCTTATATTACCTAGTTGAATAAAAGGCGCCGAACACAGTCCTAGTTTGATTGAGTTCTACATTAATGGACTGTCAGTGAATAATTCATGTAATGTCATGTTGGTTTCGAAAGACCATCATAATTTTTACAGGTATGCCAAATATGTATAGATGGGAATTCAAGAGAGTGGTACTCACCGACTGGTAACTGCCATTGAGCGCTGGCCTTGGCTTCCAGGCTGTATTGAAGAATTTCTGCCTTTTCAGCCCCTTCGGTCGCTATTTCACGGCTTGTGTCTGTTAAAGGCGGAACGGGCGTGAATGATTTTCTAAACTGCGATGTTCTCTTCTAAAGCGAATTGTCCTCAGGTGTTAGGGACTCAAGATGTTCAGTCTATTTGTTCTGACTGAGGGTACGAAATTGAAATTTAATATCTCTGTCGGCAACGCGGAATTCATTTTTGATAAGGGGGTCCAAAGTTTCCGCAGTTTGTTTCGATGCTTAAATTTGACCCTGATCTCTTCAGAGAAACGAAGAGGAACGTGTTTTAGTTTAGGTTTGGAATTTGCATCAAAAACTTTCTTAATTGTAACGCCTAAATTTATAATCGTTTGGTGAATGTAATCTGTGTTGTTTATAGCAGAAGATGGGAAAGGGATTGTGTGTTCCAGAATAAAATTATTGCTTCCCCAGTTTGGGGTGAAATTCTCTGGTAAATTTTACATGATTTTGGAAGTGTTTATTGTGAGTTCAACGGGTAGGTGATCAGAGCTAAGATTATTGATAACTCTGATCGCATTTTGAAAAGGGATAAATTTAAATATTGCTAGATCAAGAACTGTGTCTTGACTACCCAATAAATAAGGATGCGTGGGTTTATCTGGAGCAATAACACCCACGGCAGGTGGGTTGTCAATTAAATTTTGAAGTTTCTTTCCCCACATACTGGAGTTGCCCTTAACCAATCTAGTGATTGTTCCGAAGAAATATTTCGTCATAACAAAACTGACCAGTTCTTGATGGACGAGATATCATAAGAAAACGGCAATATATTGATTAAATACCTCGCCATTAGCGGAATCGGTCAGATCTTGATTGCCGAGATATCTTGTAGAAACTACTGGGATAAACAATTTGTTATCTATTGTAAATATAATTCAAAATGAGAGAAAGAGTGGCAAAAGTATTAAAAATCAATAGACCTATTAAATATAATACCTACCAAAATATAAATCTTGCAAAGTATTTCTTTAAAACATAATGCATTGCTTTGTAAAGCATTTCTGCAGCTAAAACAAATATTTCCCAGACGGAAAATAAATTTAAAATCCAGCAAAATTCAAAACACTAAAAAATTTATTTTTCTGATGGCAACAGACCATGCAGTGTTGAAAGATGTCTGAATTATTGAAAGCAGAGGACCGAAAAGTAGTTCAGCATATAAAATAGTGGAGCCCGCAAAATGTGTAAAGAGAAAAATCGTTTTCGAGTGTATTGATTTTAAAATTTCTACAGAAGATTGAAGACGTGATTCAATTTGACTCTTGCTTTTATGAAATATTTCAATCGAATCTCAAATCTGGCGATATTTATTTTATTCGACTCGGAAGTCATGCATGGAGTACAATGCATTTTAAATGACCCCAACGAACATGCGGACATTTGTTTTAGATTTCATTTCATCAAATTCTTCAAGATTTTACAGCAGTATAACCCTCTAAAGAATATGCGAAGAAGGGCATATTGCATGAAGCTATTAATGATGGTTATTGGCCACACAAATACTTTATTCGATGCAAGTTAATTTCGAATTTAGTTGAAAAACAAAGCAATAGACAAAAATAATTTATTACAGTAAGTTTTTTATTATGCTCATAAAATGTCTAAAAATTACTTTTCATGACTAACGATTTATGAATAATGACACAATTTGTCATAATTTAGAAAAACAAAATGCATTAACACATTAAAATGACTATATATTTGCAAATATTCGCAATTGTAACTTTATGAGAAATACATAAAATATTGATTTGATGCAAAGGTTCGTCTCCGTTTAATAAACAAAAATTGAAGTCAAATTATTTTATTTACTAAAATTACTAAAAACATAACGAGTTTAGTATTTCACACCCCTGCAAGAAAAGTGGCACAACTCAAAATTACAGAATTTGAAAAACATCAACTTAAAGAATTGTATAAAACTTGTATTGAAACAGTATACGCTTCTTTTAAATGTTAAGTAAGTATTTATGGTAGTAACTTTTATTATATTCTATAGATTAGTAATGTAACACGCTAGGGCATCTCATACATATTTTTCAATGACATAACACCAAAATTTTTTATTTTTTGACTTGTGTCACTTTTTTTTGCCGGGATGCGATACGTTATACGTTTTGATTACCTGTTTCCATCTCTCCGGTAGCTGCATAATTCCGAGCTCAGAAGTTCTGAGTTTCTGGTTAAAGAACAAATCAAGGTGACCAGACTTTCTAAACCACTAACAGCACTTTGAATCAACAACGGTACCCCTCACATAACACAACACATATCTTCTTTTTCGTCTGCGGAGCATTCTAGCCTTTCCAGAAAGAAAAAAACCCATATTCATTGTTTTGGGTGAGATGTAGTATCCGAGGCAACGATGATTTATCACCAAACATGGTAACCTTGTTTCGATCGAGCCTTAAGGCAACTCTATACCGGGAAAGTTTGTTTAGATTCAAACGACGGCTAAGGTGTGCATCACCGTGTGGATTTTGCTTATGTATAATAAGAAAATTTGCTTCCAATTATTCTTTACTTTTATTTGTGTGTTCCTCATTTTCACTTTAATATATAACGAATCGAATCGTCACTATGGCCGCCATCTTCATTTGGTGAGAAAAAGTACTATACGGGAATGAAGTCTCGGCTACTATATCGTTACCCTCATTTTCAACCATTTTTAAGGGGGTCAGTGACACATTCAAAAAATTTTTTTATTAATTAATTTAGAGTTTTGAATTTTTTTATACTGATTACCCATGTAACTAATAAACGAAATCACAACACAAATTTTGTCCAAAAGTTTTTTTAAATTTTTAATTTTTTTTTTTTTGAAAAAAAGAGGGGTCATTTTAAATTGCTAAAACTCAAAATATTCTTGATCAATTTTCAAAATTATTGCAGTAAATTATTCATAAATTTATAAACTTTAATTTTGATTCAGCAATTTAAAAAATATTAATTTAATAAAAAATAAAAAATATTTGAATGAAAATGTTTGAAAATTTTAAGGTACTTTTTTTTTAAAAGTCATATTTTTAAAAGTAAATATTTGTTTCAAATTTGCTGAATCAAAATTAAAGTATAATGTTTGAAAAAGATATATTCCAAATTTCAACCCTTAAACTTTATCGGTTTTCGAGTTATAGCAATTTGAATACAGGAAATTGTGAAAAAAAGTATCATGGAGAAAAACGCATTTAAAGTTTTATAGACAGATGTTGTTGCCATGACAACAACTGTTAAGAGTGTTAGATTTTCAAAACAACTCACCACGAAAATTATTATATCTCTAGTTCTAGTTAAGATATAAACATGATTTAGACGTCATTTTAATCAGAACAACAAAGAGAATTTCTTAAAATAATAAAAAAAAATTCGAAAATTTGACGAATTTTGTGTTCCGGACCCCTTTAATGCTTAAAAAATTTTTCAAACACAACTCAAGAACAATGAATGTTTGGTAAAGATTCAGTCTGCGTTTTTAGCGGTCTCAACTGCCTTGACACTTTTTTGGGTGCACTTCTAGTAGCGAGTTATGACAGGTTAAAGAAATTAATCTGTATTAAAGGTATTACGTTTTTTAAGGCAACCTCGGTAAACGGAAAGTTTAAATTTTTATTTTGAATATTCTAGAAAGTTCTTTCAAAAACTGATAGATGGTCTATTGATTTCATTGGTTCATTTTAACTAATTCTTTCCTTGCCAACTTAAAAGGTGTGCCAAAAAAAAAAAAAAAAACCGCCAAATCCGTTGCCACCACTATAGACGTAGACTGAAGATGTACTCAATGTTTTTTCCCAATTACTAGTTGCAGTTCCTTCTTTCAAACATCAAAACTTTACACGTGTGAAGTAGAAAACACTTTGGATTATGCGATGCAATACCGTCTAGCGGCGAACTTTGTGTCAACTCAAAAGCATGTAAAACAACAATTAAAATATCTTTTAAATATGAAAACATGTAGCAGTTAATTACAACCCATTAACCTAACTATTTGTAATTTTGTAATGAGTTTAGTTAAGTTTTGTCTTGCGCATTCACAAAATGGAAAAAAAGTATTTTATATACTTTTTACTTGTTTAATTTATGATTTTGTGAACTACAATTAATTAACTGTGCAAAATGTTGTCTAGTTTTTATTTGATTATTCAATGAATCTCCACCAAATTGTACAGCATTCAAAAGTTTGTAGCAATTTTCACGAATTTTTCATTTCTCCTCGTTACCAAGACTACGTAAGGTTTCCATAGAATATATAACTGCTTTTTAATAACCTTTTTTTTTGCATAACACATTTGATCGAGATTCTGGGTAGGTATATGCTTAAAATTAACGTTGCACTGTAGCAAATAAAATGGTCTATTGGTGTAAAGATAGGAGAAAGCCACGCACTTTTGAGCCACGGTCTGATGACGAGGTCACGCCTGAGCCCTACACTCAAGCCTTCCGCTCAGAATTGACACGAGGACATTAGATGTGATGACCGATTTAACGTACATCAGCCC
Organism: Metellina segmentata; assembly: GCA_947359465.1. Classification (NCBI taxonomy): domain Eukaryota; kingdom Metazoa; phylum Arthropoda; class Arachnida; order Araneae; family Tetragnathidae; genus Metellina; species Metellina segmentata. Next base: position 104,341,007 of record OX375881.1, read on the forward strand.
TCTTCCTAATCGTCGGTCTTTGGTTGGATTCGAACTCGGAACCATCCAGTTGCCAATCCGTTAATCTTCCAACCGGACTACCAGTGACCACATTATAGAAAAGGGACAAATGTGAAGGAAATTCAATATATATATATATATATATATATATATATATATATGTTGAATTTCCTTCACCATTCTTTTTTTTCTTTTCCCAAATTTGCTCCAATTGTCGGACTACGCCATCAACATTCCCTACCGGATGCAGTCGCCTTCCCTGGCTGATCTGGCTGGCCAAGGAAGTGTTTGACAAGCTTGAAGACAGTTCATAGCAACACGTGCCGTATGTGGTCTGGCATTGTCTTGCTGAAAAATAAGCCCAGGGTACTTCGAAAGGAACGGTAGCAAAACAGGTCTCAGAATGTCGTCAACGTACCGCTGTGCAGTAAGTGTACCTCTAATGACAACCAAAGGGGTCCGGCTATCAAGGGAAATGGCACCTCAGACCATAATTCCTTGTTGAGGGCCCGTGTGGCGTGCAATAGTGAAAGCAGGATCGGCACGTTGCACTGGGCGTCTCCATACACGTCTTCGACGATCGTCAGGACACAGTTAGAAGCGGGATTCGTCGCTAAAGACTATACGTCCCCAGTCAACATCATTCCAGCCTGATCGAGCCAAGCACCACTGTAATCTGGCTGTACAGTGTGTAGGCGTGAGTGTTCATGGTGGACATTCGTGTGTGGGTCGCCCGACTGATGGTTGATAGCGATAAATCAGTCGCTGTGACAGCTGATCTGACAATCACTCTGTCCTCGCGATCTGTTGTGGCCCTACGTCTACCGCTACCATCATGACTCTGAAATCTGCCATTGTCCACCCACTCTTTTGCCAGCATCTTCTAATCGCCGCATCGCTTCGACTCACATGACGAGCTATTCTCCGATTTTCCCAACCTGCCTCTTTCAATCCAATGATACGACCTCTTTCAAACTCTGAAAGTTGCTCGTAATGAGCTCGAATCCTGCGGCGAGGCATTTTTTCAGTCGTTGAAAGGTATCCTAAATCGCAATGCAGCAGAAATTTTTAACAACAGTTCAAGAACAACTCCTTATATACATCTGCTGGATACGCAGTTCCTATGCACTGGATATCGCACTATTCATTCCTTGGACACCAAATTTTAATAATTTGCATATTTGGTCAAAACATTTTTGCATACGAAATTTCCAAGCAATGGGATGATTCCTTCTTGGTGCGTCGATTTTTTTGTTACAGAGTGTATATATATGAGAAAAATTCATTTTACAATTGCTAATAAGAACAAATAGATTTATTTTCAAAGTATTTTTTTTAAAAGAGAGAGAGAGAGAGAGAGAGAGAGAGAGAGAGAGAGAGAGAGAGAGAGAGAGAAATTATATATATATGGGGGGGGGTTTTGTTTGTGTTTAAAAAGTTATAAGACGCTAGAATAGTGTGATGTAGTATTGTGAGATTTAATATTTCAATCTAAAGTGAGTTTTCTGTACAAAATAACTAATAGACGTTTTCTTCATTTTAGGTAAGATGAGAATATTACTGTCTACTTTACTGGTGAAAAGTAATGTATCCATTTATTGGTTTATCAAATTAATTATTTCTTAAGCTTACAATCGCGGAAAAAAAAACCTTTTCATTCGAGCAATATTAACATAAGAGAAAATCCAACTATATTATTTGACAGAAACAAACATCTTCTATAAATTAAAATGCATCTAAATAGATATGTAGCCGTCTTCATATTAAATTGAACACGAACTTCATCCTTTCTTATAAGACACGCAATATCAAAACTATGTGAAAATTTAACTTCATTACTACGGAAATTAAATACATTTTCGAAGTTATAAGTACAGAAGGATCCAGCTCTAAAAATGTAACATTTCTTACACCTTTATATACACTACTCTACTATAACGGACCAGGCGCCTGCGGATTTGCAACATGATTTGGTACTTGTTTGTGTGGTGTTTTACGTTATATGGCCTGGGACCTTTGCATGTTGTTCAATTGACCAGGACAACATGCAAATGTCCCGGGTCATATCACGTAACCCCCCCCTGAAACAAGTACCAAATCAACTGGCGTCTGGACCATTATAGTAGGGTAGATAAAGGTGTAAGAAAAGTTACATTTAGAGCTATATCCTTCTGTACTGTGACGAAGTCTGTGGCGAGGGAAGAAAAAAACAAGCATTCGGCGGAGAAACTGCCAAGAGGTCAAGCCAGACGCTGAGAGGTCACGCCGCGTATGAACTCAGACCGCTAGACCGCGAGAGTTAACGAGCTGGCGTTGGTTCGAGGGATTGAATTTCGACCGAAACGGAGCGAAGGATCTTTGTCGCGATGCCGACGAGACACCGGGGGCAGTAGTTCATTTCCGCTGCTTCCACATCGTCACAAGAAACCGCGGATGCTTTTTGTTCGGGCCGCCGTCCGCTAATGAAGCTACCGGCGAAAGAGAAAAATCAACCGATTTGGAACAGCCAACCGCGAGACGACAAGTGTGTCGAATGAAAGAGAGGGGCGCCAACAACCCCCTGGAACTTTCGGAGTCGGGGGAGTTTTTTGGAAGAAGAGAGGAGGAGACCGATCAAACTGATCCGGCTGAAGTTAAACCGTTCTCGGTTTTTTGGTCCGATACCCCGTCTCTGGAGACATGCCGAGTCGCGACAGTTGTTCGTGGACTCAGAACGGATTGCCCAAACTGGGATTCCGGATATCAGACGCAAAAAAAAGCTCAAGCCTGAGTTGCTACTGTGCTGCATTGCACTACCTATCGAACGGATTGCCCAAACTGGGATTTTGTCTATTAGACGGGAGAAAAGCTCGACAATGAGCTGCCGTTTTCTGGCATCGTACACGCGTGCGAGAACTTTTGGAGAAGCTCAACCGAGCTAGAAAACATTTACTCAACCGAGTAACGTCTGGAGAAGGGCTCACCCTAGTCGGATAATCCAAATCGGAGTTCTGCGAAAAGGACAATTTACCATTTCGGTAGAGACTCTACCAGTCTGTAAAACGCCACCTACCAAATTCCGTCAAGGTTATTTCTTAAGTGTTAATAAACCCATATTAATCAAGACCATTGCGAACATTCTTATGTAGTAGATGACGCTTCCATCCCTAAGACCTCACAGTACTTATAACTTCGAAAATGTATTTTATTCTCGTAGTAATGAAGATAAATTTTCATATAGATTTGACACTGTGCCGTATAAGAAAGGATGAAGATAGTGTTGAATTTAATATAAAGACAACTACTTATCTAATTTGAACTCTACGTGGACATTTTGGACTATCAGGTTCTACCTTCGCTCTGGCAATTTAATGGAATGGACGAATGTTACTTGCAGGACGACAAGGCTCCATGTCATGTTGCAGCCTCTGTCAAGCAGTGGTATCGAGATATGGATGTAAAACGTCTTCCCTGGCCTGCTCAGAGTACCGACCTAAAAGGACCGACATGTAGGGGCGGCTGGTGCACCTTAAATCTGTCGTGGCCGAAAGTACTCACGTTGGATTGGTGTGGAAGTTTGGAGAGTGGGTTGCCAGCTCAGGTGTTGTCTCGTCATCTGACTGTGGTTCAAAATAGCGGGGAGTTGTTCTCGTATCTTTCCCTTAGGGTATTGATCCCGGATCGTCATCATCGTGTTGCTCTAGAACGACGTTATGTGAAATAACTTTTTCCTATCTGTACTCGAACATACCACTCTCAATCACATAACCACTTTGATCACTGAAATCTTATAAATTGACGATAAACAACGCACACAAAAACATAAAATATAGACAGAAAAAAAAACATGAAGCTAGTTTCAACAAAACGAGACTTGTAATAAACATTACAATAAATATACATGAAAACTCGAAACAAAGCGGAAACTTTAAACTAATGCGTCTTGACACCCTGATGGTAGAAAACAGGCGGTTTCATCCCGAGAGGTCATGCCAGAAACAGACCGTGCCAAGAAAGAACTATAAAAATGATACAGTGTTATTGTGTTTCTTTTGAAACATTTCATATATCATGGCAGCCAGCTCTCTTTATTTAAAAATATGCAGTTAAGATTCGTTGGACTATAAAAAATATCCTTAGCTTGTTACACTGGAGAAAATGTCCGTTATTCTTCCTGCGCCATTAAGGTTTCAGAATTTTTCGTCTTTGAATGTGCGAGTAACAAACAAAATTAAGATGCGTGATTAAAAAGCGTTTAATTAAGGGAATGCGTAGTTATGTTGTCGGTTTCTAAGCAACGCAGATGGTATCATGGTCATTATTTAGACAGGTAGTTATTTTTTACTTTTAGCCTTAGAACGTAGAAATTTAAAGCTTTCTTTACGGGTTGAACGGATTTTCAGGCAAAAAATGGACTTATTAAAAAGTAATGGACCGGATATGAGAAGAATTCTGTGTAAAACTAAATGTCGATTGAGATGATAGACGTGAAATATAAGTTGAGTGAGCATCGCTATTGAGAAGGGCTTCAAAAGTTTGACCAACAGGCTGACTAGTAGTGACTGCTGTTCAAAGTTGATTTGGTTGGCTTATTTGGCATCCTATTGCCGTTTTTGGTGGTATAACATCTTATGAAAGGGTAGATGTGTGAATTCGCTGTTTTGCAGAGTGACGACAAGAATGGTTGTTGTGAAACCTCAGTAACCAATCAAAACGCGCTGATGGCGCTGGGTGTTGTCTTCTGTTACCTGAAGTCTTCAGAATGGTTTTAGTGTTTGAAATTGTATGATTGATTAGATAACGATCAACTTCGTGCTGAATTTAGGTGATGTACCCACACTTATACCTACTTGTTTCGGTTGCAAATATGTAATTATAGTACTCATTAAAATACTAGAATATTAAACCTGCCCCTTCTCAAATTATTTATTGCCCATGCATTTAAAAATCTCTGAACCATCTCGATGAAGAATAATCCAAAAATGGTGAAGTCGCCAAAGTTTGCAACTGTGTCGCGTGGACCAATCAGATGATGAACACACGTTTATCTACTCAGACGAAGTTGTCTAAGGGTCACGTTACTACTAGCTATGGTCATGTGATCCTGAGCATATAGAAAGGTTACTATTACTCAATCGATTAGAAACATTCATGTTTGTGAATTCGCAGCTCTTAGGGAGTTTCCGGCACTTACACCGAGCATGACGTCACTTGTCTTGATAGCGAATAGTATTTAATCACGTCTCATGTAATAATTTAAATGAATGAATTCATAAATATTGATCGTTGACTTAAACTTATATTTGGTTTGTAGACACTACATGGGTATTTTCAGATTTGATGAGAAATGCATTAACACCCAATATTCAAAAGCTCGAGCCCAGATATGGCAATAAATATTATATTTATTAGAAGTGTTCCATTTCTATATTTGCACCCTATAATAAAGATCCGGTCTTTTCACATAAATTCAGTTTCTACTATAAATTTAAACTCAGATTCTGACATCATTGAATTGATTACAGAAACTAATATTTCCGAACTACGTCCAAGTAATGAAATTTCTAAAACAAATACTGTTATTGATAAGTCTGAGGAAAATCCTGTACATTATTTGACTCGGACAAATACTGATGATATGTTTGAAACAAGTTATGTTCAATATATATCCGTCAATATGACCATGTAGTTCCGAGGTATATCTTAAAATCCTGAATATATTTTTATAGGTCTTTAAAACTCAGTTTTAGATTACCATGGATTTGACCATAAAATATTTCTGGGCAATTCCATGCGACTCACGTTACAATCACACATCAATTTTCACTACTGAATTTAATGTAAATAAAGAATGGATTAAGATAACTAAATAAAAATTTATTTATAAACTCATTGATATATGTTCTAAAGCAACAACGTCATTATTTAAAAGTTTAGTAAGAATTTAATTTCTCAAATGGCAACATTTCAGACTGACTTATGTTACCAAATAAAGGACATAAATTTTATACTTTCAAAGATAGTAGTTTTTCTCTTCTTCTCAGAGAAGTTAATCACGAAAAAAGTATTTAGTTACTTCATTAAGATTAATAGGTCAAAGCAGTCCTCATAAAAATGAAATTATTGTATCAATTAATAAAATAAACTGACACTTTTATGAGAGTCACGTTACATACTTTTGTGACTCAAGTTACATTTGGGAATTCTGAGAAATGAATGCTTATTAACAACGTTTTAAAAATTTAAATCTGCTAAAATTAACTTTTTATGTACTTGAGAATAATTGTATATTAATAAGAGAAATTGCACAATTAAAAAAATTAAATAATGCCCTAAAAACAATTCTATTTTACATTAAAAGTCGAAGAAAATAACCATTTTGATTCAAAATTGTGTTTAGATCTGAATTTTGCTATTTTTTTCTTTCTATCGAAAACATTTGTCTGCACTCTTTTTTAGCAGCTACTACGAAATCTCGAGCATTATTTACTATACTAGGGGACTCCTCCCCCTGCTCGCTGACGCCCTACAATTTACGTTGAGAGATACTCTTTACAAAAACTCACGGCTGAAGACTGAAAATTTGTATTTGTTTTGCTCACTCGAGGAAGAAATTTTGCTTCTTCAATTTTGACACTTAATAAACCCTAAACTAATAGCCGCATCGGAAAAAAAATCTTAATAATTGTCCAGGGAATACGATGAAGAACAAACCATGTTAATTTCGGTTTTTTCCGATCAGTAATTGTACTTTCTCGGGAAACCGAAACTCTAAGAATCGAGTAAAACAACACAGTTTTCAATCCTGCGGCGTCGGCGGCGGCGGTAACTTTTTTTAATATAGAGAAAAACATCCTTTTTTTGGCACAAAAACCTGCTTGACACTACCTTAAATTTCGTCTCCTGGACATTTAACATTTGATTTGCTAAATAGCCCCACGAAATAGATATTTTGTACCGTTGTTCTTGTGAGTAAGAATAGGCTATTTTGTATGCGTTTTTAAACTCCCCTCCCCCCTTCATGTGGACCGTCACACAAAATATCGACATTTTTCAATCAAGTTGAAATATTTGCAATACAAAAAGTATTTAATAATGAATTCTTTGGAAGCATCCTAATAATCTGATATTATCACTACAGGATGAATGGAACCCAATTAATAAATACCAACTGTAAACAAGCTCACGTGTATCAGTTTCCAATGTTCACCTTGGATCACATTCTGAAAAGTACATGTGTAGTTTACAGAAAAATCTACTTCATTACGCACAAATTCCCCACCCCAAAAAATTTCTATACAAAAAGTCTATACAAAAAGATCATGTATAGATTGGTGTGTTTTAGCTTGTAGGCGCTTAAAGTAACAATGCTCCAGAAATTGGGGAATGAGACTCGAAATAAGTTGATACAGAACCAAATATTACCAAGAACTTTCCCTTTTGAAAATTGTTTTTTTGCGTGTCGTTGCAAAAAAATATCATATCAGGCAATATTTTTCTATTCCAGGCAATATATAACATTTTTAATACCCTGGGTAATTTTTTACCCAATATTTTACCCCCCTCCCTATTTAATACCTTGGGTAACATGTTCAATACCTCCTTTGCATTGGTTTTACCAATCATTTCTTGGACTGCACAATCATTTTCTGGGAATGAATGGGAGTAACCGAGTACACCCCATCATCTTGAAACGCGTTTCTAAAACTATGCACAAATGAATTCAGCTATGCCTGCAAGAAAAGGGCGGAAATTTTTAACCTTTATAAACATGTAAGTTAAATTTTTTTTCTTCCTACGTTAGGTTAAAAGTGCTTTTTAGCATTGGTATAAAAATAATTGTTTTAAAGTTTGTTGTTTTTGTATAATGAATTCACGATTCTTCAGTACGGGAACTTTTAGGACATCCTGTATCACTTCATTAGAATGATATAATTATGTCTGGTTTATTTATAGTCAAGACTGATTATTACAATGTGAAACAAAGCTTGCACTTAAAGTCATAAAAAATGCTGCTAAACAATTTACTATCCACAATTTAATTACGATATGGTGTGCTAGGTAAAGCTCGTTATGTTTAGGTTTTAGCTTTGTGAAACATGTTCCCATTTTTGTACAATTGAGATGTTTCTTTCCTGTAGAACCATTGGTCCTAATATCTCATGGCTAGCAATAGAGTTTTCCTTTAAGGGCACCGGGAAGTCATCAAAGGCCAGAAATCATGAAAATTTGACCAATATTCGAATACATATAAAATATAAGCTATTATAAGTACCAATATAAATTTTTGTACACATGTTTGTAATGTCTTTTAAAACAAATTCAAGCTAAAAAATAAAAATTTTAAAATTAAAAATATTTTGTAGAGAGCATTTATATAGAACTAGGTGAAAAAAAAATTTAATACAGTGAGTTCACTTTGGGTGCGCTCTGTAAAAAAACTTTAATATATATTGAGTTGCAACTTTTTTCCCTATCATTAGAAATGTTTTTTGAATTCATTAAAGTATTTTTTGTTGAAAATAACCAGGAAAAAAAAATTTTAGGCATAATTTAAATCAGTTTATGAAAATTTTGTGATTTTATACCTACTAATCACCTATTAAAAAAATTATGTTCATATTTCGTCAATAGTTTATATTTTAACATAATTGACTAATATAAATACATGTGTATGCAAAATTTCAGACTGATAGCTTTAATAGTTTTTTCACAGAGCGCACCTGAAGATAAAAATTCATCATTTTGAGAAAACGACAAAAAACTACAAAATGGCATCTCCTTACCTTATCAATAAGAACTTTCCATAGCACAAGTAAACAAAATTTGCGGTTAAATATAATAACAGTCGTAGTTAAACCTGTTACCAATCGATTAAAATGTATATTTATACAAAAATATACTAAAAATATAAAATATTAAAAAAAATATATAATTCATTGTCGGCAAAATTGAAACTTCAAACCTGAAACCGAAACCAAAAGGATAATTTCAAAATTAAATTTTAGTAACTTAAAAAGCATTTTACGTAATAAGTGATACATCAATCGATTCGTATTGGTGCCCTCTATTAAATGCAATTGAAATCAAAAATTCGATTTTTTGAAAAATTGTGACTTCCCAGTGCCCTTAATGAGTACTCCACGCGTTCTGATCGTAATGCATTGGAAACACAGCTGTCAGTGATTTTATCTCATGCATTCTTTACCTAAGTCACGACCTCATGCAGGCTAGGCTTCACAAAGTTTCCACGCTGATTTCTCTCCATTGTATTTTTAATTTGGTCATTGATTTCCATTCTCAACTGGTCCTTGAATGGCTAGTTTATTGCAATATCATTGTATTATGGAGATAGTCAGTGATTACTACGGAAATCAGTATTTGTCCTAAACTATTTTTCATTCTACAAGAAGTTCTTTGTCTTTAGAGTGGTAAGTGATGATTGAATCCCACAATAGTTGACCTTAAGCCACCTCGCAGTGAGGCGACAGCTCATGTGTGACCTCGTCTTCTGACTGCTTCAAAATTACGTGATGCTGTGTCAGCCATTTTCCGTTCGGGTTTGATCCCGGCCAGTCGCCAATGACCCATTGCATTGCCCCTGAAAGACTTTAATTAAAATACCTACCTACTTCGACCACCACTCAAAACAAGTGGTAAGTAAGAACATAACTGCATGAAACACGTTCAACCTTATGTAGCTTACCCCAAGCGATGATTAGAGACGGGACTTTTTGTCCATCCAAACGAATTGCCCTGATACAGGTATTACGTGCCCTTTCGGTTGGTAGGTATTTTAATTAACGTCGCACTTCAGCTTCATGACGGGCTATTGACGAAGGTCCGGGATCAATCCCAAAAGGAAAGATCAGAAGAGAATACCCTAATTTTGAACCGTGGTCAGGTAACGAGGCAACGCCTGTTCTGGCACCCCACTTTCCAAACTTCCACAACACGCCAACGTGACGTGCCTTATCGGAGGGAATGTAGCTTAACGAAGCACCCCTCTAATCAACTCTCGTTGACTCTTCCAATCTGCAACTATTGCAACAGGGCATACACCTCTGATCAACTCTCATTGACTCAACCAAACTGCAATTATTGCAACAGAGCTACCAAGTCCTCCTATTTTATTTAGAACTTCCAAATTAGTTTAAGGGGACCGGGAAGGCCCTATCTCCTCCATGTTAAATTCACGAAATTCAAGACCCTTTTTCTCAATAACTATAATTATAATCAACACAAAATTTTTATGGTGGTTAGACTGATATGTTATACAAACTTTAACAGCTCACTTTTTTTTTATTTAAAATTTTTTATTTTATAGAAATTTTTAACTGAATATCACTTTTTAGATAGCATTTTTTAACACATTTAAATTTCTAAAAATTCCAATTTTCAAAAAATCAAAAAACGCCCGTGTTAAAATCTGTAGAGATATAACAAATATGTCATAAAAATATTAAGTCATTATGTTCAGTAGATTCTGAGAAAATGGGGCATGAATCTTAAAAATCTAAGTTTTGAGAAAAATGGATTTAAACATTTCAAATGAATTTTTATAAATAATTTTACGTCTAACCTTAATGAAATCCTGATTTATATAAAGGGTGATCTCTTTCATTTTTAATACATGTATCTTCAATTTTTTTTTTATGCTTTTCTTTCTATGGCGGGCCTTTTTACTGTATTCGGAGAGTTTTCGGTCTCCATCGATAACACGGTCTTAGTCCAGTTTTCTCAAAAATTTGTATAAAATGGCAGCCTGGATTGATTTTAACTCTAGATAATGTATAGCACTTTATAATAATTCCACTGTTGCAGCAGGAAACAGCATCAAATAATCCCAATTTTAAAGTTTGGATGGTTACAAACACATTTTTTGGAACGCGAGTCCAAATCACATTGTTCACCGATTCATTTGGGTTTTGAGTCTTTCCGTGAACACATTTTTTCAACAATTCTGGATTCGTCAAGTCTCTGAAATTTGATTTAATTGTCTTCAAAATGTAGGCAGTATAAGGCAAGGCAATATGTGTGTGTTTATCATGGTAATACACATCACTCTTTTAGCTACGGCACGTTGAAATTTCCACCAGCTTTCATTCCCAACTGGACAAAGACCGTGATTTGGATTTAAGTTACTTGACAGTAAATAAAAATATTCTGCCCAGACAGATTGTTGCATATTGTGCAGAAAACTAACATGTATCCTTATTGCTAGTCCATAACAGATCAAATGTCATGTCTCAGAAGAGCTAACTTATATCGCATGGTAAAATTAATAAAAATAGTCAGAAAAAAACTAAATGATTACAGTTAACTCTACTGTTACCAGATTATCGAAAATAATTTGAGTAAAGTAAAGTAAAAAATATAATATACATTGTTGAGCAACAAAGATTAGAAATGTCCACAAACGGTTTGTTTACATTTGAAAGGCCGTGTCAGATGTGAAGTGCTTATTGGAAACGTGCATAATTTTCAAACTTCCTCTTATTCTATTACCTAGTGTGATATATCATTGGAAAGAAGAGATTTTGAACTATATAAAGGAGCAATAAAATAGAAATTGAATTTTTAGTCGAATTTTGCTTTCCCGGTCCCTATAAAAATATGTTAAGTATTTTAAAAAGGGTATAGAACTGAATTGGTTAAAGCCTATTCATCACACGCACAAGAAACATATCGCACCCGGTAAGGAAAGGGATACAACTCAAAATTTCAAAATCTTGAGAAACATTAACTCAAAGGATACTATAAAACTTATACTGAAATAGTATAAGCTTCTTTGAAATTTTAGGTAAGTATTTATGTTAGTAACTTCTATTATATTCTATAGAATAGTAATATAACACGCTGGGGTAACTCATATTTCAATGACAAAACATCAAAATTTTTATTTTTTGATTTGTGTCACTAAACTTGCCGGGGTGAGATATGATACAACTAAACGCACGACAAAGCTAGAAGGTTGAAGCGCACTCTCCCTTTAACAGATATAATTCTTGAAATTGAGACCAATGAATTAACATTACCCATTCCGTGGCATTCAATCCCGTTTCTATAGCGTCTGCATACAAGCCCGCAAACAACAGTTTGAATGCGCGGGATTATTAACGCAGGCCGACCCAGTCCGAACATTCATCTGGCCGACGGCCAAGAACGCCGGTCAAACGGACTGTCCGCATTATCCCGAGTGTCCGGTGTTGATCAGCTCTACCGCGCCTCCTACATTCTATCAATCACTCTTCTCATTGTAGATTAGGGGGCCTTTGGGGGGGATTTTATCGTCCGGCCCTTCCCAGATGCTCGTTTTGAAACATTATCAACCGTTGGCATAAGCTGCGTGCTCAGACTTTAAGGGAGGTCCGATCGCAGGAAGTGAACGCGGACTGTGATTTGTGGATTTGTCGCCGTCGGTGCATTGTGAATGGTGGACGGGGATTGATTGAATGCGACGGAAAAGCGCGTTTGGATGTTGACTCTTCAATAGCTGATTCTCCGAGTTTCATAAGCTGTCCGATTTGTTTAGTACGTTTGCGATTCAGATTTGTGTTATGAATATAATTTCGGAGGGGATCCGTTTTTTATTTTCGTTTTTCTAATCGAAAGGCCGTAATACACACTACCCTACAAAAATAGACTGGATGCCAGCTGTTTTGCATAAAATCCGATCTCTTTTTTGTGGGAGTTTTTCGTGGTTATGGCCTGAGACCTTTGCATGTTGTTCCTCGTCAATTCATCGCCGACGCCTACATGAACATTTTGGACAATCAGGCTCTTACTATCCTTCTCTAATTTTATGGAATGGGCAAATGTTACTTCCAGAACGACAACACTCAATGTCACGTTGCAGCCTCTGACAAGCAGTGGTATCAAGATATGGATATAAAACGTCTTCACTGGCCTGCTCTGAGTCCCGACCTAAACCCCATAGAACATTTGTGGGACGCGTTACAGCGACACTTACGGACCTGGGGGACCCATCTGAAATCTACAGATGAGCTGGCGACATTCTTGCAGCAGGAATGGACACAAATACCCATAGCTTTTTACCAAAACCGTGTTGAAAGCATGCATAGAAGGGTGGCTAGTGTAAATGCGACATGTTGGAGACCATCCCCCTATTAAAGCATGTATTCGTGTCCTTATACAATCACATCTTGCAGTTCGGTCCATTATTGTAGGTTAGTGTATGTACTAAAAGAAAAATTCAATATTGTTGTGCTTGTTTTCGATAATCTGCAAGGGCCGCCGTGACTCAGTGGGTTTCTCCACTGTTTTATTAACCTGAGGTCTGTTGCGCAGGTTCAATTCCATCCTGGCTGTATTTCTTTCATCTGCGTCAGTAAAACTTTCATCGTGTGTGTGCGCCACAATACTCAATTCTACCAACCAGACATCTACGAACAACCAGGTTGGTTTCATGCTTATCCTATTGTGCTAGAAGAGTTCTGAAATAAGTGTTGGAGGTTATGCAAAATTGATGTAGATTACTTGGAGAAGGTTTCTTGGCAATTGATCTTTATTACAATCGAGGATATTATGTGGCGATCTTGGTTAATTTTATGCTGTTTGAATTTAGCTTCTGTGTGTGTTATTTAAACCTTTGAGGAGTTTAAACGCACATACGTGAAACTGAAATAAACTTTAAATTGCTATTAAGTAGAGCAATAAAATGTTTCACTAATATCTCGATTATTAGTCATTTGATGATTATATGGAAAAAATTGCTTGGTTGGCTTATTAGACATTTTATCGCCTGGTTTGGCGATATGACAAGGTAGTAAAGCCAGTGAATCCCAACTGCCTTTTCGGGTTTGAATTAGTTTTATTCTTACCTTTTAAATTTTGTTTTGTATGTTTGCTTTTTCGTGGTGTTTGGGGAGTGCATGAGTAATGTTTCAGCTTTTTGGCTTCTCACATGTAGAAAATACAATTTTGTGTTGTCTGAGTCGGGATCCTCTCTGGCGACAAGCTGATCCACCAACACTTTCATTTTCAAAAATTTCCTTACGGTTTTTATTTTTAATTTCCTTTTGTTTTTTGAAATTATATAGCTTGTCTTGTTATGTCTGTTATTTTAAAATTTAGCAGTATTGTGAGGAAAACACGGCGAACTTATTTAGAAACCATTCTGTAAGCGTTATTGATACAAGAGGGTGTGTGTGTCGCGGCTTGTGGTGAAAAGGAGAGGTAAACGAAATCCAGCGCCCTAGAAAACTCATTTCATGTTCGCACTTTGTAATGGAAGCATCAAAAGAGGAACAACGAAGCGTAATGCGCTTCCTTACAGCAGAAGGATGTAGAGGAACATAAATTCACAGGCGAATGTCTATTGTTTAAGGGGAACATTGCAGGTCTTTTTCCAGAGTGAATCTGTGGTGCATGCGTTTTCGCGAAGGTCGAGTGTCTCTAGCAGAGGACGAACTACCTGGAGCTCCAAAGCGAGTTTGTGATGACATTGCAACTAAAGTGGATAGGTTGATTCGTCAAGACCTACGTCTAAGTGTTTCCAACATAGAGGAAAATGGTAACCTGAGTGTCAGTGCAGATCATGTTAATTTCAAGAACACGCTAGAATAACGTAAAGTCTGCGCGAAATGGGTTCCTCATCATTTGGAAGCATCACAAGAATGGGCATTTCATTGGAATTTCTGCAACGTTTTGCTAACAAAGGTGCGAATTTCTTGTCCAACATTGTTACGGGAGGCGACAGCTGGTGCCATCATTATAAACCGGAATCAAATCGCCAAAGTCTCCAATAGAAACACACAAGTTCACCACTGCCAAAAAAAGCAAGGCCGTTCGCAGCAATGGAGACAAAGTCATGTTAAATTTTTTTTTTCAACCAACACGGATCACTACTCATTGATTTCCTGCCAAACGTCGCCACAATTAACGCAGCCCGTTATCAAGAGACACTGACCAATTTGCGAAAAGGCAATCAAATCAAAAAGACCCGGCAAACTGTCTCGCGGCTTTATTATTTTACACGATAACGCCTTTTCTCATACAGCAAATGCCGTCAAAGATCAGCTGATGAAATGTAAGTGGGTGATCCTAAGCCATCCCCCTTACAGTCTTGACCTATCTTCCTGCAATTTTCACGCATTTGGAGAAATCCAAAAACTTTTACGAGAGAAAATATTTCAGTCGGACGATGAAGTCCAGGAGGAGGTTCGAAATTGGTTCTTGCAGCAACCGAAGACTCTCTATGAGATGGGAATATCCCGCCTAGTTTCACAATGGGATAAATGCTTGAACCACCAGTGTCAATATTTCTGAATAAAAAGAACTGATGTTGTCACAGTTTAGCATAGTTCGTTATTGATTGAATGTACCTAATATAATAGTAAATCAGTTTTTCTGAAAAGCATGCAGTGGTCAAATACTTTAAACCATATAGTGTACTTATCAGTACAATAACAACGTTGTTAAAATAAAAATATCACATGTACATTCTGATAAACATTGAGGTCAAAGGAACAGTATTGATTAGTATGGACGAATATAAAAGCAAAAACGGCTATTGGGTGCAAAATGTTTAATTAAATTTTCTAGATGGGAGGATAGCCTAAAATGTTTTACCGTTCCCTGATACTTCTTGTCTAGTTAGCGAACTTGAATATTATACATGCTTCATGCCTTTTGATCATTAGGGCTAGATGATTCAATAAATTGTTGAAACCTAAGTCATCACAATACTAAGAAATTACTTCCAAAGATGATCGCAACGTATTTGCATTTAAAATCCACTCGCTTGATTCCTAGAGGCAAAAGCGATGTACACATGCATCATATATCGCTATCCGATGCAATTAAAGTGAAATTGGATTCGGTAACGAGTTTGCTAATTACCCCTCAGACGCAGTTAATGACTTTCCCTGTTTGCAGCAATTTATCCGAGCATCAAAGTTTCAAATGTAGCTGTGAAACAATTTGACCGACTCCAACTACGGGGATAATATAACTGGGGAACGAAAGGATCTTAATATTTCTATGTGTAATCCATGCTGTCTTTGATCTATGATGTATACGCAAATCGCATCATAAATGTTAGAAGTGAATGCAGTAAAATATTTGGAGATGACATCACAACTTATTTGAGCTTTTAATTCTTTAGTACGTTTCATTTTTGAGTCCGTCTGCATACAAATAGTCTGGAAATTAATAAGTACAGTAGAACTCTAACTATCCGGATAAATTGAGACTAGACCTTATCCGGATGATTCACAAAAGACGTTGTATCTTATAATTTTTTTTTCTTCTTTAGTATGTAATGTAATTTAAGGGGGCTTACTACCTTTAAACCACTCTTGATGGAGTAGGAATAAGGTCAGTTTCGAAGCTATGTCATTTTTTAAGTATTGCATAAAATGGAATACTTTTTTTTCCATTATGCTCCTGCATTTTTAAGGTATGAAATACATTGTACAAACATGATTTAAATATTAGCAGGAGTTTTTGTGTCGGGCTCGTTAAGGTATAACTTCATTGTGAGTAAAGATTTGAGTAACAGTGCTGCGCGCAAGATTGCATATAAACAAATAGATGTATACAAATAAATTTTAGTGTATGTTATTCTATATAAATAACAGATTGAAATAAAAGCAAAAAATAAATAAAAATTAATATTTTTTATCAATTATGTTTCATGGAAGCAGTAAATATTCTGATACGTCAACAACAATGTCTTCCCCAAACTTCCAAAATAATAAATTTTTTTTCAATATTGTGGTTTTAAAACAAGCATGTAGGTTTAACGAATATGTATACCAATTTGTGAACAAGTTGCTCAAATAGTACTTCAGATATCATGCGCTCAATCTGAGATTTTTCTATAAAAACAAAGCTGAGAAAAACCGCCGTTAAGATAAAATTTTGGTTACAGAAGCCCATGTTTTGCTCAGTGTACCTTTCGATTTTCTTTCATATCTCTGGTATTTATTTGAATTTTGTCATACGGTTGGTGTCAAAATGATTAGAAATGTATGTACTTTTATACATATATATTTCTGAAAAATCGAATTTTTGGAAGGTTTAAAGGTCGTAAGCCCCCTTAATGAGTATGAAAGCTATTTTGTTTACATTTTGTACTACATTCTGTATTAAAATGTATCATTGTGTAGGATTGGTTTCCGCCAAAACCCCTCTCGCCCAATAAGAGCTCCTTCCTAAAGCGCCCTCTATATAGTAGTTACTTCCTCATAGATAGCTGCTAATATATCACGATGATGATGTCAGATGTTTCTAGCTAAGATGTAACTCTCTGATGTTATTTAATGTTTTCCTTAACTTTAAATGCTTGTCCCAACCGTGTAACTGTTCTCAGTGTACTAATAAACGTTTATAATTAACTAATATAATGTTCTGCTTGAACATTTCTACATTTAATTGAACATATCTGTAAGTCAATAGTTTCGCTGTCTTTACTCGTTTTCTTGCAGTCTATTCTCACATGTACTTGTCGGTGAGATCATCTCAGGCTGCAGCTCCATCCATTTTTGCGCTGTCAAGGCACACCAGTCAAACTGTCAAACAAGGCACACAAATTCCAACTGACGAAAATTAAAAATAACTAAAGAATAAAATAAATTGAATACAAAACGTCTATTGCCAGAACATGTGCCTTAGGAATAAATAAAATTAAATAATTAATTACTGACTGTTGCCACAACTGGCGTCAAATAATAAAACACAACTAATGAAATAAAAACTTACCTTAATTTGATATCAAGATATCAGTGCACGAGAACAAATGTTAATTATTTGCTTAAAAAACGTTCTTAAAAATATGAAAAAATATGAAATGTTCAGTAAATCATACACCATCATAATTCAATAAAACATTCACAGAATTGGGTGAAGATAGACCAATCTTGCATCCCTTTCTATACACTAAATACAATTTTACGCATGTAGGTATATTTTACATCAAAATACGAATGAATTGATTTCCTTCGAATATCATTTGCGAGAGGCAAATGACAAGAGAGATTTTCTGTTCCAATACGTGGAAAATGTTATCGAATAGAATATATTTCTAAACGTATTGAACCATTTTCGTCTGTATAAAACAAAAGTACCTGCATATTCAGAACTCAAGCGGAAACAACAATGTTTACAGATTGCTTGTTTTGAAATACATGTATTAAATTTAATATACAAAAAACCAATAAAACACCAAAACAAAACATAGGCCGCTTTCAAAGTCATCTGCTTATTTAGGAATACATATTTCGTTTCATAACTACAGAAAATAAGTATATTTCGTTTCCAAGCATTACAGTGCATTAGGGACACACATTTCCAAAGCCTTCAAATGAAAGTTGTTTTTAGTTATAAGTACCGAATCATAAAAGATTTGTAAAAACTAAATCCTATGCTCGAATTCTTTTCAGTAAACACCATTTTCTTGATTAATTTTTATTTGTGAAAGGTGGTCTGTTATTATTCAAATTTGCCATATCGATTCAAATATCTTTTGAATTGAATCTTTTAATAATGGAAGATTTAAAAATAGATCCGGAAAAATAAGAGGATTTCTCTTCTAATTAAAAAGTAAGCAGTGAAAGTGCATTGTGTTTGACTAGCAAAAATATTCAATTTACTTGTCGAGTTTTTTTAAATGTTTTTAAAATGGTAAGGGCAATTTTTGTGACTAATTTCAATTAATTTTGCTTAAAAAGATCTCTACATTTTGTATTAGTAATTATCGATTATTCTATGTAATATCTTTAAAAAATCTGGTATATAAGTAAGCAATAACACTTATTTGTACTACACTCAGAATTGAAGTTCCGTTAAGAACTTACTTGGAGAAATACGATTCTCTTTAAAGTTTAAAAACAGAAATATGGTTTGTTTTCTACAAATATAATAGTCAACATTTTACAAAAAATATAAATGTTTTCTCAAATATATTTAACAAGACCTAGATACAGCGTTTACGCTTAAGTTTTTCATAGCTTATACTTATACATATAATACCTTAAAATGTAATACAATTTATAATGAATATAAACATCGATGTGCAAATTTGATATTTCTAAGTGAATTAAAATTAATCTAAATGTTCAAAGCTGCTATTCTTGTACATATTACGGGTGTTAAATATTATTTAAAATTAAATAGTTCCAATTTCAGTCATATTATCACAATACGTTTCTAAACGTCCTACACGAATTCCATTCCATTCACTAGCTCATGTGATTCGATATTCTTTGACTTCAATATTTATTTTCGCGTTCACTCCACATTCATTGACTAAGTTGATTTTTCGCTGTTTTGGCGTTGTTTGGCTTAAATGTTTGATCTAAATGATATTCAGAAATTGCATTCATTTACCTGCCGCTACTAAGGAAATTGCGAAAACTATTTCCAAAATACCAGGGACTTCTTTTATTAAGATTTAAAGAAAACCTTTATTATTGAGTAAAATAGTTTTTAGGAGCAGTACTATTAAGGCAACTTTAACGGTAAGTTCCCAAAAGAATACTATAATTTTTCATAAATAGTTACTGCTCATCATTCTTCGTCCTTTATTAAAGTTTAATTCTCCTACCAGATGTTAAAGATGGATAGAAATAAATTATCAATAAATAAAATCCGAGGCTTATATGAAATTGATATGAGACCTCTTAAGAGATGATGTATGAATTCATCGTATATTTATTAAGTTCAGTCATTGAAATCGGATTTTTGTTAATGTTCCTCATCGAAGTGAAATGGGAAAAACGGATAAGAACTAACGTATACGTAAAAAATCTACAGATTCCATTTGAGATCTATTTGATTTATGAGCATCTAAAAAAGAGCTAAGTTCAACAAAAAATGAAAAAAGTTAATTAAAACAAAATAAAATTCAATAACTAAGATTATATAAAAACGGAATAAATAATTTGAATTCCACGGAAGTGTTTTTTAAAATATCAGGAATATATTTTAACGAAAGATACTTCTTAAAAACAAAAAATTATAACACGGATATCGTCAAACGTTAATTACTTACTTGTTAATAAACCTGTCATAATAATTTTTCACAAACGATATTCTAATATTGAATTATTTGAAGTTTAGGTATCAGTTCTGTAACATTACTCTTGATGATCATTGATGCGTGCTAAAACCGATAAGAAAAACAATTGATAGAGGTTTCACAGATATGTGGTATGAATGAAGTCTTTGGTAAATGTCAAAGTGGGAATGCCTGACCATGTTGAAATCATCATCTAACCGTCTTTTAAAATTACAAGGTCCTCGGACCTTTCCCTTCAAGGTTAATCTCCGACCGTACCAATAGCTTCAGAGTGACGTTAATGTATTAACTTTCCTTTGGATCAGTCAGTGCATCTGTGGTAGTAGTAATAACTAATTAAACCCAATGTAATTTTTCTTTACTTTGGGTCCCAAGACTTTCTATATGGATATTATCTGTCAAAGAGTATGACATTTCTAGTGCACCCGTGACTCAGTGGTTTCGACTGCTACACTAGCAACCCGAGAGCTGTAGGCGGTATGGATTATATTCATGTAATAACCCTGTAGGTATTTCCTTCGTCTGTATCATTGGAAGTGATGTCACAGTTAGTAGTCCCAAGGATCGACAACTGTAGGGTTGGAATTTGGAGAGTGGGGTACCAGCTCAGGTGTTGACCTCATCATCTGACCGTGAATCAAAATTACAAGGGTTTGTCCTCGGATCCTTACCTTCGGGTGTGACCCCTCTCCATTGAAATCGCCTCCTGTGTTGTTCTACTGTTACATTAATTCAGGGTTCGAAATAACCGGGTGTACAGGTGCACTGTGCACATGAAAATTAAATCGTGCACCTAATTTTTCACCGCTAGGTGCACGCAATGCATTTAACGTTAAAAAAAGGGATGGGGGAACGTGTTTTATGTTATTTTGATGTTTGAACAAAATATTAGTATCGACCTCTCACGGTTTTAAGGAAC
The DNA here is from genome assembly GCA_947359465.1 of Metellina segmentata. NCBI lineage: Eukaryota > Metazoa > Arthropoda > Arachnida > Araneae > Tetragnathidae > Metellina > Metellina segmentata. The sequence continues at coordinate 104,361,949 of OX375881.1, forward strand.
GTAATTAAAATTCCTTATATATTACACACTATGCGAAAACAAAATCGATGGACCGTTACGGGTTTATACAGGAGGAAAGTTTACTTGGGTCACTGCCACCAGAACTTTCCGACGATCGAAACATTTTCCAGATGGCTCTGTTGAAGTGACTGTCGCGACAGCCGTAAGCCGGAGAATGGAGAATTTCGATTTTCAAATATTTTTATTTACTATCTAATACGAACCTATATAAACATACCCAAATAAAATACCAACTAATAAAGTAGTTTACATTACATTAATACTCTTATATTTCGTTTTTTTAAAGGTGTACCTAAAATATAATCTGTGCACCTAATTTAAAAACATAGGTGCACAAGGCGCACCTGTATTAAAAAATCTATTTTGATGCTTGCATTAATTAGTTATCTTCAGATGAGTGACAATACGTGAGGCAGCTGCAACTACCAAATATCCCTCCAATCCAAGTCCGATATGGACGAGATGTATCGTCAATAATATATTAACGATTGTTTGATGATGCCGAAACCAAGATCTGGTCAGTTTCTACCCTAATGACGAAGCATTTCGTCTATCAATATTTGCTAATGGTTTTCCAAGATACATATTGAAGTCAACCGCCAGGTGGGTATTTTAGTTAACGTCGCACAGGAGCGACACAACAGGTTATCGGCAATGGTTCGAGATCAACTCCAAAGAGAAATATCCGAAGACAACATCTCGTAATATTGAACCACGGTTAGATGACGAGGTCACACCTGAGATGGCACAACCGCTTTCCAAACTTCCACACCACGCCAACATGAAGACATTTGAGACCACGACAGATTTAACTTTTACGCTGTTGCAGGTAGACAATTGTAATCACTACAATTTTGTTTACACCAGTGGCATAGTATATATCTGTGTATGGTGGATGTTATCCCTCTTTTAAGTGAATGCCGGCATCGATCACCATTTACTAGCTGTCAGCGACTGACCTTCTATAGGGTCCCATCTTTGATTCGCTGCCTTACCCTGTCGACCGTGAAGTGTGAAAGCTTTGGGAAAGGTAGAAAGTCGCTCCAGCTATATCTCTCTCACGCCAAACGGTACACGATACTATTAAAGGTAATGCCACAGTCGTAAATGTCACCCAAGGTTCTGTCGTTTAAGTTTGGTAATTAGATAAGGGGCGTCGGAGATGCAGGCGAAAGAGTTGTTTTGTGGCACGATTGAAAAAATTCTAAGCGCCGCAGCGTAAACATTAACGTGAACCAGCTCCCTGTGTTCACGACGGTCTTTGGTTGGAGCCGAACTCGCGACCCTCCAGTTGCTCAACCGTTACTATTCCAACCGTGCTACCACGGTCCGACAGCTACCTGAAGGGTTATTCACGGAAAAGTCTTTTTTTTTTTTAACCTAAGCATTCAACATAAAAATAAGTTGCCAAAAATCTGAAAACCAATACCAAAGACAAACCCACCCAACAATTACCCCCGTCGCTTGCATTTCGTTCCAAACCACATGAGAAATAGAAATCCGACACCCTTCCAATGACCCCCTCGTTCCATCCGAATTCTAATCAACACCATCGACTGGCTTAAAATAGAATCCCGCCGGCTTTTCTATTACTCTGGAGCTCTCCGGAGAAACAAATCAAAAGTCGAAAAAGAAATCACTAAGAAAGCAAAAAAAGACAATGCAAATAAAAAAGAGAGAGATTCGAACGGGGGGCTGTGCCACCAAGTATCGATGTTCGATTGTTACTCGAGTGGAAAGAAGTAACCGATTTCTAAACACCTCTCCTCTCCCGTCAGATTCAGAGCGGCGGTTGCAGTGATTGGAGACAGGGAATGTTGAACACGTAGCGACAATTATGCAGATGGGTTTAGTTCGTGAAAGGGAGTGTTGCTGACGTTTCCTGGGAGGGGAAATAGAATACACTTTTCGGTTATTGGAGTTTTATTATTTAGAACGGTGTTTTGTCGATGGCTTTTCGATGTTTATAGAACAAGCGGAAACTGTAGAAATGCCTATTAAAGCTGTTAATTACTGCAATATTTCAATACCTTTATTTACGTTCTATGATTCAAATATTGCATTTAATGACAGTATTTCTCAACAGTAAAATTAAGTTGATTTAGTCTTTTTACCCTATGATGATAAATTACTATACAGTGTTTCAAAACTAACTGCTCGTTATCTGACTGTAATTCAAAATTATATGGCCTTGTGCTCGGAGCCTTCACCTCACGGCGTGGCTCAAAGTTACGAGGTGTTGTCCTCGAATCTTTCCCTTAAGGGACTGATCCCGGATAGTCGTCAATAGCTCGTTGTGTTGCTCTAGTATGACGTTAACTAAAATTACCGTTACCATTGCCTTCACCTCACGGTTGAACCGTTGGGTTGGCGTGGAAGTTTGGAGAGTGGGGTGCCAGCTCAGGTGTTGCTTCGTCATCTGACCGTGGTTCAAAATTACGAAGTGTTGTCCTCGGATCTTTCCCTTAAGGGACTGATCCCGGACCGTCGTCAATAGCCCGTTGTGTTGCTCTAGTACGACGTTAACTAAAATTACCAATTACCAATTACCACGGTTGAACCTAGACCAATAGCCCGTTTTGTTAATCTAGTGCGACGTTAATTGAAAACCTACCTAACTTTAAACATATTCGAATGTTTGCCTTAGTGGTGGAGCCACGATAGGAAGGGTTCCGAGTTCGAATCCAACCAAAGACCGTCGTGTACAAAAGATTGTTGCACGTTAATTCTGTCGTGGCCTCAAATGTCCTCATACTGGCGTGATGTGGAATTTTAGAGTGTGGGGTCCCAGCCCAAGTATGACCTCGTCATCTGACCATGGTTCAAAATTGTTGCTTTTGGGATGAGATCAAATGTGTATATTCCATCACATCCGAGTGACCCTTGCGGATATACATCCTTACACGAATGTAGTTAAATGTTGGGTTCTCTACCTCCCTTATAACCATATCCCTTAAATTATTATAAATATTAACGATGATTCTTCCACCTCCAAGTGGTTTCAGCGATATATCTTTTTCATCAAGTAATGTCAATTTTTTCTAATGACGAGATTCTCGTCCATTAAAATGTGGTTAATTTTTCTAATAACAAGACACCACACAAAGACAACGCTTGGATAAATGAAGAAGTAGCAAAACCAATCTGTTATTCACCCAGAACCAAGCTGGATATTCCCTTCAGTTTAGTGTTTCAAGATAATTCTAAACTAATTTGGAAAGACTTAGAAGTTTTTTTTCTTCTAATGGCGGACACATTTGACCGAAGTCATTGGCCACTACAAGGCCGGAAGTGATGGCCACTTGTGAAGGAGCACCCAGTGGGAGGACTATCATTGCTCCTAACAATTACTTCGTAATTTTGCACCAAGTTCAGATGACGAAGCAACACCTGAGCTGGTATACGCTTACAAACATCCATGCCCGAACCCGGATTCGAACCGGGGACCTTCCGATCTAGAGGCTAACACCTTAACCACTATACCGATTGGTCGGCAAAGACTTAGAAGTTGGAAACCTAAAATAAAGTACCCTATAATAATGAATCGGACGCCAGCGGATTTGCATAAAAACCAACTACTTGTTTGGGGGTGTTTTTCGTGGTAAAGCCTGTGAACTTTGCATGTTCTTCCAGGTACATTGAACCCCGACGCATACATGATCATTTTGGACAATCGGGTTCATCCTACGCTCTGGCAACTGTATGGAATGGGCAAATGTTACTTCCAGGGCGACAACGCTCCGTGTCATATTGCAGCTTCTGTCAAGCAGTTGTATCAAGATGTGGATGTAAAACATTTTCCCTGGTTTCCTCAGAGTCCCGACCTAAACCCCATAGAATATTTGTTGGACGTGTTAGAGCGACGGTTACATACCAGGGAACCACGTCCGAAATCTACAGCTGAGCTGGTGAAGTTATTACAGCAGGAATGAACACAAATACCCATAACTGTAATAATTTAGTTCACACACAGTTCCGGTATTCTTAAGATTTAATTAATGATTGAGGTGCAGCTGATGAATATTTACACTATGAGAATATACAGAAAAATATACACTATGCCCATCTGGCACATCACACAAACTAAGCCACAAACATCGGTGAGGACGTCTTGCTCATTCGTATTGAAGTCCTTTCAGAACATCCGAGGAACGTCTTTCCTCTTTTAATGTTTGACTTCCTTCTCCTGTCGCTCGCTGCTCGAGCAGCCCATAGGAGGTAGAGGGCGCTGTTGGTGAGGACTGGGGAGGTTAGTAGTTTCACTCCTACATAACTGTGTAACAAAACCTTTTTGAAAGTATGCCAAGAAGGGTTGTTAGTGTAATTGCAACAAGTGGGGGACCGTCCCCCTATTAAAGCATGCATTATTTCACTTATACATCACATCAAGATGTCCGGTCCATTATTGTAGGGTAGTATATGTTCTGAAGGTGGGGATACACGATTTTCCTACTTGATCCTGTACTTGCTTCGCTTGCAACTCCCTGTTATATTCTGGATTACATCGGTTGTTGCGTTTTAATTCAGCGAAAGACCGTCGTGTACAAAAATAATGCTGGTGCACGCTGAATCCGTCGTGACCTCAAATGTCCTGACGTTGGCAATTTGTGGATGTTTGGAGAGTAGAGTGCCAGCTCAGGTGTTGTCTCGTCATCTGACCGTGATTAAAAATTACGCAGTATTGTCCTCTGATCTTTCCCGTAGGGATTGACCCCAGAACGTCGTGATTAACTAGTTGTGTTGCTCTAGTACGACGTTAATTAAAATACCTACCTAACTTGACTACATCGTTGCCTCATTGAGTTTAGTGGTGGAAAACAATGGAGAAGTTGATTCTCGTCTACTCATGCGTCAAGTTCTTATAGACCTAGTCTAGCATTTTTTCAATACCAAAAGGGAGATCAAAAACGACTATCCGTATTCTAGAGCAATTTGAATAAAACACGATACATCGATTTATTTTTTTATGACAGATGATATCAATCATTTTTGAACCGCACCAAAACTCTATGAATCGTAATTCAATGCTAGTGCTTTGGAGCTTTGTATGGTTGACTGCCAGAAACGATTTCAATTCAAAACGGATACCCATATTCGAGATTTGAATTCGTGACGCAGGGAGTGGATTTTTTGTACAGCATATTGCGTAAGATCCACTTAAAAAGAGAACCGAAACTAGGATACACTGTCGAAAACATTCTCTGTAAACACAATATGCTGAGTGGTAAACAACTTTCGAAATCAACATTGTTGTTTTCGTCTCGAAGTTTTCAGAAACTTAGTAACTAGTTACAGACTATTGTTTTGATCTAGATGTTTCTAATGGAGGGATGATTATTTTATGCTTTTAAGATGAGTGAGAGAAGATTCACGTTCGAACCTACGTACATTACTTTCATGACTACATTTTGAAAGAAGTGTACTTTACTCTTAATTTCTTTGTGTGTTCGTGATTCTGCTATTCTTTATGTATACATACTTATATGTGTGTGCATTTCAAAACTTCTCCATCTCCTTTTAACTTTTTAGGTGTTTTCCATTTATAAAGTGAATTATGAAAGACATACTACCTTTATTTTCTCGAACTTTAGTAGTAGATATATGCTTCGAACTTGTCGACTGTCTCAAAGCATCTGAGTGTCTGTATCTACTGATATGACTTAGGTGCATAATCATATTTCATCTTAGAAACTAATTTTGGATTTAGTTATAACACAGGTTGGTAGGTAGTTAATTAATGTTGTAGTGGTGCAGCACAAAGGGCTATTGGTGACGGTCAGGGATCAATTCCGAAGAGAAAGATCCAATAACAACGCCAGTTTGGAACCATGGTCAGAGTATGAATCCACAACTTATGACTATTGATAACATTCTGATGAATAGCCCGTCAGGCTGAATACAGTTAGTTGAATATGTTGGGGAACAGACATGGCTTTATAAATAGTTTTATCATACACGTTGACAAGACACATCTCTCTGAATAGGTTTGCCCTGCCAACAGACCAGAAAAGATTCTTTGAATAGAGTTATGCATTTTAAAGACAATGTACTGCACTGAATGCCGCCCAGCCAGTATGGTGGTTATGATCTTCGGTTGTCCCCGAGTGGGCCCGGGTACGAATCCCGGATAAGGCATGGATGTAAAACCTGGGAAAGAAGTCGTACTTTCCCCTGGAATGGATTCCCGTCTTGAAAGGAAACCAGCGCACACCTTCTGTTCTTTGCTGGGATCATCTTTTGTTATAATAAAAATATTCTTCTTCTGTATTGTCTTGAATGTTTCTGTTCACCACTTGCTTTCATATGCATCCCAGAAGAACATACGACAACAACAACAACAACTGCACTGAATAGGCTTATCCACACCATAAACAAGATACCGCACCGAATAGGTTTATCTAATCATTAGAAGCGATACCACTCTTGAATTAGTTTATCCACTCAATAGCCGAGATACGACTCTGAATAGGTTTATCAATTCCATACCCAATATACCGATATGAATAAATATGTTTATCAATTTCATACCCAAGGTACGGCTATTGACAGGTTTTTCAACTAACTAGACAAGATACGACTCTGAATTGGTTTAACCATTCCATAGACAAGATACTGATATGAATACGTTTATCCACTCCCTGACAAGATACGATTCTACATAGATTTATTCATTCTATAGACAAAATACGGCTATGGATAGGTTTATCCATTCTATAGACAGTATACGACTGAATAGATTTATCCACTTTATAGGCAATATACTACTCTGAATTGGTTTATCCACACCATAGCCAAGACGCGACTCTGAATGCGTTTATCCATTCAAAAATCGAGATACGGTTATGAATAGGCTTATCCACTCCATAGAAAAGATAAGGCTCTGAATGCGTTTATCCATTCGATAATCAAGATACGGTTATGAATAGGCTTATCCACTCCATAGAAAAAATAAGGCTCTGAATGCGTTTATCCATTCAATAATCAAGATACGGTTATGAATAGGCTTATCCACTCCATAGAAAAGATAAGGCTCTCAATGCGTTTATCCATTCAATAATCAAGATATGGTTATGAATAGGCTTATCCACTCCATAGAAAAGATAAGGCTCTGAATGCGTTTATCAATTCGATAATGAAGATACGGTTATGAATAGGCTTTTCCACTCCGTATAAAAGATAAGGCTCTGAATGAGTTTATCCATTCGATAATCAAGATACGCTTATGAATAGGCTTATCCACTCCATAGAAAAGATAAGGCTCTGAATGCGTTTATCCATTCGATAATCAAGATACGGTTATGAATAGGCTTATTCACTCCATAGAAAAGATAAGGCTCTGAATGCGTTTATCCATTCAATAATCAATATATGGTTATGAATAGGCTTATCCACTCCATAGAAAAAATAAGGCTCTGAATGCGTTTATCCATTCGATAATCAAGATATTGTTATGAATAGGCTTATCCACTCCATAGAAAAGATAAGGCTCTGAATGCGTTTATCCATTCGATAATCAAGATACGCTTATGAATAGGCTTATCCACTCCATAGAAAAGATAAGGCTCTGAATGCGTTTATCCATTCGATAATCAAGATACGGTTATGAATAGGCTTATTCACTCCATAGAAAAGATAAGGCTCTGAATGCGTTTATCCATTCAATAATCAATATATGGTTATGAATAGGCTTATCCACTCCATAGAAAAAATAAGGCTCTGAATGCGTTTATCCATTCGATAATCAAGATATTGTTATGAATAGGCTTATCCACTCCATAGAAAAGATAAGGCTCTGAATGCGTTTATCCATTCGATAATCAAGATACGGTTATGAATAGGCTTATCCACTCCATAGAAAAGATAAGGCTCTGAATGCGTTTATCCATTCAATAATCAAGATACGGTTATGAATAGGCTTATCCACTCCGTAGAAAAAATAAGGCTCTGAATGCGTTTATCCATTCAATAATCAAGATACGGTTATGAATAGGCTTATCCACTCCATAGAAAAGATAAGGCTCTGAATGCGTTTATCCATTCAATAATCAAGATATGGTTATGAATAGGCTTATCCACTCCATAGAAAAGATAAGGCTCTGAATGCGTTTATCCATTCGATAATCAAGATACGGCTATGGATACGCTTATCCACTCCATAGATACGATACGACTCTGGATAGATTTATCCACTTCATAGCCAAGACGCGACTCTGAATGCGTTTATCCATTCGATAATCATGATACGGTTATGAATAGGCTTATCCACTCCATAGAAAAGATAAGGCTCTGAATGCGTTTATCCATTCGATAATCAAGATACGCTTATGAATAGGCTTATCCACTCCATAGAAAATATAAGGCTCTGAATGCGTTTATCCATTCGATAATCAAGATACGGTTATGAATAGGCTTATCCACTCCATAGAAAAAATAAGGCTCTGAATGCGTTTATCCATTCGATAATCAAGATACGCTTATGAATAGGCTTATCCACTCCATAGAAAAGATAAGGCTCTGAATGCGTTTATCCATTCGATAATCAAGATACGGTTATGAATAGGCTTATCCACTCCATAGAAAAGATAAGTCTCTGAATGCGTTTATCCATTCGATAATCAAAATACGGCTATTTATACGCTTATCCACTCCATAGATGCGATACGACTCTGGATAGGTTTATCCACTCCATAGACAAGACACGTCTATGGATAGGTTTATCGATTCCATAGACAAGATACGTCCCTCTACTACTTTTTATACGCCCGCAGACCCAATATGGTCCTCCTGACAGACATACGTATCCCTCACACCAGATAGTGCACCATGGACAGGTTTGCCCGGCTTGGAAATTAGATACGACCTGTCTAAACATTTTTATCAGACCTGTACACGGAATACAACTTCTCGAATAGGGAAGCCAACCAGCACACTTTGCACACCCCACCGGATAGGTTTAATCACCCCGCAGCTCAAATACAACATACTGAAAACGTTTTCCTATACCTCTAATATGATCATCTACAAAGCTTTACCCTGAATGTAGACCAGATTTTTGGATACCATATCTAACTATAGTACACTCATTTATGAAGACGAAATACTTTAAAATTTACCATTTGCATCAATTTTTGCATGAGCTCAGCATTAAAATTATTATCTACATTGAATTTGTTATAATTTTTATTGTATCAATTTGGTTTCATCAAAATATATATAATAATATAGAGAGAAACTGCTGATATTAAAATGAATAAGTACGATTAGAATTATAGTTTAAATCTTATGGGAAGATTAAAACTATTCATCAAGCCATAATAGTAGTTAAATAAGTACTACTGAATGATTTTTAAATCTATGTACTTAAGAGCTTTGATTTTAATCCAAATTCGAATCATATAATCCTTTATAATGGATTCAAGAAATAATGAAACTTGTTTTTCATTTTAATGGATGCTTCTATTTTGCATTTCCGATTACTCAACGAAATTACTTTTATCCTACGCAGAGACCACAGTTTTTTCGCCTTAAGTGTGTCTGGCATCTCGATATAGTCTATAAACAGAATATATTATGCAACTCTTTCAGCAGTTTTATTCGATGTGAAGTCAGTACAATCAGACAACTGAAATCGGTTAATGTCGTATCTGAAAGGAATTACAGGGGGAAATGTAGTGAGTGGCCTTAACAAAACAAAGTTCATCGAAAATGGAAACCCTTTTCTTGTATTTTTAGCAGTGTTTAATTCATGATTTTTAATGAAGACTGGCACACATTGGTACAACTCCGGTGCGTTTTACAATTATGTTGCTGGATGTCAACCTGATTGTACGACATTCAAATCTTCAGGGAAATTTTGCTGTATTTCTGTGTCTCTAAATTCGGTGAATTTCTGTGAATCAAGTTCTTATAACACTGTGAACAGATCTTACGCTCTGGTAGATAAAATTTAGAATTTCATTTGAGCGTCAAAAATGCACGGCACATTAAATTAACTAAAAACTGTTCATTTAGGTTATATTAACAAACTTTTTTAAACTTAATTGACCGAAGAACCTAATTCGTTTCAAAATTTAAAATTGAAAGACAGAATTCTTATCGCAAAGAATATCATCTGCGAAATGTTTTCAATTCTTTAGTTTGTTTTTATTTCTTTTTCGCTCTTTAACTCAACAAAATGTTATCTTGGAAATAATTTATTTACCGTGTTCCACTGCAGACGCATCATACAACTTTCGTCGGGGTCTATCTGTCTTGAGCGAGCAAAACTTTCAACCATTCGGACGGCTGAAATGGATGGAGACTAAGATTATCAAGAAATAAATAATAAAAATCGCATACCAAGCCGATATTTTTTTTTCTTTTGCTTTCGCGTCCGCTTTAATTTTTATTTCGAGATATATCCCTAGCTTTATCTGGTTTCTTTATCAATTGTCGATCTTTATCACTTGACTTTTGTAGAGTTTTACTAAATTAGTAAGCTCTTTGTTTTTGATAGTATTATGTTCCTCAGCCCTATCCAAGTAACAATCGAACCGAGCAATAAAACTGATACCTACTAGGCTGGTTTTATTTGCTTATCAACGTCAAAAGAAGCTAAATTCCGTACATTTGTATTAAAACGTAAAGGAATATTCAGTATTTCTCACTAAGGGAAATCCTTTGCTTCTTTCTATGCTATAATATTTTGAACAGTCTTTGTATATTTATATGGGGTAATCAAAGCATTTACATAATGTCATTGGTTACCAAAAGGGAGAAACAAATTCCTAACTGATTGCGGATTTGGCTATCGGCCATTTTGGAAGCTGGCCATCTATTCTGTCACTTACAAGACCATAAGAACTTCAACAGTTGTGAAGTATTCATTGCTGTAAATCTTGAAGACACGCATAGAGTACAGAAATGCGTTAAGGAATATGTCTACACTATGAAAAAATTAAAAATTAAAAAAAGCAGCTAGTCTACTCGTTCAAAAATGTATAATCTTCAGAGTTTGCTTCCTTACACAAACTTGAATAGATTGAACGATCATGCAAAAATATTAATGCCTCGACTAAAATACAAGTGGTTTTGAATGTGACATCGAAAGATACATAATCATATGCACTCTAAGGTCTTTATTACTTGTTACATTGAAAAACTTACAGTGAGAAGAACGATGAACAATTTTGTTCAAATTTGTTAAATATCATTCGGTGTTTAAAAATTTACTGTACAGATTTTAAGAGAAGTTAAAAAAAGGTTACCCAAATTTGAACACAATGCCTTTTACGAAAATCTAAATCCCTTTTGTAACAGATTATTTCAATCATTACTACTCTAATATCACTGAGTTCCTTTAAAAAGTCTTACTCAACATAATTTATTTACCTCAGTTTAGCAATACATTAAGTCCATTTTTTAACGCATCGATATGAGATAAACATACTTCCTCCAAAATACAAGAAAATAGGAGAATAAATTTACTAATGTACTAATAACTTTGGGACTTATGGCTTCAAGTGGATTTTGAACCACTAGGAAGGTTCTTGATAAGACTGGAAAATCGAATCTAAACCCCGTTGACAAGGGTCCAAGTCCCAACTACGTATTCGTGTTTCACAATTACGTAGTGTTGTCCTTGATCATTCCCTTAGGAGATTGATCCCGGACCGTTGTCAATAGCCCGTTGTGTTGCTCTAGTACAACGTTAATTAAAATTACTTTACCCAACTACCTATTGAACAGCATGCTACTCCACACCGACAGAATCTGAATACAACAGACACTGACTAAAGAAGATTGCGGGAAGCTGATTCCTTGAGAAATGGCTTGTACGTCTCAAAATATTTCTTATTGCCTGCATCCAAAGAGTTTCACTACAATATGCCCGGATCTACTTTGGCTAGTGTCTATTCAGATATACAGCTTCTATATCCAGTATTATGTACGTTTAGGTACTTAGAAACTTATACATGGAAGTTGTTTCGCAGAAAAAACTTTCGTTTTCACCTAATGCTGACATATTCCGTTTATTAAAGTCAGGTCAGTTTTCACCTAATGATTACATATACCGTCCTTTAAAGTCTGGTCAGTTTTTTCCTACTGACAAGGTATCTTGTTCTTCAAGGTCTGGTCACTTTCCTCCTTATGGCGAGATATCTCATCCATCATGGTCTGGTCACTTTCCTCCTTATGGCGAGATATATCATCCATCATGGTCTGATCACTTTCCTCCTTATGGCGAGATATCTCATCCATCATGGTCTGGTCACTTTCCTCCTTATGGCGAGGTATCTCATCCATCATGGTCTGGTCACTTTCCTCCTTATGGCGAGATATCTCATCCATCATGGTCAGGTCACTTTCGTCCTTATGGCGAGATATCTCATCCATCATGGTCTGGTCAGTTTTACCTAATGACGCTATATCTCGTCCCTCAATTCAATTTTCAATTTTTCAGAAATTCCTTTTTTTGAATGAAGAGATAATTCAATTTTTACCTAATAATGACATTTCTCGTCCATCAAGGTCTGGTCAGTTTCTCGTAATGACGATATACCTCGTCCATTAAGGTATGGTCAGTTTTCACCTAATGACGAACTATCTCGTCCATCAAGGTCTGTGAATTATTCTCTTAATGACGATATATCTCGTCCATCAATTTCTGGTCGGTTATTAGAAGCTAATGACGATATATCTCGTCCATCAAGTTCTGGTCGGTTATTAGAAGCTAATGAAGATATATCTCGTCCTCAAGTTCTGGTCGGTTATTAGAAGCTAATGAAGATATATCTCGTCCATCAAGTTCTGATTGGTTATTAGAAGCTAATGAAGATATATCTCGTCCATCAAGTTATGATTGGTTATTAGAAGCTAGTGAAGATATATCTCGTCCATCAATTTCTGGTCGGTTATTAGAAGCTAATGAAGATATATCTCGTCCTCAAGTTATGTTCGGTTATTAGAAGCTAATGAAGATATATCTCGTCCATCAAGTTCTGGTCGGTTATTAGAAGCTAATGAAGATATATCTCGTCCATCAAGTTCTGGTCGGTTATTAGAATCTAATGAAGATATATCTCGTCCATCAAGTTCTGGTCGGTTATTAGAAGCTAATGAAGATATATCTCGTCCATCAAGTTCTGGTCGGTTATTAGAATCTAATGAAGAGTTACTTCGGCGAGACAATCACTAGCCATTTTTTGATATTGTAATAAACATCGCACTGGAGCAACGCGACGGGATATTGGCGACGGTTCGGGTTCAAGCCCGATCCAAACACAGCAATTAATATTTAACCGTGGTCAAGCGACGAGGTCGCACCTGAGCCGAGATCCCCATCTCCAAAACTTCCACACCACATCGGTGTGAGGTCATTTGCGGCCAAGTAAGATTTAACATTTCACTAGCGACTACTACCACTAGGGTTGACCAAAAGTCTCACTGACTATCCATCTCACATTACAACACACACGACGCACAGACCCAAACGTCATCCATCGATTCCACCTCCCCAAAGCACTATTTCGGAACACAGAAAAGAACAGATCCGTGGAAGAAGAGCCCCCTTCCGAACGAACCTTTTCTGACAAGAGAAAATCAATCATGTATTTTAAAATCCCTCTATGGCTCCTGACTGCGAAGCAAAAGAAACGGCACCCAGTCTCTCTTGTATGACAGATAAAAGTTATTGGAATGTGAGCCCTTCTCCCACGAAGAAGCAGGCGGGATCAAGCACACATACCTTTTTCCGTAAGTAGTATAAAAAGGAGTACTCCAGTGTACTGAGTATCAATATATCGCGTAGGAGATGTAATTCCTAAAAATAAGACGCCTCGCGTTTGGAAACTCTCTATCTGGGAATTGCTGTTGACTTTTTTGGACGAGAGAATGGTTCGGATGGAGGTAGGAAGGTATTAGTTGGATGATAGGTGAGATGCAGTGTGATGTTTTCTCGTGGAGTGCTTGTTTGGTGTGTGTAGGATGCTTTCATACTATCTACTTTTTATTTGGTGGAGGAAGAGGCAGAAATTGTGAGAAGTTATTTCGGGATTGTTGAGGCCGATACTAAGCAGGCGAGTATGTGAGCTATACAACGACTAAATAAATTTAGTGTACATTAACTACCTAGTACTAACAAAAATATTTAGCGGAACATTAATGCTGTTTCTTTGTAACTATCAGTAAAAAGGGAAGTATGTTATTATGAATAAAAATGAGATAATTTGATTATCATTCATATTGTTTCGAAACTCATACACACTAATAAAATATAGTACTTATTAACCCTCTAAGTTGTCAATTTTCCTAATGACAGGATACCTCCTTCATCAATATCCTATCAGTTTTACTAATAAGAATATATCTTCTTCATCAAGATCTAGTAATTTTTTTTAATGACGGCCTAACTTCTCAAAACGATATGGTCAGCTCTGCTAATGGCAAGTTACCTGGCTTATAAGGAACTGGTCAGTTTTGCTAATGACAGGATACCTCCTTCATCCAGATCTAGTCAGGTTTGCTAATTACAGGATACCTCCTTCATCCAGATCTAGTCAGGTTTGCTAATTACAGGATACCTCGTTAAATTGATAGGTTTAGCTAATGGCAGGTTTTACCTGGTTTATAAAGATCTGTTCAGTTTTACTAATGACAGGATACCTTGAGCTTCAAGATCTGATAGGTTTTGCTAATTATAGGACATCTTGTTCTTCAAGATCTGGTCAGTTTTGCTAGTGACAGAATATCTCTTTCTCTTCAAGATCTGATCAGTTTTTCTAATGACACGATACTTCTTTCATTAAGATTTGGTCAGTTTTTGTAATGACAGGATATCTCTTTCCTCAAGATCTGATCAGTTTTTCTAATGACACGATACTTCTTTCATTAAGATTTGGTCAGTTTTTGTAATGACAGGATATCTCTTTCCTCAAGATCTGATCAGTTTTTCTAATGACAGGATACCTCTTTCATCAATATCTGGTGAGTTTTGCTAATGACATCTTAACCTAGTTTATCAAGATCTAGTTAGGTTTGCTAACTGCGAAAGATAATTCGTCTAGACACTCACATACATCAGTTCTGTAACTTTAAGTCTTCCCTACATGACTTTTAACCAGTTTTGATCTCCTTCACCAATAGAATATTTTCTAGGAATTTTCTTTTAATTAATATAGTTGATTATATTTACTCATTATGTGTAATGGGGTGAAATATTCAGCACAACTGAGAAATTTCTGATATTAGAAAATGTTTTCATGCACTAGAGGTAACATATGTAATCATTGAAATTGAGGTAACGTATTAAATCATTGAGGTAACATATTAAATCATTGATTTAACATATTAAATCATTGATTTAACATATTAAATCATTGATTTAACATATTAAATCATTGATTTAACATATTAAATAATTGATTTAACATATTAAATCATTGATTTAACATATTAAATCATTGATTTAACATCTTAAATCATTGATTTAACATATTAAGTCATTGAGGTAACATATTAAATCATTGAAAGGAACTACTAAAATAATGAATAAGAAATTTGAGTTTCTATTGTTTCAACAAAGTGGCGCTATAAAAATAGCAATATTTGGTAACATTCTTCATTTGAAAGGAAATCAATCAATTTATTTGTACATACAAGTATTTTCTTTTGAGTATGGGTAAAACAATATTTATTAGTTTACATCTATGGGCATAAAAATGTCATACTTTATGTCTGTAAATCAAAAAGTTCAACTTTCAACGCTAAACGAAATTTCGTTAGTAGCAGCTGCAATGCTCGTATATATTTACAAAATTTTGAAATTAAAGAAAAGTTAAAAATTTCTTACATGAAAAGAAGTGTTACCTAGAATCAAAAGGATATTCAACTGAACAAAAATTTTTTCAAGCGATCGAAAAATGAATACAAGATTTGTGATAGTTTTACAATCCTATTTCTTAAATAAATGGTCATAATTTCAAGAAAATTCAACTCAGCATAATTATTCTAGTTTATTTCCTAGACAATATTATAAAGAACAAGTACTCAAAGTGTTACGAGCTTCCATCAATAACTTTTTTGTGTTATAACATTTGAAGTGAGGAAATAATGCATAAAATTAATAGAGTAAAAAATAGTTTGAAGTGTATCGTTCACTCTCTCTTGCTTTTACTGTTTGTGTAAACAGTTTTGTTCTTCTCATTTAAAATGTTCACAATATTTCCAAAACAGAAACCATTTAAACGTTTGAGATAACTTTTTATAATTATATTTGCAACAAAGAAATAAATTTTTAATTCAAATTTCGACAGGTTTTTGGCAGGTTTGACAGGGTTTTTTAATGGACACTTCTGTTATTTTTCATACCTACTTTCGGCTTTTTCCTCCATCCATGATAAAAAATTTTATATCTCTGCAACTAATTAACTCAAATCTAATTAACAGAAAAAAATCAAATATATTTTAGAAAGTCAAATAAGTACTGTTATGGTCCTACGATAGCTCGATTTGACACTTCAAGAATTAAATACAATTCATCACAACACAAAAAATAAAGTGGAATGTACACTTTTCTCATACATTTATTATCTCCTCTCTGAGCTGCGATCTCACAAGACACATTTTCTTGGTTCGAACCTCGGAACTCAGAATCCTTCCGCACCGTCACAAGACGTCACATCTGCGCTAGCGACAGCAGCGCCCTTTCAAACGGTGGTCAGGCTATGCACTTAACAAGTACTCTATCAAAAGAGACTAAAAATTTTTTTTTTTTGGAAATTTAGGTCAAAATGGACATTTTTAAAGTGTTCGGATACCTTAACCCTCCAAGTTGTTTTGACGAAATATCTCGTATAACATTACCCGACCAGTTTAAAAAATGAGGATATGTATCGTCATGAAAAAATTGCTAACGTCTCTAAGATGATCAAGATATGATCAGTTTTTCTTCTAATCATAATATCATGAATCAAAATATCGCCAGTTTTGCAAATAGCAAAATACCTCGTCGAGACAGTCACCAGGAGAGTAAAAATTCCCAAGAGTCAAGTCATTGTACAGTGCTGATAAGCACCTTAATTACGTGTCCACTTTGTGGATTGACAAACAAGAATCTTATGGATGGGAATTCCTCTCGGAAAACTTTCACTGCCCATCCGTCTTAAACGCGACACGGAATGGACAATTTACTTCTAAATGTAATGAAACCCACCTAATACATTACCGAAGCCCAAACGATCCGAGAAAAGGCTTCCAAATTAAGCGTTCCGTCATTAAACTTCCCCCAGATGGAACACAGCCCCTCCACTTAAAAGCTTTGTCCCGACAAAATAAATTAAATCGCTACCCCACTCCGCAAGAAAGCTTGTCTCCACTCCAATCCTGTTGACACACGACGAGTTAAAAAGTTCCCCTCCGGAAGCACAGCACAAGTCGAGTTGAGTGGTTTCGTCAATTCCTTGACTAATGATCCATCGGAAACGTCGGCTGGTTCAGACGCTCCAACGGGGGTCCTGCAGAGAGGGCTGGGAGGTCTTTAACAAAGTTTAATAGCTGAGAAGAGAGGCGACTTTCTTCGAATGAAACGGAACTCCTGGTGCTTCGTCCTTTTTCTGAAAAATGCTTTTCGAGTTTAAAGTAGTTTTGGAGAGGGGAAGTTCTGCAATATGAGACTCGGTGGTGAAACGGGGAAAAAAGTCGGTTCCCAGACGTGTAATTGAGTCCGCGATAAAATGGAAAGGGATTGAGCGTGAGTTGTTCAAGATGGAACGTTTGGTTGCGAAATCGTTCCGCTAGATTTCACATTTAAATGAGATGGACCGTAAAAAAAGGGATTGGATGTGCCATGCTGGCATAAAGTTTACAGGCTTGATAAAACCGTAGATGCAGAACCTGTCGTGATTAATGTTTATATATTGAGTTAGAGCAAATATTATGAATCGATATTATAGAGAAACTTATTCACTTCGTCTGAAAATCGTGTCTCAGTCGGTATTGCAGCTTACTCCGAATCGGAAGGTACGGAGTTCCAATCCCAATAGAGGCAAGTGGCCTAAAAGTAGATTTCATTTTAAAGTTTCCTTTCTGTTTGTGTCTCACTTCTTCAAGAATATACTTATGCTAATTTCTAGAACTTTCCAATTCTCGAATGTTCGATTCATTTTTCGGAAAAGGTATAAAAGCAGATGTATCACTCAGTTCAAGTGAATAATTAAGTCTCGAGTTGATATCAGTAATTTTTGTCGCCGACCAACCGGTATGGTGGTTAAGGTGTTAGCCTCTAGATCGGAAGGTTCCTGGTTCGAATCCGGGTCCGGGCTTGGATGTTTGTAAACGTATGGTGTAGAGGCGGCTGGTGCACCTTAAATCTGTCGTGGCTGAAAGTCCTCACGTTGGGTTGGCGTGGAAGTTTGGAGAGTGGGGTGTCAGCTCAGGTGGTGCTTCGTCATCTGACCGTGGTTCAAAATTACGAAGTGTTGTCCTCGGATCTTTCCCTTAAGGGACTGATCCCGGACCGTCGTCAATAACCCGTTGTGTTGCTCTAGTACGACGTTAACTAAAATTACCAATTACCAGTAATTTTTGTCCTCGCTTGCCTTTTGCAAATATACACGAAGAGGTTAGCTTACCTACAATAAATCTACACGACAATATATTTATGGAATTGTTGATTTCGATGTGGAATTAACTTGAAAATCATGTTTTCAAAAAGGTAGGTATTTTATTTAACGTGGCACAGGAGCTTCACACAGAAGAATTGGTGTAAGATAAGTAAGGTAATTTTAATTAACGTCGTAATAGAGCAACACAACGGGCTATTGACGATAGTTTGGGATCCATCCCCTATGGGAAAGATCATAGGACAACACCACGTGTTTTTTAACCACGGCCAGATGACGTAATCAAACATAAGCTGGCACCCTCTTTCTAAACTTCCACACCACGCCATCATGAGGACATTTCAGGTCTCAGCGTATTTAACGTACACCAGAAATGGTCCTTGTGCACGATAGTCTTTGGTTGGATTCGAACTCGCAATCAACAGGTTGCTAATCCGTTACTCTTCCAACCAGTCTATTGCGGCCCTTTAAAGAGGTTGTTTACAGAAGAAAGGAGAACGACGTTTTGGTTAGCATTTCTTCATATGTATGCTTTGTAAATATGCTTAATAGTATCAGGTTTCCTGGTTTCGAAACATCAATAGCGAAAGTATTGTGCAGTGTAGATATGCAACTTCCACGTCTCGATAATACGCCTGAGTTGCTTCAGATGGAATGTTTGGTTACGAAAATGTTTCGCTAGATTTAACATTCAAATGAGATAGACCATGAAAAGAGATTGGTTGTTCCATGCTGGTATAAAACTTGCTGTTTTCATAAAACCGTAGATACGGAGAAATGTCGTTACAGCAATATTTTTATAGACATCAAAAATATGTCGCAATATGTCGGCGTTGACTTGGATACCCTGCTTTTAAGCAGATATAATTTAAATGTGTTGGTGAATTTAATAAAATGAAGCGTATTTATGCGAGGGGGATCATATATTTAATATTGAATTTTAAGAGGAAACAGGTACACGTTATACTTACAACACATGTAAATGTTTATTTTTAAGTTAAATTATTTTCAAACTTAAGAAGTATATTGGGTTTTGAAAATTGCTCTACTTCTTCTAATCCATAGGGTTATTGTATTTATGGAAAAAATTATTATAATGATATATACAGTACAGTCACATTAATGTGACCACCACCTACTTTCGACGTAAACGTGAAATAACCAATCACAAAAGGCAGGTGGCAGCAATTGCAGTGGAGTGTATATAAAGGATGTCCAAGGGCATCGGAAAGCATTTCAATCGTTGGCGTTTTGTAGAAACGTAGCGATTTATCCGACGTCCAAAATGGCATGATTATTGGCTTTCGGGCCAAGGGTGGAAGCATTTCGGAAACGGATAATTTTGTGAACTGTTCGCGTGCACCGTGGTAAAAGTATACCGTGCATGGCAAAATGGCACTATCCAAAATCAGCGGCGTGGCACATGTGGTGCACCACGGGCTATAGATGACAGAGGCGAACGAAGGCTACGGAGATGCATTCGGGCGAATAGACGTGCAACTGTTGAGCAACTGACCGCCCAGATGAACCAAGAAGCTACCAAGAGTGTGTCCTCAACAACGGTTCAGCGAACGTTGCTGCGCATGGGCCTCCGCAGCAGACGCCTGGTTAATGCACCTATTTTGACTGCTGTTCATCGGCGACAAAGGCTGGAATTTGCACGCCAGTACAGCAACTGGACGTCCACAGAGTGGCGACAGGTGGCTTTTTCCGATGAATCACGTTTTATGCTCCATCGGACAGATGAACGTTAGCGTATACGGTGTGAAACGTCTGGAAGCAAACACCTAGCAACAATTGCCGGTAGGATCCAGGTTGGAGAGAGGGAGCGTTATGGTTTGAGGAATGTTTTCCTGACATTCACTGGGTGCACTCATCATTGTGGAAGGCACGATGGATCAGCACAAGTACGCATCTGTCCTTGCGGACAATGTCTACCCCTACATGCGAAATATTTTTCCTCAGAATGATGGCATCTACCAGCAGGACAATGCGAGGTGTCATACAGCTCGCAGTGTATGTGCGTGGTGCGAAGAGCACCAGGATGAGTTTACCGTACTCCCCTGGCCAGCAAACTCACCGGATTTAAGCCCAATCGAGAATCTGTGGAACCACCTCGTTCGGGTTGTTCGCCCCATGGATCCTCAACCGCGTAATCTAGCGCAGCTGGCCACAGCACTGGAGTCGACATGGCTCAACATCGCCGTGAACACCTTCAGAAACCTAATTGACTCACTTCCTACACGTCTCGCAGCGGTCCGCTTGCCAAAGGTGGTTATTCTGGCATTTGACAGGTGGTCACATTAATGTGACTAGACTGTGTATTTGAGCAAAAGGTTTTTGCATGTATCAATGGTAAAAATAATAAATGTTTGAGTAACGTAACTGTTGGTTTGTTTGGGGGTGTTATGGCGCAAGGGTATATTTTACTGGGCTGTGCCGGACGCTACATACTATATTATGTAGTATATACGCACAATGAGAGTTTTACTGACAAAGAAGAGATAAACGCACCAAGGGTTAAATGCACCAGACAGGAATTGAACCTGTGCCACTACAAATCGAATGTTTGTAAGTGTCTGTGTCAAGAATGCCCCGAGACCCAGCAGGAACAACTCAACAACAATATCAATAGAAACAGCAAAATATATTAGCAAAAAATGTGACTGTAGCAATATTACTATCAACAACTGATTGTTATAATAATGGCAATTTTGTAATTTTTTTAATTAACGTCATACTAGAGCATCACAACGGGCTATTGGCGACGGGGTCCGGGAACAATCCCCTAAAAGAAAACACCACGTAATTCTGAACCACAGTCAGATGATGAGGCAACACACGAGGTGGCACCCTAATCTCCAAAGTTCCACGCCAACCCAACGTCAGGACTTGTGGCCACGACAGATTTAAGGTGCACCAGATACCTCTAACCATACACTTACAGACATACGTGCACTGACCTGGATTTGCACCAGAAACCTTCCAATCTAGAGGCTAACACCTTAATAACTAGACCGGTTGGTCGGCAATTTACAATGGAGACTATCCATCAGAAAATGTACAGTTGAAAGGAATTAGTATGTAGAAACAAATGAATCATTAGCACCCCATCAAGATGAGAACCCAGAATGTCAGCGGCATGAGATTTCTCATCTTTCAAGATTTGGCGTATTTTGTTATTGTACTTATTGACGAGGTTTTGTTATTGTTATTTCTCTCATCATCAAAACATTAATGTTGTTTTTATGATGACACAATCAGGCCCACCCGCACATTATACAAAATATAACTTCTTTCGCGTCTGTAAAGCAATCTTGTCTTTCCTAGTATAAAAAGGCATACGTCGAAAATGCTCAATTTTTGTCAAACATAACAAAAGTTTTTCCCAAGTACTGGCTGAAATTTTTTCTTTAATACAACATTGAAACTTTACACGTGGGAGGTTCATAACCGTAAGGCTTTGCGATGATATCTAACGCCAAAAACAGGACGAACTTTTGCATCAATACACAATAATATAAACGTGCTTTAATCAACAGCGGAATATCAATCTGAAATGCGAAATTCGCGCATTTTAAATATGCGACATGCAATAACTTCAACGTTACAGAATACACCCGTGCTCATTTAATCCCTGTCGCCTTCCAGATCCAGGGACCCTACGATCCAATAGCAGAAACCTCCTTTGGGTTAACCATCCTCTAGATGATAAAGCCCGAGTCAATTTCACCAGTACAAAAGGTGCTCGATGCAGGGTTTCATTTCCGCCGATAGACGAAGAAGACCCGGGTTTTATTTCTCCGACCCACCGATGCCTGGAAGTGAGTTTTATTCAGAAGATATCCTTAGCTCGCCTTCATTAAACTCATTCTTGGTCGGAGAAGGGTCTCACACTTTCTCGCCGTTTGTTAGTGGACGGAGTCGGTCTTTAGGCGTGTTGCTCGGTTCAGCGATGATCCGGGAACTTCGCTCTCCTTCTTTTCGATTCTTTTTCCGCATTCATTCCGTGCTCTTGAGACGAGATGGGGAATCGAGTGTCTTATTTTTCGAAGAGGAAAGTTCGCGTAACTTTTTCTTGAGGGTTTGGGAAAGGGAGTTCTGCCTTTAAAGTGGTTAGCCCGATGCCGGGAACAGTGGATCGGTTCTCGAGGGTTTCAAACGCGAGATGAGACTGCCGTTGAATTATACACTATATGTACAAAAGTATTTGGCCACTGTAGAAATTCGGAAGATGATCCATCTTAGTGTGGGGTTGTTTTTTCTTGTCAGGACTCGGTCCTTTGCGTTATGTACCTGGTATAATGAAAGCTGAGGTGTGCCTCGACGTTCTGGATCATTTGGACTTGCCTACAGTATAGCAATACTAACGGCGAGAATTGTTGTTTCTTCCAACAGAATCGAGCTCCATGTCATACTGCAAAACGTGTACTGCACTAGTTTACTGTAAATGACGTGAATTTGCTTGACTGTCCTGCTCAGAGCCCTGAACTTAATCCAATCAAGCACTTGTGGTACAAACTGTAGCAATGAGTACGACTACGCCACGCACGTCCATCTTACCCAGACGTGTAGATAAATTGTGCAACGTATGCCACGACGTGCTGCAGCTGTACTACAAGGAAAAGGAGTGTCGCTTTTTCTGAAAAACATGCAGTGTCCTAAGATTTTCGTCTATAACATGTAAGGTTTAAAGCTAACTAAATTGTTAATCCTCCAGGTTGTTTGATGAGATATATCGTCTATCGAAATCTGACCGATGTTACCATTCACGAGATATCTCGTCCATTTATATCTTATTAGTATTCCTTATGGCAAGATGCCTCATAGAAGCAAAACGTTCCTACTTTTCCAAATCGGAAACACAAACTGTACCTTGCCAAGAACTGGTGACAGTAGTTCGGAATAGGTTTTTCACCAGAGACTAGTCACTACAGGGCTTTTTGACCGGAATGTAAACCATCATGAAGGTTAAAACAAAGTCATGAGTATCGGGGATATTAAAGCATGTCACTGCTTACACTATTTTACACACCAAGTGGTTTCAATAACATATCTCGTCCAATGAAATTTGGCCGATGTTACCATTGATGAGGTATCTCATCTGTCGAAATTTGACTGATGTTACCCAAGACGAGATTTCTCGTCCATCGAAATATGACTGATGGTACCAATTATGAGATATCTCGTCCATCGAAATTTGAACAATGTTACCAATGATTAGACATATCGTCCATCGAAATTTGACTGATGTTAACAATTATTATATATCTCTTCCATCGAAATATGACCGATGCAACCAATAACGACATATCTCGTCGATAAAAATATGACCGATGTTAACAATGACGAGATATCTCGTCCATCTAAATATGACCGATGGTACCAATTATGAGATACCTCGTTCATAAAAATATGACATGATGGTAGCAATGATGACTGAGATACATCATCTATTAAGATCTGTTTTGTTATTGACGAGATACATAAATCAAGACATAACTGCTCTATTAGTCCAAGGAGATGAAGATCCAAATTGGAAAAGTATCATTATTATTTTCCCAAGTAATCGCTGAAATTCTTTCTCTCAAACAACATCAAACCTTTATACGTGTGATGTAGATAACACTTTTGCAATACCTTCTAGCGCCAAAATTGTGAACTCATCTTCGAAAGATTAAGTAACTACTGTCATTTCAAGGCTTTGCTTAAAAAGAAACTGAAGGAGTCCATGTTTCTTTCCCATCGGTTGCCAAATACTTTGTCCTCCATATGCAGTCCGACCCACTTCAACAACAAGCATGAAATTTGATCATGCGGGGGCATCAGGTGGCACAGTGAAGGAACTATACCACCGAACAAAAACCACATATATGTTTGGCTTCCCAAAGGTGCCATTGAGAGGGACCATGGTTCATGAAAAATTCTTATATTTGATTTAAGTATTATAAGATACTGCTGGAAAGGATCTCCAAATAGGATTTCGTATACTCCACTTTTCATACTGTATTTCATGTGGATATGTTCTTTTACAAAAGCTTTAAGTTGACTGTCCAGTTTTCTATAATTTAAATGTATTTTCTATGTTACTATGCTTGAAGGGGACCAGTGTACAGAAATCTGTCAAAATTTCGTTTATTTTTATAAATTCAAATACATTTTTATACAATGCTGTTAAAAACGATACATTATTTATGAAGATAAGTTGAATAGAAGTATTTTAAATACTTGTTTTAAAAGAATACCTGTACGCTTCAAAGTAAGGTAAATTTTATGCTTTAAACTTCAAGATCTCAAAATGTGTATTTTTTCATAAAAGGAAAATTTTTTCAAAGTCTACTCAAGCAAATAAAAAAAATTGGTTTACAAGTGTAACACCCTATCACATACTAGCATTTTAAAACAGTCAGTTTAACAATCTACTCAGAAAAGTTTATTTTTAATTGTCAAAAATGATAAAAATTGGACATTTTTCAAAAAACAAAAATAGGAGTAGAAGAAAAAAAATCTAAAGATTTCACATTTTAGGTTTTTTTAAAATTCCTGCGATAAACTGTTTAAAAATGTCCCCCTCCCTAATAACCTGTGTAAAAAATTCATATCAATACACATAAAGATTCTGAGAAAATGTTCCTTAAAATTTGACAATTTTAACGTTACGCAGATAGGGATTGTACCTGACCCCCCTAAAGTTCTAAGTAGTTTTTACGATATATTGTCTCCATCAAGATCTCCGGACAATCTTTTAAAAGCGAGATATCTCGTCGTCAAGATATTGCCGATTATTTGACGAGGACGATATCAGTATCTAATTAGTGTCTTATAATGATCGTGATCATGTTTACTTCTAATGACGAGTTATCGTGTTCATCAAGACCTAATCAGTTTTTCCTATTGATGATATTCCTTGACCAGATAATCTCTACGAGGGTTAAATAAACATCTACCTCCTTCCATATGAAAACTCATTAATTTGGTATACAACCCAGGAATTTTTATTTGAGACGCTAAAATGCTGCAGTCAAACCCCGTTATAACGAACCCCTGATATAACGATCCGTCGGTTATAACGAACTTTTCAAACAGTCCAAATTTACTCCTATGTCTCTAATGTACATTTTCAAATGATTGTAACGATCTTCAAAGCAAAGAATTCGTATAGAGTGAACCAAAATTTTCCCACTTTTCAAGCATAGTTTCAGGTTTTTCACAGTAATTTTACTCATTTCAAGTAAGTTGAGGTCCTTCAGTTCCTGGTAGAAAGGCAGCTGTGAACATTTTCTGCAATTTCTTTGCAACAGAAACAAGGGATACGAATGTAAAGGACTCTTTTTTAACTATAGATGAAAACATATATGAAATGTGTCTGAAATATATAAGCTTGCAACAAAAAAATATCACTATTTATATTCATACTTTAGAGAAATAAATGTACGTACAATTAATTTCATTGTTTAAACATTTTTAAGAAATATATATTACTAGGGGGCCAGCCCCCTGCTCGCTGACGCTCGCCAACCCCCGGAGGATTACTTTGCAATCCTCGTTGGTTCGCTGCGCGAACCTTAGTCGCTTCGCTCGCATTTATGAAGACATGTGTCCTAGCATAAGGGATTATTTACAAAATATGATACTCCAAACAAATATTTTCCAAATATAAATTTGTAGTACTGCAGAAAAGTTATACAGTACCTCTGGAATCAGAACTCGAACAATTTGGAATTCAAATGAAAACTTTGAGCAAATTTGGACTCGAAATGTGAATTGTATGGAAATCTACCTTGGAAATCGTATACCCAGCATGTTGTTTGTATATAAGCTACAGCTCGACTAATATCTATATATTTTCAATACAATTTGATCCGATAACGCTATAAATTCAATTAAGGAGCTAGGCTTTGTGGTAAATAAACAATCGTACAGTGTTGCCAAAATGCGATAACAAATAACGTGTTTTTTGCGTGCCACGTAAGAGAATT
This sequence comes from Metellina segmentata, assembly GCA_947359465.1. Lineage (NCBI taxonomy): Eukaryota > Metazoa > Arthropoda > Arachnida > Araneae > Tetragnathidae > Metellina > Metellina segmentata. Next base: position 104,388,548 of record OX375881.1, read on the forward strand.
ATATATATAGATTTTACTTTATTATTACCCATTAGTAATTGCAATTCAGTGTAAGTTGTTCCGCACAGAAATCTTTTTAACTCCTTGGGTACATATTTATTTGAAAAAAAGTAGCTCGGATTATCGCTTGCACATTAGTTACTGTTATATTTCGTTTGATAAGAATGATAATATTATGAGATAGATCGTACAGCTTCTGATCTCCGCGTTCATTCCTAAAAAGAATGTCTCATAACGCAGTCGTTTAAATATTTTTATGTATGGAGTCAGATGAAATAAAATATGTATTTTTGAAGAGGATGATTGAATAATATTATTCAAGGAAAGTCTCGTAACACCAATCACTCTTGCCATGAACAAGAATGTACATGTTTAATTTCGTTCTAGTTTTAATGACGAATTAGATTCGTCATCCGTAACTTAGGCAAAACAAGTGCATGACGAGTCTCAGTCGTCAAATGTTCCCAAGTGGTTAAGGATTTAGGAAATTTTATATTGCTAATAATATATATATATATATATATATAGTTGTTAAATCGCATCAAGTGAAACATCGGTTACAACGAACTTCTGGATCAGAGGTTTAGGGTACGTTATAACGGGTTTTGACTGAATATATATTCACAAAGATAGATCCCCGAAGATCATATCATAGTATTGGGCCACGGTAGACAAATACTATGATAGCACGGTTAAAGTGTCTGACTTCCCGTTGGAAGTCATTTCTGAGACATATCTCAAACATAGTGGAATAAAAATATTCTTTAAAAGATCCAGTACACTAAATTGGTACAAAAAATGCATAGTTTCAAGCAAAAACAAACTTGCCAAATTGTTAGAATAAAGAAAAGTATGAATTTTAAGTACTAAAACATTGTAAAAAGGGAATAGAAAATACAATCTATAACAAAAAAATAAACGCACCAAGAAAGAGGTGTCCAGGAGTTTTGCCAGGCTCGATCAACTTGGAATGGTGCTAACTGAGGACGTATAATCTTTAGTGACTAGTCCCGTTTCCGACTTTGTCCTGACGACAACCTCAGACGTATCTGGAAACGTCTAGGACAGCGCGGAGATCCTTCCCTTACTATCGTACGCCACACATGCCCACAACTGAGGTTTATGGTCTGTAGTGCTATCTACTTTTATATCCGGCCCCCGTTGGAAGTCATTTCTGGCACACTTACAGTATAGCGGTACGTTGACGACATTCTACGACCAGTTGTGTTACCGCTCCTTTTTATCTCCGAACTAACTGTTCAACGAGATAACCTTGCCGCACACGACACGTGTTGCTATAAATTGTCTTCAAGCTTTCCCAACACTTCCCTGACCAACTATGTCTCCTGATCTTACTATCCCATAGAGCACATTTGGGAAGGCGATTGGAACCATCCGGGAATGTTGACCATTTAACCCGATAGTTGGAGACAATTTGACAAGAAATTCCTCAGACACCATCTGGGTAATTTTACAGTCTATGCCACGCGGGGTGACAGCTTGCATCCAGGCCAGAGGCGGACCAACGCCTTATTGACTTCCCCTCTTTGTAACGGTCAAACTCAACAAAGAACAACAAAAAAATCATTCAATTGTTCTTGAATTTTAGTTGTTTGTTTTTCTATGTAGGTTCTTCACTTCCACCAATTTTTATCACAATCGGACAACTCCTTCTTGTTGCGACGATTTTTTTTTTGTTATAGAGTTACAGTGCTGTGATGGCATGTCTAAAGTTTCTGACTACCAAAAAACTAAGTATAATAAAAATATTCTTTAAAAGGTCTGGTACGTTAAATTTGTTTAAGAAATTTATTTCTGAGACATATCTCAAACATAGTGGAATAAAAATATGATGAAAAATATGAAAAATATAAATGTTTTTCTATTAAGCTAAAACTAACTTAACGATATTATTAAAATAAAGAAATGCATGAATGTTAGGTACGATAACATTGAAAAAAGTGGGGAAAATATATGAGGTAAAAAATTAAGAGAGAGAGAGAGTAAAAATAATTTAAGAAAAAATACAACGTCTCATCTTTTGGAAAAATATAAGTCAATTTCGATTTAATTTATCTATACTTTACCCTTCAAGAAGGTTTGGATAGTTAGCATAAATGAATAGCAGTATTATCTTTATAAGCCGAGAGCTTATTTACAAAACAGGTATACGTTATTTTTAATAAATATATACTTTGAAATATGGAAATGATTTTCTAGCGCACTCTTGAAAATGAAACTTTTTCATCATCCTTTTCCGAAAGATTTGCATATAAATTACACTTTTTGTTTGTTTATGGTAAATATACTAATGCTAATGAAAATATTTTGCATGCTAAAAATTACAGGTATAATTTCTATGGAAAAGTAGGATTTGGGATTGAACTATAACTATATCTTGAAGTGTCATGCAATTTACATTTTACGTTTACTTTTAATAAAATATCATTTTAAGTAGACGTATATTACAAACATTTTCAAAGATATATTATGTTTCGTAATATCGAATCATCGTTAATATACAGCAAACGCTTTGTAGACGGTTTTATTTACGTGAAAAATACACTACTAAAGGATAAATTTTAATGATTCTTGTTTATTGTATTTTTTGGAGATTTTTAAAATTAATGCAACCAAATATTAATCAAACTTTATTTAAATATGACACATGTCCATTTATCATTAATCATAACTTTCAGTTAGCGGAAATATTAAACCTTGTAAATTATTAATGGTAATCTTATTTTACTAGATAGAATAGAATATTTAAAATGACTTACTCCTGATAATACTTGACTTCCGTGTTTTAATAAATTTCCAAACATGAAAAATGGTTTTCATTCATCTTTATCATGGTTTTAATTTTCTCTTCACTTATTAAATATTTTTGTTTTTCTCAAAAAATACGCTTTAATTCATCTTTATTATACTTTTGATATTCTCACAACACAAAATATTTTCTACTCTAAACATACTTTTTCCTTTATTTATAACACGTTTTTTCATTTGTGATCTCCTAATGGATACGTGAAATAAAAATTGAAACATATTTCAATGCTAAAATAAATAAAATCAGTATTTAAAGAATGTTGTTTATATTATAATGTTTAAATATAAGATTAAAATGGTTTGAAGCTTCATTTATTTCTAACAAGAAGATGAGTGCATTAATTCATGGATTAAGAAACGACACCTATTTTTTAGAAATGTTCTTTAAACACCAACACTGTTCATATAGTTGCTTAAAATCAGATATTTTATTCGGAAAAAATTAAAATTGATAATTGATAAAAATATGTTGACTTATATATTTTAAAACAATAAGTTAATCGTCTGATCTATATATGAAAAAGGATGTATGTGCATATATATTATATATACAAATCCACACCGTTTGATTAAACTCACCAAATTTGAAACACTTATTTTTTAGAACACTGCAGAAAGCATATGCTATTTCTTTCCTGTCTTTAGATCAATTTATAGCAATGAAAATCGGTACACAGTTAGTCCTAAAAAGATGGCCCTCGAATCCCCAATTTTAAAACTTAAAGTTTGTTTTCCTGCAATAAACAAGCATTGACACGTTCTACAAGGCTATTGTATTTGATTTAACGCAGGGAAATGTCGCGGTCATATTTGAAACCCGAGCAACAATGGTTCACTCAGCTAGTATAATATAAATTTGGTTTTTAATGTTTTTTAAACACTACTATGTTGAGTATGTGAGGTGTTTTCAGTGCGTATAATTGAACCAGGTAAACTAGATTTTACTTCCTATTATCAAAATGCTCTCTTGTGATACATATCTGAATATGTCGTGAAAGTATTCGAAAAGTATGCGAAGTGACGCCGTGGCCTGAAGTAATGGAAGTTCATCAGCAAACAGTACAACCACCTAATTTAGCTTGACAAACACATCCATACATTTATGAGCTAAAACAGCAAGTGATTTTGTAACTAGATTCTATGATATTCTGATACGATATAAAATTGATTCATAGCAGGATTTCGGAAGTCTATAGTTTGAATGGTAGTGAGACACACACACCTTCTGTTACTTGATATAATTACAGTAGTTATAAGTAGGTATTTTAATTAACGTCTCAACGGAGCAATGCAACACACTATTTGTGACAGTCAGAGATCAAACCCAAAGAAGGAGATCCAATGACCCCACGTAACTTTCAACCTCCCAACCTCCTCGTGGTCGGGTTCCATGTGGGTTGTCTAAGACCCACATGTACGCGTTGTGCGTATTGAACACCCCTTCTTTTGAAAAGGTTGCTTCATTACTGAACTTAACAAAACTGGAAAATTGCAAGTCGGCCGCACTTTGGAGTAGAAACCACTGCGCAACGCGACACGTCGTGAGGGATCATACGGCTGCAATAACTGAACTCTTTGAAGATGAAAGAGATGTAAAGCTTCGCCCTGCAGTATGCGATGGACAGTTGATCCAGACGATCCGGTGGCAACGGCAAGTGTCTGTACACTGGTACCGGGATTTTGGTCCACAGCATGCAACAGACCCTCTTCGATTAACGGTGTTCGTTCTGTTCGCGACCGCCCAGCAGTCCGTCCATTTCCGTCGGCTAGGCCGTAGATGAAATGGATATCCGTCAACTCAGCGTTTGTGAAACGATTTATGTTGATCGCACGCAGTCGGCGTCTACAATGAGGAAGCCACACGTGCCGACCTTGAGAGCTCGCGTACAGCGCGACCTATAGATTTCCTCCCATGCTTTTCTATGTAACAATGGCTCCTAACGATGTTCTCTTCCTCCCCTCCAAGTTTGTACACGGTACAACCGCATATTTTTAGCTCAATTATTGTGCACATGAGGTTTAACAGAATTTTATACGTTGCACCTAAAAGCAAAAAAAAAAAAAAAACAGAGAAATCCACGATTTAACGTATTCCGCACTTAACGTGTCCTTAGAGATATTTAAACATTAAAAGGAAAAAACAATTTAAACCCCTTGGGTACATATTTATTTGAAAAATGTAGTTCGGGATTTTCGTATGCACATCAGTTACTGTTATATTTTCGTATCATCGTCTGTACACCAATTACTGTTATATTTTCGTATTATCGTTTGCCCACTAGTTACTATTATATTTTTGTATAATTTCGATTGTTAAGAATGACAACAGTATGAGAGAGATCGCACAGCTTCTGATCTTCGAGTTCATTCCAAAAAAAAAAAATGTTTGATAACGCAGCCGTGTAAATTTTTCTATGTATAGAGTCAGATTAAACAATGTGTATTTTTGTATAGAACGATTGAATAATTTGATTTAAGGAGAGTTTCGCAACACCAATCACTCTTGCTATGAACAAGAATGTTTAATTTTGTCCTAGGTTGAATGACGAATTAGACTCGTCATCCGTAACTTAGGCAAAACAAGTGCATGACGAGTCTCATTCGTCAAACGTTCCCAAGGGGTTAAGATTGAGTCCCTCCTCTTGCGACATGACATGGGTTTGTCACAAATTCACATAAAATTCGAACTTCCTAAAGTACAGTTCATGCGTAAAATGTTTCACAGATTTCAAATATGTTGATAATTTTATTCTAGCTTTAACGATCGCGGAGATGGAAAACCTCGAATAGTCCTTTTTTTTTATCGTAATGTATATCTTCATCAAATGCGTCAATCGTAAATTAGATATACTAAAAAACTTACAAAATCTCATCTGTGGAGAATGATATTAATGACTTAGCTAGTAAAAGCAAAACGCAAACCAAAATAACAGGTTACTTAATTAGGGTTTTATTTCATGCTCTATATTTTGTTTTTCCAACCCTCATTTAACGTTTATCAGCGTATAATGCTATTTCTTTCCGATCCCTTAAAATACGTTAAATTGGGGTTTCACTATATATAATTTTGTGCATACAGTATCATCCTATCTAGTTGTCTGGGAAATGGAAGGATGGGCTAGATCCTTATAGTGTATTTTATAAAGGAAACCTGGGATGCCTCCATAGCGAGCCTAATGACCAGCATTACTTCGAAAATAATCCTCAGATCAGTTGCAACTTTTCTGCTAAAGTAAGAATATGCCACATCGTAACTAAGACCTTCTTGGGTCCTTTTCATCCGGCTGATTCCAATATGTTCCTGATTTGCATCGATGAAGAAGAGACATTTGTACATATCTCATTTGACTGTTTAGGATAGCACATTTTTTTAATTCCCTTAAAGAAAATATATGATTCATTTTTTATTCTTACTGATTTTCCTAATGTTCATTTTATACATGTTGTTTCTCCATTTTATAGAAGACATCACGAAATAGGTGTTAATACGATAGATTCTTGTTCCGAAATGTAATATACGCATCTGATTTGATTTTCAAGATTAAGTGAGTAAACATACTCGATGTATCAAAATCTGTATGAACTTAAAGGAAGAATCTCACTTTACCGAGAACTTTAAGGAAATTTAGGGTCCGTGAAATTAAACCCACGCAGGGATGTGTTAACACAAAGTTAGAGGGTACATTAACACTACATTTACCAAGCCGGTCAAAAGACTCGTCTTCTTCACATTAGACTCAACCTGAAGTTTTAACGTTTGTCCTCAATTGACTGACTTTTCTGAGATGTTTATAAAATTAATTTAGAAGTTTACATTTATCTTCCTATTCTGAACCTGAGGGTTGTGAGAATGAAGCTCGATTCAACAGACACGGTCATGTACGTTCGGGCTGATGCATATTAAATTTTTCGGGGCTACAAATGCCCTCACGTTGGCATGGTGGGGATATCTGGAGAGTTGTTCGTGATCAAGTTTTGACCTCTTTTCTGACCTTAGCTAAAAATTTCGAGGTGCTGTCCTCGGATTTCTTGGGAACTAAACCTGGACTAACACCAATTTCCTATTATGTTGCTGCAGAGAGAGAGAGAGAGAGAGGTAATTCAACACAATTACTTACTTATAAATGTTAACAATAATAATGGATAAGAATACTGATAGGTCCACAAAGCACCTACCGGAGATAGGAATCCGGAACATAAAGAAGTTATCCTGTGATGTATTTGTCAATCTCTTCTAAAATACCAGTCTGGAACTTTTAAAACAGCCTGCCTATTTAGTACTGACTGCCACATAAGGTTAAGCCAGGCATCCATTCACTCACTATAATTCATCCGTGCACTTGTGGTCATTTTAAATTTGTCGAGGCCTCAAATGCTATCACATTTACATGGTTTCGAAGTTGGAAGAATGGAATGACAGCTCATAGGGTGACATCGTCATCTCACCCTGGTTCAAAATTACGGGGTGTTGTCCTAGAATACTTCCCTTCGGTACTGATTCTGACCGTCTCGAATAGACCGTTGTGTTGCTGCATCACGACGTTAATCCAACTACCCGCTGTTGATTGGATCGGATATGGAACACAAACCTCCAGTTGCTCGCCGTCTGACCGTGGTTCAAAACGACGTGGTGTTGTCCTTGGATCTTTACTTTTGGGGTTGATCTCAGACCGTTAGCAATAGTCCGTTGTGTTGCTGCAGTGCGACGTTAATCCAACTACGCGCTGTTGATTGGATCGGATATGGAACAGAAACCTCCGGTTGCTCGCCGTCCGACCGTGGTTCAAAACGACGTAGTGTTGTCGTTGGATCTTTACTTTTGGGGTTGATCCCGGACCGTTAGCAATAGACCGTTGTGTTGCTGCATCTCCACGTTAATCCAACTACGCGCTGTTGATTGGATTGGATATGGAACACAAACCTCCAGTTGCTCTCCGTCTGACCGTGGTTCAAAACGACGTGGTGTTGTCCTTGAATCTTTACCTTTGGGGTTGATCTCAGACCGTCAGCAATAGTCCGTTGTGTTGCTGCAGTGCGACGTTAATCCAACTACGCGCTGTTGATTGGATCGGATATGGAACACAAACCTCCGGTTGCTCGCCGTCCGACCGTGGTTCTAAACGACGTAGTGTTGTCGTTGGATCTTTACTTTTGGGGTTGATCCCGGACCGTTAGCAATAGACCGTTGTGTTGCTGCATCTCCACGTTAATCCAACTACGCGCTGTTGATTGGATTGGATATGGAACACAAACCTCCAGTTGCTCGCCGTCTGACCGTGGTTCAAAACGACGTGGTGTTGTCCTTGGATCTTTACCTTTGGGGTTGATCTCAGACCGTTAGCAATAGTCCGTTGTGTTGCTGCAGTGCGACGTTAATCCAACTACGCGCTGTTGATTGGATCGGATATGGAACACAAACCTCCGGTTGCTCGCCGTCCGACCGTGGTTCAAAACGACGTAGTGTTGTCCTTGGATATTTACTTTTGGGGTTGACCACGGACCGTTACCAATAGTCCGTTGTGTTGCTGTTGTGCGACGTTAATCCAACTACGCGCTGTTGATTGGATCGGATATGGAACACAAACCTCCGGTTGCTCGCCGTCCGACCGTGGTTCAAAACGACGTAGTGTTGTCGTTGGATCTTTACTTTTGGGGTTGATCCCGGACCGTTAGCAATAGACCGTTGTGTTGCTGCATCTCCACGTTAATCCAACTACGCGCTCTTGATTGGATTGGATATGGAACACAAACCTCCAGTTGCTCGCCGTCTGACCGTGGTTCAAAACGACGTGGTGTTGTCCTTGGATCTTTACCTTTGGAGTTGATCTCAGACCGTTAGCAATAGTCCGTTGTGTTGCTGCAGTGCGACGTTAATCCAACTACGCGCTGTTGATAGGATCGGATATGGAACACAAACCTCCGGTTGCTCGCCGTCCGACCGTGGTTCAAAACGACGTAGTGTTGTCCTTGGATCTTTACTTTTGGGGTTGATCCCGGACCGTTACCAATAGTCCGTTGTGTTGCTGTAGTGCGACGTTAATTAAATACGTATCTACTCTCCGGTCGCTAATAGAGCTCAGGTGTTGCTTCGTCATCAGACCGTGGTTCAAAATTACGAGGTGTTATCCTCGAATCTTTTCCTTAAGGGACTGATTCCAGACCGTCGTCAATAGCCCGTTGTGTTGCTCTAGTACAACGTTAACTAAAATTACCATTACCATTACCGGTCGCTAATAGAAAGAAGTAGGTATTTTAATTAACATCGCACTGGAGGATCACAACGGGCTATTTAATTGAATCCACCCCAAGACCGTCGGTACAAAGGTGCACTTTAAATCCGTCTTCATATGAAGTTCGGAGAGTGGGGTGCCAGTTCAGGAGTTGCCTCGTCATCTGACCGTCGTTCAAAATTACGTGAAGTTGTCCTCTGTTCTTTCCTTTTAGGATTGATCCCTGACCGTCTTTAATTACCCATTGCGTTTTTCTAGTGCTACGTTTTTTTATAAATGCTTACCAACCAAGTCCAAGGGGACATTTAATAACTATAAAGAGCCATCGCAACGGTAATGGTAATGGTAATTTTAGTTAACGTCGTACTAGAGCAACACAACGGGCTATTGACGACGGTCCGGGATCAGTCCCTTAAGGGAGAGATCCGAGGACAACACCTCGTAATTTTGAACCACGGTCAGGTGACGAAGCAACACCTGAGCTGGCACCCCACTCTCCAAACTTCCACGCCAACCCAACGTGAGGACTTTCGGCCACGACAGATTTAAGGTGCACCAGCCGCCTCTACACCATACGTTTACAAATATCCATGCCCGGACCCGGATTCGAACCGGGAACCTTCCGATCTAGAGGCTAACACCTTAACCACTATACCGGTTGGTCGGCCCATCGCAACGGACAAGCATACAGAACGATATGAACAGCGTAAAGACCCCGAGGCAACTAACTTTCTGCGTATTACCTAAAAGGATAACATAATCCAAATTAACTGATAAGAATATTTATGCAAGAAACATTAATATAAACAAGGAAACTTTTAAATCTAAAAGCAGAGAAGATCAATGTTAAACACCAGTGATCTACGACTCATTGCCATAAGCACTCGAACGGAAAATGCAACAAAATCAGACCGCGACCGAAGCCCCACACTTAACTTCACTATCCGCCAAAGCCGCTGTTGTCTCAGAAATCAAACATTATGTCGCCAAACACGAGACGTGGGAGAAGAGAAGTAAACAGAAAAAAAGATACAAAATCGCTTCAGCCGTCTCAGTGTGTTTAAGGGGAAATTTTCAACTACCGTAAAGGAACAAAAGAGGAACACAAAGAAGTAAAAAAGGGGGCGATTCGTTATGTATGTTTTAATACGCTCGTTCTTTGATCTCCAAAAAGAATATAAGAGGAGGTGAGGTGGCTGTCTTGTATTCCACTGAGCCAATATTTGAGTTTCTGCCGCGTCTGCTTGTATAACATGGAATTAGTTCTTCAATCCCAGGGTCTGTCCATTGTGGCATGGCGTGAACGGTTTTGGTGCATTCATCAAGAGATTCTTGTGGTGGCGCTCATGTGAATGGTTTACTTGAACGGATCGAGTGGTTTGTTATACATATATTGAGTTCTTAGTTATAGTTCCTCTTTATTCCGATGACTGAACTCGGAGTTTATTATTCGCAACATAGTTTCACAGTGTTATTTTTACTTTATTTTCTCAACTTCTCATTTTCCTCGCTGTGATTCATTTGCAGTATAGTTATTGGGTATGTTTTGAGTTGAATAAAAAGAAAACTGGTAGAACACCGGTGTGTTCTTTTCTTCTCCCCTGATGAAACTGTTTATCAGCTAATTCCAAGGACGCATGTGTGTTCTCTATTATGCGAATATTCCCCCTCTGAAAGTGCTAGCGGCTGTTCGGTTGAGAAGCAAGAGTGCAATCGTGCTGTTGTCCGTTTGGAGTTATGTACCGTTGCGGTATCTTGTCTGTAAATAAATGCTGTCTCGTCCTGAGATTTGGTTTTATTCTTATATAGGTGACCTGACAAATTGTTATGAAACTAAAAACTATTGTTACGCTTCTGATTAATTCTTAATGTGACTTCTTGACATTGAATTCAATACCTTCTGAAAATGAATAGAACGTAACTACTCACAGAAAAACATCAGCGTCCTCTATATGTATCTTTACATAAAAATAATCTTCTATTGCACAAGTAGGGTCGATAGAGCCAGCTTAGTGATTCACAGATCAATGACCAGAGTGTTGCAAGTCCGATTTGATCCACCCAAAGACGTTCTTGTACTTGCAGACTACTAAGTATCTTGTAATTGTCTTCACATTGATGCCGTATGGAAATTTGAAGCGTGTGATACCAACACAAGTTTTAATCACGTCATCTGAATTTAGACTAAAATAACAGAGATAAATATAACCATCTACATTTGAAGTAAGAAATATAATTAAACATGATCTATGTTTTAAGTGTTTAATACATATGTTTTGCCTTTTACAAAAAAAAGAAATAATCCGATAATGCTAAAAGTATCAACTATTATATTATAAATAATATTTAAAGTGATAAAACATGTGATGAAAAATATTTTTGAACCATGTAAAATCCTATTTTACGAGTTTATACTGCAATGTATCATGGTTTTCAAACTGGAACTTAGAAATTCTTTATCACAATTCACACACATATGCTAGGCACTTTTCTCTTATAATACTAATTTTAACATTTCCTATACTACTGAACGCACATAGATTTATAAGTCTATAAATCTAATGAGTTTGATTATATTCGAGATCAAAAGAAGTGAAAATAAATATTTAAGTTTTTTCCAAGGTTTTAATGCAAACTTTTTATGCATCAATATTTTAATTATCCTTCTTATGATATTAATTTTCAATGGTGTCTAATTTTTCGAAGTATCTTTAAATCTTAAAAAGAAAACAAATTCTGTCGATATTTCAGAAGAAGTTGTTAGTGTTGTATCTTTTTTGCAGTAAAATAAATCAGATGATAAAGAAAATATCAACAATTTTACTATAAATAATATTTAAAGTGATAAGACGTTAGAATAAATCACGCGTGAAGTTTTTCGAAGGCAGGTTCTCGAGTTAGCATTCCAATAAATACTGGTTTTCAAACTGGAATTTCGAAGTTACTTGCTTTCACAATCTACGAAATTCTATCCACATTTCTTAACGTACTGGTTGTAACATTTCCCACGGTACTGATCATGAACTATAAATCTAAGAAGCCTGATTCTATTCGAGATTAAAATAAAGAATACAAACCTGAGATATTTACAGGAGTTTAAAAAAACCTTTTCCTGTGTCGTTATTCCCTTAGCATTGTTCTCTATTCTGCGTTATATAGTCAAAGAAATCTGAGGTAAGTGAAGTCAAATACCAAAGTTAGGGTTAAGTCACTAGTTTTTTTTTTCAAGGAAAGTTTTCCCAAATCGTTTAAGACTACTTGAAGTCTCTCCTGCCTACATAAATAAACTCTTTTTATTTTCTGGGTTGAATTTGTTCCTAGAGAACAAAACAAGAGGGGCATTTTCCCTTCCTATGTTTTCAGTTCCCTCATATTTCTCCTCGGATTCCTCTACATAAGCTTAATCTGTTTTTCCAGTTCAGCTTTTTTTTTCTGGAGCACACGGAGACTTTATTTTCCAGGGGAATATACCGACGTTTGATTTGTGAGTGAATTTGGCGCCATTGAAGTTTCTTCTGGCGCCACAATTCCCAACCCATATTCTAATGAAGTTTCGGTTGCCACCGACTTGAATGAAATATGAGGCCTCCCGGATTCCGGTTGCTTTGGAGGAACTTCGGAATGAAAGTCTGTTGCTATCCGGTTCTTAACACTTCGATGGTTGACATTGAATGAGGTTTGATAGCTGTTGAGGCCTGTTAATATAACATACATAGAGCACTAAGAAACATCCGTGTGCTTTAGCTTCGATTTATTTGCTAAAGTTATTATTAGAGAATTCATTAATGTTACCCAAATATTTTGTATACCTTTTTTGATGCAATGTTCATGTTACATTGAGTAATATGGCATCTGACCGTGGTTCAAAATTTCATGGTGTTGTCCTCGGATCTTCGGATCGTCGCGAATACCCCGTTGTGGTACTTCAGGGTGATGTTATTGAAAAATACCATACCATAGCGTTGAGCAATAGTAATAGCATTTTTATTGCGTTTGTCAATGATTTCGTCTTTAGAAAGGACTACTGAACATTATTACATGTATTGAATGTCAAACGTGCAAAATTTTTTATGCCAATGCTCATAAGTATTGTATTCGAAAATTAATATTCATCGTTGTTAACATCCTTTAGTTAGTAACATTATTTTAGTTGTTATTAAATTTCATAGTTGTTGGGGCTTTTTAATGTAATATAACATTGTACAATAAGAAATATTTGTGTGCGTTAACTTCATTTAGTTGCTAACATTATTATAAGCAAATTCAATAATGTTACACAAAATATTTTGCATAACTTTGTTGATACCATGGTTTTGATACAATGAGCACTATTCATACCAGTTTTATTTCGTTTTTTAAGGGATTTACATTTTAAAATTGATTAAAAAACAATATTACAAGAACTTTAGTGAGCATGTAGTAAAACACTATTAATGCAATACTCATAAATATATAATCGATTTTCATAATGCATGAATCAACATTCATAATTTTTTTTATTTCGCTTAAAATTATTACATTACTTTAATAAAATCCCTTAATGAAATATTACTGCCAAAATATTCATAATATATTACTAAGTTTCTTTAAATAGTTCATGTGTACATTAGGGATACAATGTTTATCGCACACATTATACATTAATCAATGTTCAGGATTGCTTTTTTCATTTCGTTATATTTTAAACTAACATTATAATACAAACTATATAAATTATTTTACTAACATTATTATACAAACTATATACATTATTTTACTAACATTATTATACAAACTATATACATTATTTTACTAACATTATTATACAAATTTAAAACTTCTGTACGCAATATTTAGTGAACCATTATTGATGCAATTGATTAAACAATATGATTGTTTGCTTTGTTTAGCTCTCTAAAGTAAGAGTAATTATTATTATTTTTTCGTTATCATTTTTATATATATATTATATACATTTCTTAATGATGTTTCAATATATTTCATGTACCATTATTAAAAATCATATTTTGAATAAGGATAGTTGAAAATTAAACCAACAGAATGCTTCAGTTAAACGGATAGTAAACTTTCAAAATAGCCAAAAATCAATTTTTTGGTTTTACCCCCTGCTGAAATTTAATTCATATAAAATTATGGTCAATAGTAAGAATTTTACAATTGTGATAGCGTTTGGGGAATTACTTATACAATAACACACACATAGTGTACTTTTTAATATTTATAGTTTACCAATCTTTTATTAATAACTGGGTTTATTGGGTTATTAAAAATTTCATTTCATGCTATTAGTAATTTAACTAACTAAAATTATTTATTCGGTGTTTTTATTCTATTTTGTACATTGTTTTAGTCATAGAAGCTTATTTAAATTACAAATGGTTACGTTTATAGTTAAAAGAATACGGAATTACTCTAAGAATAATATTCTAAAAGCCCCTTAGAATATGAAATAGCATTTTACTCCCTAATTGAGGTAATAAGCAGCAGCATTCTTAACGTATTGAAAATTAACTTTACTTTACTACAAATAAAAATAATAAACTAAAGTGTATTCTTAACAATAACTTTTAATGAATTTTGAAGGTAAAATTGAATGAAAAAAGCAATGCAAAACATAAAAATAAGACGGCAGAGCTAAGAACAAGTTTAGTAGGATAGTAAAAGGAAATTAAAAAGATTGATACACGAATAGTGTTGTATTTAACTTTGTATGTAATATATAAGTATATACATGGAAATAAATAATAATATTCGCAGAGATAAAACTATTATCTTAACACTAAGTAAACAAAAATATAATTACAGTTTTTTAGTTCAAGATACAGAGTTTTTATGGAACTTAAATGTAATCTTAAAATTTATTGTAAAGGGAATAATTCCAATTCTCAATTTGTAGTTATTAATTTCTTTCGCAAATGAATTATATTTTAATTATTTTAAATGAAATCTAATCCGCATTACGATTTATATGTTGAACATACAATTCTTTTTCCGTTGATGTATGGCATTAAAATAAAGAAGGGGGACGGAATTCGCAGTTTTCATCTGATTTTTTCTTTCTATTCCTGTATCGTAGAATACCGTTCTAAAATATAATAACTTTATGCGGATATTGAATGCATGGGTACGGTGTACAAAAGTTTGTAAGTAAGGTCAATACGTTTTTATGTTTAATGTGATAGTTATTTTGATATGATTTGATCAACAATATAAACTTCATTCCATATACTCATTTCTTAATATGTATTTATGGTGCGCTTAAATTTCCAAATGCATAGTGGTTCATTTCTTAAAATTTGTAACAATTTTAATTGGCTGCTAAATGTAAAAGTGTTTTATTTTTTAGCGTGATAGTTATTTTAATATGAAATGAATTTCATTGAATCTAATTTCAATTGTTGATTTCTCGTATTGTTCATTAATTCCTTTTCTAGTTTATTCGATATTTCGTTTCATGAAATTCATTTCATTTTCCTTTTGAAAGTGATTTAAATCACTGTCTTGTATACGTGAGATTTGTGAATAACAATATTTTTTCCCCAATTATGTCAGTAATAGTTTAGCGAAGTAAAATTTATGAAAAACATGCACGTTTCACACTTGAGGTCAAAGCAGAAAAATGAATGACCCAAAAGTTTAGAATCGTATAGTTGGTACTTTTGAGGTTTTTTATGGCGCAAGGACCATACAAAACCAAGATCGTAAAACAGAAGACACATAAAGTCAAATCTTGTGAAATGAAAAAAGATTCAGTACGTAACGGTAGGTATTTTTATCAACGTCGCACAACTCAAAAATTCATCGATGAGCACATTGGTTGGAATCGTATGTTAAAGTAGTACTGACATGAGTAAACATTGTTCAATCTACTGATAATAGTACTCCAACAAAAAGTAACAAATTTTTTGTATATGTTCAAAATATTTTATTCTTTTTTCTCTTTGGCTGAAATAGCGTTGAAAAAAATGAATTACATCAGCGCATACCTGAATATTACTATAAAGTAATAGAATTGTATCCTATGAAGAGCCCATTTTCTGTAGAACTGTAGAAATATTTGTTTTCGACGAAACAATTGGAAGAACAACAAAACAAAAAGTTCTGGATGTCTAAAAATACATCGTATAAGAATATTTAATGATTATGCCGACTTCTATGTTTTTTATTGTTCGAACGAAAGGGAAAGACTAAAATGAATCAAACTATCCAATTATTTATGTTACATGACATGATGAGGACAGTAACAAAAAATGTAGAGGTATATACATAAATATATTATGGATTTATTGCTGTAAATTTCGTCGATATTTTTCTTAAATATTTTAAGCACACAAAATTATACACCATATTGATGAGGAGAAAATTTGAAATTGCGGAGATAAATTAATTGGATGTATAGAAGCATACAAATTTGTATAGTTGCTTTTTTATGTCGTTGAATCAAATAAATTATTAATTGTGATGAGTCACTTAGGTAATACAATTTGTTCCAAAATGTCCTATTCATCCGAGGTTTCAATAATAACTTTACCTGATGAGCTACACAATAAATTTTACAATTGTAATCATAGAAAATATTAATATTATAAGAAATATTATCTGGAATAATTTTATTTATATATATATATATATATATATATATATATATATATATATATATATATATATATATATATATATATATATATATATATATATATATATATATATATATATAAGGAGAAGATCAATTATAATTATAACACTTTTCTGTGATAATATATTTATGATACAAACATTTTAAAGTGGAATTTGATATATTTGATTTGCAGCACATGGAACTTACAAAAAGATGCTTGCGAATAGTTCATTTGTTAGAAGTAATATCCTATTTTAGGCACTCAGTTAAATCCTAAAAACTACGAGTAGAAGTTGTAATCAAATAACTTCTGGACCGTTCAAGTGCATTTTCATTATTTATAATTGTTACAACCATGATGCTTCGTTATTTAAATGTATCACTAATAAGATCCACATTATAAAGTCAGTGATACCTTCAAACTCTTTCAAATAAAAGTAATACATAAATTCTGCTAATTTGTCAAACTAGGGGGCCTGCCCCCTGCTCGCTAACGCTCGCCAACCCCCGGAGGATTGCTTCACAGTCCTCATTGGTTCGCTGCGCGAACCTATACTCGCTTCGCTCGTCTCAATGAAGACATGTGTCCTAGCAGAAGGGACTGTTTACAAAATATGATATTCCAAAAAAATGTTTTTCAAATCTAAATTTGCTGTATTACAGAAAAAATATATACAGTATCTCTAAAATCAGAATTCAAATGAAAACTTTGTGCAAATTTTGACTCGAAATGTGAGCGTTGCTTTGGAAATTGAATACCCAGCATGTTGTTTGTGTGTACATTTTCCCAGCACTCAAATGACCCCCACTTTTTCATTGAGTTTGTTGCCGAAAGTTGTAGTGCAAGCGTCTTGTTGAACTATAATTGTTGGCCCTGAAAAGGACCGTTTTTTAAATGGCCCTGAAAAGATCCTCCGCTTTCTTTGATTTCTATTATAAACTAACTGCAACAGTTCATTAAAATTTCCTTTTTTTCAATAAAATTTCATCCGATAACGCTATAAATTCAATCGATGCGCGAGACTTCGCGATAAACAAACAATCGTACAGTGTTGCCAAAACGCGATTACAAATAACGTCTTTTTTGCGTGCCACGTAAGAGAATTATATATATAGATTACGGAGACGTTTCCATGTATGAGTTTCAAAATCGTCTGTTAAAACTATGTACGAAACTACTTACAACTAGAAGTCTCTATTGATTAAGTTTTAATTGAGAATACAAATGTAATATAATTGTATTTGGTTTCTCAATATATTTATTTTGTGAGGTACAAACGTAATAAAAGACTGAGGAAAGGAGAAATTAGTCTGAATCTCTAATTCGATGAAGGGTGTTTATTTTTCTAGTCTCAAAACTTTAAGTGATTTCGCTCGTAAGAGTGATCGGGAACTGTTTAACATAATTGAAAAGTGTTTCCTTTAGTAAACTTATAAGAATGATTAAATTAAAGTGGAATTCCTCATGTAATTCAAATTCCTAACGCAATTAACTTCCAATAAAAATTTAAAATACTCAACTGTTAATTAGTTGAATCTATATAAATAAGAATGGAGTGTTTGTTTGTACATTGAATATTTTCGACCCATTTCCAGTATTCTATACGTTTTGGACCCTTCTGATGTCAAATCTACTTCTTACTCGTTTGGTGTCTGTCTGTACGTATGTGCTCTATACACGTCCATACGGTTTAATACACTTTCATGGAAATTTGCATATAATGAGTACTTATCTTGCATATAATGACACTTTATCTTCATTTAGTGGGTGAGTGAAATTGATTGCGAATGTCTGTCTGTCCGTCTTTCTGTTCTATGTTCGATTTTGTGTTTGTGTGTTAGTACATGCATCACATGCATTTTATTCCATATATTTGATTGCAATGTCTTTTATTTTATGCATTACCTAATAGTTTAGTTAATGCAGTTTTGTCAAATTACGGAGACGTACATTTCTTTATTGATATAATTAGATGAGTTTCATACTAAAACACCTGAGTAAGTACACTTAAATCAACCATAATTTGGTAGTTTTGGAAATATTGGAATGTCTATTGAGTACTAGTAAGATACCCGACATAACTCGGTTTGAATTGATTAATTCTAGATTGAAGAGATGATCAAAATATATAACAACTTATGTCTTTCGTAGAATAAAGTAATATTTTAACACACTTCGCCATCTTTATTACTTCTACGACATACTTAGGACACAAATCATACACATGTATATCCATTCATGTAATACATTTCACGTACATCGCACCCTTGTTGTATGATGTAGCTACAAAATTATGAAAGATGGCACTAAGGTTTGGAAGGTTTATGAAGGATGGCACAAAAGACGATTTTGGGAATATTTGGAATTCACTTTCTTGAGTTCTTTTCATGTTCAACTCAATTAATAAATATGACGTATTTACGGCGAGTGCTTTTGCATTCATAGTCAACAAAACAATATTTTTTTACTTGTGGCACTCGTGTATCACACATGCGACGTGCGACATTGTCGAATTCGGCTTATTACTTTTTCAATAATGGCATAATTATGCTTAAAATTTAATTTTTTCTGTCTTACCTGCCACTTTGAGGCGAATATATTGTGGTGGTGTTGCATGTGACGAAAAGAAAAATGCATTTATTAAAACAATAAACGTTTAAAACAGAAAAAAGCGAAATAAAACAAAACAAAAGATGTCGGGGAAAAGTTGTTCTAAATATATTAATTTGTGATTCATTTTTATCTCTTGATCTCGCAGTTGCCCCAACTTACAACGAAAAAGTGCACAAAATTTAGAAATGCGAAATTAATTCAGAGCAAACGAAACAGAAAATATTACTGCACGTGATCAACCATCTAGAGTTTCCGTTTCATTTCCGTTCATTGAAAACTATCATCTGTTCGGAAATCGTTTACATTGCGCAAAAAAACAAAAATAAGACTCAAAATAAATGAAGTATCAGAGTTGAAATTCCATAAAAAAATAATGTTTGGAAAAATAATTGCTTTTTAGTAGTACTGGTATAGCAATCAAAGTAATCGTATTACTCAATATACATTCCAATTTTCCAAAAATACCAAATTATGGTTGATTCAAGTATACTTACTCATGTGTTTTAACATGAAACTCATCTAAATATAACAGTAAAGAAATGTTAAGAACTGCATTCACTACACTAACAAATAATGTACAAAATAAAATACATTGCAATCGAATAACTGGAATAAAATGCATGTGATGACTGCACAAACACACAAACACAAAATTGAACATAGAACAGAAAGACGGACAGACAGACTTTTGCAACCAATTTCACTTCTAAATGAAGATAAGTACTCACTGTATGCAAATTTCCATGGAAATATATTAAACCGTGTGGACGTGTGTATATGGCACATACAATACAGACAGACACCAAACGTGAAAGAGGCGAATTCGGTATCAAAAGGGTCCAAAACGGATAGAAAACTTGAAATGGGTCGAAAATACTGAATGCACAAACACTCCATTCTTATTTGTATAGATTGCATTACCAGTACTACTGAAAAAGCAATTCGTTTCAACAAATCATTTTTCTATGTAATTTTAGCTCTGATACTTCATTTATTTCGTGTCTTAATTTGTTGTTTGCGCAATGTAAACGATTTCCGAATATTTTGGACCGACAATATTTTTCAACGAACGGGAATGAAACGAAAACTCGGGTTGGCTGATCACGTGCAGTAATATTTTCTGTTTCGTTTGCTCTGAATTAATTTCGCATTTCTAAATTTTTTACACTTTTTAGTTGTATGTTGTGGCACCTGCGAGATCGAGAAATAAAAAGGAATGACAAATTAATATCTATAGAGCAACTTTTTCCCGACATCATTTATTTTGTTTTATTTTGCTGTTTTCTTTTGTTTTATGTTTTAAATATTTATTATTTTAATAAAAATAATGTTTCATTTTTATCACACGCAACACCATCACAAAGTAGTTGACTTAAAGTGGCAGGTGAATAAGAATAAAGCAAATTGTATGTGTAAGTATGCTTTTATTGGAAGAATAATGCCATTATTGAAAGAATAATAATGTTTAAGAGAGCCAAACAAGAACTTTTTAAAAATTAAAAAATTATTTATCATAATGACAGAAGATTGGGAAATTCCACAATGTCGCATGCCGGATCCACGAGTTCCACAAGTAAAAAAATATTAACATGTTGACTATGAGTGCGAGAGCACTCGCCGTAAATCATCGTTATTATTAATTGAGTTGAACGTGAAAATAACTTAAGAAAAGGAATTCGAAATCTCCATCAAAATTGCATTTTGTAGTGATAACCTTAGCGTCACCTTTCGTCATTTTGAAGCTTTGTCATACAGCAAGGGTGCGATGTATGTGAAATGTATTACATGAATGGATGTGCATGTGTAGGATTTTTGTCCAAAGTAAGTTGCATAAATTATAAAGATGGCGAAAGGTGTTAAAATATAACTTAATTTTACGAAAGAGATAAGTATTTGTATTATTTTGATCCTCTCTCCAATATAGAGTAAAGCCAATTAAAACCGAGTAAGGTCGGGTATTTTCTAGTAAATTTAGTAAATTATAAAAATGGAACAAATTAAGTATATACTGAGCATATATCTACTTTACCAAATAAAAGCGATTGTTAATTTCATGAGTTTAATTAAGGTTGTTCGAAATAACTTGCCTTTAAGTGTTCAGAATTTCATAAATAAGCAAGAGTTGAAGTCAAAATGTATAACGTGGCTTTCTTGCATGATAACAATAAGTGCAGTAAACAGAGTATTACAGAGAGTATGCTACACATTTGCACCCCGGCAAGAAAAGTGACACAACTCAAAAAATAAAAATTTTGATGTTATGTCATTGAAATATATGTATGGAGGTGCCCCAGCGTGTTATATTACTATTCTATAGAATGTAATAGAATTTAAAGACATAAACACTTACCTAATATTAAAAAGAAGCTAAAACTATTTCAATATGAGTTTTATAGTAACCTATAAGTTGATGCTTCTCAAATTCTGCAATTTTGAGTTGGATCACTTTTCTTGCAGGGGTGCAATATGTTATAGAAATAAAAAGCTTCTGAAAGTTGATTTTAAATACATATTGAAAATTGAGAATCGTTAAAGAATGCAAAATCTGGAATCACAATACAAAACCATGAAATTTTTGAGTAAATGAAGAAGAAAGAATTCTAATATAATGAAACGGTGGACGAAAATTTGAATGAAGCAACTTAATGAGTGAAAGTCTAACTGAAAGTGGTATGTTTACGGTAGAGCAAGTAATTATCCCGTTTAAAATGCTTAGTAGATTTAAATCAATCAATCAATTAGCACAACAGTAGTTAAAATAACTTCCAATATCAAGCAAAGTGGTAGAGACCGATTCAAAGAGCCCTCTTATAGCAAAAATGACTGTATAGCTGCAAACCAAAGCAAACTAAAATAATAAAGAGTATGTTTTCTAAAATGTTACCGCATATTGCTTTTGTATTTAGTTCTTAAAATCGATAGAGTGGCTAAAGCAAGAACTTCCTCGTGCCCTCGTCGTGATTTGGCTGAAACATTTATCACACATTCACAGAGCGGATGACTTTATCAGTGCAGAAATTCCTAATCCACCACAAGACCAAGAAATGTCGGCCATTGTAGCGAAGTAAATGGTGTATGAGCACTTTCTTTAACAAAGTTTCACAGAATTCAAAACTTCTCGAAGTGGTTGGTTATTGAACTTTAATTTTAATGGTTGGAAAATAAATCCAATGTTCAACTTGTAACCTTTTAGACTTGTTAAAAATTCCAAACAAGAAATATAGGTCTGAAGATTTAAGTTCAGAAATTTCTTTTTAAGAGATACGATCAAAGCTAACTTTTATTTCTGTGTCAAAGATATTTATATGAAATTAAAACCATATTTTTTTACGAGAAAAGTTCCAGTTGTATAGTATTTATGATCGCTGAATCATTACTCATGACATAAATTATTATTGGAATATGAGAAAAGCATTTTTCACTAAGAATGAACGATATATCGAGCATATCGAATGATGAATATATCGAAATCATTACTCATGACATAAATTATTATAGGAATATGAGAAAAGCGTTATTCACTAAGAATGAGCGATATATCGATGGATGAATATATCGAGCGATATATGACCTTTTAAAGACTTGTTACAAATTCCAAACAAGAAATATAGGTCTGAAGATTGAAGTTCAGAAATTTCTTTTTAAGAGATACGATCAAAGCAAACTTTTATTTCTGTGTCAAAGATATTTATATGAAATTAAAACCATATTTATTACGAGAAAAGTTCCTGTTGTATATCATTTATGATCGCTATATCATTACTCATGACATATATTATTAAAGGAATATGAGAAAAGCATTCTTCACTAGGAATGAGCGATAAATCGAAGTTATATGTAATGAGGGATTGTTGGAAGCAACCTACTATGTGAAAAACTTGTTTGATCAAGGGTCTTCACTATCATGTAGATCTAAAAAATGTTGGCACCGCACACTGGGTTCGTTTCAGGCAAAGCCCAGCAACGAAAACAAACACATCGCGGAATTCGCCTCCACAAAAGCGATGATCCCCGAGAAGTGGTTCCGTTTGGCGACAGTTCCCGCTTCTTGGCGTCGTCGTGCAACCCTAGAGGGCAGGCTGCGCGCCGTTGTTCGGAGGCTCGTCAAAAGGGGTTCGGCGAGAAAACCCGGAGCAGAAGAGTACCCGAGTGTGCATCAGCGAGCCAGCCCTTAGGAGCCGGTGCGTGCGTTCGTCTGACCGTCCCACCCCCCACACCACCCCCTCGAACACCCTTCGGTGATGTAGCTGAAGACCCCAGCAGAACAAAAACGTAAGTGAGTGCAAACGATATTTCCTGTATATCGGCCCTCGTGACCTAGTTCCTCGCCCTCCGGGGAGAGGGGCGGAAAACTTCGAACCGGACGATCGGGAAGTTTGGGAAAGTTTTCCGGAACTTTGTTCCGGAGTTCTGCGAGTGCCCGACGCGCTTCGAAGGTTCGAAAAGGAGTTATTTTCTGTTCTGGAGTCGTGTTCTTCCGTAGCTGGAAGTCGGGAGAGGAGTTTCGGGAGGTGGTTTTTTGCTGGGGTCGGATCCCGAGAAAGTTGAGTGCGTAGAAACCGAAAACGGGCTAGGGGTTGTTCTACTGCGCATTGCGCCAAACGTTGCCTGATTGGCCTATCGCGTTGCGAAGTATAGGTTTGCCCTCTTTTTACCCGTTTTGGAAATTTAAGTAATATTTCCATTGATTTTTTAATCACTTTTAAGGTTTGTATTACTTATTTGACCTTTACTTACATTTAAAAATGTATTTGCATCAATTTCTGCATACAAAATAGGATTATTTCTATTGATAAAAAATAAAAATGATTTTTTAATCGCTTTGTGGAGGATTGGATTTTTAAATAACGTATTGCAAGGAGATTTTTCTTGCATTATTTTCATTGCAAACTATTTTAGTACTTCTGAAACTTTTAAAAGAATCTCGCCTACATCTATGTATAACAAAAATAATATACATTTCTAAAATTGATGCAATGAAGCATATTTATGCATGCATTTTCCAAGGTAGATGAAAATAGCTTATAGTTGTCGAATTTTGGAATAACTGATTTTAGTAATTTGCCTAATTTAGAGTTAATCTCGTATTTTTCAAATATTTGCACCAGAAGTAGCCTAAAGTTAAGCAGAAATAGTGTAAACATCAAATGCCTATTTTTCTCCAAAACAATCATGAAATAGAATGATTTTGCAGAAATAACACTATTTCTCAATTGGTAAAAATGTGTTTCTTTCATTATCTAAGTCATTGTAAAACATTACTGAAGAGTTAAAATCCATATTTTTGAAAAGTTTTCAGAAAGGCAAATCAGTCCAATAAGGATTGCTGTTTTTATTTGTGCGTTTGTATATTATATTAAGTCAACTTTTTACCCCTTATGTATCTAATTTTAAAACAACTTATTCCATAACTCTTTTGCGGAAAATAATAGCAATCTTAATAATTTTTAGGTTATGAAATAAATGTTTCTCACCAAATTCTAAATAATTGTTTGCAGTTTAAAGTCATCATTTTATTTTTTTCCAAAATGCAAATAATATTTCAGTTTGACTAATTGGTTTTTATTTTTAAAGTAATGAAAGTTCTACCAATATTTAAAGTACACAGTACGTTTTTAAACATAATATAATAGTCAAAGAAAGGTATGTGTGTATTTTGAATATTTTAGTCTCCAAATATTTATCGCATTACAAACCTATATGCTCCTCATTTTTTTTAAAAAGTAAAATTTTTGACTTCCTTTGTCAAAGTCTGCTCAAAAAATTTATTTAAAGCACAACTCTATCGGAAAATACTATCACCATTCTTACATTTTCTTTTTTTAATAGTATATACAAAAGAGGTTTAATACACTTTAACTTATGACCAATTAAACTATTGGGTCTAAATTTAACAGATTTGAACAATACAAAATGAATTTAAAAATTATCTATATTGCAGAGAGTTCACCCATATTTTGTCTTTCTTTAACACGGTATTTAAATATTCCTGTCTTTGGGGTATCTCCAAATACTACGTAGTACGGAAAGTTGATTTTCTGATCATTATCAATCATTCAACTTTTTAAGTACTCATATATGCATCAAAATTTAGAGACTTTTACTGATTAGCATTACTCTATGGTGTAATAAATATTAGACATCTGCTTAGCTGAAAGTCTTTTTAATCACATTGAAAGAAAATAATACAATAATTAAATCCGTATAATTAAAACAAGAATGGTATAATTATATCATTAGAAAACTAATTTTATGATATCCCATACTTTGGAATTTTTTTTTGTCGTGCAAACAAGTGATTTTCTGATAATGACAATCATACATTTCATAAAGAGAATACACTTATGAGTATATAGATACTGAATCTGATTAGTATTTTGCAAACATAAAATAAATGTTAAATACCATTACAGCAACTCGATTTTTATCAAATTCCAATAGCGTCATACATGTAAAATAGCATTACAACTCATATTTGTATCCCCATTATCCTTTCATTAGAAAAAATGATTACTGAAGATTGTTTCACGTATTTATCATAATATGATGAATATTGATACGCTTATGTGCTTATGCGTTATTTCACTATTACTTTTAATCAAATATGTAATTATTTTGAAAATTATTAGAAAATTAGCAAAGAATTACGTATATGATCAAAAGTTATCGTGAAGAAACTTATAAACAGAATATGTGTATCGGTATTTATATATTTACTCTGATCAGCATTATTCAAACCGGATATATATATTAAGTGATCGTTGATTCCTATATTTTAAGAAATTAAAATAACAAAATAATTGTAAAAATCGCTTCATTCGAATACATATTACATGCTACTTTTATTAAAAAAATGAGTTTTTCCTGACACTGTTTTCCGTTTTTTTATATTTATTCACTTATAAATATTCGAAAATTTTATCGTTTTCTGACCCTCTATGGTTATCTGTCTTTCCTTTAAGGTCCATCTATACACTAAACAGTAACTGGTTTCATATATATGTAATATGTACTCCCCATATGCATAGTTCAAGAGTTATTTTCAAATTATAAAGAACAAGGTACATAAACATAGGTTACAAAGTACAAGTTACATAAATAGCAATAATTATTCAGATAAACATTAAAATAAACACCGATTTTTTACCTATGGATTAAAACAGACCATGTTACCTCAATATTAAAGTTTAAACATTATAATTCTATATGTCTAAATGTGAATGTGTAAATAATACTTTATTTATACATACACGAGATAAAAGCATCCATATTTTAAACTATGCTTAACTATATCAAATAAGGCTTCAAAACTTTAATGCTGTTATACATTTGTTCGAAAATACTCCATCTTCGAATATGATATGGAATGCTTCTGGTATATATAGTTAAAGAATACATGTATCAAAGAAATATACGAAGCTGGAAACACATTGGCCTAAACATACATAGTTTCAAAAAGCATACCATTTATATATCATATCTCTCAACAAAAGAGCTTTGGTTTCCATCGCCTAAAAGCTATGCTAGTGCGAAACTCCGAAAACATACCAAAAACTTTTATTTCCGTTATTGCATTCTGTTTATTTATCGAATATTTCTGACTCGCAGAAAATCCACCAAGGCATCTCAGACAGAACAATATATATATATATTCCCTGAAATCCTCAACAAAAGTAATGACACATAATGGGGCATTTCTTTCCGAATCAAAGCACGCAACGTAAAATAACTCAAATTCTCAATCCTGAACAATTGTAATTCTTTCCCCGGTTAATACTTTCTTGGAACTGAGTTTTTATAAAATAGGCTTTTCATCAGGTGTTGCGAGCGAAATATCTACTTTCTCTAATAAGATTTCGTGCTAGTAGGTGTTTCGACCTGATTTGGGAAACATTCGTAGATTTTAAACCTTCTGAGGTTTACCAGATTGTCGAAAGGTGTAGTTTTGCTTTTGCCTCACAGCACATAAGAACTTAATAACCAATCTATTGGATTCAGCAATCGTGGAAAATATTCTATAGGTCAAGGTGGTCAAAACAAGTTAGAACTTCTACGAAAATACTTGAGGTTTCACAACGGGTATATATGTGTGCCCTTCAGGGGTTTTCAGTCTCTAGTCCAACTTTTGATACCTGAAAGAATGCTTTTATCATATTCCTATAATATTTTGTCATGAATAATGATTTAGCGATCACAAATGATATACAACTGGAACTTTTCTCGTAAAAAAATATGGTTAAAGTTTATATAAATATCTTTGACACAGAAATAAGCGTTTGCGTTGATTGTATCTCTTAAAGAGGAATTTCTGAACTTAAATTTTCAGACCTATATTTCTTGTTTGTAATTTGTAACGTGAAGTTCTTAACAATAGTGAAGATCTTAACAGACGTAATGATGCAAAATGGCGCATTTCTTTCTAAATCAAAGCACGCAGCATATCTGTCCAAAATTCGCAATACCGATCAAATGTGGTTATTTTCCAAGTTAATACTAGCTTGGAACTGTATTTCTTATAAAATCGACTTAGTACTATATGCGAACGGTATGCCCCTTTCATTTCAGTAAGGATTCGTGCTTGTAGTCGTTTTGACCTGAATTGGAAACCATTTTTCGATTTGTTCGTGTCTTGTCCAGTTTTTAGTATATGAAAGAAGTTTTTCTGTAACATGTCTTATGTCAGAAGTCTGGGTCAATATTCAGGAATTTTGCAGGTAAAGAAGAGATATCTTGAATTTTTCTTTTATAAGAAAAAAATATTTTTAAGTATATCAAAATATTTTTCACTCTCAGATTTATTTGGTTTTGATCATATATCTTAGAAGTTGTATGCGAAACATAAGTCAACCATTTAAAACATTTAAGCAGACTAATAATTTTCCAAAGGATTTTGATCTAAAGTGTGACAAAAATGTATTGCAAAGTACAGTTATTTGTAATTTTTAGTTGTGTGATTGTTTGATTCTCAATAGGTCCCGGGTTCAATCTTTGATTGGTAAAATCATTGATGTTGATAATTGGCCAAGTTCTAGCGATGGTGGCTCACTCATTGTGCGTTAGATGTTAGATTACTGAGTGTTACATCTCATAGACGACAGTTTCTAAATCAAGACTGAAATCAGACTTAAATAAACCACTTCAAAAACGCAAGACTAAGTTTACAAATGGATTTTGATGAAACGTTGGAAAAAAATTTATAGCAGCAAACAGTTACTGGTAATTTAAAATTGCCACCTACTTGTCGATCACACAATAGGTCCCTGGTTAAAATCCCATTGTGTAAGCCCAAGGAAGTTAGGGATTGCCCATGTTTCCATAAACAATGGAGTACTGACTGGATGTTACAAATATTCGATTGTTAATTCCACGTAGCATCGAATAAGTCTTGGTCGATTATAAGAAAAAATATCGTAAGTTTCGGTTTTGAAAGTATACATAAGTTAAGCATAGTAATTCGTATATAGTATCAGTGTACTTAAAACGTACCTATTACGGAACTTTATCAGTTCATTAAAATCTGTTATTGGAACATATTTAAATTTAAAATTATATTATTACTATTACTTATATTGCATATTAAATTCAAAACAAATAATAGATAAAGAATTCTTCAATAGTTCTTGTCGAGTGGATTCTATTTTATTAAATTTTCAGTTAACTCTTAAACTTGCATATCTCCTCATTATTGCTATGATTTATAATTTAAAGAGAAAACTGAATAGTAACTGTACCTATAGCACCTTTGAAAATGGATTCACAGTTAAATTCGAGTTTTATATTTTACCAAACTTTTCCTGCTAGTTTAGTGGATAGACTGTTTAGGTTAGTATGTAATTTTTAGTTTTATGCAAATGGCAAAAGAATATCAAGAGGATTAAAAAAAAGGCGTAATTTAATTCAAATGATATACTAAAACTACAGCAAGTCAAGGTTACACAATAATAAATTCTAGGGTCTTCCGTTCATATACAACACTTAGAATTTATATATTACCGTTGTTGATTTCGTAATTAGGGCTACTTGTTGCAACGCATTTTACTTAAATATAAAAACTGCCTTCACCAATATTAAAATCCGTCAATAGCAATCTATGACTTATCCTGATACTCACCCTGTCAATTTGGTAGGTCTATATTAAATGTTAATAGTAATGTTTGTCTCTCTCTCTCTGCAAAAGGTCAGTACGATTATTTTGAATATACATCTATAATTCCAGAGTATTTATTCCTTCATTTATAGATCTATAAATGAATGAATAAATGTAATGTGTGTTGTTAGTGATGGGGATTACTTAAATTACCTTGTAAAATAAGACTGAAAATTGATGCTAATCGAAATTTACCATCTGCTGCAGCATTGCTTATCTGTAGAAATTGTTACCGTACACGTATAGTATTTAGGCAAGAGAAACAACTTTACTTAGTATTTTCCTTCATCTGACCGTAGATCAAAATTATGTGTGGTTGTCTTCTATCATTTCCTTCAAGTTTGATCCCGCAGCAAAGACAATAGCCCGTTGCGTTGTTCCAGTGTGGCGTTAACTAAAATACCTACCTATTGTTTTCCGTTTCCTCGGAGAATAACCTTCAATTGCTATAAAAATATCTCGAAATTTTATACTCATATGCTGCAGTTTCTCTGTATAAGCTGTTACCTTCCAAGGCTACGTTTAAGAAAGAAAAGACAACTTCCTTCTAAAGGTGTAGGAACTAGGGATGCGACATCGACAGCAAAACATCGATGTTCAAAATTAAAACATCGATGTTGATAATACATCGCCCCAAAATCATCGATGTTTTTAGACTTTTTTCCCCATTTGTTAAAACTGGTTTAGCAACTATTGATGCGACATCGACAGCAAGACATCGATGTTCACTATTCAAACATCGATGTCGATAATGCATCGTCCCAAAACCATCGATGTTTTTTCAAATTCAGTGTATTCAAACTTGTTTCCCCATTTTTTTAAACCGGTTTAGCAGCTAGTGATGAGACATAGACTCCAATACATCGATGTTTTTTTAAAACATCAATGTTTTGAAAACATCGACATCGGTGTCGCATCCCTACTTTTCAGACCCTTCACACTTGGCCACTTTGGTCTAAAAGTATGTTCAATTTGTTGATTATAAAAATTATGCTACTTGGTTAATTTTAAAATTTTTATTACGGTACTTTTTTCATTTAAAAATAAATCGTCGACGACGTAAAAACATCGACAAGTGTAAACATCGATGTTACAAAAACATCGATTCCAATATATCGATGTTTTTTTAAAAACATCGATGTTTTGAAAACATTGACATCGATGTCGCATCCCAAGTAGGAACTAAATTTGAAAAATGTGGTGCCAGCTCAAGAGTGACCCCATTGTCTGACCATGTTTAAAAATTACGTGTTGTCGTCCTACAATCTTTCCCTTCCGGTCGGATCCCGAACCGTTACCAAAGGCCCGTTATGTTGCTCCAGTGAGACTTTAATTAAAATACCTACCTACCAAACATAAAAAAACAGTCATTTACTGGCGTCTATGGTAGAAATAAAACTTTATAAACATGAGATTCCTTTCGAAGACAAACAGTTTTCAAAGCTTCTCATTTGAAATGGATATTTATTCACACCAAAAATATCCTTGATACCAGCATTAAAGTACTCCTATTTAATGCAGGGTCTGTGGTTTGGAACCGGAGCTGAAACTCCGGATATTATCCCGGATTAAGGCATCGATGACGGTCGAGAATCCGGGAGTGGGGAGGGAAATATTCCCGGTTTAGGGAGATCAGGGACAGTTGAGATTTCGCGTGCTTCATTCATATCGCACGAATTTCAGGGATCTGTAATCCGAATAAATGCATTTTGGGAAATGTATGTGGCGTTCGTGATGAGATGCTCAAAATTAGCAATAAAAAATATTTCGCATCACGTAACCTTTTTATATAAATGTGCTTGTTTCTTAAAGAACTGAACTCATAACATGAGTCGAATTGATAAACTTATTTTTTATGGTTTAAATCTGTCTTCTTTGTTAACAATATAATAGTGAAACACACTAAGTCAAAACACAGCTCGGAGAAAAGGAATGAAAAAATTCCACCTATCTAATATTTTTTTTAATCAAGTGTTGTGTTCAAAAAGAAATATAATCTTCATGTGAAGAATGATTAATGAACTTCACCAGTCTAAACATCAGCTCATTCTCTCTGGCTCAGAAAAGTTAAATACATTTTGAAAATGCTAACTTAGTTTTAACTTAAAATATCACGGTGGTGTGAGTTTGAAGAGTAGGGTGGTAGCTCAGATGTAGTCATAGTCATCTGATTAGGATTTACAATTTTGAGGCGTTTAATGAGTTCTTTCACTTCAGGATTGTTCCCGGATCATTGTCAATAGCCCGTTATGTTGCTCCAGTGTGACGTATATTCAATTACAGACACTACCCTACAATAATGGACCGCCAGCGGACTTGTATAAAACCCGATTAGTTCATAGGGAGTGTTTTTCGTGGTATGGACTGGGACCTTTGCATGTTGTTCCCGGTCAATTGACCGCCGACGCCTACAAGAACACTTTAGACAAACAGGTTTTTCCTACGCACTGGCAGTTTTATGGAATGGACGAATGTTACTTCCAGGACGACAAAGCTCCGTGTCCTATTGCAGCCTCTGTCAAGCAGTGGTATCGAGATATGGATGTATAACGTCTTCCCTGGCCTGCTCACAGTCCCAACCTAAACTTCATAGAACATTTGTGACTGAGTTGCAGTGACGCTTACAGACCGGGGAGTCACGTCTTAAATCCACAGCTGCGCTGGCGACATTATTGCAGCAGGAATGGACACAAATACCCATAACTTTGTATCAAAAGCTTGTTGAAAGTATGCCCAGAAGGGTTTCTAGTGTAAATTGCAACGTGTGGGACCATCCGCTTATTACAGCATGTATTATTTCCCTTATACCATCACATCTTGCGGTCGTGTCCATTAATGTAGGGTAGTGTACTTTTTAGCCGATATGCCCATTTTAGTGGCTTGAATTGTTTCAGTTAATCTATAGAAATTTCCCGTACAGTCGTGAAAGGAAGGTAGGTGAACACATAAATGTAGATGTATTCACATAGACATGTAAATACATTTACAATTGTCGCATATACGTGGATACATTGCAGTATGCGTCGTGAATGCAATACATGTCACAAGCACCTGATAGTGCTAAAGTGTAAACTATATTGTGTAGATAGCAAATATGTTAACAGAGTTTTAACCATCTGTAATTTCACATTTTTGAATTTGTAGTAGACTTATAACTACATGGTATTGTGCTTCAACGTATGGTCACCTAAGTAATGCACGAATAACAGCGTCGCGATTCATGAATTGCGCGCATGTTATAAAAATAGCTGTCAATTCGCGAACTCTGTCATTCAATACAGCTACTCTTTCGATGTTCTCAGATTTGTAGACAGTGAGGTTCTTGTAAACAATGGCTTTGAGATATTTCCGATGGTAAGAAGATTTACACAGAAAATAGGGCGATCCTTGTGACAAAACCATGCTTCCACTCCGAATATTCATCGAACCTACAAATATCTTTACGGATATGCATTCATAGGTGAATACGGACTATTTTTGTATTCCATACATCTCCTGAAACATCTGTTGTTGTGACGAAATATCTCGTTCTTAGCAAACATGATCAAACCTGGATGGACGAGATATCTCGTCATTAAAACTAAACTGATCTGAACTTGACCAAGTAAAAATACAAAAGTATCCACACGATCTTGATGACGATGTATCGCGTCATTTAAACAAAACTAACCAAATCTTGATCTCGTCAGAATACAAAATTATCCGCACGTTTTTGATTACGAGATTTCTCGTCACTAGAAGACCCGGTGAGATATCTCGTCGAAACCAATTGGAAGGTAACAGTTGTCACAATCAGTTTTGAAACACATCGTATCAAGAAATCTTTACACATATTTTTGAACAATTATATTGCATTAAAATGTGTGTTATTATAGTAATATCCATTTTTACACACATATTTGCCAATAAAATGTGTTGCACACTTTTTTACTTATAATACAATTAAGATGATGTGATTGCTGCGGTTCACAAGGCCGCATTTGCTATGCAGTTGAATTTTACGTTTGCAATATATTTTACCACAAAATGCTTTTTATACTTACATTTATTTTTGTCCTTTGCAGGTAAGTTGACTTTCCTACTTTATGACTTTCCAAAATTCGTACAGGTAAGATGTTTTGTATGTAATAATATGCTAACTCATTACCCTGTAGAAACTGTCTAAAAATAGTAATGGAAATATAAAATTTAATTTGTACTACAAATATACGACTGCTTTGAGTTTTACTGTTTTATAGATGTTATATGACGCTCACAAAATAAAAATATGCAATTAGTAATATATCTACAGATTTTTTGCACTACACGAAAGTCAATAATATGAAATTTTAGATTTTTGCACACAAATGCATTTTAGACTATTATTCGATGTTTTGTTTAATGCTAATGGTAAAGGTTTAAAATTTAAGCCTAATCATAGAAACCTAGTATCATAACTTCCACCGTAAAACTGTTTTTTAATGTCGTTAAGCTTTTACACACATGCGCTGTTCTCGAAACATCCATTTAGTAGATCCGTGCCTTTGAGAATACACTGAAAGTACACTTAACGCTTGAGAGATTATATGATATTTCGACACTTGCACAATTGGTCTTTAGGGGCTCATCTCATTTATGTGTGCATTGGCTTCACAGAACCGAGATACTACAGTGGATTTTTTCCCATGTGTGATACATTTGATTTCGTATTTACTGTCTTTAGTAAACACGGATGTCGCGTTTGCAGGCAACCCATGTGATCTTTTCTGCTTTCATCTCACTACCTCTGTTTGCCTGTCACTTTTTCCTTTTCACGGACAATGTTACTTGAAGTTTTGTCTGCCTTGTGGTGCAACTTGGTAAAATATGTCATTCGCGCAATAAAACCTCAAAAAATTATCAACCCTTGTACATTGAAAATTGATAGTTATTTTCACCGTTCTTCTTTAACAGTTGATAATTTTTTTTCACCATTTCTCTTTGACACCCTTGTACAGTTAACAATTTGTTTCACCATTTCTCTCTGTCACCCCTGTACAGTTTATAATTTGTTTCACCATTTCTCTTTGACACCCTTGTACAGTTGATTTTTTGAATATTTCTCTTCGATCCTAAACAATAGATAATTTGTGTTCACATTCCTTTTAGCCTCTTAAACAATTCATAACTTATTTTCACCCTTTATTTTTGACTCCTGCACAATTTGGTACTTTTTTTTTCATCCGTGTACAATTTATTATTTGTTTTCACCCATTCTCTTTGACCCTTGTGCAATTGATAATTTTTTCACCCATTTCTCCTTGACCCATGTATAATAGATAATTTGTTTCACCATTTCTCTTTGACACCCTTGTACAGTTGACAGTTTGTAACACCATTTCTCTTTGTCACCCTTGTACAGTTCATAATTTGTTTCACCATTTCTCTTTGACACCCTAGTACAGTTGATTTTTTGAATATTTCTCTTCGATCCTATACAGTAGATAATTTGTGTCCACATTCCTTTTAGCCCCTTAAATAATTGATAACTTATTTTAACCCTTTCTTTTTGACCCCTGCACAATTTGATACTTTTTTCATCCTTGTACAGTTTAATATTTGTTTTCACCCTTTCTCTTTGACCCTTGTACAATTGATAATTTTTTTCACCCATTTCTCCTTGACCCATGTGCAATAGATAATTTGTTTCACCATTTCTCTTTGCCCCTTGAACAATTGATAACTTGGTTTCATCTTTTCTCTTTGACCTCTGCACAATTTGCTAATTTGTTTTCATCCTTGTACAATCGATAATCTGTCTTTAACCTTTCACTTTGACCCTCGTAAAATTTATAATTTCTTTCACCCTTTTCTCCTTGACCCTTGTACAATAGTTTCGATACATAATTTGTTTCACCATTTCTCTTTGCCCCTTGAATAATTGATAACTTGGTTTCATCCGTTATCTTTGGCCTCTGCACAGTTTGCTAATTTGTTTTCATCCTTGTACAATTGATAATCTGTCCTTCCTTTATATATAACCTTTCACTTTGACCCTCGTAAAATTTATAATTTCTTTCACCATTTTCTCCTTGACCCTTGTACAATAGTTTCGATACATAATTTGTTTCACCATTTCTCTTTGCCCCTTGAACAATTGATAACTTGGTTTCATCCTTTCCCTTTGACCTCTGCACAGTTTGCTAATTTGTTTTCATCCTTGTACAATTTATAATCTGTCTTCACACCCTTTCACTTTGACCCTTGTAAATTGATTTTGTACAATAAATAATTTGCATTCACTCTTTCCTTTAACCCTTGTACAATTTATATAATTTGTTCGCAACCTTTCCTTTTGACCCTTGTACAGTGATAATTTTTATCACACTCTTTATTACCCTTGTACAATTATCAAAAGGGTTTACCCATGCAATTTGACTCGTGTGCATCTGTAAATTTGTTCAATCCAAGCTCATCGACCTTTCCTCATTGTCCAAGAGCAATTATACAAAGATCAAATATGAAGGGTGAAACATTTTACCAAATCCACAAGGGCAAACGAGAAATAGTGAAGCAAATCATCAATTGTACAACGATCAAAAAGAAAGGGAGAAGAAAATTAGGAACTGTACTAGAGTCACACTAGTTGTCAAAAGTTACGATTTCCTAAATACGCGTTACGCTCAAGCGTTACAAGTTCCTAAGTAAATTCTAAGATATTTTTGAGATATAGCACATTAGCTTCCTTTTCGAATATTATGCGTAACTAGAAACAATAAAAGCATGGTTATTCTATGAGGAAAAATAGTTTTAATTCGAATATTTCGTAATAAGGAAAGGATGTTCAGTGCGATTTAACTAAAGATATAGCACATTAACTTCCTTTTCGAATATTATGCGTTACTAGAAACAATGAAAGCATGGTTATTCTATGAGGAAAAATAGTTTTAATTCTAATACTTCGTAATAAGGAAAGGATGTTCAGTGCGATTTAACTAAAGCGATAGTTTAATGAGAATAACAGCGAAGTTATAGTACAATACACATCCCTTCCACTAAAGAAAATTAATAAAACTTATCGCTATAGTTTTGAAAATAGGTGTTATTAAAATTGAAGGTTTTGTTTTTGTATTCGTAGTAGGTAGCCTAAAATATACTTAATCTAACTAGCCTTAAAACAATTATAGGAAAACAAATGAACTTAAAAAATAAATTTTGATCTAGAGAGTGTATATAGGGATAGCTCCCAATATTTTATTATCTTTCACTATCGTGAATAGAATTTTCTGACTAAAGTATTTTGTCTTATTAATATTTGCATCTTCGGTAGCTGTTTTTTTCTTACTCTCACAAACTATATCCATTAACTATATTTTAATACCCGACAACTTTTCAATGAAATTCAAAGTATTTGTTTCAGTACATATTTTTTGTGTAACATTCAACTTGAAGCTTAATAATTCTTGTAGTTCTACTTTCAAGAAAAGTCAAATAACTTACTTCATGAAATTTAGATCTAAAAGCCTAATCTTACCATTACTACGATATAAAAAAATTCAAGAATCCGTTCATTGCAGTGTTTCCATAAATATGCAAGCGAATTTAAAATACTAAACAAATTAAATCATAAATAATACAACGCATAATCTGAACACTAAACAATCCTAAATAATTTGTTAAGGAACGCTATTTTCGAGACTGGTTATCGTTTTTAAATAAAAGCGCCGTGCAAAATTATTCAGAAAAATCTGAATAATTTCACTGATGAATAATTCATTATATTAATGGTTAAAAGCTGTAGAACACGCTATGAGGTACTTATGAAAGACTCCATGAAAAGAGGAAGCCCCTTACCATTTAAAGAAAACGTAGAAGTCGCATAATTAAGAGAAGAAAAAATTCAAAATTATTCAAATTTCCGGAAAACATGCAAGCCCTTGAGCGTAAATGATATTTTGCGTGTACTTTCGCCGTAAGATTTTTTTTAATGTTATTATACAATACATTAAATTAATTGAATACGTTTTAATTGGGAGGCTTGCGTATTAAGATTAATCATTTGCCGTTTTCGTGTTCTCGAGAAAAATAACCTAGGTGCAAACTCGTTAGCATAAAATAGCTACTGACCACCAAAAATGCAACATCTTGAAAGAAGTATCTAGTAACCATGAAATTCGCATGATGCGTATATCATGAAAGGATATGCAAATTATTAACACTGAAACGTATCTGTAAATCATGTGCCCCAAGTAAGCAGTATAAAATCGGAAAGCAGAGAGGCTGTTTTAAGCATTGAAGTTGTGTTTTTTCTTCTGTTACTGTGTATAGGAATCTTAATTGCTTAATAAATCCTCCACGGTGGTTATATCTATAAACATGTTATTAACAAAACTGACAAGATATTATTAGAGGATATGTCCTCGTCATTAAAACAAAACGGACCCGATCTTGATACAGTCATGATTCAAATCATTGGACTACGGTAGCCCTGTCGGAAGGGCAACATATTAGCAACCGGAGAACTGCGGTTCGAAATCAACCAAATACCGTTGTATAGAAATGAGGCTAGTGAACCTTAAATATGTTGTGCCTCAAAGATCCTCATATTGGAATTGTGGAAGTTTATATAGTGACAGCTTAAGGGTGACTTCGCATCTAGCGTTGTACAAAATTTCGTGGTTTCTTTCTCGGATCTTTTTACTCGGGTTGTCGTGGTGTGGAGGCTTAGTGATATGTTGTCCTCGAATTTTTCCCTTCAGGATTCATCCTAAACTGCTACCAATGGATAATTTTTCTGCATTAATCTATTTAAATGTTTCTAAAAAAGTATAAAAGTAATTTATTGAAACATAATAGCAAATATAGTCACATTTACGTTTATAAATAAATGCATTGCTAAAAGCTGTTTCATGTCATGTGGCAAATCAACATATTATGGATTTATAATACGTTTTGTTTATATGTATATGTTACTTAAAACACTTTAGTTGCTGAAGAAACGATTATCCTAAAAATATATACAAGTTCCGTAATGAAATAAATTGAAAACAAAATATTCAAGATCAAAATAATTTATGATGGTTTGAAAAAGTACTTGAAACTTAAAAGTGCAAAATGACACAATCTCTTGAATATTAAATGAACTATTCTAGAGATAAAGGAATATTTTTACTTGTAAACTGCTCTTCTGAAAATGTTTGAAGTGTGGCTTACATATTAATATGAATTATTAATTTTTATCCTTAGTTAAAATGAACAACTCATTTGGTAATAAAAAAGCTCTTGGCAACACGGTGATTAGCCTATGAAATATAGTACGTTCCGCTATCAAAAAGACGAAATACCAAATATTGCAGGGGATCAAAATATTTTCGGATTGTTTGAAGAAGTGCATGATCCTTTAAAGCTTAAAATAACATGACCTCTTGAATAGTGGATGAACCATTATAATTTAGGAATTTTTGATGATTTGCAAATCCCTCTTCTGAGTTTGAAAAGTGCGGTTTATCAGTGCTCGAAGCCCTTCAATTTCGCTTAATATGTGGTATTAATGAAGAGTTTTATATAGTTTTTATGGTGAAGAGGTAGATCGTATATATTAATATGAAGTATGAATTATTATCCGTTGGTTAACATTAATAACTCCTTTAATAATTTAAAGGTCCGATAACAGTGTTAGTATAGATAACTACATGTTTTGCAATGACGAAATAAATTAAAACAAAACATAATAAAATTTGAAAGCTGCTCTTTTGAAAAATTTGAGAAGCGTGTTTTGCTGTTATGCAGCCCGAAGACCTTCAATTGCGCTTACTCTATTATACATTGTTAGTCAACCATTTTCTATACATCACGTACCTGACTAAAGACCTAATGCTATAATGTTTCGCGTTTCTGTGTAGCAGATACTAGATTTGAATACCTGTTTCAGCATGAGTTATAGTGAATCAGAATCCACTTAAAACAATACATCTATCCCAGTCTAGTTAACCAACACATTGGAATTAATAGGGATAGTACAATCGAACATGAAATGTTCGGTGTGTTATGATTTCAATTGTTCCAATCAGACAAACTCCAAATACGGTTATTTTAAAACACTCAACTTAATAAAAAGTAGTAATGAGCTTTAAATGCATCTTTGTAATATATGCATCAAAAAATAAATTTTATTGCGTTCGGTAATTATAAATGCCGATCCGTCGTAAAATCCTATTAGGACAATTTATCTATCAGTAATATCGTGTCTAACTCCTAGATCGTTAATGATATGTCACTTCCACCTTACTCTGTTTGAATGACACAAGGTACAACACTTTTACAGAGTACTAATGGAATCCAATCCCTATAACCGTATTTATCCTTAGTTTACAATACAAGATT
Organism: Metellina segmentata; assembly: GCA_947359465.1. Lineage (NCBI taxonomy): Eukaryota > Metazoa > Arthropoda > Arachnida > Araneae > Tetragnathidae > Metellina > Metellina segmentata. Next base: position 104,428,327 of record OX375881.1, read on the forward strand.
TAGCTATTGAATACATTTTAAATCTTTACCTTGGTTGAAAATAGCATCCGAATTCGCTGACTGTGAGTCAAGTCCACATATAATTTCAAAGTAATGAATGATGCAAAAATTATTAATGTCCTTCTGTAAATGCATTTCAATAGAATCAAAACGCTGTAACTCATTTTTGTACTCTGCTATAAAAGTAATACATATTACTAAATCAGCTATTAGAAAATTCTGGAGAAATGAGCATTATCCCTTTTTATTTCAAAGTACAAAACTATCCCATGCTCACAATACCTCACACGCAATGTGAATATGGCATTGGTTAAGTACTTCGCCATTTTCTCTCTGTTACCAATAACATTGTATGCATGGATATCGTACACGCAGCAATATAAAATAGCACTATACAGTTCCAATAAACATATTTCACTCAGATGAATGTTCTGTAGCTTAGTTTGGTACTCTTTGATCATTCAATTCACAATTTATTCACCGGCTATTTTGCAGATGTTTCTTCTTCACTCTTTTAGGCATGCAAACTAGGATGGATGGTAACACCTCAAGTTACTACAGTTAATAAAAATAAATATTAAGTAACCCCCTCTGTATATCGTGCATTTGGTTACTTCGCCCTCTTTTATTAGTTCCCTGAAGCACTTGAAGTTTGAAAAGAGCAAGAGAAATCTCAGACAGTTTCTATAGATTTGGGGGTTCATATTATGTTAGTCGCTTCTTATGGGCTCTTCTGTTACAATGTGACGCGGTCGTTTTCAGGAAAGGTGGTTGACGTTATTCATTGTCGGACCGCGAAGGGAAGGTAGAAAAATTGAAAATGAACTACATATATATACAGAAAAGTATTCTACTATAATGCAATTTTCCATAGAGGAAACCAAAGAGTTATGTAATGCATTATTGCCATTTTTCCCTCTAATATGTATAATTTTTTCTCGGCCATTGGTATTTCACCCATATGTCTATAAAGAGTAAACTTTTTTCGGCCCTCAGAATAAATCACTTTTTGTTTTCTCCACTAATAAAATTTTTTCCATCTCATTTTTTCTCAAAAAAGTAAAATGTTCTCTCCCACTATACGTCACTTGTCTCTGTCTCTAATACGAGTAAGTAACTTTTTCTCGGTCCTCGGTATAACATGCTTCTTTTCTAGAAAAAAGTACTACATCACATATTTATTGGCACTCTGTGTATCGTGCTTCTTTTCTTGAATAAGTAAATTTTCCTTCACCTTCAGTATACATACACTACCCTACAATAATGGACCGGACTGTAATTTGTGATGGTATAAGAGGAAGAGTACATTATACGGGGATGGTTCCCCACGTACTGCAATTACACTAAGCAACCCTTCTGGGCATACTTTCAGCAAGATTTTATTACACTGCTATGGGTATTCGTGTCCATTCCAGCTGCACGAATGTCGCCAGCTCAGCTGTAGATTGCGGGCGTGGTTCACTGGTCCGTAAGCGTAGCTCTAACTCGTCCCACAAATGTTCTAAGAGGTTTCGGTCGGAATTCTGAGCAGGCCAGTGCTGATGTCTTACATCCATATATTGATACCACTGCTTGACAGAGGCTGCAATATGACACGGAGCGTTGCGTTATGGAAATAATATTCGTCCATTCCATAAAATTGCCAGAGAGTAGGAAGAACCTGATGGTCTAAAATGCTTCTGTGGGCGTCGGCGTTCAATTGACCAGAAATAACATTCAAAGGTCCCAGGCCACACCACGAATAACACCCTCAAACAAGTAGTAGGATTGTATGCAAATCCGCAGGCGTCCGGTCTATTATTTTAGGGTAGTTTATATATACAACACGCTTCTTTTCTAGAATTAGTAACTTGAACATCGGTGCAGCAGGGATAAGTTATAAGTATGGAAGGATAATAAGTTATCTAATAAGCAAATTGTGCGTTCTCGGTACATCATGCATTTTCATTTCCTGCAAGAAGCACAATGTAAAGAAGGATAAGTTATAAGGATAGAAGTATAATAAGTTATCTAATAAGCAAATTGTTCTCTCTGCCGTAAGTACATCACGCATTTTCATTTCCTGCAAGAAGCACAGTGTAAAGAAGGATAAGTTATAAGGATAGAAGTATAATAAGTTATCTAATAAGTAAATTGTTCTCTCTGCCGTAAGTACATCACGCATTTTCATTTCCTGCAAGAAGCACAATGTAAAGAAGGATAAGTTATAAGGATAGAAGTATAATAAGTTATCTAATAAGCAAATTGTTCTCTCTGCCGTAAGTACATCACGCATTTTCATTTCCTGCAAGAAGCACAGTGTAAAGAAGGATAAGTTATAAGGACAGAGGTATTATAAGTTATCTAATAAGCAAATTGTTCTCTCTGTCGTAAGTACATCACGCATTTTCATTTCCTGCAAGAAGCACAGTGTAAAGAAGGATAAGTTATAAGGATAGAGGTATAATAAGTTATCTAATAAGCAAATTGTTCTCTCTGTCGTAAGTACATCACGCATTTTCATTTCCTGCAAGAAGCACAATGTAAAGAAGGATAAGTTATAAGGATAGAAGTATAATAAGTTATCTAATAAGCAAATTGTTCTCTCTGCCGTAAGTACATCACGCATTTTCATTTCCTGCAAGAAGCACAATGTAAAGAAGGATAAGTTATAAGGATAGAAGTATAATAAGTTATCTAATAAGCAAATTGTTCTCTCTGCCGTAAGTACATCACGCATTTTCATTTCCTGCAAGAAGCACAATGTAAAGAAGGATAAGTTATAAGGATAGAAGTATAATAAGTTATCTAATAAGCAAATTGTTCTCTCTGCCGTAAGTACATCACGCATTTTTATTTCCTGCAAGAAGGACAATGTATGGAAGGCTACTTTGCATTTAATCCGTAATTGGATAGGTACTATCAGAGTGCTTTTATTCTTTGAAGCTCCTTAATGTGAAGGATTTTATTTTCATTTTGACTCTTGATGAAACTAGTATTATGTTCATCTTTTTTTCCTGCTACTACATCTTAAGGTCACTCCTAATCATTTTAATAAAATCCGAGTCCTAATAGAGCAGGTTGCGACGTCTTCCCTAATGACTCGCGAGTACTTGTCAACTCAATACGCACTTCCACACAACACTCTACTTCTGGCACCGATCGTTTAACGGTCTTGGCACAGGCCTTTTCTTGAGGCAAAGAGGTACGTGATGACTCACGATCCATTGAAGGGCGCTCACGCAAAATAGCGTGACCACTTGCTCGCTTGCAAATGGGTCTGCCCACCGCGCACACCCCCGTGATCCCCAAGAAGAGAACTCGGCGGTAACTTATCGCAACTGCCAATTCGATTCGTTACGCGGAGGGGATTTAGGTAATAAAGGGCTGGCGATATCGATTCCGTTTGCTTTTGCTATCGTAATTGTTATCCACTCGTCATTGGCAGTGGCGAGTGCCGAGAATCAATGATGTTGGAGATGGGGATTCGGGTGGAAGAAATTCGGAATGTGTTTGGGATAAGATAAGAGTGTGCATATGATGCATCTAGGGACCGAAAATTGTTTTGGAAGATATTGAAAAATGATGGTGTGTGGGTATTCAATACGTGATTGAAAGCTTAGCACTCCTCGTCGTTGTCGCAAATGTTGCTCAAAAGATGTTGACACACTTCAACTGGTAATTGGGGGATTTCACTGATGCCATAAGAATTATCGAACTGATGCGAAAGTTTGTCAAAGTTTTAAGAAAAATCTCTTTATTTATACTTAAACTAGCTGAATAGCTCGGTGTTACTCCGTTTTCAAATATGACCGCGACATTTCCCTGTGCTCTCAAATACGCGTACCCTGTAGAACGTGTTTCCAACTGTGACAGCTAAAATTTAGCCGCTACTTTACCCTGTGTTTACTCATACACAAACCCTGTAGAACGTGTTTCCTCGTTCATGTCCATTTATTGCAGAAAAACAAACTTTAGATATTAAAATTAGGGCTTCGTGGGACACTTTTAGGACTGCCTGTGTGTCAATTGAAATGTCTACAGATGGGTCTGAAGACAGGAAAGAAATAGAGAATGTTTTCCGCATTGTTCAAAATAATAAATGTACCAAAATTGGTGTGTATTGGTCAAACGGTGTAGATTTGGTTTTGATAATATACACACATACACCCATACTCACATCCTTTCATATATATATATATACATATATATATATATATATATATATATATATATATATATATATATATATATATATATATATATATATATATATATATATATATATATATATATATATATATATATATATATATATATATATATATATATATATAATATATATATATAATATATATATATATAATATATATATATATAATATATATATATATATATATATATATATATATATATATATATATATATATATATATATAATATATATATATATATATATATATAATATATATATATGTATATATATATATTTATATATATATTTATATGTATATATATATATATATATATATATATATATATATATATATATATATATATATATACATTTAACCCCTATATTATGTTCCGTTACATCAGATGGTCATTCGTCATCTCATCCGTAACTGCATCATCCCGTTTTCACAGAGAAGTTCTGAGGTTTCTGATGACGAAACTTCCAGAACCACTTACGGCGCGTGAAATTATCAACGGCACACTAACCCTGAGCAACACATATCTACCTTTTCCTCTGTGAAGTATACATGCCTTTTCAGAAATACAAATATATAACGCATCAAAAATGCTCTTTCCTTATTTTCTACTTTTAATGTTTAACCCAATTTAAAAAACGCTATCAACACAAATTTTGGTACTAATTAGGTGGTAGGTTGTCGTGACAAAATAGCTCGGATCTAACAAGACTGATCACATTTTGATGGATGATACATCTTATCATTATAGGAACAATTATGGAATTTTGTTTGATCCATGAAATAATCGGTAGTATATTGGAGAAGAGATATCTCATCATTAGCAAAATTAATCAGATTTTGATGGACGATATATCTCTTTTTAGTAAAATTGATCAGATATTGACGGACAAGATACCTCATCGAAACCGTTTGGAGGGTTAAATTATTTTAGCCGCACAAAACGTTTGACCAGTGCCTATATTTTTAGAATAGAAAGAAATAGCTCCTAGAGTGGTTGGTTATTTTATATTGGTGATTGAATGTTAACGGTGTAAATATACATTGACTATTTTTAAAATCTGGCTTGACTCAGTGATTTCGTCCATTGCGTCATATCGATATAAAATACAGAGTCCAGTCACATTAATGTGACCACCACCTACTTTCGACGACAACGTGAAATAACCAATCACAAAAGGCGGGTGGCAGCACAATGCAGTGGAGTGTATATAAAGGATGTCCTAGGCCATCGGAAAGCATTTCAATCGTTGGCGTAGTGCATAAACGTAGCGATTTACCCGACGTCCAAAAGAGCATGGTTATTGGCTTTCGGGCCAAGGGTGGAAGCATTTCGGAAACGGCTAATCATATGAACTGTTCGCGTGCCGCCGTAGTAAAAGTATACCGTGCATGGCAAAATGGCACTATCCAAATCTGAGGCGTGGCACATGTGTTGCACCACGGGATATAGATGACAGAGGCGAACGAAGGCTACGAAGATGCGTTCGGACGAATAGATGTGCAACTGTTGAGCAACTGACCGCCCAGATGAACCAAGGGGCTACCAAGAGGGTATCCTCAACAACGGTTCAACGAACGTTGCTGCGCATCGGCCTCCGCAGCAGACGACTGGTTAATGCACCTATGCTGACTGCTGTTCATCGGCGACGTAGGCTGGAATTTGCACGCCAGTACCGCAACTGGACGTCCACAGAGTGGCGACAGGTGGCTTTTTCCGATTAATCACGTTTTATGCTCCATCGGACAGATGGACGTTGGCGTATACAGCGTGAAACGTCTGAAAGCAAACATCCTGCAACAATTGCCCGAAGGATCCAAGCTGGAGGAGGGAGAATTATGGTTTGGGGAATGTTTTCCTGACATTCACTGGGTGCAAAAACCTAATTGACTCTCTTCCTGCACGTCTCGCAGCGGTCCGTTCTGCCAAAGGTGGTTATTCTGGCTTTTGACAGATGGTCACATTAATGTGACTGAACTATGTATAAGTAGACTGGGCATTGCTACTGAGAAGAGCTTCAAAAATTGTGCCCAACTTGTAAACTATTAGTCAAATTTGTCAACAATTAGTAGATTAAGGCTACAGTGGACACTAAAAATATTTTTTCTTAATTTTAAATAAAAAAGCTCAAAATTTTGTCTGATAATATATATTGTCAAACTAAACCTGAAAAAAAAATTTGGTGTAAAAAAATTTATTAATTTTTAAAATATTTGAAATTTAAAAAACAATTTAACAAAAGTTCAAAATGCTCCGGGCGTTCCAATTTTTTCAATATCTTTGATTTTTTTTTTGATTTCTTATCTTAAGACACTATTTAAAAAATTTTGGGAAGCAATGTCATGTTTAATATGATAGTTTATTAGTAATAAATTAAAATGTGCTCTTAAAAGGAATTTTTAAGAAAAAAAATGACATTTTTAGTTAAAAAGTTAAATTTTTCTCTTCACACAATTATTATTATATATGTGCATCCCAAAATCTTTTAATACTTATAACAGGAGAAAATATGGAGAGTCTTGTAGTTATAGGATGAAAATTGAGACGTCCGGAGCATTTTGAAATTTTAGTTCGAAGCAATTTTTTGATTTGAAGAAAAACAACTTTTTTCATTTCAAAAGAGTATAAATAATTTTTAGGAATATATATTTAGCTCTAGAACTCTAGCATAACACAAATATAGTTCATGCATTCTTTATAATGCAGTTTTTAAGCACATAATTGTAATTCACATAACGCATATGGATGGTAAAAAACTTTACGTAAATTGAAAGTCTTTAACTTTCTTAGTAAATAACTACAAGAAACCAAGAACACAAATTAAATTTAATTAAACACTAATATAGGATAGAAGAAGATGATAAAATTTTACAGTACTGCTATTGAATTGAAAAACATGTATGTCATAATTGTAGAGTAGTGTTGTAATACAAGATGTGCGTATGTTGTAATACAAGATGTATGTATGTTATAATACACGATAAAAAATGTATAAAAAGTAAAACAAAAGTAATTCTCAAAAAAATTAATATAATTTGATTGATGTAACCAAAATTAAAATGCTCCAGCACAATATGCTGCATCCGGTTTCACCGATTTTCTTTTTGGTTTTTTTTTTTTTACCACAGCATTTTTCTGCGTTTTACGCCTGTGGTCCCGTCTTTTGGCAATAATCAGAGAAAAACTTGAATCTAAAGAGGGATTATCCTCCGATTCAAGAGCTTTCACATATCCCAAGTTATGTTTTTGAATAGCATCAGTTACTGCTAACTCCAGCCTTCTTCGTGAAACGAACACTTCCTTGGGACATTTCCTCCAAATGCAGCTATGAATGTTTTCGTTGATGTTCTGCATCTTACCAGCAACACATCTGTCTAAAATAGCATCAGATGCTAGTCGCTGATAAACTGGCATAATCTTTTCCACTACCTGTGGCGTCAGGTGGGTCTTCATTGCAGCGTGAGATTCTGGCATTTCCCCTTTGGCAATCGCCCTTCGGTAGAAACACCATGATGTTTCCCCATCAGGACACTTGGTATGCTGTGGCTTTCTGTCATTAGATGAGCAATGCAACAAACTAGCATATATAGCAGACTTCATTTTTTGTGTGTCAGGCACATTGTCTCTTATTGCTTTGCGATAAAAGTTTTGCAGCTTAACTATATTTTTTTCAGTCAAGCTGCCTTTCTTTTTACCACCGAGCGTCACTTTTTTCATGCGCCATTCTTTGACTTTATTTCTTAAGGATGTGCCCAACCTTTTTGCTACATGGTTCAGGCACTCTTCCTTTTGAATTTCAAGATCAGGCCCATAGACTTGATTCTGATTCAAGAACTGAAAAGTCTTCGAGTCCCCATCACTCAATACCGACACGTATCGCATACTGCAATCGCTCACAGACCTCCTCCACATATTTAGGGCAGCATGCATTTCCATAGCTCCGCTTGATCCATCGAAGTTCTTTTCGCATTCTTCAACATGCCCTTCTTTCCAAATGCAAAATTCAGGAGTACCCATTCCCAGTTCCTTGGCAGTCATCACACAATTGTGACAGTACTTGGATAGTACTTCAAAGTCGAGGACAAGGCCACTTATTATGTCAATGACAATACCTAATCCAAGCTTTGAAGTATGCCCTCGCTTCTGCCACGTACCGTCGTAAGAAACACTGACATCTATTACGACACTAGTACTAAGTGCGCCATCCATTTTGATATGAGCTGCTCTAGCAGCTTCACGGGACACTTGCAGCATTCGTCGTTTGACGTCTTGATTTTTAATAGACAAGTTCAGCATACATTTAGAAAAGTTTTTTTTGTCCATAACAGGCATATTTAATATAGAAGAAAAAGTTTCTAAGGCAGCATGGCCTCTTCCTATGGACAAGAAGGCACTCACCAACTTGCCATTGATGTCATGAGAGCTTTTTGGTTCTTCTTGAGGACTTGAAAACACAGTACCATAGCTCTCATCGCATGTACCACACAAGAGCTCCAGCTTGACCGAATATCCCAAAGAATGGTGTTGATGCATAACAAGTGAACATTGTTTACAGCTTTTGCAGGGAACTTTCTCCAACAATTCCTCAAACACAGTTTTGTGAGTGATTATGTAGTTGGCTTCAGGCTGGGGAGCTGGTTCCTGCCTTTCAACAATGTTAGCAGAACATTCTGATTTTGCATAGCGTTTCTGGCTATTTTCTGCATTTGCTTTCCTTCTCTTGCTGGGTCGGCCTTTTGGCTTCCTCCATCTCTTTGAAACAAGATCCATAGCAACAAAATGATAACAACAGCTTTTGAAAATGATTGCTACTGCTTATATGCACATGGGAAAAAAACGCTTTGTAAGTTTGTATACAAATAATGATATGCGGTTTCAGTCACAGATACAGTTAAAATTTACTGTTGCCATTTCAAATTTGATAAATTATAAACTGTTCTGAATAATTGTGAGGCTTTGAGAAGAGAAAAGAAAATAATCCATATTTTCGCTGACTTGACAGCTGTGTTTATGTGGCTGCAAAACGTAAACAAAGGGGCGTAGCCATGGCGGAGGAAAACGAAACTACCCCATAACTCAGCAAAAAAAGCATAAAATCGGAATTTTTTTTTGTGTTTGATGGAAGAGTATATAAAATAACAAAATAAACTAAAAAAAAAAATTCTGCAATTTCGTAAATTTTTGACATTTTAAGTGTCCACTGTAGCCTTAAATGTTATCAAAACAGGGAAAAACTATATCTCAAGGCACCCCCGACACTTACCATGCGAGAATAATTTGGTGGTAGTAAAATCTCAGTTTTTGGTCTGGTATGTTTGCTTACACTGAAAATTCCTCTCATAAATGCTACTAGATAAAATGGTCACAGCCAACTATGGATTATGGTTTCTGAGAAATACAATTGAAATATAGATCGTGTTATTTCCAAGAAATGATTAATATAGGGGTCTTAAAACATGGTTGGTACAGAAAGGGGCCTTCATATAAGGTATGTTAGCTAACCGGGTTAAAGGATACATAAATGTGTACAATGTTCTACATTTACACAAAAATTAATGAATCCTTTTTGAAATAGGGGGAAGCTGAAGCCCTGCTGGAATATTTATGGATTAGCAACCGGAGGATTGCAAGTTCGAATCGAACCAAAGACCGTCGTGTACAAAAAGGGCTGTTGCACGTTAAATATGTCGTGGTGACAAGCGTCCTCATGTTTGCGTGGTCTGGAAAATGGGAGAGTGAGGTACCATCTCAGGTGTGACCTCGTCAGCTGACCGTAGTTCAAAACTACACGGTCTTGTCTTCGGATATTTCGCTTCGGGATTGATCCCGGAACGTCACCAATCCCATTGCGTTGATTATGTGCAACATCAATTAAAATACCTATCTACCTTTTTGACCTAAACTGATGATCAGAGAATGTTGTGTGGTGAGGAAAATTGGATAGTGAGGTGCGAGCTCAGGTGTGACCTCGTCATTTGACTGTGGTTCAAAGCTACACGTCCTGTCTTTGGATATTTCCCTTAAGGTTCGATCCCGGAAAGTCACCAATAGCCCGCTGTGTATTCAGTGCAACGTTAATTAAAATTCCTACCTACCGTTTTGACCTAAATTGAGGATCAGAGAATATGGTTATGGATAAGCACGAATATAAACGTAGTTAAAATTATTTTATGACTTAAATTTTAACTAAACATGAATAATCTCTATGCTTTGTTCTGATCCAAGCAAAACCATTTACAGCTTTTTGCAGCGTTCCTAATTATATTATCTTACGTTTCCAAAAAATGACATGATGCTTAATATGATTTGCACTTGCAATAGCTAATGTACAAATTTAAAAAAGTTATGGATGCAACTCACGGTACGCTTAGATTTAAGATAAAACAATTCCTTTCTTGCGCTTTAAAAAGTACTGCATAAATAATTCAATCCTAAAACATAATAAATAAATGAAATAACAAAATCTAAGGAGCCCAAAGAAAAATGTCCCATGAGCTTCGATGAAAACCATTTTTCTTTCCCTGTCTACAACAATAAGTTAATTGGGTTTTTAATTTTTTAATGTTGCATTATTCATAAATGATTATAATCCTCACTATTATTTAAATTAACTTTAGAATTAAGAAATGAGCGGTTTAAAAACTAAAAAATATCTCTCATAAGCCTCGTTGGAAACCATTTCTATCCAGAAAAATCTAATTGGGTTCTTAATTTTTTAACTTTGAATTACTTAATAAATTGTAATCCACTATTTAAATTAATTTCTCTGATTAAATCTTATGATCTTTTTATGCCATTTAAATCATTGCAGTTCCAAAATTAATAAAAAGTCAAGAAGTAAAAATTACGCCGAATTAATTCAGCGAAATAAGCCAATTGTATGTATTCCATTATCTAGTTAAGGACCTGTGCACATATCCAGTTTTTTAACGTGCGGTGCCGCTGCGGCACCGAAGCCCAACTATGCACACATAGCCGTGAAATGACGCAAGTACTCATTTCGCGCCATTTGCGAAACATATTCTATCTAAGGAAACGTGTTTATTTCGCTTACTTGGTGTAAAAAAAAATACTTGGAAACAAAATAGACGTTACTGGATGCAACCATTTATTAATTATTATTTATATTCCATTTATTTATGGAAACAAGGTACTTCAGACCGGAGACGCGTGTGCGGCGAGCTTCGGCGCCATGGGAACTGCGGTACAAATTGCACGCAAGTTGGACGTGCGTCGCCGCAGTGGCGCCGGAGGCACGTGTGCACTACTCCATTGGATCAAATGTATCTCAGACCGCACTTGCGTTGAGGCAGGGGAGCCGCACGTTGGAAAATCGGATGTGTTCACCGGGCCTTAGATCATTGCAGTTCCATAATTAATAAAAAGTCAAGAAGCAAAAATTACGTTTAATTAATTCAGTGAAATAAGCCAAATGCATCTATCCCATTATCTAATTAAGACCTTGCAAGAGTTTTCTCTCTAATTCTTAATTCAATTGAGAATTAAGTAACGAATGATAGGAAGCCCAAAGGAACATCTTTTAGAAGCCTCATTTAAAACCATTTTCATACGGGAAAACCTATTGGACGGTACAGCGATGAAGTCATTAAAAAGAACGATTCCCACAGCAATAACTTAGAGGAGATGGATGAGAAACTCTGTTGAGACAATCTGTGCGTCAGGATTTAGAAATCGACGAAGAAAATATTCCTATGTACCACAAGATCAAATAGATGGGAATGCCAATGGGTCTGGGCACGTGATTCCAACAGAATGTCTCGTTCATCTAGATTTGAACAATTTTGGCAATGACGAGACATCTCGTCATGAAAATCTGATACAAATTGAGGATGAGTAATTGCCATTTTGTTTATCATGACGTGATCATGATCTGTTCAGTTTTCATCTACGAGATATCTCGTCCATCAAGATTAGAGTTGAATTTTGCTTTATCGAGGAATGAAATTCTTCGCAGAGACAAACACCACGTTTGTTGGAATTAGGGATTTTTGGCGCAAGGGTCATATTTATACATGCGCCAAAAAAAGCCTTTCCCCTTGAAGCCACAATGAGTCATTCCAAAGACATAATACAATATAAAGTAATTGTGTTCCTGCCAGACACAATACAATATCAAATAATTGACGCAAGACATGCAATATGAAGTAATTGACACACACAGTGGGTTAAATGGTTCTAACATTATTTAAAACCACGACGGAAACTCAACCACGCTATAATTCACTGCGCGACAACCAAAGCGACAGACAAATTTGCGTTAACATCGATCTCGCCTATTGCATACCCTCCATTGTATAGTAAATGCGCTTTTACGTTGAATTAAGCTAATGCAATTACAATTCTCTCTGTAATTCAAATTCCTTTCTGATGACATATCATACACATATTACATTCCCATCACACACGAAGTCATCTCTCTGTGGTTCTAAATTACCCGGTGTTGTCATCGGTTCTTTCCAGCTTGATCCTGGACCATCACCAATAGCCAGTTTAGTTGCTCCAGTGCGACGTTAATTAAAATACCTACCTACTAGACCACTGCAAGCCGAAATTAATGAAACGCCAAGAAGTAGCAGAAGTCCTTCCTAATTAATCCAGCTGCCTTTTACTCCAGCGACACGAGCCAACTGCCTATCTCCCATTATCCAGCTAAAACCACGCACGAAACCTTTCCCCCCTGACGCCGCTATCAGTCATCCCTAAGATCAACTTAAGTCCCACGCCTGTAAATATCCCCACCAAGACAAAGAAGCTCTCAGTCCGAATCCCTACAGGGTCCTTAAGCGAGCCAGATTAATCCCTAATGCAGATACTTTATCAACCTGTCCTTGGGCCAGAAAGCCCTTCGGAGATCCTCGATCTGGTGCCATGGTTAAACCTTTTTAGTGCTGCGCTAAAGGGATCTCGAACCATTTCCAATCGGCCATTTTCTTAACGGGCACCAAAGACAATGGCATTTTGTCTCTGCAGAAATCGGATTAAGCGATTTATCGGTCAAATCGGATTGGTCTTGTGTTTAAAGTGCATTAGAGGTAGTTAATAGAGGACGTTAAAAGATTTTCGGGAGTCTATATGGTGGCGATGTGGTGTTTGACTTGGAGAGTTTGTTGTGTACCAGATTGCTTTCGATAGGGATTTGGGTACGGTCGTTTAAATTGAGCTAATCAATCCTTATGATTCCGATTTTATAAAACAATCATTGTGATCTGAAGTGTTTTATAAAACTTTAATTCAGATGTTTCAAGTACTAGCTCATGAAAAAGATACAGGGGTAAGAAAACTATGTAATTAAGCGAAATGGATATGTATGTACACATTATTTAGGGCTCGTATCGATAAATAATATAAATCCACCATGAGCAAAGCGACAACTTTAAACATATTTCAACGCCATGTCTTATGATTGTAGCTTCTTGTTATAACCACAGTTATGTGGATAGATCTATTTTATTTCATTTTGGATAAACTTCTAGTTAATTCATACTTTTCAAGCCTCGAAAGCAATTAACACAGACTATTGAAAGATACTCGGACCCTATGTAGAGTTGAAGTAGTCTTTGACATTGGAGTTTTATTATAGACAAACTTTCAGTTGATTTATACTTTTAGAAGCCTTGGAAGCAGTTAAGGGGGTCCGGGACACAAAAATCGTCAAATTTTCGAATTTTTTTTTTATTATTTTAAGAAATTCTCTGTGTTTTTCTGCTTAAAATGACGTCTAAATCCTGTTTCTATCTTAATTAGAACTAGAGATGTAATAATTTTTGTGGTGCGTTGTTTTGAAAATCTAACACTCTTGACAGCAACTGTCTTTAAAACTTTAAATGCGTTTTTCTATATGATACATTTTTCAAGATTTCCTGTATTCAAATTGCTATAAGTCGAAAACCGATAAAGTTTAAGGGTTGAAATTTGGAATACATCTTTTTCTAACATTATACTTTAATTTTGATTCAGCAAATTTGAAACAAATATTTACTTTTAAGAATATGACTTTTTAAAAAACAACTACATTGCAATTTTAAAAAATTTTCATTCAAATATTTTTTATTTTTTATTAAATTAATATTTTTTAAATTGCTGAATCAAAATTAAAGTTTATAAATTTGTGAATAATTTACTGCAAGAATTTTGAAAATCGACCAAGAATATTTTGAGCCTTAGCAATTTAAAATGACCCCTCTTTTTTTCAAAAATTTAATTTAAAATTTTTAAAAAACTTTTGGAAAAATTTTGTGTTCTGATTTTGCTTATTAGTTGGATGGGTAATCAGTACAAAAAAATTAAAAATTCTAAATTAATTAATAAAAAAAAAATTCTGATGTGTCCCGGACCCCCTTAATGCAGACCGTTAAAAGATGTTCGGACCTATGTAGTACTGACGTTGACTTTGAGTATACGTTCAGTACAGATGGTTTGTACACTGGATTTAGATAGGGTTGTTGAAGGTGTGCCAATAAGTTTAGGTGGCTTGCAGTAATTTAGTGTAATATTACAATCGTGGCATTTCGATTTTATTGGTTTGATAAAATGTTAATCCATTACTATTTCAGTTATTTCTAGCACAGGAAGGGAATATTGGGAATTACGTGAAAGGGACGTTAAAATGACTTTATTTAGTGAACTATATCGATATCTAATTTAAATCCAGAATTAGTGAAAATATAGTTTTAATCACATCTTAATTCTATGTATCTAAATTATTAAATATTGATGATAAATCCATAGTATGAAGGAGAAATACCTATAACGTTTTCTATACAATTCCATCTTAAGCGTACTTTTCATATTTTGTACCAACTTGTTTTTAATTCATATCACCAAAAGTATTGGAAGTAGTTAAAATACTATCCTTAATATTAAGTATAGTATTTTATTAAGGTGTTAAATGTTGTTCGGAGACTGTATAATACTGATTTGGTGTTTGACTTGAAGTATGCGTTGTGTGTTGACAGTTTTCGTAAGGGATTTGGGTACCGTTCGTGAAAGTGTACTAGTTCGTCTTACGTATTTTAAAGAGATTTCATTTTGCAACACAAGAATAGTGTTGCCTCATATAAGTTCTGAAACAATTCAACTCACTTCTATTTCAAGCAATTCAAACACAGGAATGAAATAATGCGTTTTGTAAAATCTGAAAAAACACGAAACAGTTATGTTACAGAACATTATTTTAATTTAAAGTTAGTTACATTTAATTTACTCACTAATATTTTATTGGTATAAAATAATTGTATGCCAATCTAGTGTGAGATCTTATAAAGTTTCATCGTGTGTGTTATTTTACATATTTCTAATACTATAAAGGAATTATATAATATTTTAAACTATAGAAATTCATGATAGATGGCATATAAATGCCAGTATTTTAAGAATGCATTGATTGATAGTAAGTATAAATCCATTAATAACCGAAACATAAGCTAAGACCATGCTTTTGAAAGAATAAAGCGTATTTTGCAAGTTATGGTGTACTATGGAAATGCTTATAACTTCTTATACAATCATAATTTTTAACAAGTTTTTCATTTTGGTAAACCGTCCTATACGAAAATGTATTTGTTGCCATGTTCCATATCTTTCAATCATATGGTCCGAGTAAAAAATTTGTATGCTTACTGTTCTTTTTATTGATATTTATTTATTGAAAAGAACCGATCCAAATACCTTATTCTATTCCGCTTCAAATCTCTATTCCTCTATTTTTCTACTTATAAGAACCATAAATATTTGTAATATTGTACGATTATCTTACTTCTTTACTTTTTGTAAACATCATTCATTCAAGCGCTTGAAGGGGACCTTTGGTAATAACAACTTAAAAATTGTTTTTGATACTATGATAATTTTTTTATTTTAAAGTATCTATTAAATTTATTTTTTACTAGGGTTTTAAACAAATATTCCATAAATTCAAGAAAAGAGGGTTTGATGTTCTTGTGTCTGAACTTTTTAACTTCTTCAAGGTTTTAAGGTAACATCAAAGCATCATAAGTGTTACGAGTTATTTCCAAATCGTTATTTTTGAAAATAACGATTTGGTAATAACTTTATATATTTTAATAACATTTTCTCTTAAAATTGTTTTCGCTCAATAGAATGAAGATGGAAAGATTGGAAAAGCTCCAGCTCTCATCTCGTTACAATAAGTTATTTAGAACGATCGTTTCTATTGGCCCATTCTGTAGAATGGAATCATTTGCAAAGATTCTACTACTCCTTTCGTCTGAACAGAATCCATTGGAACAATTATACTATTCCTTTCGCTTGGGCAGATTCTATTACTCATTTGGTTGTAACAGAATCCTTTGGAACGATTCTATACGCCATTTTGTTAAAACATAATCTTATTTTGGAATGATTCTATACGCCATTTTGTTAAAACATAATCTTATTTTGGAACTAATCTATTGCTTATTTACATAAAATTTTTTGGAAATATTCCATTGATCACTTATTAAGAATTAAATCCTTTGGAAAGATTTTATGGGTCTTTCTTTTTAATATGATTTTTCCGAAGAATTCGACTGCTCATTTCTCTATCAGATAATCCACTAGAAAGAACGAATTGACAAAATGCTAAAAACTGATGAGGAGTAATACATAGAAGAAGGAAAGCTGCAATGTAGAATTACGTGCCAACCCCTCACAGGGTTAACGAGAAACCCATCGGCGATCGCAGAAAGATAAAACCAGCCATTCTACAGATCGTTGACCCTCCCGAATATCCGTACAAAAGATCTAATTGCCGGAAGATTGAAGAGAGCACTGAGTAATGGCCGAAGTGAGGAATTGGCCCTAATCCCACCGTGAGGCCGTGTTTACCATGCCCATATCATTTCTAAATCATTTATTTCGTCCTATCTTCTCCGCGCCTCGATAAGGATCCCAAACTTTTCCCAACTTCTCCGTGGATCTTTAAGACATTTGTCACCCAAATAGAAGTTCCCGGATGAGCGGAGAGAGGTGGGGGTGAGAAATTACTATCGGAAGCTACAGACGATAAGCGCATCGCTCTTCCTGTGATTTTCCTCCCCGTCGTCCCCTTAGAGCTATATATCAGAATTACACTATGGGTATAAGTTTTCTTCGAGAGTCTGGCATGGAATGCTTGTTTTCTTCTCCATCCCTTTGCTGAATTGACAGAGCTACAGTGTTGACTTTGACTGGGTCGTTTTGACTCCAGTGAATAAATAATGTTAAATAGAGTTAAAATATTTATACTACATGACTGCCATCGTTCATTTCAATTATCTTTAAAGTATCTAAATATGTTTGAACCTTTCTTTAAATTTTAAAATCATCCTATTTTTATTTTATTTGGTAAAAAAAAATGATAAAAACACATTATTAAACAAAAATTCACTAAAATATTTTGTGAAAATTTAGGTAAAAAAGGTTGTTACCGCGAAAGAGCACTTGCAGCTGAAACTTGTGAGTCCATTTGCATAAACGTTTGTAAAAGTATATATATATATATATATATATATATATATATATATATATATATATATATATATATATATATATATATATATATATATATATATATATATATATATATATATATATATATATATATATATACTGGAAAATAGGAATTTCTGAATGGAAATTACACTGAAGAACCTTACACTAAAATCTCTAAAACGTTTTGTTTTCAAGATAACTCTTATAACCAAGTTCAGACTCTCTAAAACAAAAACAAAAATCAGTACACCAAATATCATTCAGAAATAGATAGTACATGTTTAGTTATCACGTGTAACAATTTTGCTCAAAATCACAATCAAAGAAAGGTGCATTAAAATTTTAAAAACGAATTAAATAAAACTGTCAGCATTGATGCAGTTCGCATATCTCAATTTGAATTCCTCACACAGACAAAATAAAAACAGTTTTGTAAAGACAAAGTCCTAAATATTAACACTTGTAAATAAAATTAACTATGCAATTTTAGTCACTAATCGACTTTCCAACGAAGGTATCTTGGGCTTACTTAACGTAGAAGAAAGGCATCTTCTTAAAAGCCTATTTACAATATAGTGTCTGATGACATCATAATACGTCAGTGCCAACATTTGCATACTTTATTCTGATACAGCATTAATTTCATGTCAAGCAACCTATATTTATACAAATCCCTTTCAGTTTATTCACGAGTAATAGCTATTTCTGTTTAGTTTGGTTTTTGTGGAACAAGAACCATAACTAGCCAAGCTGTGCCAAACACAGGTCATATAAGGACAAAATATTGATTTAAAAAGACCATAAAGACACTTCATTCAATTACAGAAGACAAAGGACGAATGCGTGATGGTTCGCTATAAAATAGTCTAAATGTTAGTTATATATATAATATAAATGTTATAATGTCCTAAATGTTATATATATATATATATATATATATATATATATATATATATATATATATATATATATATATATATATATATATATATATAAAGGCAATGAGAAATCTGGGAGAAAGAAGTTAGCAGAGAAAATCAATTGAGCAAACCTGAATATAGATTTAGACGTGAATAGCTATGGAAAATATCTATCAAACCTAAAAGTAGTTTCGACGAGATATCTCGTCCATGAAGATCTGATCAATTATGCTAATAGTTATGTGTCTGTGATCCTCAAGATTCTAGTCAGTTTTTTCTAATGACGAGAGACGGTGAGATCTTGATGAAGGAGATATCTCTTTCATGATCATCTGTATGCCTCGTAGATGAGATTGCCAAGACTAACTAATGTCCGAGGAGCAGTTGATATGGACGATCGGAAGGTAACTATGGTAACAAAATTATTTGTAAACTCTTTATTGAAAAAACAATTTATTGGAATTCGGAATTAATAGCAACAAGAACGAATTCCTGTTTCACATCTCGATTAATTAATTCATTCAGATGTATCAAACGCACATCGATGCTTATATTCACAAGAAAAGTATTTAAATAAGGTATTAAATGTGAGTAATGACACTTTGGCATCAACATATAAAAGCAATTAAGAAACTTTATCGCGAATGTTATATGTCGTTTCCTAGTTCCATTTGAAAGATAAATTTATCGGCTGTTTCCATATCGGAATGTTCTAGTACGATTTATAATCTGTAAGGTTAATTGCTATGACCGTGAGGACGTGTAGTTAGTAATTGTAATCAGCCCGAAAAGCTGTAATTAAGAAGTCCCTAAGCTGAATTCTGAAAATACATGGTGTTTTAAATATAATATCGTAGTTCATAGCAAATGAGTTGTGTTTCTGCTAAAAGTTCTCGTCATCTCAATGCAGAAAACTTTCGTTCTTAACCCACGTATGATTGGCCATTCAATTGAAGTCTAGGCAAGAAATATCATCAGCATAACTGACGCGGGGTGATCAAAGGGCAAACTGACACGGCGTCATTAGCAAAACAACAACTAGATCTTAACGGAAGAGATAACTCATAGTTACAAAAGCACTCCAAAAGAATGTACTACAATACCTGGTCAATTGGTACGTTTCAAAAAAATGTGTAACTCTGATTCAAACTTTTTGTTACAATGCAAATATCTAAAAAACACACTTCTCAATAACAAATACCTTTATTCATTCTTTAATAATATTCTTCAAAGATTTATTAATATCAACAGCTACACAACTCATGAATAATTATTTTTCGTAATTTCCTCAAGGCCATGTGAGTTGCTTTTCAATTTGATTTTACTGTTTATGAATATCTTTTAGAATAGGGGCTGGGGATTTTATTATTATTTTATTTTTATTTTTCTACTTTTTATGGACTTGTTATAACTGAAGTATGGTGTTAGCATTTAGTTAGATTGGGTAAGTGGTGGCATTTGGTGGTAATTTTTGGGCTTGTTGTTGTTGATCTCCCGGCTGCGGGTTTGATTTCGTTTTGTTCCTGCTCTATTTTAATGTTTTGTTTTGTTTTCGTTATTCTTGCATTTTGGTGGTGTTTGGGGGAGTGTATGAGCAATTTTTTTAGCCTAATGCTGCTCATATGTAGAAAACACCATTTTTTGTTGTCTGGATCAGGCTCTCCCTGATAACGCCCCGATCCACCAACATTTCTTCATTTTTTAAGATTTTTGTTGTAATTTTTTGGAAATTTATACTGGAAATTTATATTATAAAATATATATGTATGTGTGTGTGTGTGTGACGTTTGGAGCTATGCACTCGGGTAACAGACGTTCGGATGGCATTATCTAAATCCAATCATGACTCGTCGCTGCATAAAACAGTTTTCCAGTGGTCCACAGTCAAGTTGCGACGTTGCAAACACCAAGTAAGTCGACAAACAACAAACCGGCTTTGAAGGGCACCGTAACCCTTGGTGCCTGTTGAAACTCACTGTTGGTGATTTACAGTGGCTTCTTGCGGTTCTCACGAACCTCACCTCTTAGGTCACGCAGGTCCAGTTAGGTCAGCTTACGGGGACACAACTCCCGTAGTCTTCTACTACTTCACGATATCACCAACACTTGATCGTAGCTGTGATAGTTCGACCGCAATTGCGCGAATAGACTTGTCTGTGACAACCAACTATAACACCTCTTACTAAGGCACTAAGTTTCTTTAGTTTTGACATATTATCACAATTTCACACAGAACTAACGACGTTACCACTTCGCGTATCGTATTTAACTTCAACAGGTCACATGCGAGCACTGGATTTGCATAAAATCTGATATGCAGTCGGATTATAAACAAATCCGCTGGCGTCCGATCCATTATAGCAGGGTAGTGCGTATATATATATATATATATATATATATATATATATATATATTTATAAACGTCTCTCTGCCAAAGAAACGTCTTGTTGAGGGAGTATATATGAATGTACATTGAATGCATTACTAAGAACATTGAAATGTATAACACGAAATACAGTTAATATAATTAGATTATAACTAAGTATAATAATGAAAAACGAAGCAAATATGATAGTTTTAAGATATTATCCCAGACAGTCTATGCTTATTTGATAGACTAACTATATGAAATGCAATTGTTACGGTATTATACTGACAGGTTTGAATAGTTAATATATTTTGTAATAGTTTGTACAAAATAAAGTTTGTTAGGTTTATAACAAATTTCGACACAAAACATTAAGCTACGGGTTCCCATGGTGGAATAAAATAAGTATGTTTGATATAGTAAAAATTAAATTTTCATTCTTCTCATTCATATTTTCCATAACTAAGTTTTTGATATTTCAAGAAAGGAATCCTTAATATTCAGTAATATTTATATATTTTAATATTATTTGTAATCTGTGAGTGTAAAGAGACGGTACACAAATGAATTTTTTTCCATGTCCTGAAATTCCAATTTAATACTGGGGAAAGTCATTAATTTTATAGAAATGCATGTATGTATTATTTTTGTAATATTCATACTTTTTTTATTCATAGACACAACTCTATGTATGAAATTAGGTAATTTCATTTACAATCGTAGTGGCCGAGAAAAATGTAAATGACATTTTATGACAAAAGTTTTATTAGGTGTTATGAATTCTTGGAAGACATTTCTTTATGAATATATTATTACTCTGACGTTCGTGCTAAAAAATAGATTTAAAAATTTTTTTAATAACAATAGTAATTTCATTTTCATTTTAATGAAAACTCATAGAAATATAATGCATCCGTTACAAATTGTCACATTTGTGCTTGAGAAAAAACACTATGCAGCCATCAATCTCTTACATAATTTCATTTATTTCATTCAAATTAGGTAATTTCATTTACAATCGTAGTGGCCGAGAAAAATGTAAATGACATTTTATGACAAAAGTTTTATTAGGTGTTATGAATTCTTGGAAGACATTTCTTTATGAATATATTATTACTCTGACGTTCGTGCTAAAAAATAGATTTAAAAATTTTTTTAATAACAATAATAATTTCATTTTCATTTTAATGAAAACTCATAGAAATATAATGCATCCGTTACAAATTGTCACATTTGTGCTTGAGAAAAAACACTATGCAGCCATCAATCTCTTACATATAATGCGATAGAATTAGATTTTAGAATTATTTCTATTATACTCCACACAAAAGAAAAATGCTAATTTTGAATTTGGCGTAGCATTCTCCTTCACTAGATGGCGCTCTTATACATCTTAAAGAGCGCTTTATTTTGTCTTGCGGTTCTCCAACTTTGTGTATCTTAAAATTGAACAGTAAATGAAGACTTTAAAATCAGGTAGGAAAGTCTAAGACTAACCTGAATTAAAGGCTTATTAGAAAATGTTCCTCCCTGCTTGTTATAGTTAAGATAGATAACTGTACTCATTTTAATGCAGAAATTCGATATTTTTTCTGTATTTAGTATGATCTAGAAAACAAAATGTTTCATTTTACGGAAAAATTTATATAAATATTTAAACTATCACCCAATTTAAGGAAAACTATAATTTAATATACGTTATTTTCTGTAGTAAATGTTGCTCGTTTAAATTTACATATTAAAGTTACATTTTAGGATAAAAATAAAAATACAATTTAATTACAGATTTAATTAATGTGAAATTTTAATCAATCATCCCAATCTAGAAAGCTCATGTTTGGATGCACTTCTACTAGACTTTACCAATTACCGGCATTCTCAATATTGGTAATTTGAGAATGCCCGTACCAGCAGAACCGGGTTTTTATTCCCAATTTTTTCTTACATTGCATGCACTGTCAGGCCATAATTATATGTTTTGTATCAGATACTAAATATGTACTTTTACATTCAATGAAGAAATATTAAAAGTGAACGGAAACACTGTACATTACCAGTACTAATAGTAGTTTTAGTATATAAAAACAAACAAAGCATAAACGTAGCATTCTGGTTGATAGTTTTGACATTGGATGGAACGTTAAGGCGAGGTTTTAAGAACATAACGTCTAAGCAATCTCCCAATGCAGTCGTATATCCCGCCTTATATGCCCTCGTGATCTCCGAAGTATAAGTTTAAGATATAAAATAATCCAGCTTAAAAATGCAATACCATACCCTAAAAAATCAGTAATGACGTTCCTCAGAGATAATTCTCACTAATCGGTAAGGTCAGTAATTAGCGGTATTTAATTACTGCTTTTGAAACCTAAAGCTTTGTACAGATTCTAAGAAACATACAGTTTAGCAAGTTACTCAACCAAATGTATTGATGCAAAATAGAGGGAAAAAACAATATGCTTAGCCGTAAAGTTCTTACTGTGACAACTATATTTTTATAACCGCAGGAGAGGCTCCCCCCCCCCCCCCGATGCGATGCGTTTGCAGAATGTAATATAAAAGTTGTGATAGATATAATAGTTGGCATATTTCTGTTTCCATGACATGTATGAGACAGTTTTAACCTATTTGTGACTGAAAAACCACCTCGTACGATAGTTGGGAATGCTGTTATAAGAACTGCCACTACTCGCAGGTCAAAGAAAAATGTTGTTTCTAGGTTGTTTAGTAAAACGCTCCACTAGAGTATCATTTTAATTAACTACCTACTACAACATGCTTCTTTGGAGTAATAAACATGTGAAGCGAACGACATAGATGATTTATACCATCTCAACTTTGTAATCGAACGATAAGCTCTACCAGAAGCAGCTATTAGAACACGAATTCAAGAAGGGATTTGTCATGGTTTATACTTGACCCCTAATATATACACTACCCTACAATAATGAACCGGACAACAAGATGTAATGGTATAAGGGAAAGACTACATGCTTTAATAGGGGGATGGTCCAACACGTGCAGTGATTACACTAGCTACCCTTCTGGGCATACTTTTAACAAGGTTTTGAAACACAGCTATGGGGAATTGTGTCCATTCCTGCTGCAATAATGTCGCCATTTCAGCAATAGATTTCGGACGTGGTTCCCTGGTCCGTAAGCGTCACTTTAACACGTCCTACATATGTTCTATGGGGTTTAGGTCGGGACTCTGAGCGGGCCAGTGTAGACGTTTTACATCCATATCTTGTTTCCACTGCTCGACAGAGGCTGCAACATGACATGGGACGTTGTCGTCCTGGAAGTAACATTCGTCCATTCCATAAAATTGGCAAATCATAGGAAGAACTTGATTATCCAAAATGTTCATGGAATCGTAGGCGTTTAATTTACCATGAACAGCATGCAAAGGTTTCAGTCCATACCACGAAAAACACCCCCAAACAACTAGGCGGATTTATACAATTCCGCTGGCGTCCGGTCCACTATTGTAGGGTAATGCATAATAGACTCATCAAAAACCAGTGATCTAGCTACCAACTCACAATAAATGTGATTATATTCATAAGTATTATCATGCAATTCAAAAAGGAAACTGAAATGTAAATGATCAAGTATCAAAGTAACCTACGAAAGTTAATTACTGGGTCATCGATTTTCTCTGCCATCAATATATATTTTAGAAATGTGCAAATGAACACCCAGCTCACCGCTCAGCAGTGACCGGTGACGAACTTAGGTCTAAGCAAACGAAGACATAAAGGACACATCTGTGACCTAACTCCATCATAAATTACTCTTGTTAAATACTTGCATAGGCAATATCACAAAGTGATTTGAAAAACTTTAATCAACTCAGCAAAAAGAAAGCTGAAAGTAAAATCTAAAAACTGTTGATTACACATTGTTAAGCACTCTTTTTTTTTTACTAATGGCGGGCACATTTGACCTAAGTCATTATCCACTACAAGGCCGGAAGTGATGGCCACTTGTGAAGGAGCACCCAGAGGTGAAGGACCATCTTGCACCTGACAATTTATACTTCGTAATTTTGAACTATGTTCAGATGACGAAGCAACACCTGAGCTGGTATACGCTTACAAACATCCATGCCCGAACCCGTATTCGAACCGGGGACCTTCCGATCTAGAGGCCAACACCTTAACCACTATACCGGTTGGTCGGCTTTTGTCAAGCACTCTAGAAAGTTTATTTTTTACCATTTTTAGGATAGCGATGCCTCATTATTCGGTTTCAAAAACTTCTCTTTTGTCACCTACTTGTCTCTAGTAGTCTACTTGTTCCATTTTGAAACTTGTCTTTGTTTTCTTGGAAATGTGTCAACGATCATTGCATGGATTTCACAGTTGGATGACTTTGAACTTTAATGAAAGCGCTTCTGGAAAGCAAAGTTTATATCCCCCATCAATAAGAGCATTGTTTGCTTGCAATCGTCATATTGTCTGCACAAAACATAGACTAAGTAGATTCGTGGCAGTGTTATCTGAATCAATTTAAATTTTTTATTTAACAATATGAAGCGGTATTTTTTAAACTTTTATTTCAATTCATTTTCTACAGTTAATTTTTGATTCAATGCAACTATGTGATTTTATTTCGTTTACTTGGATTTCGATAGTCTTTATTAAGTGCATTTAAACGACTTTATGCAGAAAAGATTAAAAAAATTAGTTTTTAAAAGGTTCTGGAGACACAACAGTGAAATTCTTCTATTTTTGTGATAGAGAATTATATGTAGTTTTTTAGTTTAAAAATTAAAATACAAAATAGGAATTTGTACTTTTAAGTAAATATTATCTGATAAGGAATTCGTACTTTCGAGCAATTATCGTCTGAAAAATATATAAATCACAATGTTTTCTTTTGAATAAATATCGTCTGATGTAAGAGTTTTTCATTTTTAATAGTTAATTTCTGTTAAAAAATAATACAACCTCGTGCTAAATTGTGTACACTACAAATATCTAAAAAGTAACAAGTTTATAAATGCTATTAGACTTTGATGAAAGGCGATTTTTTTAACAATACGTCGGTAGCAGCAATTTCCCCAAAAGCTCCACACATCATATATGTCGATCAGCTTCTCCTTTTGTAAAAGCCCAGAAAAAATATTAAGTATATAGGTTATAATGCATAGGTTATGTCTTAAAAGCATTTAAGCCATAACCTATGCATACTTTGGTTGCGTGTTGGTTTTAGCTTTCATGAATTTTTGCTTACAAATTAATTGAGTTGCATATCTAAACGACTAGCAGTTCATCAATGCTTCCTGCATTAAACGATATAATGTTTTAGACGTGTTGTTTTCCATTAAATGGGTATAAATAATGAAATAGATATCCATTATGGAAAGAGTATAACTGCCAATTTTTAGCTATATGAAACAAGAGCTATTGATTTATTATATCACTATTACGCGAGTTCCATGCAGAAAGTAATATTTTAAACACTGATATTTTAATGGACACGTACTAGGCGAGTTGAGATGAAGGAATGCTTAAATTAGCAATTAGAAAACGTTTGCAGTATTCGTAGGAGCATAAAAACATTTTGGATCTCCCTTGAAAGAAATATTACCACCGAATTTAATTTTAAACTGTAAATGTGTGTATATTACGATGAGGTTAGGCAAAAGCAATTTCGCTTCCGAATCCCCAAAGTTCGATAGGAACAAATTCCTTCTCTGTCGCAGTAATGTTTAAAGATAGTCGGGTAATTGGTGCACGTGAAAAAAGTTGTAGCCTCACCTGATCCCATAATGAAATAACGTGGAGCTTTCGATACTGAGGTGCCAGCTCCGGTGTTAACCTTGTCATCCGACCGAAATTCAAAATTACAAGTTGTGCTCGGCATTGGGACTTTGAGTAAGCAATAATGATATTATTATGTGCC
Organism: Metellina segmentata; assembly: GCA_947359465.1. Lineage (NCBI taxonomy): Eukaryota > Metazoa > Arthropoda > Arachnida > Araneae > Tetragnathidae > Metellina > Metellina segmentata. The sequence goes on from OX375881.1 coordinate 104,455,210, forward strand.
CAGGATAATGTGATGCATAGTAGTAACGTAAATCGTAGTCTATTTTGTATACTGTGTAGAAACGAACATACTGTCATCTGATTGATCCATAAGATGACAGAAAACTCCCATCCGTTGAATCATGATCTGATTGGTTTGTGCTACATTGTAGTACACTTTGGCTATTTCACCATTTCTGTCGCCAATCTTTATCAATGCGCAATCACCCAACAATCCTGCCATGGGACGTTATGTCGCCAAATGAGGCGATTGGATGCCAAATTGGCCAATCAAGTTAATTTTTTACTGAACACATGAAATAAGTAACTGCTCTCAATAGTGTTGTTGTTAATAGTGTCAAATGTTCAGTCCATATACATATATTTTATGTCTATGATCCTTGGATCTTTCCTTTCGGTTATCATCTCGGGCCCTCGCTGTGTTGCCACAGTGCTACGTAAATTGAAGTACCTACTTTCCAATTAATTTTATGTTACCTATTATTACATGTTTATGCGTAAAGGAGTACGTTTTACTACCAACTGAAACTAAGGCTTTGTGAGTGAAGGAACTCGATAGGTTCAGATAAGAATGTATGTATTTTGAAATGTGAATTATATTTTTGTACGAAATGATCCTTCATGTTCATGTTTTTTTTTTGTCTTTTTCAGGTAAGTTGATATTCCATTTTGTGACTGTTTTCTAAGACCACACAGGTAAGATGTTGCGTGTGTAATAACTGCATACGTCAAATCACATTACCCGTTAAAAATTCTCAATACACATGTATGAGTAATAGAATTTAATTTCTACTCTCTATATGCGGCAGCTTCTAATTTAAATATTTGACGAATGTTATTTGACTATCTCAAAATACTTTTATATTGTGTGCATGTATAGTGTAAGGTGAGGCAAGTGCGAATTAGAATCTTCAAAGTTTATACTGAACCAAACACTACTTTGTTCCACTGATCTTTAAAAAGTGCATACATTTTCCACACATTCCAAAACCATATTTAGTGTTATATATAATCTATAATGTATTGAAACTTACCAATAATGTAATTTTATAAAAATACTTTTTCAATGCTGTTTCATATAATTGCACATACCCCATATGACGAGGAAAATAAATAACATGGACTATTTCTTTTTTTACAATGGAATAGCATACTGAGTGGGACAAGTGCATACAATGCTCTATTTCTTTGTTTACAATATGATAAAAGTATGAGTAAGGGAAGTGCATACCATGGACTATTTCTTTTTTTACAATGGAATAGCATACTGAGTGGGACAAGTGCATACAATGCTCTATTTCTTTGTTTACAATATGATAAAAGTGTGAGTAAGGGAAGTGCATACCATGGACTATTTCTTTGTTTACAATAGGATAGCATACTGAATGAGACAAGTGCACACAATGCACTATTTATTTATTTACAACGTGATAGAATTGTGAGTAAGGAAAGTGAAAGTGCATACCATGGACAATTTATTTCCTTACAATGTGATAGCATTGTGAGTGGGGCAAGAACCTATAATTTTCTTCATGCCCTTTGTGAAATTCACATAATGTGTGCTCCATTGCACGGATGTGATTCCATGGGTCTGGTTAAATGGATAAGGATTATTTTAAATATATAAAGTAACTATAATTCAAATTCAGTAAACATGAACTGTTTTGAAATTATTTCTGCCTCTGGCCTCAAATAAATGTCAACACAAAAATTAGGCGATTGCCCTTTTTAAAGTTTAGTTTATGTGTGTTTAGTTTAGTGAGCAGTACGATATCCATAGAGTCTGCGTGTAAATAATGCACAGTATATGCAAACAGAAATAAATGTTTTATGGAAAGATCACATCCCACTATGCTTCCATCTCGGTTATATCTATTTCAAAACGAGATCTTCTGCACCCTCCTTTGGTCGACGAATGAAGCCAATTGGAAAAGTAACAAATTAGCAACCGGAGAATTGCGAATTCGAATCCAACCAAAGAACATCGTGTGTGAGGGTATTTGTGCACGTTTAATGTGTCGTGGATAGACAGCTCAGGTATTGTTCTTGTCTTCTGACCGTGGTTCAAACTTACGTGGTGGTGTCCTCAGATATTTATATTCGGGTTTGTTCCCGGATCATCATCAAAGGCCCGTTGTGTCGTTCTAGTGGGACTTTATTTAAAATACATACATACCTTGTGGAGCCATAATAAGCAAAGGTCAATCGGTCAGGAATTAAAGAAATATAAAATGCAAACACATTTGGACCATTACTTACCACACAATAAAATAATTTGTGTCCCGGTAATCCGTTTGGAAGAGTAGCAGTTTCGCAAAAGGAGGATTGTGAGTTGGATATTCGATCCAACCAAACATACGTGAAGGCTGGTACTGGTAAAGTAGGTCGTTGCCTTAAATGTCTTCATGTTGACAGGGTATGGAAATTTCAATTGTAGGGTACTTAATCAGTAGTTGAGCTGACCGAATGAAGTTCGTTGTCACTTTGGAAATACAAAACTATTGTGAGCAATGGTAGTGTTTTTATAATTTTTATTTTCAAGGATTGTGGTAACCAAAATTAATATTAGTGACCCTTATATCATTTTTGGCGCTGGGTGGAATTCAATAATCATCGTATGATTGGTACGCCCAATGGGATAAGAGGTTCATTCATTGTTTCGTCATCTTATTGGTGCATTGATTGATCATGTGATAGTAGTGGAGTGACAATTCACCTCACCTCTATTATCGGTACCCTATAAGAATTACCGCAAGCATACTACGCTAGCAAGAGATTATATGTCACCAAACAAAGTGGTGATGCTAAATGCGACAACCAAGATCATTTTTAACTGAGTGATGTGACTACTAATCGTCATGTTGGTCAGATTTAATTTCCTCCATATAGAATACACAGTCTACTTATATTTCACGTATATTTTTCTCAAATCTTTCCCTTCGGGATTGAATCAGGACAGTCGCCAATAGCCCGTTACATTGCTCCGATGTGACGTTAATTGACTACCTACTTATCTACAGAAATCATTTATAATCGTCCATTGACTATGGTTAAAAATTACGAGGTATTGTTCTTGCATTTGTCCATTTGGGCTTGATCCCGGACCGTCGGCGTTTGGTTGGTGTGGAAGTTTGGAGAGTGGGGTGCCACCTCAGGTGTTGCTTCGTCATCTGACCGTTATTCAAAATTACGATGTGTTGACCTCGGGTCTTTTCCTTAAGGGACAGATCCCGGACCGTCGTCAATAGCCCGTTGTGTTGCTCTAGTACGACGTTAACTATAATTACCATTACCAGTACCTGGATCGTCTTCAATTATCGTCGCCAACCGCGTTATTTCAGTGCGACGTTAGTTTAACTACCGGCCTACAGACCAGTAAAATAATTCCAACCATAAAAACTTTAAACTAAATTATTTAATTTAAAAAATTCGAAGCTCAACGTTCGTTCGTTGATTCAACTATCGATCTAACAACCAGTAAAATAATTCCAAACATGAGAACTTTAAACTAAATTATTTCATTTAAAAAATTGGCAGCACAACGTTCGTTCGTTGATTCAACTACCGATCTAACAACTAGTAAAATAATTCCAAACATGAGAACTTTAAACTAAATTATTTCATTTAAAAAATTGGCAGCACAGCGTTTGTTCGTTGATTCAACTACCGATCTAACTAGTAAAATAATTCCAAACATGAGAACTTTAAACTAAATTATTTCATTTAAAAAATTGGCACCACAACGTTCGTTTGTTGATTCAACTACCGATCTAACAACTAGTAAAATAATTCCAAAGATGATAACTTTAAACTAAATGATTTAATTTAAAAAATTGGCAGCACAACGTTTGTTCGTTGATTCAACTACCGATCTAACAACTAGTAAAATAATTCCAAACATGAGAACTTTAAACTAAATTACTTCATTTAAAAAATTGGCAGCACAACGTTTGTTCGTTGATTCAACTACCGATCTAACAACTAGTAAAATAATTCCAAACATGAGAACTTTAAACTAAATTATTTCATTTAAAAAATTGACACCACAACGTTCGTTTGTTGATTCAACTACCGATCTAACAACTAGTAAAATAATTCCAAAGATGAGAACTTTAAACTAAATGATTTAATTTAAAAAATTGGCAGCACAACGTTCGTTCGTTGATTCAACTACCGATCTAACAACTAGTAAAATAATTCCAAACATAAGAACTTTAAACTAAATTATTTAATTTAAAAAATTGGCAGCACAACGTTCGTTCGTTGATTCAACTACCGATCTAACAACTAGTAAAGTAATTCCAAACCTGCGAGTCTTTTAAGTAAATTATTTAGTTGAAGAAATTGTCAAAACGACGCTCAGTGAAAAAAAAAGCCAATGCAAACCCCCAAACACCCCTCCCCTTCCAATTCCACCCACTTCATTCATCAAAAACTCACATTCAGCTGCCATAAAACATCGAATATTACTCGAAAATATCTCCCCGTCTGTCAATAATTGATAACATCGACAAAGGAGCAACAACAGCCATTACTGGAATGGTAACAAAAGAAAGCCAGGGAGATTTTTATTTCTGCCTCCCCTGATCCAGGAGGAAATATCGGGAGAAAGAAAAGAATTTCAGGAGAGTGAAGCAGTAAAACATCCATATAAAACTCCAATGAATTATTATTCTTTTTATAGATCATGATTTAACGGTTTATCTAGACATCTCGTGGGTTGGTATCGCAGGGGTGGAAGCCTGGCTGTATTTATGACACTTAATGTCATAAAAAGGCGGTGCTGTTTCTTTGGTTTCGGGAGATGAAATGAAATCATGAGTATCCATCAATAATATAAGGCGAGGCTGACTTCAGATTCATCACCGAATGCTTTGAAAAATGATTTTGATTCAAAAATTGAAGAAACTGAGGCAATTTTAAGAATTGTTCCAATTGATGACACTGTAGTATATGTTGCCGTTCTATCATTCTATCTCAGGATACTCTTGGAGTGATGGAAAACATATTTCAGAGCATCAGACGTTTCAAAATTTTACCAACTATCTTAATTTAAAAGTAAGTCTTTTAATTTATATGCTTTTTTTAGAGATACAATCTATAACAAAAAAATCGACGCACCAAGAAGGAATCATCCGATTGCTTTAAAATTTCGTATGCAAAAATGTTTTGACCAAATATGGAAATGATTAAAATTTGGTGTCCAATGAATGAATAGTGCGATCTCCAGCGCATCGGAACTGCGCATCCAGCAGATGTATATAAGGAGTTTGTTCTTGAACTGTTGTTAAAAATTTCTGCTGCATTGCGATTTAGAATACCTTTCAACGACTGAAAAAATGCCTCGCCGCAGGATTCGAGCTCATTAGATAGCAACTTTCAGAGTTTGAAAGAGGTTGTATCATTATATTGAAAGAGGCAGTTTGGGCAAATCGGAGAATCGCTCGTCATGTGAGTCGAAGCGATGCGGCGATTAGAAGATGCTGGCAAGAGTAGGTGGACAGTGGCAGATTTCAGCGTCATGATGGTAGCGGTCGACGTAGGGCCACAACATATCGCGAGGATAGAGTAATCGTCAGATCAGCTGTTACAGCGCCTGATTCATCGCTATCAACCATCAGTAGGGCGACCCACACACGAGTGTCCACCATGACCATTCACAGACGGCTGAGAGAGCGAAATCTACGCTCGTACCGACCGTTACGCCACCTGCCACTCACGCCTGCACACTGTTGAGCCAGGTTACAGTGGTGCTTGGCTCGATCAGGCTGGAATGATGCTGACTGGGGACGCATAGTCTTTAGCGATAAATCCCGCTTCCAACTGTGTCCTGACGATCATCGAAGACGTGTCTGGAGACGCCCAGGTCAGAGTGCCGATCCTGCTTTCACTATTGCATGCCATACGGGCCCTCAACAAGGAGTTGTGGTTTGGGGTGCCACTTCCCTTGATAGCCGGGCCCCTTTGGTCGTCATTAGAGGTACACTTACTGCACAGCGGTACGTTGACGACATTCTGAGACCTGTTTTGCTACCGTTCCATTCGCAGTACCCTGGGCTTATTTTCAGCAAGACAATACCAGACCACATACGGCACGTGTTGCTATGAACTGTCTTCAAGCTTGTCAAACACTTCCTTGGCCAGCCAGATCACGAGATCTCTCTCCCATCGAGCATGTCTGGAATATGATGGGAAGGCGACTGCATCCGGTAGGGAATGTTGATGACGCAGTCCGACAAGTGGAGCAAATTTGGCAAGAAATACCACAGGAGACCATCCGGGAGCTTTATAGGTCTATGCCACGCCGTGTGGCAACTTGCATCCAGGCTAGAGGCGGGTCAACACCTTATTGAGCTCGTTACTGTAACTGAAATAAATCATTCAATTGTTCTGGAATTTTAATCATTTTTGATTCTGTACATAATTTTCCCATCCAATAATTTTTGTCCCCATCGGACAACTCCTTCTTGGTGCGTCTATTTTTTTGTTATAGAGTGTATTTAGGGTCGACCAACCAGTCTGGTGGTTAAGGTGTTAGCCTCTAGATTGGAAGGTTCCTGGTTTGATCCGGGTCAGTGCATGGATGTTTGTATGAGTATGCTGTAGAGGCGACTGACGAACCTTAAACATGTCGTGAACGAAAGGACTTCACGTTGGGAAGTTTGAAGAGTGGGGTACCAGCTCAGGTGTTGCCTCGTCATTTGACCGTGGTTCAAAATTGATCTTTCCGTAAGGCGATTGATCCCGGACCGTCGTCAATAGCCCGCTGTGAATTACTCATAATCACTGCCATCGGCACTACAACAAATGGTTCTCACTGGCTATGTCCCTTGCACTAGCACACGACAAGTTGTAGAGGTCTGAGGTGCATACCTCCCTAGAGGTGTTTCTCTCTCGTCTGTATTAGAATGTTCCTGGTTCGTATATCCGGGACAGTGCATGTTTATTTTTTGTAAGCTTACGCTGTAGAGGCAGCTGTTGCACCTTAAATATGTCGTGGCCGAATGTCATCACCTTAGCATGGCGTGGACGTTTGGAGTGTGAGGGTTCTAGCTCAGTTGTTACCTCGTCATCTGACCGTGCTTCAAAATTACTTGGTGTTAACCCTGGATCTTTCCCACATGGGATTAATACCGAACCGTCGTCTTGCTCTAGTACCAGGATAATTAAAATTACGTTAACTTACCTTATCTCGTCATTACCTTATGTGTCATTAGCACTTTCGTTATGTGTATGTCTATTACTTGATATTGCATGTATTGTGTGTGGCGCAGCATGGCCAAATATGGTTTTTGCGCCATAAAGCCCCTGCAAACCAACCATCGTTTCAATTTCGTACATTTATTTTTCGAGAGAGTGGCTTCTACCTCCTTAATCCAAAGTCTCGAAAATCCTCTCTTAGCTCCTCCCCGTACACACACGGGTCAACCAAGCATATCCCGGACACCAGCAGGACTCAAACAATCCGAAAACCCAAACAAAGCCACACACTTAACCGCCAGACCCATCTTCCCTAGGAAAGCGTCGAAAAGGCAATTAAATATTTCACTTCCTCGCGGTGCTGAAAAGTCTTCTCGGATCCCTTCCTTTAATTAAGACCCGCGCTGTCTACCCGCAGCCTCGGCGAGGGAAAAATGCGAGTCACAAAAGAAAAAGCCCCCCTCCGCTTTTCCTTTTGAATACTTAACTAAATATGCGATGTAATTGGTTCGTAATGACCTACTAATGAAAATGTGATTAAAACGCAGGTGGCGAGCAATTCTTATTCTGGGAGGGGGGGGCGGGATGGGTGACGTAGCCCGCTGGTGAGGTTTGAGCTGGAAGAAAGGAAGATCGGTCAATTAAATGGATGCTGCTTGGGGAAGGGTGGAAATTTAAGTTCCCGGGATGAAATGGTGGAAGTGATAGTAAAGTTCTTTTGTGATGGTAGGTAGGTTTGTTAACTAACGTCAAACTGGTGCAATACGATGGGCTATTGGATATGGTCCTGGATCGAACCCGATGGAAGAGATCCGAGGACAACACCACGTAATTTTGAACCACGGTCAGATGACGAGGCAACACCTGAGATGGCTATTCACTCTGAAAACTTCCACACCACGTCAGTGTGAGGGCATTTAAGCCCATTAACGTTCACTAGCCCCCTTTGTTCACGAAGGACTTTGGTAAGATTCCATATCGCAAATCTCCGTTTAATAGTTCGTTACTCTTCCAACCGGTCCAATTCAAAAGAAATCGAACCGGACAGGAATTGAAAGTACACTACCTACATCAAATATGTTGCTGCAGTGGGCAAACCCATTAAACCATGACGACCCCGCAGAAAAAATGTAATTGTAGGCTAAAATAACTAAAGTGAAACATTTAGACAAAAGGTTGTTGATATTTGTTTCAGGACATGGATACATTTTTTAACTGCAATACTGTTTGTGACAATTGCAACACTATCAAAGAATCATCAGAAATAAATGGCATTTATTCCACGTATTAGTTAGGGTCGTTTAATTAAACTATCAAATTTACAGAGAGAGAGAGCTATAAAACAAAAATAATGCCGAAAATGAATTTCTTGTGCAGCCTCCATGCTCAGACTGCACGAGTACATGTCGTGGTATCCAATCATATAGATTACGAATGTCATGCTGAGAAATGTCATTCCATATGACCTCTATAGATCCATATGACCTCTACGGGGTAGTTCTTCCATTTCAGTTCACCTATACTCTCTGTCCGACGAGCTATACGAGCGAGTCGCTGACCGAGGTAATCCCAGACACATTTCATGGGCGACATATCCGGTGGACTTGCAGGAGGCCATGGAAGAAAAGGAATCTGTCGCACACTGAAGAAGGCTTGTACATTCCGAGCAACATGTGGACGGGCATTTTTCTGCTCAAATAAGTCTCCGGGAATGTGTTGCAGGAGGGATAGGACCTCGGGCTCCACAACTTCCCTGATATAGAACCCGCTGTTCGGGGGTCTCCACAATTTGGAATAGGAGGGATCACCCATGCTATCCAACAGCGTCTAAGTCCATAAGGTCAGGAGTTCCTCCAATATATAGCTGAATAAGACACTCATATTTCAACAAAAATGGAATTGTCTCTTGAGCAGAGTTGAAAGCATTCTCATGAATAGGTTTCATTAATTTTGGATTTCATTTTCTGAGCGCTTCCAGTGAATCTCATACAAACACATGCAAGAGTCTACATACATTTGACAAAAGGGCCGAATCCTCAGAACCTACATGTACACCCACACACAGGAAACCCTCCTACGAAACTATTAACTACCCCAACGAACAGGACTCCGAATCCATCCTTCACCCAAACTATTCCTCGATCCATAACCCAACATACAAGCTATCAGAGTCCCAAATTAAAAGTCACAGGATCCTTTAACAGACGCGAACATTAATCTCAGGCGGAAACTGCCTATAAAGCTTTTAACTTTTGGAAGCGGGACTTAAATCTCAGTTCGGCATTGTTCCCGTCGCCGGGAGCCTTTCTCCCCGGCAGCCCCCCGGACAAAGGGCGGCTGCGAGGGGAGATTTCTCCCGGGAAGGCCTTTCCTTTGTGCCGCTGCTGCGTCTGCCGTTATTGCTGTAAAGTCACTGACGCGGCACAAGATTTCCGGGGGCTCTCGGGCCTGATAAAGCACAGTGCAGGCCGTTTGGAATTTTTCTTCTTTTGAAAGAGAAGGGATTGTTTTAAGGGGATGGGATTCTTTTGTCTCGTCCGGGCCTTCGTGAAAAAAAAACGGTTTCGTGAATGTGGGTAGATTTAACCTTTAGAACTGTAATCGTTATAGAGTGCTTGGTATTGGATGTTAATGCAGCAGGAAAGTTTTCGTTTAGGCGATGATCTTTTGTGTAGTTTTATGAGAGAGATTTTTGGAGAAAAAAATACCGGACCGAAAGTAGATATTTCAACTGAATTAATTTCACATAATGTGTGTCGGTAAGATTAGGTAATTTTAATTAATGTCGTACTAGAGCAACACAACGGGCTATTGACGACGGTTCGCAATTATTCCCCTAAGGGCAAAATCCGAGGGCAACACCACGTCATTTTGAACCACGGTCAGATGACGAGGCAACACCTGAGCTGGCATCCCACTCTCCTAACTTCCACACTAACCCAACGTGAAGACTTTCGGCCACGACAGATTTATGGGCCACCATCCGCCTCTACGTCATACGTGTACAAATATCCATATACCAACCCGGATTCCAACCATGAACCTTCCGATCTAGAGGCTAACACCTTAACCACCAGACCGGAATGCCGGCTAATAATATGTATCGGAGTTACCTTAAATGTAGCTTATCGACACTTCGACGAAGTTCGCAGTTCATCTAATTGGCGGTGACAGACCAATGAAATAGCATCACTGGATTTTAACCATGAAAACCTTTCACACTGGATGAATCCAGTATAATAATAATAAGGATAATATATTTCATTAAAGTCGAACTGTGAAACGAGCTAATGGCGACGGTCCGGGATCAAACCCAAAAGGAAAGATCCGAGGCCAACACCAAGTCATTTTGAACCACTGTAAGAAGTCGAGGTAACGCTTCATCTGGCATCCCATTCTCAAACTTGCACACCGTTGTGTATGTCTGAAGCTATTACAGATTTATCATGTATCAGCACCCTTTGTACAAAATGGTCTTTGGTTGGTTTCGTACATGCAACCCTCCGTTTTATGATCTATTATTAATCCTACTGGGCTACTTCGACACCAGTTTGAATCCGGAGCGCTCCGGTTTAAACCGGAATCTTCGTGAATGAATTTATTCTGGATTAAATTGATTCGTATTATGTTCGTGTGAAACAGTTCATAGAAAAATACGCTTAAAGGTAAACGTTTTCTTTCATATACATCCTGCAATCGTATGTAACTTTTATGTAGAGCTGAAATAGCTGTTGCTAGTGTTTTTATGCTACAACGAGTTTCCTGTTTATTTTCATGTGAGGGATTTTTCAGTGTGAACAAATAAACCATGATGGGAAAAGCGAGAATTTTACTTCCACCATCATATACTATCGCATGATAGATATCGGAATAACCTTATAATGGAACTTTTTGCTACTTTTGAGACATTCGTCTTTCATGGAATTGTGGCGTTGACGAATCAATTGTCATATATGAAATCAGAGTTCATTCTTTTTAAATTTTACTGTGCCATACTCGTACTCATGAAGCAAGTAACTTCAATTCGGAATACAAGAAATGTTTTCTGACTCAGAAATACTATCCCAACCTGCTTTTAGCTTGACTAGTAATACATATTTTACTAGTCAAGCTCAATTTACATACACTACCCTGCAATAATGGACCAGACAGCAAGATATGATGCTATAAAAGATATAATACCAGCTTTAATAGCGGGGTGGTCCAACACGTGCTGCAATTACACTAGCAACACTTCTGGACATACTTTCAACAAAATTTTGATACACAGCTTTTTTGACAGAACGGTATTTCTGTCCGTTCCTGCTGCAAGAATGTCGCCAGCTCAGCTGTAGATTTCGGACGTGATTCCCTGGTCCGTAAGCTTCGCTTTAACACGTCCCTCAAATGTTCTATGAGGTTTAGGTTTGGATTCTGGGTAGGTCAGGAAAGACGTTTCATATCCATATCTTGATACCACTGCTTGACAGGGGCTGCAACATGACACGGAGCATTGTCGTCCTGGAAATAACATTCGTGCGTTACATAAAATTGCCAGTGCGTAGGAAAAACCTGATGGTCTAAAATGTTCATGTTGGCATCGGCGTTCAATTAATCATGAACAACATGCAAAAGTCCCAGGCTACGTCACGAAAAACACCCAGAAGCAAGTAGTTGGATTTTATGCTAATCGGCTGACTTTTGGTCCATTATTATTGGGTAGTGTATTTTGCTTGATTTTACAGGTAGAATCACCATACCAAGCTTTGTAAGGGGTTAATGGTAACCCTCTTGGAAGAGTAACATTTTAGAAACGGTTGAGAATTTGAATGATCGCAGTGTACAAATATGTTGGCTTTCGTTTTTTCTGGCCTCGAATGTTCTCACGTTGGCATGATGTAGAAATTTGGAGAGTGGGGTTCCAGTGACGTTGTGATCTTCTGAACTGAAGGTTGTTCGAAACTACGTGATGCTGACATCGAATCTTTCCCTTCTGGTTTGATAAAGAACCGTCCCAATAACCCCTTGTGTTGCTTCAGAGCAACATTAATTAAATACCTACCTACTTTTTAAAGAACACTGAATTATTATTTTGTACGTATAATCCTCACACAAAGTATTTTCAGCTTGATAAACATATCGTCACTCAAAGTGCAAAATGTCATATGCCAAAAGTTCCTTTTTCCCTTTATTATTGCTATAGGAGGCATTTCGTGATTTCCATCTTGTAACGGAATCTCTTAGACCATCAGCTGATTCAATAAAGGTTACAACCAAATGTGTGTATATAACAATATCCAATCAAACAATAATCAATTCGCGAGGAAAACTATTAGTTTTTTTGCTCTCCTGCTAAATGCAGATTTTAGATATTCCAACTTTTGCACTTCGAGTGATGATATTTAATACATTTATTGCGTAATAGTAGACCTCATGACATATTAAGAAGCTTAGCTCCACGTTGTGCACAATTTTCATAATTAACGTGCTATGATGTCTACAACTTCACAATACATTTGTTCTAGATGTTTACCAAGCTTAACTTTCTAATGATCGTGCACACAAAATAATAGCTTCGTGTCCTTAGAAAGAGTAAGTAGGTATTTAATCAACGTCACACTGTAGCATCCCAACGGGCTATTGGCAATGGTGTGAAATGAAACCTGAAGGGAAAGATCCGAGGGCAACAGCGTGTAATCTTGAACCACGGTCAGATGACGAAGCAACACCCGAGCTGGCACCTCACTCTCCAAATGTCCACACTATACGAACGTGGAGAAAATCGAGGCCTCAACAAATTTAACATGCGCCAGCTAATTTAACATGGACACGACTTTCTTTGGTTGGATCGATTCTCGTAATCCTCCAGTTGATAATACGCTTCTCTTTAAACAAACCTACCACAGCCCTACCAAGTGTACGCCTGAAGTAAACCATCCAACATGTATTTTATCAGAATTATGAATTTCCCCTGTAAAGCTGCGTTTAAGCCGGAGTTGCAAATATTTGTTCCCTCTTTTAGTGGCGAGGACGGACCTATGCTGACCCTTTTCGGTCCTTTTTTTTTGTCCCACTCTGGCGTAAGCGTTTTGTCGAATTTATCGGTAACACCAAGGGTTGAATACTCTTCTCACCCCCTTCTAAAGAAGTGTGATCACCATTCATCACGCCGTTTTAATCAAATAGGTCACTCACTGATAGTTGGGTGGGAGATGTGATCAAGGCAAGCGATGAGGTCTAAATATCATAATGAGCGAACACAAAACGGTGTGAGTGACTACGGGATGCCGAATTGGAGAGGGGAGAGGTTTTTGTCAAGTAATATATCGAAAGGATACGAAATAGGGGATCATTTTCATCCCAAATTTCGTCTCGGAGAAATGTCCTCCAAAAGTTGCAATCCTTTGATATTTGCCGACTCCTGGTTGAGAACAAAATTGGAGTTGCAAACTGTCCAAATCGCCACCCCGACACGAGGTCTTGACAAAAAAAAAGAGTGTCGTTTCTCGGAATAGCTTCGATGTTTGCAGGGGGAGAAGTTTGCAACTCCGGGAAAACGCATCTAAAGAAATGTTGTTCTATATTTTTTAGATTTTTGGAAGTATGATGTTGGGAAGTATGAAATATGAATGTGATGATACATCAGAATAAATGGATTTAAATGGAATATGATACTTGAATAACAGCCCTTGATATCAATAGATAGAAGCTATTTAAGAATTTTATCGCCGATGATATAGCCTGCTATTACATACAAAATGTCATGGTCCGATAGTAACTATTCTATTTTTCCCACTAGACTAGTTCTTAGCCTAACATTCCTATATAAGAGTAACCTATAGAGCTTGGAAAACACGGACATCCCCTAATGCTTTTAGCCCCAAAGTCCTTTTTATCTCCAACCACATCGGCATTAAAACTCCCCTAAATAAAATTAAACAGTCCCGACGCTGATGGACAAACACAAATAAACAGAAAGCCCCATCTGTGAGTGATCCGGCTTATCTTTTTTCACCGTTGCCATGGAGACCGGAGACGGCGTCTCTTTCGCCGGCGCCAGTCTGCCTCCGAAACAGCAAGTCCCGGCGCCACTGTTTTATGTGGTCTGCATTCGAACCGAATGGTACTCTTGAATAATATTTGCCTCCCATTTCTCTCCGAGGAATGGCAACAAAACAATGACGAGGGGGAACCAGGCATCGCATTGTTTACGTAAGTTTCAGAGTTTGGTGAAAGTTTTTATTTATGAGACGGAGTTTTATGTCCCGATTTCAGAGTCGTGTTCATCTTTATAGATGAAGGGTGGAGGAAAATGAACTTCTTGTTTACTGTGGGTTTTTTCCTTGTTCGTGTCTTTGATGTGGAATAATTTATTGTTAAGTCAGATGTATGCTGAGATTTATTCGAGTGGAAATGCTTTTATTGGGAAGCTATTCAGATTTTATGTAGCTATAATGGAAATTGATTTATTGTGCAAGTGGCAAATTTTATTATATATTCTTTCTACGATGCAATGAATGTGATTTCTTTTATAAAGTGATTAATGCGTAAATTTTGCTTAGAAGTTGTATGGTGCTAGTGTTTGGAATTTATTATATCGGAAGTAATTCCAAAAACTTTTGTAAATGTGTACATGAAATTTCGACTTTTGTGAGTAATCTTCTTCATGTGTTAAGATTATACGCAATTATTTAAACTTTCGATTACTTATATACTGTAATGGAATTAAGATTTATTTGCGCTTTTTGTGTTTAAGGGCACTATAGATTTCACCAAAATGGATCTTTCAATTTTTTGTTTAAAAAATTAACTTACGCCAGATATCACACACACAAAGATAGCAAAAAAATGATGGAATATAACCTAAACAACGTAAAGCATATAGTAGATAAGTATGGTAAATTTTCTGAAAAAGCATATTTTCTCTCAAATTGAGAGATTTTGACATTGTTCTGATTTTGCATGTTTTTCTTGGTTTCCTTGAAAATATTTTGGATAATGTAATCTATTGCATATATCTATGAGCAAATGAGAAATTCTGGCTTTCAAGTTTTGATCTAGTTCAATACGCATAACCAGCGCTTTTTTGTATAATCGTAACTGTGCCCAAGTAAAAAATTGTTTTAACTCTCCACGTGGAGTTACTTTTATTTATATGTAAATGAACAATTATGGTGAGTTAAAATAATGAGAATGTATGAAATAATAACCCTATGAAATTTATAAATATTCGCTAAATTTGTAAAAGGTTCAAGTACATATCATGAAATATCACTCTGATTTATATGTAAATTAATAATTATGGTGAATTAAAATAATGAGAATGTATGAAATAATGACCCTTTGAAATTTATAAATATTCGCTAAATTTGTAAAAGGTTCAAGTACATATCATGAAATATAACTCTGATTTATATGTAAATTAATAATTATGGTGAATTAAAATAATGAGAATGTTTGAAATAATGACCCTATGAAATTTATAAATATTCGCTAAATTTGTAAAAGGTTCAAGTACATATCATGAAATATCACTCTGATTTATATGTAAATTAATAATTATGGTGAATTAAAATAATGAGAATGTATGAAATAATGACCCTATGAAATTTATAAATATTCGCTAAATTTGTAAAAGGTTCAAGTACATATCATGAAATATCACTCTGATTTATATGTAAATTAATAATTATGGTGAATTAAAATAATGAGAATGTATGAAATAATGACCCTATGAAATTTATAAATATTCGCTAAATTTGTAAAAGGTTCAAGTACAAATCATGAAATATCACTCTGATTTATATGTAAATTAATAATTATGGTGAATTAAAATAATGAGAATGTATGAAATAATAACCCTATGAAATTTATAAATATTCGCTAAATTTGTAAAAGTTTCAAGTACATATCATGAAATATAACTTCCCGCGTGACTAAATACTTTTGGACAAGGCCATTTATAAACTTATTAGCAGAAAAATCTTTGTGAATATTATTTTTAAAAAATAGGATCATGATTTCAAACGTTTGATTTGAAAGTTTATGAACCCTCAGACACTAAATGTGATATGTCTTATACAATATAAAAAAGAAATGGGAATTTTAGACTCTGAATTTCGAGAAAAATAATCTCATTAAGTTTGAATTATTATTACTTGTAAAAAAATACATTAGCACTGATTAGGTATATTATGGTTTAACTCCGACATAATCCCGTTCAGCTCAAGGTTATACAGGAGTGTTCACATTGTATGGTGGGTAAGTATTTTAATTAACGTCACAATCGAGCTATTGGTGACGTTCCGGGATCAATCCTAAAGGAGAGATACGAGGAAATTGGTAATTTTTCATTAACGTCGTACTTGAGCAACACAACGGGCTTGTGACGACTGTCCGGGATCAATCCACTAAGGGAAAGATCACCACGTAATTAGTAACCACATTCAGATGAGAAGATAAAATCTGATCTGTCAACCTACAGACCAAATTTCCACACCATACCAACTTGGGTTGATTTGGGGCCACAACAGCATATCAGAGAGATTCAACGTGCACCAGCCCGCTTTGTTCACGATGGTCTTTAGTTTGATTTGAATTCGAAACTTTCCAGTTGCTAATCCATTACTCTTTTAATATAAAATTATTTTCTAGTTCAGAATATCGTCAATATATTTTATCACTTATGTATAATAGCTATGATTAAATATTTGTTCAATTAATGACATCATTTTTTTATTTATTATATTAATTAAAAAATAAGCTTTGGGAATAATTGAATTTATCACTCATTTAACTTTGTGACAAGTATCTAGATGGACCAACGATTTAGATACCCTACCCTACCATAATGCCCCGGACAGCAAGATGTGAGGGAATAAGGAAAATGATACGTGCTTTAATAGGGTGGTGGTCCTCCACGTGCTGCAATTACACTAGCAACCCTTCTGGGCATACTGTCAACAAGGTTTTAATACACAGCTATGGGTATTTGTGTCCATTCCTGCAGCAAGCATGTCACCAGCTCAGCTGTAGATTTCGGATGTAGTTCCCTGGTCCGTAAGCGTATCTCTAACGCGTCCCGCAAATGTCCTATGGGGTTTTGGTCGAGACTCTTTGCGGACCATGGAAGACGTTTTACATACATATCTTGATACCACTGCTTGACAGACCCTGCACATGACATGGAGCGCTGTCGTCTTAAAAGTAACATTCGTCCATTCCATGAAACTGCCATAGCGTAGGAGAAACCTGATTGTTCAAAATGTTCATGAAAGCGTCGGCGTTTAATTTACCAGGAACGATATGCAAAAGTCCCAGGCCATACCACTAAAAACACCCCCAGGCAAGAAGTCGGATTTTATGAAAAACCGCTGGCGTCCGGTTCATTATTGTAGGATAGTGTATGTCTCAGATGTAGTTCGGTCTTGAATTTATTTACTTTACTTTATTTACTAATTATAATAAAAATAATTTTACTACTTTATTTACTAATTAATAATTTATTAACTTGAATTTATTTACTTAAATTTATTTACTAATATCAACATGGGTAGGTGAATAAACGTCACACTAGAGCAACACCTACAGGACATTCCAATTATTTAAATGTATAGTTATATGACATTTTGGGACAATAAAGTATTATTTCTGAACATTTAACTAAATGTCTCTTCTATAAAAAAATATTCATCCACTTTATGCGATAGCTTAAAGAAAACAGAATTTAATTCCGCCTCTCTTTCGAAAAGAAACTCAGATACGTCCTTAGCCCCATCTGAAGAACCTTCGAAAACTCCATCGAGAAAACTTGTGCGAACCCTATCTGAGACACCTGTTTTCGAAACGTTCAATTCCCAGTAGTCTCACACACTGTACCAGAATCCTGATACTTCATTGAAGTATCTTCCTTTACACAATCAATATCGTTTGGATGTAGAAAAAATCTCAACCACTCTCAAAATTGTGGTAGTCGCGAGGGACCACCGTCTTTTCAAGGGATCTCTGCCCACTTCCGTCACTATGGTATCGTCTGAGGGGCTCTCTAGTGTGACAAAGGCAACAGGTGTCGCCGAAGTGCGTAAGGACAGCTTTCCAGCTTGTGAATAATTCATGAAGTGGTATCGGTATTCTGAGAAAATTTTGTGGGGTGGACCTTATATTTTGTGGTTCGAAAGCTGCAACCTTGTGTTGAAGAATTTCTAGATGAAGGGGGGGGGGAGGAGGGAAACTTCTTGAGGTATAAATGAGTAAGATGTTTGGGTAAGTTTCTTTTTAAGTACTTCACGCGTTTACCCATCCAACCAGCAAACTAAGATGCAGATAGTTAAATTTCCGTCACAATGGAACAAAACAAAGGGTTGTTGGTGATGATCTGGGATCAAACCCAAAAGCAATACCTCGTAACACTGAACAGCTATCAAATGTACAGCTCTAATCTTAAGCTGTAGCCCTACTCTTCAAAATTCCTCAAAACTTCACACCAACGCGAGGATATTTGAGGTCAGGACAGATTTGCTATGAACCAACCCCCACAAAAACGACGGTGTTTAGTTGGATCGGGTTTCGAACTTACAACCTTTTGGTTGCTAATCTACAACGCTAAGAACTAAGATGCCACGGACCTATTGGAAAATATAAATCGTCGTAAAATTAAGGTTCATCAATCAATCAGATCCTTTCAAACGAGACGGAGATAAATGTTATTATGAAAGAGAAAATATGGTTTTGATGCATTTTTGAAAATAAAGCACGTTATGAAAAAAGCTATTGCTTATCCTTTTTTTTTTGTTTAAAACTTTTCATCTATTATTTATCACTATAAGATTAAATGACTTAGGTTCGGTTTAATCTGGTTTGTCGCTCTTGAATATTTGGGAAAATGTTGAATAGTCTATTGATAATTCCGAAACCCAGTTTTCAGAAATAATACATGTATATTATCTAAAGGAAACAAGAAATCACAAATGTTTTATATTAAATAATAAGTTAATAAAAAGTTAATATTAATAACAATATAATGTTAATCTTATTGCAATGTGTTTGTAACGATAAACATTGTTAAAAGTATGCAAGATTAGTAACACCTACCAAGTTCTACCTCATTTAACTGTTTAAAGTTAAGCATACGCGTATTTTATGTGTTGTAAGGTCCTTATAAGATGGATAAGTATAGTCGTATTTCATATTATGATGTCTATGAGAGTTCTTGATGAATGGTAAGACGAAGGGATTCCTAGAACTTTTTAAACAACTATAAGTTGCAAATATACTGATGTAAGGTCTTCATCCATAACCTTTTCTTCCAAACATACTTGAAGTTTTCTTAAAACCGTTAATTGTGTTCATAAAATGGCTCATTTACTTTTTTATTCAAATTAACCTACCTAATATACTATCCAAAACCACGCATTTTAATTCCTTGATAGGTAACACACTTTTAATAATCTAGCACACATGATGTGCCTAGTTTTGATGGGATAATTAAACTATATTCGAAATAAAGTGTCGATGTTTGGCTCTGATAATGCTTGAATATATTTTGTACTTACACAACTTCGCATTTAAGGTCTGTAAAATATTATGAAATCAAATTTCTATGCAGAAACTTCTGAAGAAAGAAAAATACGTTTATACATGCGCATGTTATGGATATGTCTTTATCTATTTTTATATAACTTAACAGCATAAATAAATGTCATATTTTCCAGTTATGTAGTTATATTGGGTTCTACGTTTTGTTTCCTACTACTATCACGCGAAGAATAAAGAAGCAGGAAGGCTTACGGCTTTCTTATTTAAACATGGGAAAACTCAATCTGTTGTAACTAACAGCAGACGTAACCACTATTCACATACCATATGGCCTTAGACCAGAACTTTTATCGGAGTTTTACTAAAAGTTTCGTGTTTAAACGCACGATAACTCGTCTCAAACTAGTCGTTACGCATGCAATTAAAGAGGCCATACTTATTCTGCGCGCAAGACAACCAAATCCCTTTTTATGCCAAAGTAATCCTCGTGTTTGCATTTATTGCTTCAACGCCAGGGTTGCTATGCCTTAAATGTGGATAGCCGTAACTGAAAAAGCAATATGGCCGCGTATTTTTAGGCGGAAAGCCTCGGAAAGCTTTCTCTGCACTTTTAAAACACCTTATATCCATTCTCGTAAAACTTTGCTCGTTTCCACTAACTGTCCGAGAGATGTACGGCATACAGAAGAGTTTAGAACATTTTTACGCATTCTTTTTTTAACTGGTTGACTTTTTTTCGTTATACATGGAAGTTTGAGTTTTTGCTTCTACGGCTTCTTTTCGTTGATGGAGAAGCGTATGTGTAAAATTGTAATTTAATTTAAGAACATTCTTACGCATTATTTTCTTAAATGATTGACTTTTTTTTTTTTGCGTCAGCCATGGAAGTTTTAGTTTTTGCTTTTATAACTTCTTTTCGTTGTTGGAGAAACATATATGGACAGTTATATTTTAATTAACAATGCATCATAATATCAAACAGTTTAGACAGGAAAAGTAATATGCGCAACTTTTCTTGTTGTCAAAATTGAAACTAACTGCCTTCTTATTGATGTTCCAACTATTGCCGTGTATACGCAGCGAGTTGCTCTCCGTGCCCCCCATTTGCATTTGTTAATAACCCTAAACCATTTATTTCATTTTCTTCTCTGTAAAACTCGTTTCTTTGCAAGTATTATTACTATGCAGGGAAGTGAACTCTTTATATTTGCATTTGCAAATAACCCTAAGCGGGTTCCTCTCTTTCACTGTAATACTGCTTTCTTCATTGGTTATTAATATGCAGGGTAGGGCACTCCATGAATTTGCAATTTTAAATAACCCTAACGATCACTTTCGTCTATCTATCACTAAGACTGGTTTAATTTCAAGGGTTTACATACAGGGAAGTGCACTCTGTACATTTGCATACTTAAGTAACCCTAAACTATTAAATTCGTCAATCAGTCGGTGAGACTGTTTTCTTTGCAAAGTTTATGTATGAGCAGCGAGGTGCACTCCGTGCCATTTACATTTGTTAATAACCTTATACGATTCCTTTAATTTTATTCTCTATAAAACTGTGGTTGCTTTGCAAGTATTGTTATTATGCAGGGAACTGCACTCTTTATTTTTGCATTTTTAAATAACCCTAATCAGCAGATAACGCGGTCATTCCGTTGATTTTCTGTGGCCCTATACAACCATGTGTAAGTACTTTAACTTTAACAAGTCACCAGATCAGTAATTTTTAAAAACTGCATATGAGGACAATAAAATAGCTGGTACCCGGCGCGGTGACTATTCACGGAAGACCACGTAATTCAGGCGATTTCTTTCTCCGTTATGAATATTAACAAACTGAAAAATAAAAACTGCTTCACTGATGTTAATGTTTTTAAATTTTATATATATTTAATGATTAAATTTAATAAAAAATCGAATAAGATATTAAACAATTGCAGAATTAATGCAGTGTCAAGCATGAAATCGAAGAATTTATTTATTTTTATTTTATATATAACAATACAAGGTGAATCTAAATAAAATGTGATATATAACTTTCATTTCTTGGTGGTCATCTTATTAGTCACAGCGAATCTCAGTGGTTATTGGTATCAACAAATCTGTGCATTCCGTAAGCGATTTCATTTTTTAATTATTTTTACTTTGTCTTTAACTTTTATTTCTTGACGGTCATCTTATTAGTCACTGCGAAACTAAGCGGCTATTGGTCTGAACAAGCCTTCAGTAATCAATTTCGATTTTTAAATGCTTTTCCTTTTTCTGTAAGACTTGTTTCCTTGCAATTGTTATTCATATGCAGATAAGTGCATTCCATATAGTTGTAACCCTATGCGATTGTCTTTATTCCATCAGTAAAACTGGTTTCTTAGCAAGAGTTATTAATTAGCACGGATGTTTTCACATTCCGTTGATTTGTAGCTATAAATAATTATAAATGATTAATTTCGTTTCTTGAGGTGAGATTGTCACTTTATTTGACTGGTTCCCTTCTCACTCTCTCTGCAAGGACTATACAAATGCAGAGAAGTGTATGAATATCATTTGTGTGTTATTTGCTTATAAGAATTCTTATCTCAAGTTTCAAAAGATGTCAAATACGTTACACAAAATACTAAATTTATCAGACATTGTCTCATGTGTGAGTAATTTTGTTATGAGAGGATATTGATCTTAGGATGGTAACCTGTTTTTCAAGTAAATGAGTTTCAATTGTCATTCACCTAAACGAAATGTTTCTTTAAAAATCGACGCGTAATCACAAATGTGTTCACCATACACTTAGATTTAAAAAAAAAGTACATTTTATAATTAAAAATTACTGCGTGATTCACCAACTATGATGTCAATAATTCTGTTTGAGAAGGAAAATTTATTTTCCATTATAACCGGTTGTAATTTAAAGTTTATGAAAAGGTTGAATTATTTTTCTCTCACGCATCCTACTAAATGAGTCAATCAAAGCAAGGGTGGCCTAACCTACAAAATTCCAAAATTTTTATTATTACCTTTTATTACGATCTTTTACTTTTTATGAAATACGCAGGTTCAAGTGTTCTGAAATTACACAATAACTTATGATTTAACACTGATAAATAAATTTTCAGAATCTCAAAACATATTAATGATACATAAAAATATATAAAAAATGGGAGCAAGAAAATCTCGTTTTTCTCCATTGAGTATGTTGGTGGATTAGTCCAATCTTGCTGTGATAGTCTCAAATATACGTTAGAAGTGTCCATTCCTTAGAAGTGTCGGGGAGTGATTTCCCAGTTGATATAGCCGCGTGGATTAGCAAACTGTGTTATTGCGAGTGTTTGAAACTCGATCCAACCAAATGCCGTCGTGCACGTGGAGGCCAGAGTGACTCTCAATGTTCTTATGTTTGCGTGGTATTGTATTTTGAAGAGTGGGGTTCTAGGTCAGGTTGTGCACTCGTTATATGACCGAGGTTTAAATTTACGAGGTGCTGTCCTCTGATCTTGCATTCGGGGTTTATCCTCACCAAAAGCCCATTGTGTTGCACCAGAGCGATATAAATTTAACTTTATACCTAGCTATAGTTGTCAATGTTTTTATAAAACCTTTTAATGACTTTGTACAAAATTTGCGCGCAAGATAGAGCAGGTAAATGATATATTTATAGTATATAAACTCTAGAGTAGAACGTTTTCTGATGAATATAGCGCAAAGTACATTACTATTAACTAGATAGCTACTTACTATTTTAATATTACACTTATAACGTTAATCGAACAAATATATTGATAGACAGACCATTAAATGAATAAATATGTTGAGAGAGAGACCATTAAACGAACAAGTATATTAAGACAGAGAGAGAGAGGGAGGGGCCGTAAATCGAACAAATATATTGAGAGATGTAAGAGAGAGAGAGATACAGAGAGACCGTTAATCGAACAAATATATTGAGAGATGTAAGAGAGAGAGAGAGAGAGACCGTTAATCAAAAAAACGTATAGTAAGAAATTGAGAAAGATACCGAGACCGTTAATCGAAAAAATATATTCAGAGATATAAAACAGAGACCGTTAATCGAACAAATATATTGATAAAATGAGAGAGAAATAGAGACTGTTAATCGAACAATATATAGATATCTTTAGAGATTGAGAGAGAGAGAGACCGCTAATCGAATAAATATATTGAGAGATTGAGAGAGAGTGAACGTTAAGCGAACAAATACACAGTCCAGTCACATGGAAAAAATTATTATAATGATATACACAGTACAGTCACATTAATGTGACCACCATCTACTTTCGACGTCAACGTGAAATAGCCAATCACAAAAGGCAGGTGGCAGCACATTGCAGTGGAGTGTATCTAAAGGATGTCCTAGGGCATCGGAAAGCATTTCAATCGTTGGAGTAATGCAGAAACGTAGCGATTTATCCGAAGTCCAAAAGGGCATGATTATTTGCTTTCGGGCCAAGGGTGGAAGCATTTCGGAAACAGCTAATTTTGTGAACTGTTCGCCGTGGTAAAAGTATACCGTGCATGGCAAAATGGCACTATCCAAAATCATCGCCGTAGCACATGTGGTGCACCACGGGCTATAGATGACAGAGACGAACGAAGGCTACGGAGATGCGTTCAAGCGAATAGACGTGCAACTGTTGAGCAACTGACCGCAAAGATGAACAAGGGGCTACAAAGACTGTATCCTCAACAACGGTTCAGCGAACGTTGCTGCGCATGGGCCTCCGCAGCAGACGCCTGGTTAATGCACTTATGCTGACGGCTGTTCATCGGCGACGAAGGCTGGAATTTGTACCCCAGTACCGCAACTGGACGTCCACAGAGTGGCGGCAGGTGGCTTTTTCCGATGAATCACGTTTTATGCTCCATCGGACAGATGGACGTTGGCGTATACGGCGTAAAACGTCTGAAAGAGAACACCCTGCAACAATTGCCGGAAGAATCCAGGCTTGAGGAGGGAGGTAATATAGCGCAGCTGGCCACGGCACTGGAGTTGGCATGGTTCAACATCCCAGGGAACACCTTCAGAAACCTAATTGGCTCTCTTCCTGCACGTCCGCTCTGCCAAGGGTGGTTATTCTGACTTTTGACAAGCGGTCACATTAATGTGACTGGTCTGTGTATATTGAGAGATTGAGAGAGAGAAAGCGAGAGAATTTACGCCTGTGTACAATCATAGTTTACTACCTTTTAAATACAGAATTTTCGTGATGAATAAATGTAAGAAAACAATTAAACGCAGTGGTCGTCCTTACTGTTTGGCAATTATTTATCCATTACATCAATCAAGCAAAAAATATATCACAGAAAAAGTATTTAATTCGTAGATTACAGTTCAATAAAAGCTTCAGACAAATTTCTTAGTGGTCAAAAGAATTACATAAGCGCACGTAATTTCTTGCTAAGCATAAGCAATCATATTACAAATATGCCACACCCTTGTTTTGAGTAAAACGTGTCGGGAAGTTCCCTTAGTATTCACAAGAACACGTTGAAAAGAAAATTGTCACTGTTCAGCGTTTTGCGTGACGTGTCATAATACTGCAATTGATATGTATCCTGTGGGATTGGGTATGGGTGGAGTTCTTGAGAGAATTGTTCGTCCATGTATGTAAATTACAAAATGGGCTGGTATGTTACACCTGACCTGGGTTATGTTCTATTCGGAAGCGTGTGCTGATAGAAATATCTTACATAATTTTAATACTAAATCATTTTTAAAAATTTTATATTTATAATTCGCTAATAACATCTTATTAAATTTCGTGAAACTCAAAAGTAAAATCTCTTCGCTGTTTTTATTCTAACCCAATGTGTAATCAACGTACCAAAGCAGTACGTACTTAAGACTTTAAACCGATTTATATTATTATTAATCAGCCAATTAATGAATTCACGCGTGATTGTTAATTTCTATTCAATACATTTAAATAATTTACATTTTTTGTAACAAATATATAAACACTTTTAAAATTTCACTAAATAGCGTTACCATGTGTCCAAGGAGATAAACGAGTATATCTCATTTGCCACCTAGTATCAACATATAACGCAACATCTATGTCCTTATCGTACATACAAACGGATGGAGCTCATGCGCGAAGCTTTGTGTTCTTTCTTCCAATTGCTCGGTGTGGAAATATCCGGGATATTATCACCAACATCGTAAAGGAAAATCAAGAATTCTTATGTAAAAAAAAATGCCGAGTGTGGTTAAAAACCTGAATATGTGCTTCAATAAACAAAAGGTTCAAGTCATTTCCCGAGCCCACAGAACACACACTTCTCTTATACGATAGTGACTCTGTCCACATACTCCGTGTATTTCATTAGAAGTAATCCATTTCCATCCTGGTTATTATTTTCAAACAAAGAAGGGTTTTGACTAGTAGAATCTTAACAAAATTTTGTGAACATTTCAGAGGGAATGTCTCAGAAATAATGATTCTATGCGTAGAGATCCCATGTTTCCGTACGAAATTTTTTCTGAGACTTGAAAACCGACGTTTCACAAATTTATTCTAAACTTGACAATAAAATTTCTGAATACATCTTTTTAATTGTTGGCACTGCTGGCGTTCTCTAATAAATAACAAAAAAATCATAAAAAATCTGCAAAAGATTCTCAATTATTCGTGAACAAAGACTTGATAGCAAAAATCATTTTAAATTCACGCAAATCATTTATTCCGCACTCTTGGCAAACATCTTTGTATGTGTTTCATATTCTATCAATACATTATTTTGTAATCAATGCTGAATTATGAAATGTCGCATTCGCATCTACTTGCACAAAATTTTGCATCATTCCTGATAGGTTAAAATATTTGTTTACTTAAAATATATTTGTTTACTTAAAAAATATTTGTTTACTTGTTGTTTACTATTTGTTTATTTGTTACAAAATATTTGAACATGTCAAGTTGTATTATTATTAACCACTATCAGTCTATAGTGTTTATAACATTATTTCATAACCTGTGAAAATATGTTTTCAGTCTTTCTAAAAGCTAAAGGTAAAATTTGCGCTAGAAAAGAATTAATATTTCTCTTTCCTCTCTGAAAAGATCAAATGTCGAACCATGAACGGAAACATTGACTTTATGTCTGCTATTACCGGACCCTTTCCCTGATCAATTTGACTTTTTAAAAGTACGTTTTTCCCATGATTTATTTTTTGCGATAGGACGAAAATAGTTGAATAGAAACAGTTACAAGTTCATTATATCGACAAAGCAAATAAAGATTTAAACACAGAAAAAAGGTGGCAAATCGTTGCATTTTAATCTCATATTCGAGATGAATGAAATAAATAATTTATATCTTCTTAAAATAGTAGCATAATTTGAGTATTTCATCTTTAAAAGAGATTGTTTAAGCGAATACATTTGATAATGAATTATAACCAAATGATCAATGTACTGAATAAATCTAAAATGCAAAGTTTGTTGATTAACATTTATATTTCAAAAGAACATTTATTTTGATATTTAAACACGACTTTAAAAAGCTATAACAGCATTCATCCTGTTCTAGCAAATAAAGTTCAAATAGACAAAATATATATCTAGCAAGTGGTCATATTCGTTCATTATTTATTACTAACTTTCTTAAGATTTTAACGTACTTGAATTTTTGGCCGGTCCAGTGAGCAGTGTATCGTAACAACATCCTTTATTTAATTGAATAGTATCTATATTATCCAATAATGTAAAACTTTAATCATATTTCTCTCATTCAGTATTTTATACGAGTATCAACTTTTAAAAGTGAGCGTCAAATTTTAACACCGAAACTTCCTAGTATTGTAGGCTTATTTTTTCCACACCACAAATACCACCAAAATTATCTCATATACTCGGTGATTTAATTATAAGAAACGATAAGTGTGTATACCCTGAGACAGGGATAAATTCTTTTGAACTCTTTCTCTAGTTCTCTTATTTTTTACTCTTTCTTCTTTCTACTGTTCTGTTTTTCTCTCACTTTTTGTCGTTCTTTAACTGTTCTTTTATCTTCTGTTTGTTATCTTCTTCTTTTTGGCTCTCGGTTTCTTTCAATTTTGTTGTTAATGCTCCGCTCGTATTGTTTGTAATCTATGAAAGAGGAATGAAGATATACTCTCTCTGGTTAGCCTAGCTTTGACCTGAAAAGCTTGTATGAAACTGTGTAGTCTCATGAACTCTTGATATAAATCGGCAGGTTGTTGAATTTACATCGAACTGGAGCAACACAACCGCCTATCGTCGACAATCTGGGATACATCTTGAAGGGAAAGGGATATATACAAACCCAACACTTCGTAATTTTGAACCATACGACGATGTCGATCAGATGGTATAAAATATATACAGGGTGGTCCCGAATTCATGGTACAAACTTTAATGGTAGGTACAGGACATTGTAACAATGATTTATTGTATAGGAATGTATAGTCGCAAGTGACGCGGTGAGGCGTAAACAGGGGAAATAAAAGGAAAGAGAAATGGAGTGATCGGTTGGTATCATTGCCGGTAGAGGGCAGTAGATGTCTAGCCGCTGTTGAACATGATGCATCGCAGTAGGGAAAAGCGCCATTCACAATTGTGCTGCCGTAGACGATGGGTGACTTTACGTATGCAGAAAAAGCAGACATGCATTACATGTACGGCCGTACAAATGGTAACGGCAGAGCTGCGTTACGAATGTATCGCGCGGAGTATCCTGATCGACGAATGCCGGATCATAGAATTTTTCAACGGTTACATCGTCAACTTTGTGAAACAGGTGCGTTCGACGTCAACAGACATGGCGCTGGTCGAGTAAGAGCTGTACGCACTCCAAGGCTGGAAGAAAGCATCTTGAACATTGTGGCTGATAGACCCGAGTCAAGCACAAGAACTGTTGCGCGTGACGTAGGTGTGAGTCATCAGACTGTATGCAGAGTGTTAAACGAAAATCGCTTACACCCCTTCCATTTTCAGAAAGTACAAGCATTGAATCCGGCAGATTATCCTCGCCGCGTGAACTTCTGCCTGTGGGTGATGCAGCAATGTGCGTTGCAGCCGGATTTCGTAGATTATGTGCTATTTACAGATGAAGCGACATTTTCACGCGAGGGTGTCTTTAATGCGCACAATTCCCATGTGTGGGCAACCGATAATCCACATGCAACGCGTCGACATGCGTTTCAACAACGTTTCAGTATTAATGTGTGGGCTGGTATTGTGAACGACTTTTTGATTGGCCCATACTTACTACCCACGCGGCTCACTGGCGGAAGCTATCTTATTTTTCTGAAAGAAGTGTTACCACAACTGCTGCATGATGTTCCGATCGCCATTCGTAACCGCATGTGGTTTCAGCACGATGGGGCGCCAGCACACTTCAGCATTGATGTACGGAATTACCTGAATGCCACGTTTGGTACTCGATGGATTGGGCGTGGTGGACCAGTCCCTTGGCCACCCCGATCTCCCGATTTATCGAGCCTCGATTACTTTTTATGGGGACATCTAAAGCATCTTGTTTATGAGACTCCAGTTGACTCAGATGAGGATCTCGTCGCTCGCTTATCTGTAGCTGCTGCAGGTGTGCGTGAAATACCAGGCATCTTTGAACGTGTACGCCAATCGCTCCACCGACGCTGTCAAGCATGTATCGATACTGGTGGACGCAATTTTGAACAATTACTGTAAACATGACACTTGTCAACAACGCTTTCAATAAAATCTTTGTTTTTCCTTTCGGCCGTTATTTTCCCTGTTTTCGCCTCACCGCGTCACTTGCGACTATACATTCCTATACAATAAATCATTGTTACAATGTCCTGTACCTACCATTAAAGTTTGTACCATGAATTCGGGACCACCCTGTATTTATTTAGAAACTATGGATTACAAACAGTTTGTAATGGTGAACACCTAAGCCGGCACCCAACTCTCTAAACTTCCACACCAAGCAAATCTTGGCACATTTGAGGACATGTCAAAATTAAAATTGCTCCGTAGAAATCCTTCTATGGTATCCTCTATATCTGTTCCTCTATACCTTCCTCCATACTGTTCCTCTATACCTATATCTGTTCCTCTATACCTTCTATCTATCCTCTATATAAGGAATTTTAAATATGCAAACCTCAGTTTGCAAATCCGTGACTCTGTCACGTTGGTGTGGTATGGAAGTTTGGAGAGTGATATGCCTTCTCAGGTATTATCTAGTCATCTGACCATAGTTCAAAGTTGAGAGGCGTTGTCCTTGGATCTTTTCCTTCGAGAACGATCCAGGACCGACGCCAATACCCCATTATGTTGCTCCAGTGGGACGTTAATGAACTACCTACCACGACTCTACAATTTGGACCCTCGATTAGATCTTTCGCGTCAGGATTAGGTCTTGAAAGCATAAGAAACATAGCTCTGTCCTGAAAATTTCACAGTGGCACTATGCTCTTCCTACAATTAAGGTGTATGTACATCCTATAAATCCTGAAAAAATCGAGCAAAAAATCTAATTTTTTTATTCCTTCAAAATATTTTTTAATTTTTTAGCTTTCAAACGACGTCAAGATCTTGAAAATATTCTAAATAATTTTCTAGTTACAAGGTTTTTCATTTGATACTGCCAACATGAAAAAGTTACCAAAAATATAATTTCCCGAAATTTAATTTCTTATCATCTCTCTTCTGAAGAAACAAGTTTTTGCAATAAATAATTCAACAATAAATTAATCTATTATAATTATTTTTGTAACATAATATTCTATATAATACAACGGATATTTTAAGCCACAATCAGAGTTATTAGTTAAGAAATAATTTTTTAATGGATTTCTAAGTCCTAGGTTTCCAAAAATAATCTTGATTTTTGATACATTTTTGGAGAAAAAAATTGTTATAGAAATATTTTCTCTCTATCAACATGATTCATGGTCAAAACATGAAGAATAATATTGGAAATAATTTCCAACTAAAATTGTCTCTCTATACAAATTAAATTTTTAGATATCAGTGTTAAAATAACGCGCTAATTAGCTAATTATATCTTAATTAGCTAATTAGTAATTAGTTAAATCTAATTTTTTTTTCTCACTGAAATGGTTTTAAGCATAAACCAATGACCTACTGTGAAAACACTCGAGATTTAAGGTTCAAATTAAAAAATAAACTTCGAGTGTGTAGGTACATCTTAAAGAGTTTTTTAAGTAGAAAGAAATTCGGATAATTTTAATTAACGTCAATGTAACAATTTAATAACGTAATGGAAGGCAACTCTACATGGTATTTACGACGATCCAGTATCAATCCCAACGGATAGGTAGGTAGTTAATTAAAGTCGAACTGGAGCAACACATCGTGCGATTGGTGACCTTGGGGAAATATTCGAGGACAACACCACGTAAATTTGAGTGAGATGGTGAGATACCACCTGAGATGGCACCCCACCTTTCAAGCTTCCTCACCACACTAATGTGAGGACATTTGTGGCCGCGACAGATTTAATATTTCAACCTACCTAAAATACCATAACTCAAAGCTGGTACAAGTTTTCGCCGGCCATGGACCATTTCCGGTATATCTAGAGCGTTTCCACCTTCGAACTAGTGCGCTCTGTATATGCGGCCGAGAAGGTGATTCCATCACCTACCTTTTTGATTGTGATCTCACAAGTCAGTGGCATTTGTTGAAACCTTCTCTGCAACACTACTCTCATTGGTGTCAAAATACTGCCAAGAACAGACACTGCCACCACAAAATCCTTAAAGTGATGGAATTTCTCAGCTCCAACATTGAATACATCTGTGAGAGCTGAGAAGTCTAAATCGAAAGTTCTCAAAGAAACTTTGTTTTTCTTTCGAAACTTTTAATAGGTCATTTTGGCTGTCTGACATCTGTATTTAACGTTCTGACTTCTGTAT
Source organism: Metellina segmentata (assembly GCA_947359465.1). Lineage (NCBI taxonomy): Eukaryota > Metazoa > Arthropoda > Arachnida > Araneae > Tetragnathidae > Metellina > Metellina segmentata. The sequence continues at coordinate 104,486,827 of OX375881.1, forward strand.
TTAACATTATTATTATTTTTTTAAATGATTTTACGTTTTTTTATTGTTGTGATTTCGGTTTTTTTTTTGTTTATGATTATGTCCTTTTTTTGTTTTTGTTTTCTCATTTTGTTTTGCGTCAATTTTTCAAGCTTTGTCATTTTTTATTTTTGTGCTTACACGTCTTGACCTTCACTTGCCTTTCCCGTTCTGTGGACTTAAATGTTTTATATATGTATTGTGGATTGCTCAGCCCTCCTTTATCCCAGAATCTCCTCCGTAAGGCGGACTATACAGCTGAAAGCCGCACAGGTGAAACAGTGTCCGCCTACAGCGTCCAATCCAATACATAAGTCCCCTTTGTACACGGTGGTACATTGTTGGATTCGAACTCGTAACCGTTCGGTAGCTAATCCGTTACTCTTTAAACTGGCTACCACAGCGCTGGAAGTTCCGTAGAGCAAGGGAGGGTGCAGCAGATCTGGTTGTGAAATCGATATTCCAACCGGTAAATCTTGGCCCTAAAACAAACAGAGAGGAATGACACATAACAAATAATAACTCGCTCGTGATATTTGTCATTTTCATGCATTGGGATTAAGTTACGATGCTTGAATAAAATAAACTAAAGACTTATTCAACACGAGACGCAGTCAGAAATGTATGCAATATCGCATAAAAGAGATATAAAATAGCAAATATTTGACTTTTCATCTGGAATAGGGATTTATATCAGCGGGATTATTTCACTCCCAGACAAAAGAAAATCCATCGCGCGAAAAACAAGTATCTCAAACAATATCAAATCTGCCGATGCGATTCGCTCCTACTTTCCATACGAACGCCCGAGGCTGATACAATGCGAGTCTCTGAAGGACTTAGCATCTTATACTGAAGAAGTATCATTGGCAGATAGCGTCTTAATGGATTCCCAGTTGAATTCGAGACACGACAACCGATCAAAACAACCAAAAAATACTCATTCGGCATCTTCGAGTAGACGTGAAAACGGATTTGCGAACGATTTCACTCTCGGAAAGCATTGTCGGTGTGTTCTTTATGTCTCCAGTAATCTCCCTCGATACGGAAAGGCTCGAATTTATTCGAATTGACTCCTATCCTCCTTTGAAGAGATCCCTTGACGATGCAGCACCTAAGTCTGGGGGAAAATATGGCGGGAAATCCTTCTGATTGTGATGGGAGCATCGTGCCAGACGATCGAAATATTTCCATCTTCCTCGCCAGTGCGCGCACAAAGGCGAAGTATTGTCGGTTGTATCCATGGGACGGGAAATTCGGCGATTTTTGTGCGCGAGGAATATTTGATTTTCCGCCATAAACGAGCTGGATGAAAGGAAGTGGAAATGTTCGGGCCTTTGCGGGATTGAGAAAGCGGAAAAAGTTGTGTGCTTTGTGCGAGGTTTTTGTGAGGAATTTGCGAATTTGAGTTTTTTCCCGAATCGCTGAGGGTTGTGTCTGAAGTCGAGGAGGGAACAAATAGGGACTGTGTTTTCGCTTGGAATGAATCTTGTGAGGAATCCGGTCCTGGAATATGGACATATTTACGCAAAAAGGAATCGAAATGCTCCGTGTTACGTAAATAAGTCGCGCTATGAATCATTTGAGAAGGTTTTTGGTCTTTGAGCAGCCATTTCCTGGAATTGTTGAACGTATTTTGAGATGTTGATGTTGAACCCTCCACGAGGTTCATACGCTTTATATCCGATCTGCGACCCACATTATTCTAAGCAATATTTCTAAAAAGTTTAAGAATTCGTGACCACTACAATGTGTTCTAGGATTTTTTCAAACAAACAATATGGCTTTCTAGTTATTTTGTGTTTTTTAACCATCTTGGTTATTGCTTCGACGAGGTATAGACGTTGACAAAACTCACCACTGAAACTTCGTAACTTGACGAGACGTCTCGTCACTAGAAGAAGTATCACGACACTAGGCACGAAAATGTGGGATGGTTGTTAGTTAGTTAGTTAAGGTAATGTAAGGTAATTTTTAATTAACGTCATACTAGAGCAACACAACAGGCTATTGACGACGGTCCGGGATCAATCCTCTTAGTGAAAGAACCGAGGAATACACCAAGTAATTTTGAACCACGGTCAGATGACGTGGCAAGACCGGAGCAGGCACTCCACTTTTCAAGCTTCTATTGAGGTTATGTGAGGACCTTCAGCCAAGACAGATTTAAGTTGTACCAGCCGCCTCTACACTATACTTTTACAAATATCCATGCACTGACCCGGATTCGAACCAGAAACGTTTCGATCTAGAGTCTAACACCTTAACCATCAGACCTGTTGATCGGCTCGTTGAAAGTCATCAAAATAAGATTGACCACACCTTGATTTTGTTCTCATAGAAAATGGCAATACCTTGATGATGAGACACCTCATCATTAGCACAATTGACCAGATTCTGATAGTAGAGATACCTCGTCAAAACCATTTGTTGGATTAAATTAAATGCAGCAGTACACTACTTGGAAATCTCCGACTCTCAGTAGAGGGAAGTTTGTTTTTTAATAATTTAAACAACAATACTCTACTACCCAATTTCGCTCGCTAGAATAATTGTTGCTTCTCAAAAAAAAACAAATCTTTGTTTTCTCAGCAGTTTCGTAGCGTCGTCGAGCAGATTTATGAGCTTCGTCCGCAACATTTAACAAATATTTTCATCCGATTCTCGGATCTTTACGGCTTTTGACGTTCTGTGTGGAATGGTCTGTTCTTGGCGTAATGATCTACAATAAATTCCAACACCCAAAGACCAACCGGTATAGTGGTTTAGGTGTTAGCCTCTAGATCGGAAGGTTCCTGATTCGAATCCGGATCCGGGAATGGATGTTTGTAAGCGTAGGGTGTAGAGGCGGCTGGTGCACCTTAAATCTTTCAAGGCCGAGAGTACTCACTTTGGGTTGGTGTGGAAGTTTTGAGAGTGGGGTGCCTGCTCGGATGTTGCTTCGTCATCTGACCGTGGTTCAAAATTACGAGGTGTTGTCCTCGGATCTTTTCCATGAGGGATTGATCCCGGATCGTCGTCAATAGCTCGTTGGGTTCTTTTAGTACGACGTTAATTACAAATTACCCAACACCTAAGACGGCAACCGGCTCTCAGAATTTCCGTAACACGTCGTTGTGGGGACATTTTATGTCGAAGACAGATTTAGCGTACATCTCTCTTTATGTACACTGGTCTTTGATTGAATTAGGTCTCAAACAGGTAACCCTCCGGTTTCTTATTCGCTAATCTTCTAACTGTACTATCATGGACCTAATATTTTAATATTTTAATTTAGTTCATCGATCTCTTTTAAGCGGTGAACCCTTGGTATCACGGTTGGCAGAGCAACGGATTAGCAGCAGGAGAGTTACGCGTACGAATCCAACCAAAGACAGTCGTGTACAAAGGAGGCTGGTACACGTGCATTCTGTCGTGGCTCTCAAATGTCTTCACGGTGGCGTGGTGTGGAAGATTGGAGAGTGGGGTGCCAGCTTAGGTGTGACTTCGTCATCTGACCGGGATACCAAATTACGTGGTGTTGTCCTCGGATCTTTGCCTCCGGGATTAATCCCATACTGTCTCCAGCAATTGTGTTGCTCCATTGTGGTGTTAACTAAATACATTTCGACGTACCTCCTCTTCATGGGTTATGCAAAAGTATCTCAAATAGCAACAAATCTACAAGTATACTTTAAAATTATTGTTTTATAATTACACTTAATAAATATTTTTTTTTATTTAAGCATTTGTGGGATTCAGGGGAAATGAAAGAGCGGATGTAATAGCCAAAGAAGCCACAACTAAAGAGGAAATTGATAAAGAGTAAAATAAATCTAAAGAATATATTAAGAAATTAACCAGGAAAGAACAACTAATAGACTGGCAAGACAGATGGTCGTAGACATGCAAAGGACGAGAATTCTTTAAGGCTAATAAAAATGTCTCACAGAAACAATTGATGGGATCCTTCGAGCTTAATCAGATCCATAACGGGACATGGAGTTTTTGGCACATACCAAGAACGTTGTTTATTCAGCAAATGTCACGTATGTGACTGCCAGGAAGACATCCAAAGTGTAGACCACACAGTTTACCATTGTAAGAACTTTCAGACTACCAGGGACGGAATGTTTCCTAAGGGATACCTGAGCATACACAAAAAACTACTCTGGACAAATAAAAGATACAGTGAAGGACTGAAAGAAAGTATAAGGAAAATACTGGAGCTCAGAATTGAGCAAATGGATACAGATGAATTAAACAACTAATGGCTTAGGCTGAGAAGGTGTTAACTATTTAATTAGAAAATTATTATTTGAGTTAGTGAAGTGTTATTATTGAAAAGTATCCATTCTGACTAAAACATTTTCAACGATGAAACCAATTGATTCATGAATTGACTTAGCCTATTGTGGCATAAAGATTAAGATGAAATAGTCTGTTATTTTATGTATCTAAATAATAGTGTGAAATGCAACAGGAACAGGTCCTATACCTGCGTTTTCCTTGAAATATGCGTAGAGCTACCACCTCGTGCCAAAAAAGTCACTAATCATTTAAGCAGAGCTATTTGGAGGATGGCGGACGGATGTTAAAGAACTTTTGTCAGTTTCTTGCGCCAAGGGCAAGAAAAGTATGAAGCTAATGGTATATTAATCACTTCTCGGTGGGAACGGCGAGAAGTTGGCGACTTTACGACAGTTTTATTGACGCTTTCGGACGCGCTATTATCCATTGAGCGTCATTACCCTGATAACCTTCCAAGCAGATGGTGCCCGGAAGTGCAGCATGAACGCTGCCAAGGCTCTCTTGGTGTCATTGAATGCAGGGAATATATTGGATTTTTGTCAGATATTGAAGATAACATCTTAAGCGCTACTAGGAGGTCCGTCGTTATATAAGGACGCGTTTTATTGGGTTTTAGGACTTTTATAAATACGATGAGTTTTTTTTTATGAGCTTGTACTAAAATATGAAGCTGTGTTTTTATAGGTAGCGAATAGTTGTCGGTGATTTTACTACGAAGAAAATTGTTTTTTAAATGAATAATATGTAGTTTTCTAGAAGAAAAAAATGTAAATTGGGAAGTTAGTTGTTTTTGCCAGTATGAACTTGCTAAAAGTGATTTAGTCATCATGTCACTACTAGGTTGGAATTTTGAATCACTTAGAGTTACACTAGTGCCCGGGTTAGGTTGACGACTGCTGCAGGAAAGCCTCTGATGTAGTTTTGATCATTTAAAACAGTTTTCTAAGTAGTTTCTTTATAGCAGAGTGTTCTTAAAAACTTTGTCTAAATGAAAATATGATGTACGAACGATTCGTTTGCTTTTCAAAACAACAAAAGAACCGATAGACTTCTGAAAAACTAGTTTTTCAGCAAGTAGACTTTTACATGGGGAAAGCCTGCAGAATAGGATTTTTGTTTCTTATATTCCTAATCAGGGGTTCCCAACCTTTTAGTAACTACGTACCACTTGAAATTTTTAGAACTTTTTGGCGTACCACCAGTTTTATATTTTTTTAGAAACATATATCTAATATCAGAAGAGTTCCCAATGGCTTGTTTTATTTTAATTAAAATACTAAGAAAGCTTCATATTTTATGATTAATTCACTTGTATTTCGTATTAATAATGTTTTAATAAAGGAAAAAATCCAACGATTATTGAAAATTACAGTTTTATCTTTTACTCACAGGTCTAAAAATAACTAATTTGAAATAATTAGTACAAACTAAGCAAACAAAGATTAACATAATCGAAAAATGAATTTTTGTGCGAAACTTGTTGTTTGTCTTTTATTAAAATATCAACATCAGGAGCAATGGAGGCAGGAGGCAACATCAGGAGCCACTTTTCCTTAGCTCGGCGTATCAAGGGTGGGGGATCATGTTACATCTCACATACCTACCACACATTCTATGAAACCTACCTCTCATTCTCTTGTTAAGTCCTCTTAAGTTCTCTTCAACACTTACTCTGTTTCTATATTTATTTTTTACGTACAAAAGTTCAGAAAAACCGCTCTTACACAAGTAACTAGTAATAAATGGCATAATAAATAGCATAACGTGGTTGTACATACTAAAAAATCGAACAAACTTCGTAGAATATTTGGGTCGCTCGTATCATCCTTGCGTACCACCTGTAACGTTGCCGCCTACCATCGGTTGAGAATCCCTATTCCAAAACATTCGAGATCTGTTTTGTTCATTATATATATCACTTCATCTATATCGAAAAGACTTTTATATAGAGAAAGCCTACAAAAATTATTTTGTCCCTTCCATTCCTATTGATCCGGAATATGTTTTGTTCATAATCTATGTCACTAAACTCTCAGCTACCAACAGTGGCGGATCGAGTCGATTTGGGGCTAAAACACTATTCACTTTGATTAACTTTATTTAACATTATTCAAACATTTATATACTTATACTAAAACATATAATTTGATTTTAAGTACTATTCATTAGGGTAATTATATTTTCCAACGATATTAATATTAAATGTATTATTAAGTGGAACAAAAGAGAGAGAGAGAGAGAGAGAAAGAGAGAGACAAAGACTGTCATACAAGTCTGTTAAGTAGAAGAAAACCAAGTATTACAATGAGCCTTTTGATTCTGCAAATGCTAGTTAAAAATCGTATGAGACATTACGAACCACAGTGCACTGGTTTAGCTGTGTGTTCAAACATGTTGCACTACCTGAACTAATGTTATAAGTTTCACGCTCAGTTCTTAAGAAATGTATTTTTTTTTGGTAGTGTTTAGAGAAAACTCTAGGGGAAAATGGAAAAAGTTTTTTCTGATGCCTGACCCATTGAGATAATTAATCATTATGTCGCTACACAAGTGGGATTTGTTAACCACTTTTCCTTAGATCGGCGTATCAAGGGTGAGGGATCATGTTACATCTCACATACCTACCACACATTCTATGAAACCTACCTCTCATTCTCTTGTTACAGCTCACATACCTACCACACATTTTATGAAACCTACCTCTCCTTCTCATGTTACAGCTCACATACCTACAGCACATTCTATGAATCCTACCTCTCTCTTGTTACACCTCATATACCTACCACACATTCTATGAAACCTACCTCTTATTCTCATTTTACACCTCACATACCTACAGCACATTCTATGAATCCTACCTCTCTCTTGTTACACCTCTACCTACCACACATTCTATGAAACCTTCCTCGCATTCTCATGTTACAGCTCACATACCTACCACACATTTTATGAAACCTACCTCTCCTTCTCATGTTACAGCTCACATACCTACAGCACATTCTATGAATCCTACCTCTCTCTTGTTACACCTTATATACCTACCACACATTCTATGAAACCTTCCTCGCATTCTCATGTTACAGCTCATATACCTACCACACACATTCTATGAAACCTACCTCTTATTTTCATTTTACACCTCACATACCTACCACACATTCTATGAAACCTACCTCGCATTCTCATGTTACAGCTCACATACCTACCACACATTTTATGAAACCTACCTCTCCTTCTCATGTTACAGCTCACATACCTACAGCACATTTTATGAATCCTACCTCTCTCTTGTTACACCTCATATACCTACCACACATTCTTTAAAACCTTCCTCGCATTCTCATGTTACAGCTCACATACCTACCACACATTCTATGAAACCTACCTCTCATTCTCTTGTTACACCTCATATACCTACCACACATTCTATGAAACCTTCCTGGCATTCTCATGTTACAGCTCACATACCTACCACACACATTCTATGAAACCTACCTCTTATTCTCATTTTACACCTCACATACCTACAGCACATTCTATGAATCCTACCTCTCTCTTGTTACACCTCATATACCTACCACACATTCTATGAAACCTTCCTCGCATTCTCATGTTACAGCTCATATACCTACCACACACATTCTATGAAACCTATCTCTTATTCTCATTTTACATCTCACATACCTACCACACATTCTATGAAACCTACCTCGCATTCTCATGTTACAGCTCACATACCTACCACACATTTTATGAAACCTACCTCTCCTTCTCATGTTACAGCTCACATACCTACAGCACATTTTATGAATCCTACCTCTCTCTTGTTACACCTCATATACCTACCACACATTCTTTAAAACCTTCCTCGCATTCTCATGTTACAGCTCACATACCTACCACACATTCTATGAAACCTACCTCTCATTCTCTTGTTACACCTCATATACCTACCACATATTCTATGAAACCTTCCTGGCATTCTCATGTTGCAGCTCACATACCTACCACACATTCTTGAAAACATACCTCTCATTCTCATCTTACACATCACATACCAACCACATACCTACATATTTATAGCGAGACGGAATTTTCATCACGGAAAGACACACATCCATGTTTTACCCTGGATTAAGAAGGAACTTTTCAATTCATAAACCAGTACCGCATCTACTAGACCGATTTATCGCCAGGTATAATTACAAAGATGAAACTAAAAGATAAACCTGGTGTAATGGATGAAAACGTATTTAAGAAATGGAGCATGTGGCTTAATTTAATTCACCACTATGAAACTCGCTTCTGGGCACACGATGGATTGTAAGATTAACCATTTCTTGGTTTTGTAACTGACAGTGAATGACAGATCCATGGATTAAAATTTCAATCATGATATTACAATGAATAAATCTGAGGTTATGGATCTTACATAACTATTGGGAAAAGTGGCCCTAATTTAATCATCCGAGTTGTATTCGACGAGACATCGGAATCTGACCACTCTCACCAACCAGATGAATCGTAATCAAGATATTTCCGATATATTTATTATGAAAAGATCCAGATTTGGTTAGTGTTGATGGATTATTTACTTTTATTCATTTCTGTTACTGGTTTTACAAATTATACATAGATTTTACTTCGTATATTCCCAATTTAATTTCAGAATTCATTGCTATATAATTCATATCTCGTCCTAAAATTCATAGATTCTAAAATACGAATAGTGTTTGGTGCAGTTTTTCCAGATCTGGCCTCTGCGCCATCAAATCCAACCAGATCTGGTCAGTTTCCTTCTAATGACGAGACATCTCGTCAATATTTGGTTAGTGACGAGATAACTCGTCATAACAACCAAGGAGTGGGTTAAGAAAACTATAACCGAGAGCCTGGTGAGTTACACACCACACGGATCATGAAACAATAGCAAACTCGAACATGATCCACAGACGATTGTTTTGGACACTTCCCCTCAAACCATTGAAGCTTCCGGTCACTCTCCTTTCAAAGCCGTCGAAGAGGGTGTGGTGCCAGTCCATTACTCCGGGTAATTTTCATCTACCCCGCACACCCCACTGCCCGAAATAGCAGGAGGCCCTTACTTATTACACCACTCTCTGGGCCAGAGTACGTGAGTCGAAATTTATTTTCATCTGCCTCTCTTACTCCTAGTAATGAGAAACTTGGGCATGGTGTTTTTAGTCCGGGTATTTGGCAACAGTGGAAGGGAGGCCATTCGCTATATACACACACACATAGAGAGAGAGAGAGAGGATTTGGGTATTTGGATCCATTAAGATTAATTGAAATGAATGGCGGACTGTGGGTGAGAATGCATGGAGGACAGTTGGTTTTATCCGGGTTTTCGGGCAGTTTGCCATTCCGTTAATTGCATTCAAATTCCGGGATGCAGCAATCGGGGGAGTTGTTTGTTTTGTGGGGTGGGTCTTTGGAGGTTTTATGGTGCTGTTTTGGGTGTGGGTTTAATGCTTTATTGCTCCGGTTCCATTGGGAATAGGAATGAGATGCAGCTTTGTGTATCCGTAGCGCTGTTTGCGCGAAGGAATTTAATTTGAGTTTTAATGTTGAAATTGTTTACTCGCAGGATTTCTATAGTTCTTTTTTTGCTGATGTTTTTTGAATAAATGGAGATGGATTATTTTAGGGTATAAGGATTTAAATGGCGGGAGTTCCGAAACGGTGTATTTTTATAGGTTCTGAAATGGCGATGCAATGTGTTGCGACATCATTTGGCCATGCAAATTTTGTATAAATTGATTATGTCATAGAACTGAAACGTTTAAAAAACGCCTATAAGGTGAAGCCAATAGATGGTACCTTGGCGACTGCTTTGGCGCATTGGATTCAGTGGATGTATATGTGATACTTTCGTGCTGTTCTTTCTGCTTTCGTTCTGGCTTGTGGAAATAAAGTCGGGTTCAAATACTTGTTTGTTTTTACTGCACCTGTACGCTAGATTAGAGTTCTAGCACAATGTGATGTGAAGCAAGTGCAATACGGGGTAAGTGCTTTGTGATATAGTCCGATGCGCCAGATCGATCTGCGGTCTTGACTGCTTCATAGAGTAACTTCAACGTCTTTTTGTAGCCATTGTGCCTTCCTCTTTTGCTTCCAAGATATCTCATATCCATTTTTCTTCATCTAATTAGGACTGCTTCTTACAGCAGAAGTATCACTAACTTTTTCTCCCCTCTATCGAGCCTAGATTCATACTAGCCAGATGTTACCTCCTCATCTACTGTGATTCAAAATTACTTTGTGTGGTCCTCGGATCTTTTTCTTGGAAATTGATCACGGACTGTCGTCAATAGCCGTTGTGTTGCTCCTGTGAGACGTTCAGTATGAATACATATCTCATAATAGTAGCATTGTTGGTATAAACTTTCGAGCTAATATATATATAACATATATTGTTTTTATTTTTGTGTGAATTTTTTTTATATTTAACATTCCTTGAAGTAAAAGAACCAGTAAAAATAGTTTTAACAGTCACCACGAAAAATTTCTCACTTTGACTCGTCGATTGCAATTTATTCTTTACCACCTTTGTTTGTAAAAATACAAAGTGAAAACTTATCAAATTGGTTCTTAATTTTATATTAACTCACTGCTTTTGCGATGAAAAAATATTTTAATTTTTTTATTAATGTAAATATTTTGTTTCATAAAAGTTTCGAAAGGTAACCTTTTATAAAACCTATTCTCAGTATGTGAAAAATGATCAAATGTAGCATAGTCGAGTTTTCTATAAGATTTCTAAATTAATACGTATTTTCTGCCAAACTGTTCTATATTAAAAATGATGATTACAATTCATTAATAAACATACAAAATCTAGTCCGTGAATAATCATCCATGGCTTCACGGTGCATCTCTTAATGCATTTAACCTGTTGTTGTAGCCAACATATTTTCAATCATAAACTCGATAAATAAATGTTTTAACACTAATTATATGTTAATGTCTTAAATTAACGATATCGATTGGCTGTTTTTTATATTTTTAAACCACGCGCCTTGATGTTTTGGTATTTGTTGTTTTTATGTTAGCTAAACGGACTATTTCGACATGGTAATTGCTGCTTTTATTCTGTTAAAAACAAAGTGTTTTGATAGTCATTATATTAATATACAAGTAACTTATTTTTACTTGTTTGTTTGAAATTTCTGTGTGCTAATAAACTGAACAGGGGAAAACTTTGATATGGATTAAGAATTGGTTATTGGGTAGGAAGCAGATAGTGCAGGTAAGGAAATTATTCACAGTGGACAGAAGTTATAAGTGGGGTGCCTCAGGGATCAGTTTTGGGACCAATTTTATTTATAATTTTCATAGATGATATAGGTCAGGGGATCAAGAATAGAATTAGTATATTTGCAGATGACTTAAAAATATAGGGGACAGTGGATACCAAGTTACAGGTAGAGAATTTACAAGGGGATTTTAATAAGATATCCGAATGGACTGTAAAATAGGGTCATTTAATATAGGGAACTGTCAAGTTCTGCATATGGGTTACAGGAACACTGGAGCCGAGTACTGTCTGCAGGGAGTAAAGGTAAAGGAGGGAGAAACAGTCAAGGCTCTTGGGGTGATAATGCACAGGGATTTAAAAATGGGTCACCAATGTTCAGCTGCGGGTAAAAAGGCTAATATGTTATTGGGGCATATTAAAAAGACTGTAACTTCAAGGGATAAGAATATAATCTTGCCGTTATATAAGGGCTTAGTAAGACTACATCTAGAATATGCTGTACAATTCTGGGTTCCATATATGAGAAAGGATATAGAATTAATTGAAAGGGTTCAGCACAGAGCTACAAAAATAATAAAGGGGATAGCAAATATAGACTATAATCAGCGTTTAAGTAAGCTAAACATGTATACACTGGAAAGAAGAAGGGGTGGGATTTGATTCAGTAGTCAATGGGAATTGGGGAATTCATACACAAAGGACCAGCCATGTTGGGCTCGAGCCTGTAGCTGGTCGTCAATATTTGTATTTGTATTCCCTTTCTATTTTCACATTTTAAAACATTTTGTTATGCAGTTATTAGGCCTTTATTTGATGTTTTATCTTCTGCTACTAAACCTAACTATCCGCCTGAACAACCTAAAAACCATTCCTTAGTACATATTGTAATAAGCTTTTCATATTATTCTGATCCATCTGTTGATGACCAACATATTTTCAATCATTAACTCATTAAATACACGTTTCAACGCTAATGACATGTTCACTTTCCAATCACTGATATCAATTTGCTGTTTTTTTAATGTTGTTAAATTACACGTAATGTGTTTATTTTATCTTGCACCAGTAAACATAACCATCCACCCAAACAGCCTACGAAACATACCTTAACACATTTTTCAATACGGTTTTCAACATATCCTGTTCCAGCAAAAAGCCCAAATGCTTGCACCAGTTGACTAACATCATGCATCAACCTAAATCCAAACTCATCAAGAAACATTAAGCATCGGAATAAATACACACTACACGGAATCACGAACCAAAATCCTTTCCCCTTGAGGAACACTTTTTGTTCCTTCTCCAACCTGCTTAGAGATTCAGAGGGTATCCCAAAGAATGGGATTTTCCAGTCATGCAAATGCTTTTACGCCCAGTTATTCCGTCTTAATCATTAGTTAAGATCGCGCGTGATAAGGTAGGAGAAATTCTCACGTATCGAGAAGACTAAGGAGAATTGTTTCTATTCGCAAACAGTGGGCATGTAATGAGGGAAGTGTTCAGCGTGGACTTGAATGCTTAATGTGAGGTATGAGCGATCGGTTGGAGAAAGGAGTATGTGCTGTATACTTTTCCTGTAACATTAAATGTTACTTTATGCAGAATGAGTAACATCGTACGAGATATGAAGAGGTTTCATTCAAAAGCGGAAAAATGCATTTTGAGTGAAATTGTATGAAGCGCAATTATTTAGTCTTTCATTTTGCGTGCTTTAACACTCCTGGTGATTGTCTTGTTAGCGTGTCGTCGTTCATTAGATCAAGTCAAAACTGACCTGAGTTTGGTGAAAGAGGCATCTCCTCATTAGACAAATTGGTCTGATCTCAAAGGACGAGGTATTTGATCATTATAAAAATTAGTCTGTTGTTGATGGATGAGATATCTAGTCATTAGCAAAATTGGTATGATCTTGATGGACGATATATATAGTCATTAACAAAATTGGTAAGATCTCGATGAACGCGATATTTAGTTATTTGCAAAATTGCTTTCATATTGATGGACGAGATATATAGTCAGTTGGAAAATTGGTTTGATCTCGATGGACGAGATATCAAGTCATTAACAAAATTGGTCTGATCTTGATAAACACGATATGTTTAATTATTAGCAAAATTGATGTGATCTTGATGGACGAGATATCTAGTCATAAAAAATTGGTTTGATCTTGATGGACGAGATATCAAGTCATTAACAAAATTGGTCTGATCTCGATGAACACGATATTTTTAATTATTAGCAAAATTGGTTTGATCTTGATGGACGAGATATCTAGTCATAACAAAATTGGTTTCATCTCGATGGACGAAATATCTATTCATTAGCAAAATGAGTCTGATGTCGATGGAGGAGATATCTAGTCATTAGCAAACTTTTCCTGATCTCGATGGACGAGATATCTAGTCATGAGCAAAATTGGTCTGATCTCGATGGACGAGATATTTAGTCATTAAGAAAATTGGTCTAATCTTGATGGACGAGATATCAAGTCATTAACAAAATTGGTCTGATCTCGATGAACACGATATTCAGTTATTAGCAAAATTGGTTTCATATTGATGGACGAGATATCTAGTCAGTTGAAAAATTGGTTTGATCTCGATGGACGAGTTATCTTGCCAATAGGAAAATTTGTCTGATCTTGATGGACGAGATATCTAGTCATAACAAAATTGGTTTCATCTCGATGGACGAAATATCTATTCATTAGCAAAATTAGTCTGTCGATGGACGAGATATCTAGTCATGAGCAAAATTGGCCTGATCTCGATAAACGAGATATTTAGTTATTAGCAAAATTGGTTTGATCTCGATGAACACGATATTTTTAATTAGCAAAATTGGTCTGATCTTGATGGACGAGATATCTAGTCATAAAAAATTGGTTTGATCTCGATGGACGAAATATTTATTCATTAGCAAAATTTTCCTGATCTCGATGGACGTGATATCTAGTCATGAGCAAAATTGGCCTGATCTCGATGGACGAGATATTTAGTCATTAACAAAATTGGTCTGATCTTGATGGACGAAATATCAAGTCATTAACAAAATTGGTCTGATCTCGATGAACACGATAATTAGTTATTAGCAAAATTGGTTTCATATTGATGGACGAGATATCTAGTCAGTTGAAAAATTGGTTTGATCTCGATGGACGAGTTATCTTGCCAATAGGAAAATTTGTCTGATCTTGATGGACGAGATATCTAGTCATAACAAAATTGGTTTCATCACGATGGACGAAATATCTATTCATTAGCAAAATTAGTCTGATGTCGATGGAGAAGGTATCTACTGATTAGCAAAATTGGTCTGATCTCGTTTGACGAGATATCTAGTCATCAGCAAAATTGGTATGATCTCGATGGACGAGATAACTGGGATGGACACTTGGATGGTCTTACAGCCTATCAACAGATATCGTGATGATCCGAGTCGGTTCTTAATTCATGTTTAGAGATATGAAATTTCTGGTCACTTTTCGGAGGATCAGAGTGAAAGTTAGATGCCATTAAATAATTAGTATAGTATCTTTTAGGTAGCATAATTAGAGTAAAACCCTTGTCATAAAATGTTCGACATTTCCTAATAAACTAAGAACAATGCAAAGCTACAAAGAGCACGTAACAGCTCTTTCCCACTCCTTCTCACCTTAATTCTTTCAAAATGCAAAATTAAATGGCTACAGTTTACCGCGAGAATAACTGAAAATACATTCACTAAAATCGTTGCTGTGAACGTAACGATGTTGGCGTCCATGCTTGGAGTAACGGCGGCATACCCGCTGGCTGCTCATACACAAAGTCACAAAAATCCGACAGGTGTGTCCCTGTAGTGCCGAAGGCCATCGAGGTCAGTGATGGGACATTAGTACATCAAATTTCCGAAGGTATAATAATTTAAGTTTTTTCTCTTCTGCTTTTTATGGAAACTCGTTTTATACTTGTTTCCGATAAGCGGAGTCTGAATTCGTAGGTAAGAGTATTCTACTTTCTTATGGGAACTGCTGTTTCATAGCTGTTTCCTATAAGTTTAGTCTGAATTTGTATGTAAGGGTATTTTGCTTTTTTTTTATGGAAGCTTTCATTATATAGTTGTTTCCGATAAGCGGAGTCTGAATTCGTAGAAATTATAAGATTATTCTACTTTCTTATAGAAACTGCCGTTTCATAACTGTTTCCTTTTAGTGGAGTCTGAATTCGTATGTAAGGGTATTTTGCTTTATTATGGAAACTTTATTTTATAAATGTTTCCGATAAGCGGAGTCTGAATTCGTAGAAATTATAAGACTATTCTACTTTCTTATGGAAACTGCCGTTTCATAACTGTTTCCTTCTAGTGGAGTCTGAATTCGTATGTAAGGGTATTTTGGTTTATTATGGAAACTTTCTTTTATAAATGTTTCCGATAAGCGGAGTCTGAATTCGTAATAATTATAAGAATATTCTACTTTCTTATGGAAACTGCCGTTTTATAACTGTTTCTCTTTAGTGGAGTCTGAATTCCTATGTAAGGGTATTTTGCTTTATTATGGAAACTTTCTTTTATAAATGTTTCCGATAAGCGGAGTCTAAATTCGTAGAAATTATAAGAGTATTCTACTTTCTGATGGAAACTGCCGTTTCGTAACTGTTTCTATAAGTAGAGTCTGAATTCGTATGTAAGGGTATTTGCTTTTTTTGGAAACTTTCATTTTATAGTTGTTTTTGATAAGCGGAGTCTGAATTCGTATGTAAGTGCATTTCACCATGCCGCGGTTGAGCCGATCATTACCGATTTCAAATGACGCGGTTGCCCGGATGGAAGTGCAATGGATTAGCAACCTGTGGTCTGCGAGTTGCAATCCAAAGATCTCGTGCACAAAAAGCGCTGGTGCACGTTAAATCTGTTGTAGCCTAAAATATCCTCACGTTGGCGTGGCGTGGAAGATTAGAGATTAGGTTAGCTCCAGCTGAGGAGCGACCTCGTTATGTGACATTGATTCAAAATGATGTGATGCTGTTCCAGGATGTTTCCCTTCGAGTTCGAACTCTGACCGCCACCAAGAGCCCGTTGGGTTACTCCCGTGTGATGTTAATTAACCTTCCAGCGGTCACCTCCACGCCAACGTGAAAGGTCGCGGGTATTTCTTAGATACACCACTACAAAATGTAAAAGGTGTATTTAGTGAAAATATGCTTTAAATAATATCAATATAATTTATTTAAAGAAATTATTTTCAAATTTCTATATTATTTCTTTATTTAATATATAGTATAAATAATGTAAATATAAGGCGTTAAAACAATCTAAAATGGCCGAAGAATTATACATATGAGGTGAAAATTAAAAGAATGAAACTGTCGATATTGGTAATGAATTATTTACATTTAAGTAACACAGTGAAGTAATAAATAACATAATAAAGATTTATAGTATCTAAAAAAACAGATATAATATGAAAACTTATCGTAAAGATCGCGCGTATCTGTTAAATACAAATCACGGATATGCAGAAACCTATTAACACCTCAGATTTAATTATCACTGAAAGTTATTCTAAGTGAGCGGGAGCAATAGCCAAGTGCGAGTATTCGGTGCGCCATCTAGTCTAAAAGTATCTAACTACAATCAACTCTAGTGTATATCCCACATACGCGCGACCGCTGAAAGGTTAAATACCCATTTACCTACCTACAACAGATTGTAATCAGGAAAATGGCTGTATCTTTTAGAGTTCTTTATTAACCCAAACACGTTTTATAAACACAAACTACTTTCCGCTCAACTAAGTTTATCCCAAGTGTCTGACTATCTATCACTTTTTCTACACAAAAAGAGCTAATATCAAACTGTCACGTACGAGACGTCTAGGGACACATTGGGATGTTCCATTCCATACGTAAGGGTTTGATATCAGCTCTTTTTGTGCGAAAAAAAAATGATATATACTCAGACATCTGGGATTAACGTAATCGAAGTGAAAGTAGTTTAAGTTCAAAAAAGCTGTTTTAAACAATAAAGAGAACTGGAAATGCAGTCATTTTCTTGATTCAAATTCGTCTGATTTTTCCCATACGTCACAATGAAACATGCCTCTGAAACAGATCTGAGAAACGAAGTATTGCCCTATTCATTAGATGGTGGATTGAATGCTTCTAAGAGTGCGTTTTTTTATCTGAATAAACTCTCTATTTATACTTATGAAGCTAACAAAATATAGAGTGGGAATATTGCAAATATGATTTGTATTTGCAGGCGATATAATATTTTGAAATTCAGCATTAGAGTTCTATATTAATTCCACGAGAATTTCAACGAGTTTTTGAGTGTTGCATCATAACTATTGAAACAAACGACTTATTGTAATAAAGCAGTAAGTGGAAACAAATAGTTATACAGTAACTGGAAAGAGAATACGAATTCATAATAATATTTAAAAAATAAAAAACATTAATTGTTTCAAAATTTTATAAAATCCTTATAAATACTGATGATAACAACTTAAATCATTTAGCCTTCAAAACGGGAAGTTCTCTAATTTTGTCTAATATAATTTATTAAGGGAATATCATTTTAAAAGTAACAATATATATCGTCAAAAGAAAAAAATTTTCAGATTTCGATTGACGAGATATCTTGTCGAAAATACTTGGAGGGTTAAGACAGTTTAGCATTTTAGTATTTAGAAATCTGTGTTAATATGATAAAGATACTATGTAATTTTATGAACTGCTGATACCAATTTACTGTTTATTTAAAAAAACAGGGTCATAGTAGCTCGGTTGGAAGAGTAACGTATTACCTTACATTGGTGTGGAAGTTTGGAGAGTGTGTTGTCAGCCCGGGTGTAAACTTATCATCTGACCATGATTCAAAATTACGTGTTTTTATCACAGCATTTTCCCCTTTGAGCTTGATCCTGGGCCGTCGTCAATAACCCATTGTGTTGTCCAGAGCAACGTTAATTAAAATACATACCTTAATAGACAAAATTGTTTTAGTTTTACTTGTTTATGTAATAAAATCGATTAGTCCAAAAGAAATTATTTTTGTTCATTCAAATGCCACAGAGGAAGTTTTTATTATCCTTTTTATAGCATTCTCTTATCTTATGTGGATCTTAAAATATCTCCACTTTTGAGTTTATCTTACGGTGGAGATGTTCTGAAACTTTCCGAATGTGTCCCTGGAGCACAATTTGCTTTACTACTCCAGGCGCCACCTATTCATCAGGGTTGAGTAGTTTTTGGTATAAGAGACACTTCCCGAGATCAAAATATTTCTAATTTCATGTTTTTCCAAATGTTTATTTCGTGTGTAGTGAATGCGTTTCGGAAGTTTTAAATTGTATTCTCCGATGAGTTGATTTTTTTCTAGTTGGTTTGAAATCTATTTTTATCAACTGTTTGGCACAAAAGCGTTTACTTCATTTCAATAAGCTCGACAGTTTTAGTTCTAGTTTTCATCGATCTCATATAATTCAGATTTAGTGCGTCATCCAAATACGTGTGGTGTGTTTTTCAGCGTAAATTGTTTTAATTTTGTTGTTAATTTGTAGAAAACAATGTCATTTAGCTTTATTTTTAGCAAATACTTTTTATTGACCTGTACTGTTTTTCGGTTTATATACAAGCTTTGGTCCTAACAAATAGTTTGAGATACAGAATAGAAAGATAGATTAATACGGCAGACGACGGACATGCACATGAAAGGAAAACTGTAGAGAGATGACGCAGTAGAAAGAAATACACATTCAGTGAAATTTTACAGAAATTGTACTCGACAACGTATTGAAGATTGCAAGCACAGTAAGCAAACCCTACTGAGGCACAATAAATCAGGCAGAGAAATATGTTTAGTTATTTTTACCTATCGAATTTTCTTCTAAAAATAACTATTAGCCTGTCTATGCCTACTACTTTGAATTATTTGTACATTTAAACTTGAAAAGTACAGTGTAATTCGATTACTCAAGCAATTTTGTAATTGGTAAAACAATGCACAAATTATCCTATATTCTCATGTATTTAAGGGGGTCCGGGACACATTGAAAAATGTTTTTTATTAATTAATTTAGAATTTTGAATTTTTTGTACTGATTACCCATCTAACTAATAAGCTAAATCACAATACAAAATTTTTCCAAAAGTTTTTTTAAAATTTTTAATTAAAATTTTTTTGAAAAAAGTAGGGTCATTTAAATTGCTGAAACATAAAATATTCTTGATCAATTTTCAAAATTCTTGCAGTAAATTATTGACAAATTTATGAACTTTAATTTTGATTCAGGAATTTAAAAAATATTAATTTAATAAAAAATAAAAAATATTTTAATGAAAATTTTTGAAATTTAAAGGTACTTTTTTTTTTAAAGTAAATATTTGTTTCAAATTTGCTGCATCAAAATTAAAGTATAATGTTTGAAAAAGATATATATTCCAAATTTCAACCTTTAAACTTTATCGGTTTTTGACTTATAGCAATTTGAATTCAGGAAATCTTGAAAAAAAAGTATCGTGGAAAAAAACGCATTTAAAGTTTTGAAGACACATGTTGTTGCCATGACAACAACTGTCAAGAGTGTTAGATATTCAAAACAACGCACCGCAAAAATTATTATATCTCTAGTTCTAATTAAGATAGAAACATGATTTAGACGTCGTTTTAAGCATAAAAACACATTTAACTTCCTATATTAATAAATACAATTTCGAAAAATTGACGATTCTTGTGTCCCGGACCCCCTTAAAAGAGTATTCATATCTGTCTTATTATAGTAAACATATCCACCCATATATCTCTTTAAAAGGATTACTTCAATTTAATCTATTTGTGTTGACCGAATCAATCTTTTAGAAACATCTATACTACTAAATGGACAAATGTTTTTAGACTGCATATTTTTCAGAAAAAAGTGCTTTATGTTTCTATTTAGTAGCGGGTAGGCCCTTTTATTTGCTTTTCTTACTGTTGCAACACGTTGAGGTATGCTTTCCACAAGTTCTCTATAACTCTGGCAGGAATACCTCGACTCCTCTTGCAATGCTGTGAGTAGAGATTGTTGTGAAGATGGGCGTGCGTGGCGGTGTCATACCGTCGCTTCGTTTTGTCCCACAAGTTCTCGATCTGATTAAGATAGGGGCTCTGAGTCAAGCAATTTCGTCTCATTTTCAGGAAACCAGTCCATCACACGTTTAGCAGTATGACACGGATCTTCATCCTGTCGGAAGCTGAATACTACGGTGATCCATCCGTCATCACCGTAGTATTGGCATTGTGTTGACAAGGCCGAATTATCCAGAACGTCGAGGTACATGTCAGCGTTTATGGTACCAGGTACATAAAGCAATGGTCGGATTCGAGTCTGGAGACACCGTAGAGAGAGGATGCTGAACAGATGCGTTATGCACCGCCACACTGGTCCTGCAACTTGTATTATGGTAGGGGGCGGTATTGGATATCACTCTCGCAATCCTCTAGTACGCATTGCCGGTACTTTAAACAGCCAGCCCTACATCTCCGAGGTGTTGGAGCCAGTTGTCCTTTCTTACCTTCAGGGATTGCCCGCAGCTATTTTTCAACAGGATAATGAGCGACCACAGGTGGCACGCATTGTTCAAGGGTTCTTCGTCAATCGCCAGACTGAATTGCATCCCTGGCCAGCTCGCTCTCCGGATCTTTAGCGGATAGAAAACATGTTGTCCATGGTTGCTCAACGATTGACCCAGATTACATCCCCAGTTGCCACACCAGATCAACTTTGTCAACGTGTGGAAGCTGCTTGGTCTGCTGTACCCCAAGAACACATCCAAAGTCTCTTTGAATCAATGCCGAGACATGTGGCAGTGGTGATCTCCAACAATGGCGGCTACTCTGGCTATTGATTTTGGCAGGAACCACTCTTCACATAAGTCTATAAATTTATCATTTGATACTTGGTCAACATGTTATCTACAAAATAAATTTTGTTGTGATATCTCTTATCTTTCTTGGTGTTGCAATTTGGGTGGCCAGCAGTGTACTTTTGTCCATATAGTGCATTAAGTGTTTTTCTTCAAAGATATTTGCTAAACAAAGATATTAAATGTGTGCATTCGGTATAACATAACAGGATAGGTTTAATACAAGAATGAAGAGATTTAAATGTAACATATTTCATGATTTTTCCGAGAAAATACCTAATTTCCATGTCTTACAAGCGAAAGAAAATCAATTTCCCCAAAAGCCAGCGTCGTTCAGCGCAAAAACACCAAAAGTAATGGCTCCTAAAGTTATGAAAAAGCACAGAATGACACCACTTACTCAAATAGATGCAACTTCGGGAACAGAAAAAAGATACAGCCGGTGTATTTTGCAAATGAAAAGCTTCAAACCATCCAACCAAAAAAGGGAAAGAAAAAACACAACTCGAGTTTCCCTCTCCGAAAGTACACCGAACTTTCCAGAAATTTCATCTTCTGAAGAAACCCGAAACTCTCCAAGATTTTCTCCTGTGTCTCCAGCTTCTTATTACGGAGGCACTTCTGAGAAAATGCCAAAGCCTCTGGTTCTTTGTCCACAAAATAAGTTTTTCGGTAGGCCGTGCGAGCTCTGTGGGGAATGGTTGCCCGTGTCGTCTGTTTTCCTTCACTAGACCCAAGGGTTTCGACAAAAATTCGTTCGATGGTGGAAGGAAAAAGTTGTGTTGTCGTTGTCTCTGATTTGGTATTCGAGTTCCAGGCCAAATTTACATTCGGAACTGCACGCTGGCGAGTTTTTTGTTGTCTGTATTTGCCGGAGCTGTCTCCGCGTTTTGTTCTTGTGTCGTTGTATTTTGTGCCATTCTGCAAGAGTAGCGAGGAAGTGGTATTTTGATGAGGCACTTTCGTACTTAGAATGCCAAACAAAGATCGGAGGGGAGAATGTATCAGGAGAAAATATATCTTATTTTTTCTCGAGATGCGATGGATCCCCCAGTTTTTAGAAGTTTTCTGTTGTTTAAGAATAAATGTTGAAATTCGATGGTAAGAGATAGACTATACAAGAACTTCAGGAAATTGAAGCCTCGTAATGTGTCGCTGAATTTCGTGTTTTTTATTTGCTCGTTTACTCAGTCTCTGTAGGATGTGGACGCTTGTATTCGTTTTTTTGTGTGTCAGACAATATCATTTCTCGGTAATGATGGTTAGCTACATGGTCAAATTCATCTTAATGGCTTGTCAAAGCTCAGTGGTCAGTCTGCTCAGTGGGAGACCAATGTTAGAGACATAAAATTAAAGCGGTGCTGTCCTTGGGTCTTTTCCTTGTGGATTGATCTCCCGGAGATCTCGTTCAAACCATTTGTAGGGCATTAAAATCCGTGCCAGTCTACTTCTACATGATTCCGGCTGACGAAGAATTGCCAGGATTCTGTTGGTATAAAAATACTCTAAAGACTTTAAAAGCGATAAAACATTCTGACTCACTCGTTCAAAACCAAGTGACTGAAATACGAACTCGCCACAGACGAATAATTCTATCGTCCAATAGCCAGTTTATTGTGCATTGGCCGGAGTGGGACTTAGCTTTGTGCTTAAAGTCTATCCAACTTATACTTAAGTTGCGCTCATGCAAAAGAAAACCTATTCCTAACTAACCATTTATCCGTTCCCATACACCACGATAACGATCTTATTCCATTACCAGACATTGTTTCTTGATTATTTCAATTAGGCAGTATTTCCCGAAGGGAAATGTTGCGTGAGGGCCCATTACCACTTAATGAGACTCACGATAAATAGAAGAAATGAACTTCTTCACGCGATATCGGGTTAATAAAAGTAACGGTGCAGCGTCTGGATCTGAACAAGGCTGTCGATCAATACTCTCGGAATCCTTCGTACCAGACGGTCCAAGTGATGCAATTTCGGTAGATGATCATTCTGATGCAACGAACACAGTTTATTTCGATAGTTTTGAAACTTGGGAGGCTTATGCATCTGACTCATAAATCGATAAGTTACTGGCAAATTAATTGCATTAATTATACTACGGTCGGTACAGCCAGTTGTTCCTGGATCATGCAAAACAAAAGAATTTAGTCCACGGCCAATTACCTTGTACTTTGAAAGTTATAAGAATCGCGCAAAGAAAGAATTTAAACTACGGCAGTACAGCAGTTGTATCTTAAATGTGATAAGTAATGGTAATGGTAATTTGGTAATTTTTTGTTAACGTCGTACTAGAGCAACACAACGGGCTATTGACGACGGTCCGGGATCAGTCCCTTAAGGGGACTGATCCCGGACCGTTCGCGTGGAAGTTTGGAGAGTGGGGTGCCAGTTCAGGTGTTTCTTCGTCATCTGACCGTGGTTTAAAATTACGAGGTGTTGTCCTCGGATCTTTCCCTTAAGGGATTGATATCGGAACGTAGTTAATAGCCCGTTGTGTTGCTCTAGTACGACGTTAACTAAAATTACCATTACCATTGTCGAATTTACAGTCCTCACGTTAGGTTTGCGTGGACGTTTGGAGAATGGGATGGCATCTAAGGTGTTGCCTTGTCATCTGACCGTGGTTCAAAATTACGAGGTGTTGTCCTCGGATCTTTTCCTTAAGGGAATGATCCAGGACCGTCCTCAATAGCCCGTTGTGTTGCTCTCTAGTACAACATTAACTAAAATTACCGAAAAAAAATTTGTCGAATTTCATAAAAACACGTTTCCTAGGATGTTACATATATATTGGCGTGGTGTGGAAGTTTGGAAAATAGGGGGCCATCTCAGGTGTTGCCTCGACATCTGACCGAGGTTCAAAATTATGGTGTGGTCCTCGGTTCTTTCACTTGGGGGATTGATACCTGACCTTCGTCAATAAACCGTTGTGTCGCTCTAGTACGACGTTAATTAATTACCTACTTACCTAGGCTGTTATTTGATTCGCAGTGAGGTCCCGGGTTCGAATCCGGGTCCGGGCATGGATGTTTGTAAGTGTATGGTGTAGAGGCGGCTGGTGCACCTTAAATCTGTCGTGGCCGAAAGTCCTCACGTTGGGTTGGTGTGGAAGTTTGGAGATTGTGGTGCCAGCTCAGGTGTTGCCTCGTCACCTGACCCGTGGTTCAAAATTACGAGGCGTCGTCCTCGGATCTTTCCCTTAAGGGATTGATCCCGGACCGTCGTCAATAGCCCGTTGTGTTGCTCCAGTACGATGTTATCTAAAAATTACCAATTATTGATTCGCAGTGAGCCAAAAGCACCAACAATTTTTGTAACCTAAAAATCTGCTCTTTTTTAATTGTTTACAAATTTTAATGCATAATCCAAACTTTTCACAAAGGCGATTTTCTCGAAATAATTATTTGGCTGAATTATTTCGGAAGCAGTGCCAATATCAAACAAGTGTTTATGATATATGTTATGTATTGTGCATGCAGTATATGTTTTTATATAAAATTATCTAAGTATATGTATTCAATTACAAGGATGCATGTATACATGTACACAACTATACAAGCTTTAACTTGAACTGAAATTAAGCCAATTGAAGAGATAAATTCCAAGATTTCATTTTAATCAGACCAGGTAATCTGACATTTGAAACATATTTTTGCACAAAATGCTGCTGCTTCATGATCATAACTTCTTTTCTTTGTTTTTTGCAGGTAAGTTGACTTCCATGTCTCGTGATTGTTCTTTGTGTGGTTCAGGTGAGATGTTTAATCCATAATAATCACTCATGTTGACCCACTTTTTCTAGTTGAAATTCTCTAAAAATAGGTATAAAACTATTCAACGATATAAAATCACTCTCTTCTAGAGCACCTTTTTTATTTAATTTGGAATAGCATCTACAATACAAGAAAAAGCAAAATCACTTTTCAGTATTTAAAACGCATACTAAAGTTTCCATGCATAATAAAATCTACCCAGATGTGGTAATAACTATTGGACTATGGAAAGACTAAACTCGATTTTTTAAATTTATTCACTTCAAAAATATATTTATACCAAACTTTATTGCTTGCTAGTTAATGCATATCCTTAGCTGTTGGGACATTTGTAGGCATGCCGAACAGTAGAGACAGGGAAACCACCTGGATTCGTTCTCAACGGTACCACGTGGTTCAAAATTACGAGGTGTTGTCCTTGAATCTTTCCCTTAAGGGACTGATCCCGGACCGTCGTCAATAGCCCGTTGTGTTCCTCTAGTACGACGTTAACTAAAATTACCGTTACTTAAACGGTACCTGGGTATATAGCCCAAGGCCGGGCATGGATGCAAGTAGGCAGTATTCATTCTCTCATTGGACGTGCGTAGCACGGAGCGCTTGGCCGCGCAGCGGCCTAAATCTCCTGTAAGAGAGGATTCAGTGGAGTAACAGAGTTAAATATTGGATTGCCCAGAATTAAATTAAAGTAGAAATAAAAGGTTTAAATAATTAAAAAGTAAAGTTACTTGGATAACAGGTTATCATAAATTTGAAGCAATTAAATTGCAGCAAAAGGTTTAAATAGCCGGTCGCGGCAACTTGTTTTGGTCACCCTCCCAAGTACTGACCACGACCGAGAGTGCTTAAAAATAGTGTCCCTATTTTGGGACCGTTCAGTGCTGACTATGCTAGACAGTTCTTATAGGAGTTAAGCTTTTAGCTTAATACATAGGTGAGTCGCAGGCGAAAAAGTGTGCCGAGAAAGGTTTTGTGATCATAATTGGGTTTTGTGATTGTGATCATCATCCCAACCATAGTGGGGAGGAAAACACGTGGATCCTGATCAGGTGTCATCAGGAACAGACTGCCATTGGACCTTGCGCCATAAAGCCCAAATCAGCCACTGTGGGAAGGGCAGCATGTGAATCCACTGCAGTTGGCCAGGGAGGTAGTCATGCTCAGGTGTCATCAGTAACAGACCGCTATTGGACTTTAGGCCATAAAGCCCAAATCAACCAACCAATCATTGAACAGAGGCAACATGTGGATCCTCTGCAGGTGGCCAGGGAGGCAGTCATGCACAGTTTACTCATTCCTTTCAACACCGGCATTTTTCAAAAATCTTGATTATTCAGGAGTGATTTTAAAGTTTAAAAGTAGAATGAAATGATAACATATAAATATTATTTCGTCTCTCTAGCGGCTAAATCTGACGATCTTGCAGGAATATATTACTTTTTCAGGGCATTCTAAAAACAGGCATAACTAAAAATCGCCGATTTTTTAGATATGACGTTATTGAAAGGACCGAGCGAGCTGTTATTCGGAACAGCGGCCGAATGCCCGGCAGTGGCAATGGCAGATAGAACCACGGTTGACGAGTGTTGCTCATTCTCCCCCTTGAAGCCATCAGTCACTGTTGCCTCAAGCAATGGCTAACAGTAGAGTTAATATGGGCATTGCTAGATGTAGAGGTGTAGACTGACTGGGGCGAATTCCCCCATCTCTGCAAGAGAGACTTTGCCCTTTCATTATCTTATACCAAACTGTAGATAGAAGACTTCAATTTGAAACATCAACCTTTTTACGAAGTTACCTCTGCAGCATTGAACATAGCATGTAATTATAATAAGTCATCTACCAAACCGCATTTTTGACATTCTGATTTCAAATCATTTTCTTCGCTTCTGGATTTCCTTTAATTTCCCCTTATATCTGCTGCATATATATTGTAACAGATCCTTGCTCTTTTAGCAAGCCGAAATGAAACGATGCAACTTTGTACTTCATGGTAGAGTTTGGTTACATTGTTATATATACTACTGCATCGCAAGTTAATTTTTGTAGTTGTGGCTAAGCTAGCTACAATACCCCCTACCCTTCTAGAATTTAGCTGTAGCACAAATTGAATAGATGATGCCACTAGTAGAATGATGGCCATTTGCGTGAAACTGAGCGCTGTATAAGATCACAGTTGTAATTGTCCTGTGTAGCTTTTAGCAGCGGAGTGTGAGAGCCCTTGAGAATTAAAGGCTGAGCAGCAATGAAAGGAAAGAAAACCGTGATAGTAAATGAATAGTGTTTGCTATCACAGTCTCAGGTGATTGTAGAAAGTGGTTAACTTCGCATAGGCAATTCAACTATCCATCCTGGACCATCCATCGAAGTTGGCAAATTTTTGAGTGTTCAAATCACGTCCGTCAGTCACCAATTTAGCAAGGCAGAATGAAACGGTGCAACTGTCTACCAAAAAATACTTCATAGTAGAGTTGGGTTATACTGTTATATAAACTACTGCATCGTAAGTTAATTCTTGTACTAGTGGCTAAGCTCGCTACACTGTCTTGCATTCAGGGTGATTCTATAGTCATAGGACAAACTGGAAGGGGTGGTACAGCTTACTAAAACGACGCGTGGAGGCACGAACACAAAAAATGAGACATGAACAGAAAAACATTCTTGCAAAGTGCTTCTTTGTAGTAATGTTTACAATAAATGCTCAAACTTGCGACCATTAACAATAATACATGCGTGGTAGCGTCGGAGGAGTGATTGGCGAACAGTTCCAAAAATGCCAGGCATTTCGCGAGATTTATTGAGCATCAATTACTTATATCTGAAGACCATCTGTTACAGGAATCCAATTGACTCAATTGAGGACCTCGATGCTCAACTATCTGCAAGCGTGTACGAAATGCCTGGCATCTTTGGAACTGTTCTCCAATAACTCCTACGACGCTATCAAGCATGTATTACTGTTGGTGGTCGCAATTTTCAGCATTTATTGTAAACATTGCTGCGAAGAACCACTTTGTAGGGATGTTGTTAATAAACACTGTTTTCTGTGCATGTCTCTTTTTTTCGTTCGTGCCTCCACGCGTCACTTCCGACCATACATTCCTGTACGAAAAATGTATGTTTAGTAAGATGTACCTCCCTTCCAAAATTGTCCGATGACCGTACAATCACCCTGTATATATAAATGGAAATTACAAATATATATTGCTTCGAAATTGTGATTTTCGGTTGTGAAATTGGTCTTTAACCTATTCAATTGTGCAAAATTTTAGGTGTTTTAAAAAATATTTCTTTTTGCTTAAATAAAATTGTGAGTGAGACATTTTGCAAATAGAATTTAATTTGATTAATAGATGTATGTACAAAGCATTAAGTAATTGACAATATATAGAATCTTATAGCGCGTGGACACTATTTTTTGTTACGTTATCGCAATGTTTGACCATGCTTCAAGTAACTTCATTCATTGTTTAACTAAACATTCCATATAGGCTTTTTGGTAGTGTGCAACTTTTATAAAGATCGGATAGCTATAAAGCTAATTTTTTGAGTTCACTGTCCCCATAAAATTCTAAATTAACTTTTCACTCCACAAGATCACGTATATAGTAAGTTTGTCAGATTTTATATTTCTTTTGATCTCTCTCTCTCTCTCTCTCTCTCTCTCTTTTCCGGTTCTAAAATGGGTGAGCCTGCTTAATTTTCGAAGCCTTCTGTTCTGATGGTACTTTCTAGTTTTTCAAAAGTATCTTTGATGGTTCAAGAACGTATTCTACGCAAGGTCTACTTTATTACGAGATTTGGTTTGGCAAGTTTCAAATGTTTCATATTAGTAGCGAGGAAAACTAAAATTGAAACTCAAGAACATGGTACTCATCCCTTGCCAAGTGCAAGAAACAAATGAATCATGGGTAACTATGTTTTAAAAATTTCACCTAGTGGAGATGCTAATTACTGCAATTAGAGATGGTACCTCGTTTCTGTGACTAACTGAAACTAGAACTTAATTTCTACACTATACATATTGATGTTTCCAATTTTAGTACTTGATTTATGCATTAACTCTCAACATAGTTTTAACATGTTTAATGGTTTCAAACGAATCTTGCATATGTAATATAAGTGTTTGTTTTACAATAAACATTTACTTGAAAGATTCTTGAAGAATATAAATTATATTAGTCAGAGTTCTTTGGTCTAGTTCTACTGTATTAGAATAATTCGCTTGGAAAATTTTTTAATGCGTGCTTTGCATAAATACGGTATAAATATTATACATAAAAGCAAGTTTATAACATTCAAAGTAAAGTTTTAATTAAAAATTCATTGGTATGACAGCCATTCTTTATTTATACCGTAGTGAAAGAAGCTGGATTCTCGCTTTAGCATTTCATGAAATAAACTATTTTCGTAAGAAATAAAAATGAACGTATATTCTTTCTATTTTAATGTCTCCGAGGTGTCTGTGAACGACAAATTAATTAATATCGAGAGTTTTTTTTTTTTTTTGTTAATATAAAACTTGAAAGAACTAATAGTTAGAAAAAGTAAACCCGTAAAATATATAGTGACTAATATTTAACATATTTGCAGAAACGCACCAACAATTGAGTCTTCAATTAATATGTTAGAATACATAGGGTATTATATGTAGTGTCGCAGGAGACTTAGTCTTGTTCTTAAAAGCTTTGTTTCGCTCCGTATAATTTTAGACACTTGATCAGCATAACTTAATTTTTACTATAATAAATTAAAATATTCCGAGATGGTTACAATGCTTTCTTAATCTATGTTACACGTTTAGTTATTGGGAATGGAATGGAATTGCATAACACTGCTATTTTTGAATTGTATAATTCTTGGATATCAATATTTATAAAATAGGTGTTAACCACTGCAAAAATATTTGTCCGTGCTGGTGGATTATGTATTTTGATGCATGGATCATACATATACCAGCTGTGCAAAACATATGACAAACGTCAAGTAACAGTTTTACACACAAGAAAAGTTTTCCTGACTCGGAACAGAGTATACACCAGGGATGAATTGAACTTCAATAGAATCAAAACTGCGCCACATACAACTCGCCAGCATAGAGGAAACATAAGAGTAGACTGGGAAATAGTAAACTTTATATGTGTCCAGAATCACATGAACAAAACTATTAGCAACGAGACCTTTAAGCCGTACTTGCAAACACGTGCCTTCTCCAAACATCAAAGACATTACGAGAAACGACACTAATTTAATCGTCAAGGTATCGTGTCGCGGTGGCGATTTGGTGAGTTAGCAACTGCAATTTTGTTTTCCGAGTAGGACTCGGTAAAGCCGCGCTTACACCGGATTTTGCGCAACTTCTCTCCCTCCAAACATCGGAGCTATTCCGAGAAACGGCATTAATTTTATCGTCAAGATCTCGAGTTGGGGTGGCCATTTGGAGAGTTAGCAGAGCCAAATTTGATTTCCGACATGAGTCGGTAAGGATCAAAAGGGTTGAAACTTTTGGGGGAGATTTCTTCGAGACGTTTGCTTGACAATAACCGCTCCCCTCTACCCTTTGCCCCGCCATGGTCGCTCACGCCGTCCTTTGTTCGCGCTCTGTGATATTTTCCCTCATGGTCTGCCTTGACCACATCTCCCGCCAAACTGCCAGTGAAGTGACCTAGTCGATTTAAATGGCGTGGACGAAAGAGCTGGTGATACCATTAATCGAACTACTTAGAGAGAGGCCTGTCCTCTGGTTCCAAACTACACCCGAGTGCAAAGTCAAAAACAAAAAGAACAATGACTGGAGGGAAATTGGTGAGGATCTCGACATCTTGATGAAAAGTAATCTCTCTACAAAGGGTTGAGAAGAGTGCGCTCTGATGGTTGCCGATAAAGTCCACAAAGCGTTTACACTGGAGTCGGTCGAAAAGGGGTCAGCATAGGGGAACGTAAAACGTCCTCGCCGTAAAAGGGAGAGAAAAATCAAATGGTATGCAACTCCGATGTGAACGCGGCTTAACGATCAAAGGACTGCTACATGTTTGGGTTACATTTCTCCGAGACGAAATTTGTGATGAAAATGCTCCTCTATTTTGTCCCCTTTCGGTTTTACAGACAATCATCCGCTACCCTCTGCACATCCGCACCCAATGACTCACACCGTCTTCTGTTCGCTCTCTGACATTTTACCCTCATTGCTAGTATTTTGTTTACAACACAAAGGGGTGATCGCTCTTTTCTACAAAGGGGTGAGAATACTTTGTGTTGTCAACAAAAGTCGACAATGCATTCATACCGGATTGGGTCGAAAAGGGGTCTCCAAATTGGGTCGTTAAACGTCTTCGACGAAAAAAGTGAAAAAATTTTGCGATTCCGGCGTAAACGCGGATTTAGACTACTTTCGTCTCCTGGGTGGAATCTAACATTCGTCAAATGATTGGTCCACGGGATTTGAGAAGACACCGATCCATTGATTAAACGCCGATCAACCGGTATAGTGGTAAAGGTGTTAGCCTCTATATAG
The DNA here is from genome assembly GCA_947359465.1 of Metellina segmentata. Lineage (NCBI taxonomy): Eukaryota > Metazoa > Arthropoda > Arachnida > Araneae > Tetragnathidae > Metellina > Metellina segmentata. Next base: position 104,518,597 of record OX375881.1, read on the forward strand.
GAAGGTTCCTGGTTCGAATTCGGGTCCGGGCATGGATGTTTGTAAGCATATCGTGTAGAGGCGGCTGGTGCACATTAAATCTGTCATGGTCGAAAGTCCTCACGTTGGGTTGGTGTGGAAGTTTGGAGAGTGGGGGGTGCTAGCTCAAGTATTGCTTCGTCATCTGACCGTGGTTCAAAATTACGAGGTGTTGTCCTCGAATCTTTCCCTTAAGGGACTGATCCCGGACCGTCGTTAATAGCCCGTTGTGTAGCTCTAGTACGACGTTAGCTAAAATTACCATTGTGTAACCACAAGATTCGACCGCGCAACACTGAGTAGACTTTGGTGACTTCATCAGTTCTGTCGTCACTCTATCGTAAAGATCTTTCACACATCTACCCTATAAAAAGGCGTTATATGACTCCAAACGAGGCGATAAGAGGCCAAATAAGCCGAACAAGACACTTCTTTAAAGAGCAAACTCTTGACTGTTAGTTGACATGTTGGTGACATATTTTGAAGCGCTCCTCATTAGCAATACTCCCTCTACTTGTGTTTCACATCTATGGGTTCGAACTATTTTCTCCTGTTTCTCAAATAATTGAAAAACGCCAAGGTTTGTAGCAGGAATCTAACCCTTGTCACGTACAACTCATAAATCGCTGTACCGCACTGAGCCCTGACGAAACTCTGCAATCGCTGATTATCTTTCTGCAGCTACGATACTAGTGATAAGGTTTTTGGAATCGACCTCTAGATGGTATATCCGGGAGGTAGCCAACCAACCGGTACAGTGGTTAAGGTGTTAACCTCTAGATCGGAAGGTTCCTGATTCGAATCTGGGTCCGGGCATGGATGTTTGTACGCGTATGGTAATTAAAATTTGGTAATTTTTTAGTTAACGTCGTACAAGAGCAACACAACGGGCTATTGACGACGGTCCAGGATCAGTCCCTTAAGGGAAATATCCGATGTATTCGTATGGTGTAGAGGCGGTTGGTGCACCTTAAACCTATCGTGGCCGAAAGTCCTCACGTTGGGTGGTTGTGGAAGTTTGGAGAGAAGGGTGCCAGTTCAGTTGTTGCTTCGTCATTTGATCGTGGTTCAAAATCACGAGGTGTTGTCATCGGATCTTTCCCTTAAGGGATTGATCACGGAACGTCGTCAATAGCCTTTTGTGTTGCTCTAGAAGATGTTATCTAAAAATTACAATTATAATATCCGGAAGGTATTTTAATTAACGGCGCACTGGAAAAACACGACAGTCAGGGATCAAACCCAAAGCGAAAGGTCCGAGGAAAATACCACTTAAGTTTGAACCACGGTCAGATGACGAGGCAGCACCTAAGCAAATGACTCATCAGAGCTCTAACCAGTTGGAGAATATTTATCTGTACCTATGCATGCAACTATCAAAATAAAATGTATTTTTCTATTCAGAAAACATTTCGTCAATTAAAAATGATTGGTAATTGGTAGTTTTTAGTTAACGTCGTACTAGAGCAACACAACGGGCTATTTACAACGATTCGGTATCAATCCCTTAATAGAAAGATCCGAGGACAACACCTCGTAATTTTGAACCACGGTCAAATGACGAGACAACACCTGAGCTGGCACCCTAATCTCGAAACTTCAACGTGACAAATACCAACCCAACGTGAGGACTTTCGACCACGACAGATTTAAGGTGCACAAGCCGCCTTTACACCATACGCTTACAAGCATCCATAAACGGACCCGGATTTCAACCAGGAACCTTCCGATCTAGAGGCTAACACCTTAACCACAATTCCGGTTGTTTGTCTCAATTAAACATGAATAAATCAAGTATCTTTGAAAACAAACATTAACAATTAAAAAGTAGATCACTTATTTTTATGAGATGTTATAACCGAGAACACGTTCTCTGTAAAAACCTTAACATTAAGAACGACTCCCCATAACACCTTTCAAAACGAACTAGATATCGCCATTATTCAAAGTGTCAGTCAACATCTGTGGCAGTCACAGCAAATCCCCAGCATTCCCTGACCAGTATCTCCTATTTTATGATTACAATTCTACCATATGTACTTTTTCGACTTCCATAATACTCTGCAACTAAGTTGCGAAACTGTTCTTCCAAACACAATCAACTAAACGTATTTCAAGTGAAGCTTTAACAACGACCCAACTTCGAGCACTTAAACTAATTGAACCAGTGAACCTTGGTCATTTCTGAAAGAATTGGATCCCCCAGGAGAGCCAAAACGGTCGCCAAGGGTGGCAAAATCGAGCCCGTTCCACCAACCATTGGTAGAACGCGACGGAACTCCTTAAGCGTTAGATTCCCAGAGGAGGAGTCTGAAAGTATTGCCTTGTCCCAACCTTTAATCGAAGTGCTGAAGAAATGCTTTGGTAGATGATAAAATACACACAAAGTTCTCAACAACTTTTGGAACGTGTCCAGACAGGGGTAATGAAGTTAAGGAAAGAATATTTCTTAACAGATGCCTAAGGGTATTGAGTTTTTGCGGATGACCATATTTGTAGATCTTGCTAACACTAACTAACAGAGTATAAGTGTCAATCACAGATTTCATGAGGAGCTATATGGGATTTCAGAAATTTTGAATCTAAACATTCTAAAGCCCGTTTGAGCACATTTAATTTGCACTTGAAAATATTCGCGCCAAGATCCTTTTAACCGTTTGTCTACGGTTATAGATAAACAAGCGCGATTCTTTCTTGGCGTGATTTTCATAACTTTCAAGGTTCTACTGCTGTAACGATCGTAGTCTAAATTCTTTCTTTGTGCGATTCGTATAACTTTCAACGTACAACTGATGTACTGGTCGTTGTCTAAATTCTTTCTTGGCGGGATCATGGTGCAACTACTCTACCGGCCGCAGTCTGAAGGTTAGTTTTAGTTTAGTATAACTGCAAGCACATTCATTTGATTTGCCATTCTAAGGTCCCATTATTTTCAACTATATCAAATTAAATGCGGTACCACGGCTTAATGTAGTTTACAAAGAGCGATCCTACTTTTAAGGAGGCGTCCTGGCTGAGTGGGATAATACAAACTGTGATTTGTGGTAAGAGCAGGATTGATGCTTGTCAGGTTCGATTCTTACCTGTTTTTATTTGTATCTTCTGTGTCAGTAAAACTTTCTACGTGTGTATAGATAGGCACATTACTTGACGTTGTCTGTCTTGTACCTGGCACAGCATGACCAAATATGGTCCTTGTAATACAAAATCTCCCAAATTTGTTTTAAGTATGTGATAACAATAGGTGTGCCTTTGTTAAGATATACATTTTCCTTAATCCTCCTCTGAGAGCCAATATATTTGTAAGCAGTGATGTTTTTTTCCCCCTACAATACAGTTATTAATGAAATAACTACATCGCAAGGTTGAATGAACACACTGATTATTTTATCATTTAGAAAGATTTGTGGTTTTTCTTTAGAATAGAATACTTTGGTATCACTATTGCCTCAATCTGTTGTATAGACACATTTGGAAAGATTATATTGTTCGTTATTTAGAGCAGAATACTTTAATACGTTTTTATTGCTCCTTCCCTTGGAATTGAATCCTTTGAAACGATTCTATTGGCCTGTACTGCAAAAGAGAATCATTTGGAAATATTATGTTGGTCATTTTTAATAGAATTGAATCATTTGGAAATATCTTCTACTGGCATCTTCGTTATATTATAATCGCTAGGAAAGCTCAGGGGTCGCTTAAGCCAGATCATGGATTATCTACCGGATGATTGCTTGTTAGAATACATCCAGACTGTCGTGAACCAAAGGGGATGATGCACGTGAAGTCTATCATAGCCTTAAATTTCTTCACGTTATCATGGTGAAGAAGTTTTGAAAGTGGTGTACCAGCTTAGGCTGGACCTTGGTATCTGACTGTGGGGTTGAAAATTACGTGTTTTTTTTAGAATCTTTCCCTTCAGGTTTGATCCCAGACCGTTGTCCAATAGCTCATTGCGTTGATCCAGTGCAACGTTAATAAAAAGCATCTACCTATCTTTTGTCCCTTTCCTTTGAACAGAATTGTATAAAACACACGGAGATTCGATTTGAGGTATTATAATTAAGGAATTATATGTAGTATTGTAGTTTAAAGCGAAATTTACAACCAAACTCCTACGCAAACAATGAAATTCCTATTTATTAAATTCCATAAATCGAAAACGTGAATAAATAATCGAGTCTATTACATCGGAAAAAACAAAATGCCTAACCCTTACAAATGCCTAATTATAGCGCTAGAAGTGTTTCGAGATTGTCTAGACATTCATTAAGTTAAAAATAATTCTATACACTTTCGTGATTGGAATGCATCTGAAAATGAAAAGTCAATTTTCAGAGGCATTCCAAAGGATATTTTTGATGCATTATGTTCTTCAAAAATTTCCTAACAATCAGAAAGGTTTCATCCTTGTGTTGCTCGACATATTTCCTTTTTGTGATTCTGACAATTTTTATTTATTCTACTGTATTAAATTTATTTTTTTGTGAAGTTTATTGGGTAATTTCCATTCCGATTTCCTCGAATAATGTTCAATCAAAATTCTTTTGATTTCTCAGAGGAAGTTCTGGTTTTTTCTATAAATTTCCCGAGAAACAATCCTTGATAATAACATTTAATTTCTTCATTTTATGATGTCAATACAAATTATTTTGTTTTATATCAATATCTTAACCTAGGTTTTACATTTTTATGTATCAATTGTCTCCCGGAAGAGTTAAAGTTCATGAATTTAAACTTTAATAATTTCTAATCAAGAAAATGTATTTAAAATAAAAGCGTTTTCTAAAATTTTAGAACTTTTCTATAGTTAGTTTTTCTTGCATTTTAGATGCATTTCAATTTAACTACTATATTAATTGGATGTTTTATTATCCGGAAAAGCCTTTTAATTTTTTATTCATAGATTGCTATCTAGCTTCTGCATTTCATATTGATATTATTGGAAATGTCTAAATATCTTGGTTTTATAGTTAGGAGAAATGGATACTCTAAAATTTTTATGTTATTGTTTTATTTTACGCATTGGTTAAACACAATCTGTAAAAGTAGGCCTAATGCAGTCTCTTTATATAAGAAACCATATTTAAATCATACAAAATAAATACTTTAATGCTTTGAGTTACTATACTTTGTGTTTTAATAATAAATGCATTGTGTAGTATAAAAATATGGATATATTTCAACTAATTAAACCTGTCTTAAGTGATACTTTTTTTTTTATTTATTTAGAAAAACACAGGAATATTTTCTGTTCAAATTTTCTTTAAGCATTTCAATTATGTCGAATTATAAGAATTCTTATCCAGCATGTAATTCCATACAATTAATCAAATTAAAATTCAGAGTTTTAATTAAAATTCCTTTTCTCTCGTTTTGATTATATTAAGAATAATGCTTTTAACACTATTTTATAACTAATAAGATAGTTATTCAGATCGTTTTGACATTTTTATAATTGATTACCATTGTTCAAAAGAATATACTTATTTAAATAGTTTCTAAATATTTTACCAGTGTCTTTCTATTTTGTGTTTATCAGTGATATAATAACTGGATTATGTCCTTTGTGTACCAGAATAAGTAACTGTATTATTTTTTACACGACATTTTCTAACCTGAATTGATCATACTTTATTTTTCCTTTCTATAAGTAATGATAGAAATATCCTTTAATACTTATGATCTCGCTCGATTTTTTTATATATCGTGTTCCTTTTATAAATGGTGCACACATTTATCAGAGATTATAGACCCTTTAATGTTTAGTAATAAATGATCACACACACACATGCTTCGTTAAGTAAATAAAATGAGATAAATGATGTGGTGGGATTTATAGGTCGTTTCATACTACTAGTAGAACTACCCGGCTTTACTTAGTTTGAATTAATTAACGGTAAAGTGAAAAGTGATAAGACTAATCACTTTTCCTTTTCGTAAAATTATGCCGACGTCATTTAAGGTTCTGGAAAAAAAAATTTACTACCCTTTATACATTTTTTTTATAATTTATACTCCTTAATGTGGACGAAAATAGTATAAATACCATATACATTCTAATAATGCAATCCACATGCATAGAATCTATGTTGAAAAACTACAAAAAGAGGTAATAAGGTGACTACCCAAAATATGTATTTTGAGGTTTGAATGTATTTATTTTGGGGAATGCTCTTAGTCTTAATTTCGGTTCAAGTAGCACTGCTGTCATTTAAATTGTTGTATGTATGCATTTTTTTTTACTTCGACGGAATGCGGGCATACACATACATACAGACAGCATACGCAAAACGTGTAAATCATTGATTTTGCATAAGGGATAATTGATTAGAAATGGAGACAAAACTAATCAATCCCCAAATCAAAACTTCATTTCTATTTATGTACAATATTGTCGCGTAGATTTATAGTAGGTTGGCTAACCTCTTCGTGTATACTTGCAAAAGACGAGCGAGGACAAAGATTACTGATCTCGACTGGAGACTTTATTACATACTTGAACTGAGTGATGCATCTGCTTTTATACCTTTTCCGAAAATGTATCGAACATTCGAGAATCGAAAAGTTCTTGAAATTAACATAAGTATATTCTTGAAGAAGTGAGAAACAAACAGAAAGGAAACTTTAAAATGAAATCTACTTTTAGGTCACTTGCCTCTAGTGGGATTGGAACTCCGTACCTTCCGATTCGCAGTAAGGTGCAATACCGACTGAGCCACGATATTCAGATGAAGTGAATAAGTTTCGCTGCAGTATGAAAACAACACACACAATTATTTGTGGGACCGCGGAAGCTCAGTTGCAACAAAAACTACTATCAAGAGGAGAGTTGCGAGTTCGACCGTCGTGTTTGCGAGAACTGGTGTATGTTAAATCTATCATGGCCTCGAATGTCCGAACGTTTGCACAGTGTGCAAGTTTGGAGAGTAGAGTTCTAGCTCAGGTGTTGGCCTCGTCATCTGACTATCTCTCAAAACTATGAGGTGTTCTCCTGGGATCTTTCATTTGGAATTGATCCTGGACAGTCGCCAAGAGCTCGTTGTGTTTGCTGGAGTATGATATTTTTACTTTCTGTCTCATTTTTTGAAATTCGCTTTATTTTAAAGTTTAGTATTTTTATGCAAAATGGAAAGAGGAGATGCATTTAGGACTGCTTCATTTCTGGTTTTTTTTTTTACATACTCTGTTGCGTAAAGGGCCTACTTCACTAGTCCTGTCTTAAAAGTCGGTGTCTTTCATTCTGATATGAAAGCCATTTTAAGGTCTCCGAGGAAGACTGTTATTATGGTTGGATAATAAAAGCTTTGTAACTCAAGTTAGAAAGTTTGCTACTGATGGTAAACATCCTGGTTACGGTTATTCATTACTTGTTGCATAAAAAAATTCTTTTTTGTTAATAGAACAAGGATCAGATCTGATTTAACTGCGCTAAGCAGTTGTTGCACAAAAGAATGTGAAAGAGGTTTATCCGATTAGACATAAATAACCTAAATGGCATACTTGAGACCTCTTAATCATTAACCTTCTTAGAGGTGCATACATATATACAGGATGATTCGAAATACTCTGGCAAAACTACTAAAAGTCGTAGGGTGCATCAAAATAGATAATTTTTGTCAAAGAATGTACTACATCAATTGTCTCTCGTACACACTGGACTGGTGAATGTTGCTTGGCAATATCATTACTTAGAGTAATCATAATAAGCACAAAATAAACGTTTAACGTTTTGAAATCAGTCTACCATCAGCGAATATCTGATTCTGCTTAACTTCAGCCATTCACTCAATATTGAAACAAACCCAAAATATATGAAACAACTGTTTATCGTTTGGTAATCAATATGGCTACAACGGACCACACACTCATCAAAGCGTCATAACTGCCACTCAACACCATTGCTTATAATAAGAATAAAACCATTCAATGTTTGGCGATTAGCTTGTTGACACAATGAACAATCCACCACAAGTCTCATAAAATAATCGTTTAGCGGTTTTCGATAAACGGCGAAAATGAACCATACAATACACATACGTGACATTTTGGCACCCAATACCATTGCTTACAGTAACTATGGCACGCATAAAACAAACGTTTAACGTTAGGAAATTTTCTTGACATCAACGCACAGCCTACTTCAGTCGCCCACTCAATATTTACGGTAAACACAATGAGCACATAACAACCATCTAACTTTTGACGATCAACTTGGTGACAACGAATCACCCACTCTGCACAACGTCACATTCTGCCACTCAATACAATTGCTTACTGTAACCAATACACGCATCAAACAAATGTTTAAACTTTGGAAATTATCTTCTTTTCATCAACGTACAGCCCACTTCAGTCTCCCACTGATTATTTACGGTAAACACAATAAGCAGAAAACAACCATCCAACTTTTGACAATCAACTTGGTGACAACGAATCACCCACTCTGCACAACGTCACATTCTGCAACTCATTACCATTGCTTACAGGAACCAAGAGACGCATCAAACAAACGTTTAACATTTGGAAATTATCTTTTCATCAACGTACAGCCCACTAGTCTCCCATATTACTAGACCCCATAGTCTCCCACTCAATATTTACGGTAAGCCAAAACAACCATCTAACGTTTGACGATCAGCTTAGTGATAGCGAATCACCCACTATACACAACGTCACATTCTGCAACTCGATACCATTGCTTGCATTAAGCCCAAACACGACGTTAGACTGACGTATTTGATTGACGGTAAAGAACTGCCCACCACGAGATGCATAAAATGGGTACTTAACGTCTATCGATTAACGGTTGAACAATCCATACTATCCGAATACGTCACATTCTGCCTCATCATACCCCATTGATTCCAGTGTAACCACAATAAGCATAAAACCACCGTTTGACAAACAACTTGGCGACAGCGAACACCCAACTCTTCGCAACGCTCCACCTAAGACCAAATTACCATTGCTAGAACACTCGCCATTTCCTGTCAACAAAGACTTCCCACCATCAAAAGCTGATTCCAGCACCGGACACGGTTCCCAATGGAGCGACGGAAGCGCTTTACTCATTACACAGTCAGGAGGGCCGCCCACGGCCAATAAATCATTGTCACTTTGAACTTTCATTCATTGGACGGATTGTTACAGCGCAAGCTTCAGCCTAAATTATAAAATAATGCCTCAGAGGACGAACTCGAAGTAACAAAGGAGTGATCTGATGTAATGGGATGGCGCTGTAGCAATATTTTTGCGGAGTGCCGATCGTCTCTGGAATAATGGAGGCGGGATTTGAAACACTTCTTGCCAAATTTACATTGGATGGATGACTTCTGGGAGATGGATGGTTCTTTGGGTGTTGTTTCGTAAAGCATATGGGAGGAGTTTGGTGTTTTTTATCGAGCATCAAAGGGGTGATATAGGTTTTTTGGCGTTAGATGGGGAACTTTAACGACCTAATGGGCTTGCAACTTCGGGTATTTCTCCTCTGATTTTCAAGGATTGGCGACATTAATCAATTAATAGTTAATCATCTATTTAAAGTTACATTGGTTTTTTATTGTGTACTTAGTGTAGTACTAATATCAGTAAACACGATTGAAAGCATTTTTAAAAAAACTTCAACACTTTCAGTGGTTTCGACGAGGTATCTCATCCATCATGATTCGACCGAGGTAAGTAATGACGAAATGCGTTGTCAAGACAATCATTAGGAGGGTTAATTATACGTTAGGTAAAGTAGTCAATAAAAAAGTAGGTGACGAAGAGCGGGTAAACAAATTAGGTAAAAGGAAAATCTCACAAGCTTGTAAACTTCGGTTATACTCACACTGGTAATGAGAAGAATACGAGTCGAGCAAAAGGCGATGGCCGTGTTTTTGTGACGATACGTGTTTCACACGTGTGTTTTGAAACTGACTTTATTTGCCCTGTTTTCTAGTACAATTTCATCACTTCACTAATGAAAATTCCTAAGAATAATTTCAAAATGTATTGATATAATATATTATGGGGGTCAACGCCAATTATATTAAACACCTAAACACTACCAAAGCGGCGATAATTTACATTTTAAGGTAACCTTGATATGTATTGTGCGAGAGTATTTGTACAGGGGAATAAATACCTTCTGTTTTCGTCAGGTTTGTTTGCACTGTAAATCCTTCTCATAAGAGACTTTAGTGATTACTAGAGGAAAACCTTCATTCAAATAACTTCTTTTTAGTATTTTTCGCCTTTAAAAATTCATTCAAGATAACACAAATTCTAGCACTTTATTCTTAACTATTAAATTTTCAAAAATTACAATTGTAATAATACAATGTACAAAAAAAATTAGAATAAACCTTCATACGAGTTCATAAAGTCATCTCAAACTCTACTTCACTGGAACACCATTCACACCCCAACAGTTTCCGAGCCCTTAAAACACACCTTCGTTACAGTCATAACCCTTTCTCCCCATAACCAACAGCAGTATCTCCAAACTGCGACGCGCAGGCTTCACTACTTTAAAGCACACAACAAGCCGCCTCACGTATCACACGGTGGCATAATGAGCGTGCACTCTCATTACCTCAGCCCCGGCAAACAACCCAGCGTCCACCCTTCATTAGCATAGGGCTGAAGGTACTGGAGTGCAAATTCCAGGGCTTTGTCTCCTTGGCCGTGTCCTAATGTCTTACATAAACCTTTACCATCCGCATCAAAGGTAACAAGCTACCGGAGTTCTTCCGTGGGTCTGTTCCGCTTTCTGCAAATATTAGAATAATGAAGCTTCGATAGTGGCTTGTTGGAAGGTCTACAGTTAGTTAGTTGTTTAGATGGTAGGACTGGGTTGTGTGAATGCCACTCTGCGAGAATGGTTAGGGGGTGCGGACTGGGTGTAGTTTGTGTCTGTAAAATGCGAGATGTGTATTAAAGGACGACTATTTAGTAGTATGGTAAAGGTTTATGAGATTGGAGATATCAGGATGTTGGATCGGAGAATATAGTGATGTTTAGCTACCCTCATTTCAAAGGAAACACACCAAATTTCTCACTTGGGTCGGCTTTGTCTTCTGCATATATAATAATAACGCTTCAATACGGACATGTTGGGAATTGTGCAGTAAAATTTTGGGTTTGGGGGGGGGGTTTATGGCTGAAGGGCCATATTTGGCCATGGTGCACCAAACACAAGACATACCCTGTGAAGCCGACGATATGGTCTGGTGGTTAAGGTGTTAGACTATAGATCGAAAGGTTCTTGTTTCGATTCTGGGTCGGTGCATGGATCTTTGTAAGTGTATTCTGTAGAGGCGACTTGTGCACCTTAACTATGTCGTGGCCGAAAGTCCTTACTTTGGGTTGGTGTGGAAGTTTGGAGAGTGGGCTGACAGCTCAGGTGTTGCTTCCTCATCTGACCGTGCTTCAAAATTACGTGGTGTTGTCTTCTCTTCGGATCTTTCCCTTTGTGGATTGATGCCGGATCGTCGTCTATAGCGCGTTGTGTTGCTCTAGTGCAACGTTAATTAAAAATTACCAAATTACCATACACCATGACAGTTTTTATTGACATATAAGTGCGAAATACACCTAAGGTGGAATTCACTTAACAGGAATCGAATATGTCTAGCCTTTAACTTGAAGGTTGCTAGCGCAGTGGGCATACCACTCTAGAGTGTAGATTAGAAATCAAGTAGAGAATGGTAGTCTCTACATATTTACCATAGTGGTGTGCCTTGACGTCGCACTAATAATTGATGATTAAAACTATTAAACAGCTTTTTAACCTTAACCTTAAAAGGTCATTTTTAGAAATTCAGTCTATCATAATGGGGTTAACATAAATTTGTAATAGTATGATTAGGAGGTGGTACGTATGCATTTTATAGTTAGGTAGGCTGGAAGTTTATTATCGTTGCATTGGAGCAACATAACGGGCTACTGACGACAGTCCGGGATCAATCCCAAAGATGTATGCAATATGTACTTAATTTGAACAACAACTGAGTACCTAAATCAGTACATTTAGTACAAATGGAGAACGCCATGTAGTTTTGAACCACGGTTAGATAACGAGGCAACACTTGAGCTGGCATCCCACTGTCAAAACTTCCACACTAACCCATTGTGAGGATTATCGGCAACGACAGATTTAAGTTGCACCAGCTGCCTCTACACCATACGCTGACAAACATACATGCACTGACCCGGATTCGAACCATGGACCCATCGATCTAGAGGCAAACACCTCAACCACCAGACCAGTTGGTTGGCCCATCAACCACCAATTCACTGTGATTGAACATCGACTATAGACACGTATCTTTTAAAATATTGATTTTGCGACAAGGAAGTTACATCCTATGTAGGGTTTATGCACAATGAGCCGCTAAATAGTTGATACTGTTATACCAAGATCTCTGAAAGATCATTTAATGACTTACAGGGAAAAGCAAAAATCCCTACGTCCATCAACCACTTCACTGTGACTGAACATTGACAATACACGAATCTTTTAAAATAGATGGTTTACGATAAGGAAAATCCATCAGGTTTCAACCGATTCTGCTTTTTTCGCCTCCAATAGCACGTTGTGATGCTCCAATGCGACGTTTCTTCAAATACCTACCTCGTAGACTTCGATTACGGGTGCAATGGTACCACCATCCCTATATTGGTCTATGCCCAACGAGCCACTAAACAACGGATAATGTTACACCAGGATCCATCTCGGAAAGATCCCTCAATCACTTACAGAGAAAAGCAAAAATCCCTAGGTCCATCAACCACTTCACTGTGACTGGACATCGGCTATAGACACATATCTCTTTAAAGACAGCGCTGACGACAAGGAAAATGCATCAGGTTTCAACCGATTGGCCAACACGCCTGGTGGATTGATGGGGGCTCGGATATTGGGTTGTCCACGGGGAGATATGTCTGACCACTCTCTCTTAAGAAGGAAGTGGACGCCGCCGAAATGAGAGATAAAAGTGAGATAGCTTTTTCTTGTCATAAATTTCTTGCTGTGGTTATTGGCGACTTGCATTCTCCCTAGAGAGGGATGTTGAATCAAATGTAGCGACCATGTCGGATGGTGATGCTGGTTAGGAAGAAGGGACAGAGGAGAAGTTGGATGGATGGGTTTTACTTTTACGTAAATATCTCGGCAATTTTTCCTCCAGAGGAAAGACTATTTGCGGAAGAACTGATGCTTCCTAAGAGCGTATGTCAATGTGAGAGAGATTTTCAGTGCGAACAAATAAATCAGATGGAAAGCGATTTTACCCAGTTGCCCAAGTACTTACGCGTGGTACATATTGAAGATACTTTAAAATGTTGTTTATGATTGTCTTGCTCCTTTCAACTTTTATATATACCTACCTTTACTAGTACTTACCTTTAGAGATAGCTCGAGTCTCCGCTTCAAATTGTTCCTTGTGCTTCAGTTTGATTTGTAGTTTTGACAAAAGAAAGGTTAGGAACAGGTTTTAAAAATTTCTTCACCACATCTAAGCACCATCCACACTACGTCAACGTAAGGACATTTGAAGCCACGATAGATTTAACGTGCACTAGCCATCTTTGTACACGAAGGTCTTTGGTTGGATTCGAACCCGCAACCCTCCGGTTACTAATACGTTACTCTTCCAACCAGGCTAACTTAAAAGGAATTGTTACAGTCATTGGAAACATTTAGGTATAGGTATAATGGCAGCATGGTTTCAACCCCTACTTAATCATAGCAATGGGTAATTCCAAGCTTCTGGGATTAATAGGGTCGTGGTAAATGATGTAGTTAGCCCATTGTTATAGTAAGGTCTTCAATTACAGTTGTCATGATTCATGATCACATTTATGGATCCGTCAAAAAATTGAAAATGGTGGTAAGTCTGAAAGTAGTGTAACCAATAAATAATTAACCGTGGATACTGGTGGGAAACAGAAAATCCTCGGTATAAACGTTATGTGCAGTATGACCAAACTAGTATACCTCTTCACACGCTAATTATAGACATTTTACCTGCTCTCTGTACATATTCTACTTACCTTCAAAAGGAAGCTTCAAAGCTCTCAAGATAAGAGTATGCGAATATCAAAGCTCTTATAACTTCAAATTAATTATCTGATCTCAGCGTGAAAACGAAAATTTGGTGTTGTATTGTTGATCTACCTGTTTATTTAAACCTCCCAAGAGTTATGGTTACTATATTGAATTTAAATATTGGAAAGATAACAATCCGCATTTAATGATACCGTATTTCAGAGAAACGGCGATACGAACACTACACTAACAGCATGGATACGCGGTCGTTTCAATTCGCCTCGAAGTTCTCAGTTACACGGTTACGTTTATTGTCACATGATAATTTGAAATTGAAACACGATCGTACTTCCGAAATCATTTTCCATCAGCCTTTCGTGATATATTTATCTAATTCCATTGCTACGTGAGAGTAAACACTGCTTTTAATGGCATTCGACATAATCAGTATACACTTGAAGCGTTAAAATTAGGATGTGTTCTAACTTACTCGATAGGAAGCTGGAATTAAGTTTCACAAGGTGTTTAAAACCGGTTAATTTTCGTATAAATGCAAAATACATGCTCCAAAAATCTTTGAAATATGTGGGCATGATGGGTACCCAAAGCGTTTCTTTGTATTAGTTTCCCGATGATTACAATGGACATATCAATCATTTATCATGGGAATTTTAACGGTTTCCATCCATAGATACTTACAAAAATCCAAATTCCAAAACTATTCACGGAAGGATGATACAAAAATCTTTGAAATATGTGGGCATGATGGGTACCCAAAGCTTTTCTTTGTATTAGTTTCCCGATGATTACAATGGACATATCAATCATTTATCATGGGAATTTTAACGGTTTCCATCCATAGATACTTACAAAAATCCAAATTCCAAAACTATTCACGGAAGGATGATACAAAAATCTTTGAAATATGTGGGCATGATGGGTACCCAAAGCTTTTCTTTGTATTAGTTTCCCGATGATTACAATGGACATATCAATCATTTATCATGGGAATTTTAACGGTTTCCATCCATAGATACTTACAAAAATCCAAATTCCAAAACTATTCACGGAAGGATGATACAAAAATCTTTGAAATATGTGGGCATGATGGGTACCCAAAGCTTTTCTTTGTATTAGTTTCCCGATGATTACAATGGACATATCAATCATTTATCATGGGAATTTTAACGGTTTCCATCCATAGATACTTACAAAAATCCAAATTCCAAAACTATTCACGGAAGGATGATACAAAAATCTTTGAAATATGTGGGCATGATGGGTACCCAAAGCTTTTCTTTGTATTAGTTTCCCGATGATTACAATGGACATATCAATCATTTATCATGGGAATTTTAACGGTTTCCATCCATAGATACTTACAAAAATCCAATCCAAAACTATTCACGGAAGGTAAGCAGGTAGGTATTTTAATTAACGTCGTACTGTAGCAACACAACGGGCTACAAAGGATGATGGTGCTTGCTTAATCTCTCATTCCTTAATTGACCTCACGTTGGCGTGGTGTGGAAGTTTGAAGAGGTCTGGTGTCAGCTCAGGTGTTGTGTCGTCTTATGACCGTGGTTCAAAATTACATGATGCCCTCGGGTCTTTCCCTTCGAGTTTGACCTCAGACCGTCGCTAATATATCGTCTTGTGCTCCAGTGCGACATTAAATACCTAATACCTACCACAGTAAATCATTCACAATCTCATGTTTATTATACAAACGTAATGGCAAAGAATGTACCAATGCTGGAGTTGATCATTCAGCAAATTAAAAAAGCCCTCCTCTCTGCATTTAAGTTTTAATTTACACTTCTGTATTTTTTGCACCTAGTAATGTCACCACTTCATATCAAAGATTTTTTTAACTATTTCCTTCGGTTCTTGTAGTCGATTTGTTTTTACTCATATGTTTGAGAACTTTCGAGGTATCTATTGTATCACGTTCACAACATTTAGATCACTTCACTGATATTTGTTAGGTAGGTATTTGAACGTACAATCACGGAAACAAACAACCACCCCTCTTCATTCGAGCAATTTTTTACTGTAGAGAAAATTCAAGAAAATTCAAATTCGTTTGACAGGAACTAGAGTTTTCTATAAATTCGAATGCATAAAATTTGTATAAGAGGCCTTTATCATATTAAATGGAGCACTCACTTCATAATTTCTAATAGGAACCCCTTTATCGACACAGCATTTTGAATCTATATCAAAATTCGACAAGATACCAAATTTCACGTCATTAGGTCTTACTATTTCGAAGTTATGATGAGTACAGAAAGTGACTGGATCCCCTAATGTTAAATCAGTTTCCTATACTTTTATGCATACCTTCCTAAATAACATTTCTATAACGTTGATATTTTGTAACGTGTTACTGTTCAACAACCCAAACAAAAACCACTTAATATTTTAGCTTAAATATAGTTAAATAGTTTTATATAGTAGGATATAAAGGTTGTAATGTTATGAAATTTCATGTTTAGATTAATTTAACGATGTAGAATCTGATTATGGCATCAAAACATGGTGTTTCGATTATAAATTTCGTTGTTTGTGCAAAATTGGATTTAGATGTCCTATAGTGCAATCATTTTGGACTTAAATTTGTAGGGGACGTTATTCCCTATTAATTGATTCCTTTGAATTTGTTCTAGTATGAATAGTGCTCGATATATAGGATGTGGTTGGTTTTTGTTCCCGACTGTCTATAATTATGAGTCACTGCCAGATGACGAGGTTACATCTGAGATGGCATCCCACTCTCTACGCTACCACACATTGCTGACAATGAAGGCATTTGAGGACACGACATATTTGTACACGACCGTCTTTGTCTGAATTCGAATTTGCAACCCTCTAGCTAGTAATTCCAACCGTGTTTCCGTAACCCTGTTATTTTAGAAGAATCTGTAATTTAAATAGAATCTGTTATTTTAGAAGAATCTGTTATTTTAGAAGAATATTTTTATTTGAGAAGACTTTGTAATTTAAATAGAATCTGTTATTTTAGAAGAATTTAGAATTAAAAGAAGAATCTGTTTATTTTAGAACAATCTGTTTATTTTAGAAGAATCTGTTTATTTTAGAAGAATCTGTTTATTTTAGAAGAATCGGTTTATTTTAGAAGAATCTGTTTATTTTAGAAGAATCTGTTTATTTTAGAAGAATCTGTTTATTTTAGAAGAATCTGTTTATTTTAGAAGAATCTGTTTATTTTAGAAGAATCTGTTTATTTTAGAAGAATCTGTTTATTTTAGAAGAATCTGTTTATTTTAGAAGAATATGTTTATTTTAGAAGAATATGTTTATTTTAGAAGAATATGTTTATTTTAGAAGAACATGTTTATTTTAGAAGAATATGTTTATTTTAGAAGAATATGTTTATTTAAGTATAATCTGGAAACCTTACTGTTCCTTATGGTTTACGCGGCAGTGTACACCGTGAAAAATGTTCCTGACTAGAACTTTCAAATAACAAAACCTCATAATATTGGGATGAAGTTAAGAAGATGAGTTATACATTAATTTCCTCTCGTATCTTAGTCACAATTCAATAATAAATAAATAAATTTTAAAAAACCTTCTAGACATCTTGATGGCTATTTTTACTTCGAAAAATCAAAGGAAACACACCTCCAATCTATCACGCAATTCAAAAAAGAACATAGAAAAATCCATTCCGTAACATTTTTAGCAATTTCATAGTAACAAGATAATGTACGAAGACTAATGATATTTTTTTTACCACAGACACCGAGCTCTTACATTCCTCTCACATAGCGTACATCCGATAAAAACAAGCATTAAATTAGAAAATGAAGGATAATCCTTTGACCTTTATACGATGGCCTTAATAAACTTACTTCTTCAACCGACTGCGGATTACAAGAAACAAGAAGGTATGCACCAGCTATTTAAACGAAGTTTCATAGGTAACTAAACCTTCTAATCAATTCATTTAATTACCTAAAGAGGATTACAAAAAATAGTTAATTTATAAGTCATATTGAAGAGCTCTGATGAAGTAATACGCCTTAACTAATTAATACAGCGTTTGGACTCATTAACATTTTCAACTTGACGCTGTGATTTTAGGTTTTTTTTCCTCGCAGGAAATATATTTTTTTTTGCAGTCGCCGAAGAATGTAATTTGCTTCTCTACGCTGAATATCCATTAGCTGGATCGAATAGTTTTTATCCCTAAAAACGCGCAGCAAAGTGCAGGAAAAAAATGCATTTAATAAAAAAATTGGATGTTTGTGAGGTAAAAAATTAATAACATATACGACAGCTACTTAAATTATGCACGTGCTGTTTTTTTCGGGGAGTTAGTTCACTATAGAATCGAGAAAAGTAATAAAGTTTTTGATTTACTTTTTTTTTAGTTGCGTCGTATCGTCAGAGAGGAGTGTTTTCTAAGATGGCTTCTTTCATTACCTAACTTCGAGTGTACAGAAAAATTTGTTTTGATTATTTTTTTTCGTCGTCGGTGTTTCGCGATTTTTTTTTTGCAAAAATTAACTTTTCTTGTATTAGTAAATAACTGGTAAACCAAGTGAAGAGATGTGAAACAGGACTACTTATACTCGTACGAAAAAATTATATTCGTTTTCAAAAAATAAATCTTTTGCGTTTTTGTGATATTTTATCTTGGACAATTTTACGTCTGAAGGGATTTGTTTGTCTAGGTGATATATGTTTTAACTAGGAGCTTAAAATTAGTGTTTTTCTTTGAGTTTTTACATATTTTCTCTATCTGTAGAGCCTGGTAAAAAAAAAAAAAATTGTGATATTTTAGTTCAGTTGTGCTTCATATCGGAAAACAAAAAGTGCTTTAATTTTTTGCTGATTCATAAACTTACGTAAGTATATTTTTCATTAATATAGTTAAAAAGCAATTTACATTAGATTTTCGAAAACAAGCTCATTGACCTAACATCGCTAACAGAATGAAGTGTTTATTTTCCTTTCTTCGAAGCGTTGAATATATTAGATTGATTCGGAATCTACATTTTGGTAAGAATTTCAATTTATAATTTTAAATTAACGTTATCATCTGCTGATTTAAATAGTTTAAAGTTGACTATGCGGTTGTCATAAACTTGTGCGAATTTGTTGGCTATACGAAAAATCTTGACACGTTCTAAATATTTATAATACAATTTTAAAACTATGTACTGGAGTGAGTCAATAATTATGGTGTGACTGCAGTGATAAAAGAATTTTCTTCTGGGATGCTGATTAAAAGAAACGTCAACGGTAGTATTTAGTACGATCATAAATCAATCATGTAGAATGCCACTTTCTTCTCTGAATAGCATTTTCGTTGCTTTGTCAAACAATTATCTTCCGAGAAGTTGATTTAAAGGAACAGTGAAACATGTCAGGTTAAAGTTTATGTAAAAGTCATCTATCTTATCTAGGACATCATCATACACAACAAGTTTCCTGAGTTCTTTTTGATCAGCATGACATTTCTTTACCAATCTGTCAAACAATTCTTTTCTGAGATGCTAATTTAAAGGAACTTTCAATCATACCAGATTAAAAAGCACTTATACACCATCTACCTAATCCAAAACATTGCTATACAAAACATTCAATCAACTAGCAAGAAGATCGTAAACTCCCAACATCAAAACATCCAACCAACAAGTACAATATTACTCTACAGAACATTCAACCAACTAGTAAGATATTACGATACAGAACATTCAACCAACTAGTAAGATATTGCTATACATATCATCCTACCAGCTAGTAAGTATTACTATACATAACACCTTACCAACTAGTACGATATTACTAAACAGAACATTCAACCAACTAGTAATATATCACAAAACAAAACATCCATAAACAAGTAAGGAAATCTTAAATCAGTCGAATTTTCCAAGGACTTTCTTACCAGAATAGCATCTTAGTTAGTCAAACAATTCTCTTCTGATATCTTAGTTTAAAGATAACATTAAAAATATCTGGTTAAAATTGTTTTTATTATAGCTCCCAAGACACATTACGAAACAAAACATCCAAGCGACCAGTAAAAATATCGTAAATTACTCAAGTTTTATCAAGTTTCCTGAGCACTTTTTGATCCGTGTGGCGTTTTCGTTACCGGACAGCCAAACAATCCCGCTCTAGAATGCTGATTAAACACAAAAGTGAGATTTCATTTGCGATGGTGTTAACATAATATCCAATTGATCGAACCGCAGCGCTAACCGCAAAACTGCCAGCCAGTCTCACCGGCGTTTTGCAATCTTATCTCTTTTTCCAAAACATGGGGCGCATCCTTTTTTCCGGGGCTAAATTTAGCCCCTGAAACCGCGGGAACAAAGGGGGCCGTCCCGATCCGAAATCATCAGCCCGAACCGGAAATCTCCCGCGTAACAAGAAACGGGAAAGTCAACAGGATCAGGATAAAACGGGAACGGCTGCACTGTTCCGGAAATTGAACTTCCAAAGGCAAATGAAACCGTAGACTAAGGGAGGGTTGGAACGAGAAAGGGCGATAAGAACAATCACTGCGGAGACTGTTCTTGGTGCCATGGTGACCTGCATATGGACGGCTTAAAGTTACAGTGGTGTGAGTCACTTTTGAAAAAAGAAGACGTATACACAGAAACCAGATATAATATAATAAATTTAAGTAAAAATAATTAGTTAGACCCAGAAACCAGATCTAGATAAGTCACTGTGTTAACTCAAAACGTGAAGTAAGTCAGATCTTTATTCATCGACCAACTGAAGGCAGTGGAAGTTCTGACTTTTTTTTTTCTGAAAGTGACTTACACCACTGTAACTTCAAACCGTCAATATGCTGATCCAGAGGAAAGGAAGAGCAGTTATTAATTTTTCCTTGGCTTGCGTTTTCTTATTTATGATACCGCGTGAATATATAAGGCTTCATTTGAATGAAAATAAGAGGAATTGGAATATAAAGTGCTGCTGTATCAGAAAATGCGATTTCTGCATTTTTTGAATTATTTATTTTCGGTATAAGCTACGTACAACTTATACAATATTTGGTTTTGTCTCTTTTGTTTTACTGGAGTACCATTGTTTACTCCTCCTTGTAGTTATCTCGACCGAGGTCGTTTTAAAACCCAATCAACGCATCTAAAGAAACAGATTGGTATTTCCTCTTCGTTTACCTTAAGCTTTTAATTCTTTGACAAGTAAATAATTGCGATTGTGGCATCGTCGCCTCAAAACGGTACCGTGAAAACAGTACGAATCGTACAAATGAGAAGGCTTACAACAGCTAAGATATTTAAGTTCTTATTATTCCAAGAACATTAGGAATATATACAATATTTACATCATCACATTAACATCATAAGTCGTACACATAAAAGTATGCATCTCACAGTCTGGCGCTGATAACCAGTCTCACCCGCTGCTTCTCGCTCCCTCCCTCTCTAACAGTCGTCTCCACCGTCCTTTGCCGTAGTCTAAAAATAACCCTAAGGTAAAAGTCAAGAATCGAATCAGAGATCATCTGGACAAACAGCACCTGCTCTTCTCAAGTCCTTGTAGAGCACGTGACAGAAGAACAGCAGTATGGTGAAGCTACATGCCCGTTAGACCTTAAACATAGCACATTGATACAAGACACTCACTAGTTTCCCTTTTGCGATGACTCCCTCCTATCTCATCTGAAGCCAATGGGATTATATCCAGTTATTCTTTCCTCCAGCCAAATCATTAGCGTTTATGATTAATACTAAGAAGTACTTGTAGTAGAGGTATGTCACCTTAAATTACTACGATGCACGGGCAATACGGATGTCCTTTAATTAATGGAGATGTCTTCTACTTACACAGTGAATGAAATTTTCGAAACTTTGTGGAAAATCTCCTGTGCGCCAACTGAACAATGAACAGTATTATCTTGCTTGGAAATTAAAGCAAAACTTTGCTTCCATTTTCATGAACTCGTTTACAGTTCTCCCAATGTAGTCAAAACGAGACGCATTCGGAACGATAATGTGGGTTTGAGTCAGTGTCCATAAGACTTCATTTCCTTGGACACGTCTCGAATTAAGGTGCTCGTAAAGTAGTTATGAGTAGGGTTCAAAGCAAACTTTTCAATATCTCCTTTTGTGTAGAAACTCATGTTATATAATAATCCACCGTTAATTGTAAACAGTTGACTATTCGGTAGTTGTGGTCGAAATGTGGTGAGTCAAGGCTAGGCGTATCTACTCGATAAAAGTCGCTTTAAAACACTCAAGTCTGAAGTATTGGAATGGAAATAAACCATACTCACACCATACGCTTTCATTTTAATAATTTCATCACAATTCAATCAATATGATTACGGATATCAACTTGGCCAAAAGGCATGAAATATATAGTAACTTATATGAAAATGGTCGGACTGCTGTTCAAAATTAAGTGGTGTTACCCTCGGATATTTCCCTTTGGGTTTTTTCTCGGACCGTAGCAAATAGTTCATTGTGTTCCTCCAGTGAGTTGTTAATTAACAATAATTCACTCAATATAATTATGTGTATCAACTTAGCCAAAAGGCATGAAATATCTGGTAACTTATAGGAAAATGGACTGAGTTGCTGTTCAAAATTAAGGGGTGTTACCCTCGGATCTTTACCTTTGGGTTTTATGTCGTACTGTCGTTAATAGCTCGTTGAGTTTCTCCAGTGAGATGTTAATTGTAATACATAAAAAATAAAATTAAAAAAGGCTTTTCAAAGTAAATCAAATACCCTCAAATTGCGCAAAAAAGAACCATGGTTAGATGAGAACAACACCTGATCTGTCACTCACTCTCCATATTTCCACCACGTTAGCGCGTCTGGACATTTCAGGCAACGTGCACTAACCGACACGTACACAAGGACCTTTGGTTGGACCTAGTTTCAAACTTTCACTTTCAACCCTTTGTTTGTTAATTCGCTAACCATCCAACCTCCTCAATCACCAAGATACAGAACCAATGACTTAAGCTTCATTTATGTATAGAATATCCATCGCTATTTCAATTTGGATACGAAACTACTAATTATCCAGTTTCACAGACCAGATTCCATCTTATTTCCCTTCCAGATAACACTTATTCCCTTTACTACGTCGCCTTCTTATTCGAAACATCTTCGTCGGTTACATCATGTTTAATACCTCCAACATGCATTTGATCAAAGGAATACCGATGCACCAACCCTTTCAGCGAAGGCTTTTAACTGACTCACGGCCTGTGTGCTTTTCACTTAGACACCAGAGCTGGAGAAGAGCTTTTATCCGGATACATGTTTCAATCCCGATTTCGGAGTCAATTTAAGTGGCGTATTTACCTTAGGGAATAAACGATAAACGTATCAAAAGAGTTCGGGACGTTAGTTACCAGACGCTGCCTGCCACTACCTTTTGCTATTCACTGAGCGTGAATATTTTAGCGTTGCCGATGCACTCTTAACGCTTATGCGGCTGGGCGATCTAAATTATCGTAGTCTTCCATTAGGGTTAGAAACGTCGCTAATTTCAATTAAACTATCGTTAGTTTGTATCTTGTAGTGCTTTGATGTTTATTTCCTTAAAACTCTGGATTGAAATTTGTTATGCACTTTGTGTGTATGTGCTTGAAATGTGTTTACAGCAAACTTTGGATGTGTCAAATGGTACATATTTTAAATTGCAGCAATTTGTTTTTAAATTAGTAGTTGGTGTCGGCGGGTAGTTGAATTTAAAGTGGCATTTGGGCAACGTAACGGGCTATTAGCGACGATCCGACCAAAATACGACAACAACATCCCCTCCTGATTTTGAAACATGATCATATTACGAAACCACCCGAGAGGAAAAAAATCTTTTTAAAGACTTATACAAATTATCCATCCCTTGACTTCAGTCTTTTAGGTAATTGGTACTTTCTAATTAATGTCGTAGCAGAGCAAAACAACGTGTTAATAACGACGTTTCGAGATAAAACTCCCAAGAGAAAGGGCCGAGAACAGCACCACGTAATTTTAAACTACGGTTAGATGACGAGGCAACACCTGAGATGGCACCCCACACTCCAAACTTCCACACTAACCCAAAGCGAGGACTTTAGATCACGATATATTTAAGGTGGATCAGCCGGCTTTACGCCACACGCTTACAAACATAAATGTACTGACCCGGATTCAAACCAGGAACCTTCCTATGTGATGTCTAACACCTTAACCACCAGAATGGTCTGCTTCAGTCCTTTCGGACTTTAGTTGTTCAAAAGAGATATATGTCTGTTGCGTAAATTTGTATCCATTTACAATCCTCATAATCTTATTTTGTTTCTAAATTACACTAAAATTCTTACTACTAATCATCGTGTTGTACTTCGTGTTACATGTTAAGAAGCTTTGGTTTGTAAATATAACAAAACCCGAGCATTTATACGTTTTGTACAAAACTATTACTCTTATTTGAATAGTTTTTAATATTTGCCATAATGAACTGAACTCTCAAAAACGAATGTTGACAGTCCCAACGGACAGAATGTTGACATCTACAGAATCAGTCATCTTGCTGTCCATATTTCGTATCTTGCTTTCTATATGGTATATAATAAGAGCCACACAAAGTTTTTTGCATGTGTTCGCTCTACAACTTGCAGTCTTCTTTGAATGACTTCTAGCGTGTATTGACCTGCATGACCAATAGAATGTTTCTTTTCATTCGACCAATAGAATGTTTATTTTCATTCAACCACTAATTTAGTTAGTTAGCCATTATGTGTGCCTTGTTGACAAGCAGTACTACTCTACTCAAAAATCTCGTGACCTTCAGAATGTCGAAAATTTTGTTTCATAATTTAATTACTATTTTTTTGTTCTTCATTTCCAGTTCATCCCAAATACTTCAATATGAACCAATCATAAGGTATATATCTAAAAAAATTTACATTTCACAATGAATCGTTTTCTACAAAATCCTTGTAAATTAATTGCAAAACCCAAGCACTCCTTACATAGAACGTAACTCACGAAAACTGAAGTTAACAGTCACAAATACTTCAGAACCCACTATATTACTGTCCCTACTTCTGATCTGGAGACCTTCCTGGGATATAACAAGGGCTACTCTAAGCCCAAGCACTCTCAGTTCAACTGCAGTCTTCCCTACAGGACTTCTAACCAACTATGACAATTCTTGACTAATACAGTCCTTCTTAGGATTCTTTCAATCAATAGATGTGTTTAATCAACCATTACGTGGAACGTATTCCTCTCCTCATAACTTGATAATTATTTCCTTTTCTTAACTTCATTTTTTGCGAAATACATCAATATGAACCGATAAAAAGAAATATAGCTCGAAAACTGAATCGTCCAACGGATCGATTCGTCCAAAATCCTTGCAAATTAATTCCAAAACTCAAACACTCCTGCCATACAACGACTCGCACGAAAAGCGAAGTTAACAATTGCAGCAAATACTGCAGAGAACCTTGCTGTCCATACTACTTGTCTTGAGACATCCCCGTGATATAACAAGGCCTGCGCTAAGTTCGTTAGCGGTGTAAACAGAGAGACCCGATGCAGTCCGCTCCAATGGACACAGAAGGGATGTGTTGGCTTCGTTTGCTTAGCATCCGGGCGTGTAATTGAAGAGATCGATTCATTTGGGATCATTCGGCTGGATATTAGCCTTGACTCTGCAAATAAGTACCGCTTGCTTCCACCGGTGCGATCTCTGAATGCTGATGAAGTTAGGCAGACTTCGATCGGAAGGTTTTAACTTTGATGTACGCTGTGGTATACTTTTATAGATTTTTCAGTATCGGTTTTGGCAAAAATGTTTCATTCAGGAATGCAAGGAAAGTAATGAAGTTGATAAAATTAGTCTAATATGTTTGGATGGAACAAAATGTCCTCCATCAATGTGACCAGAATGAACGAATTAGAATCCCATGATTTTGTTTGTTGAAATAGACAGTTTCTCTATCAAGGAATGGTAAAGACACACCTTGTGAGATTTTGTTTAGCATTCCATGTTTTGCATGATAGAGTACCGGGACTTGGACTGTATGTTTTTTATACCATCACGCTTCACAATAGGTTTGTCTTCTTTTTTAGGTGTCTCAAAACTAATTGCAGTAGCGATAATCCTAAAAGACGTGAACCTGATATAGGAGCAGTAATTGAACATCCTTTCGATAATTTCGATAAAAATATGAAAATTCACACACATCGTTGGAGGATAAGTGATCATTGGTGAAAAGCCAGAATGTTTTTTTTAATCTCGATGTCTACTTCAAACCTAGGGATCACAATGGAATATAACAAGTGCTGCACTTAGTTCGTAAGCTGTGTAAACTGACAGTGTCTATGCTGTTCATGCCAATAGTCACAGGAGGGATATGCTTGCTTCGTTTCCATAGCATCTCGATTTGTAAATGAAGATATCTATTCATTTGGGAATATTCGGTTGGATATTAGTCGTCTCCAATAAAGTCCCTGACTCCAATTGAAACAAGCTCCAACAGTGCCATCTCTGAATGCTGATGAAGTCAGGCTTATTTGATTCGCAATGCCATCAGTGGAGTAAGGAGTATTCAATTTTTATATATGCTGTGGTATAGTTTTATAGATTTTTCGACATTGTGTGATTGACAAAGGTACAACAGTACCACCAATCGGCATTACCTTTGGAATATGGCGACCCTTCATCATTCCAATAGCCATTTGGAAACAAACATTTTAGTAGCTAATTTTACGAAGCGTCTTGAGATCTACCAAAGGTTGACAATATTTTTTCGATGCCCGGTCATTTTAATATCATTCCTCGTGGCACAATGAGGACGGAATTGTAAACCATTTGGCGTTACCATGGTGCACCACGGGAGATTTACGTTACACCTCACTTATATACCATACATTACAAGCTCAACCCATTTACAGAGTGGGAACACACTCAGACTAACATCAATGTCTTACACCCAGACTCAAACAATGAATCTATCAATCCATGATATGTACCACCATATTTATTGAACGGTGAATCAAAAATGCAAAACCACAAAAATGACTTATTACGCTCATAAAACTACGGTTATAGCTATTTTAGTACAACAAAACGTCCTCTTTTTTCAGGACCAAAATAAATAGCCACTCCAATTTCAAGTTAAGTTTATTATCTTAGAACATAATATCAACACTTGCTTCTTAGAAAATACTTAGAGGACAAACTTATATTATAAGTTAACCCTCCAGGTTGTTGTCTCGAAGAAGTATCATGGCATTAGCAAAACTAACGAGGTCTTTATTGACGAGATATCTCGTCATTACAATATACTGATCTTGCTGATTCCATCATAAAAATATCGGTAATATCCTGAAGACGCGACTATCAAAACTATCATTATTATATTCATTATCTAATTTGGTCCGATTTTTATCGAAGACACGTCTCGTCATTAGCAAAAAAATTGGTCAGATCCTTAGTGACGATATAGCTCGTCGTTCACAAATTGACCTGATCTTGATTGACGAACTACCTCGTTATTAACAAATGGGTCATATCTTTATTGACGAGATATCTCGTCATTACCATGAAATTAGTCAGATCATAAAAAATATATATCTCGTCATTAAGAAAATAGGTCAGATCTTCATTGCCGATTTATCCAGTTACTGGCAAAATTGATCAGATCTTTATAGACTTGATAACTCGTCACTAGCCAAATAGATTAGATCTTTATTGCGATATATATGTCATTATATATGACAATTGGTCAGGTCCTTAAAGCCGAGGTATATCGCCATTAGGAAAATTGGTCAAATCTTTATTGACGATGTATCCAGTCATCGGCAAAATGGGTCAGATCTTTATAGACTTGATATCTCGTCAGTAGCAAAATTGATTAGATCTTTATTGTAATATATCCGTCATTAGCAAAAAATTGGTCAGATCCTTATAGACGAGATATCTCGTCATTAGGAAAATATTACTGAGCTCTTAATTGACGGTATATCCAGTCATCGTCAAAACGGGTCAGATCTTTATAGACGAGATTTTTCTACATTAGCAAAATGAATCATATCATTATTGACGATACATCTCGTCAGTAGCAAAAAGTGGTCAGATCCTTAATGACGAGATATCTCGTTATTGGGGAAATTTTCCAGGTCTTATAAACTAAATATCTCGTCACTAGCAAAATGAAAAAAATATCTTTTATCGACGAGAAAATTAAACGAATTGGAGGAATCATCATTTCTAACGATTTGTATGAATCATTTGGGAATTAAAATGCAAACTTTGTACAGCCTACGCCTACTTCCCCCTTCACATACCTCATTCTTTTTAAATTTATTCGCAAAAAGTCTTCAGGCTAGCATTTCTTTTAACATGATTAAAAAAAAATTAAAAAACAAAGAGCTCATTGGATAAAAATAAAGAGCAGCTATATAAAAAGGGAGTTCTCAAAAGAAATACCAGAGGCAGACTAAAAAACTCTAGTGAAGTATGTCAATTTATTGAGAGTTTGCGTTCCAAACAAAAAACCTCGGAGTACCATAGTTTAGCTTTTGGAAGTGCAGGAGTTAAATAATAATAAGCAAAACAGAAACTTCGACAAAAAGTTTTTCCTCACTCAATTTTTTTTTTGCTTTTTATGTAATGTATTTCTTCTAAGGAAGGCATTTTTTAAACTTTTTGCTCCGCACTCCATAAATTTCGGAATAACTGGTTGTTAAGAAACTTTGACACTCCCTCGAAACTTAAAAAGAAAGTATGGGTTTTTGCTGAGGCATTTTTAAAGTGCGTGGATTTTTAAAAAATCGGTAATAATGATTGACCTGACCTATAGTTAGATCCGTAGAGGGTCTTCTAAAGTAAATAGCCTCCGAATGGTAAATAAAAAAATCCTTTTGAATGCCAAATTTTTTTTTCTCGAAATTAGCGTGGTGGAAATTTTTTGTGCTGTAATTTTATCACGACCAAATATATTATAACAAAAAAAATTTAATAACATCTTCGTTTTTACGTCTGTTTATAATTTAAATTCTAGCTTTATTTTATGACAAAAATATTTTTCTCCCTGGATTCACTACGACGAACAATGTCTTCTGCTTGGTAAATTTTAAAATATAAGTTACAATTCCGTATTTCAATTTCGTAATGCTTGTTCTGTTTATAATATGCAAATGTATTTACTCAATTCCTTTCTACTTGTATTTTTTTTCAGTAAAATGTTCGTTTTAAAATTAATTATTCTGCAGTCAAAAAAAAATTACGTTCTGTAGCACAGTATATTGTTACATTCCTCACATTTATTTCATGAATTCTTAATTCAGCAATATCGTTGATGGATTTTGTTCTTTAAATATGCTATTATACTTTGCACTGAAGCTCAATATGTCTAATGTTCTTAGTGTTTCTTCGCATGTTAATATCGCATAAAATCGATTCTCGAGTGTATAACCAATTTTTTGTTATAAAACCTATCATTCTAATAGTTATAGTTTCTTGTTTTTCAACAAACATTAGACACCTCAATGGCATTGGGGGATGACATTTTTTTCCAACAGTGTATTTAAATTGCTTAATCAACAGTACACAATACCATAATGTCATATTTTGCTCTAGACAATTAAATTAAGTATTTTATTTACCCCTTTAGGTACTCATGAAAGTAAAGGTGCCACATGTTGAATAGCACTTCCCTGAAGAATTATATCGATAAATAAATAGGTCTGACTAGCTAAAGTGACATGTATATTTCTTAAATATAAATATATTAAAAACGGTTTTGTTGTTGTTGTTGTCGTGTGACCAGTGCAATAATTGAAAAAGGATGGGAGAGAGGCGGGGGGAGCATAGTTAAATGGGTCCAAAAACGTGGAGCATTGCATAGGCCTCATCTACAGCTTTGTCCGTATAAAGGGTCTCCCTGGAACAGTTCAAGTCGACCTTGAAGAGTGCTGCAATAATGGAAGGGCAGTTAAAGAGGTGTTTGGGATTAAGCTGCATGCCTGGACAGTGCCTGCATTCAGGGTATGTTCTTGATCCATCTGGCAAAATCTTCATACCTCTGAGGTGCATCGTCCTCAGTCTGGCAATTGTTGCTTCTCTGTCGTAGTTAATCTCGGGAAGGGATGATTTTCTTCGGGCGTTATCGCAGAGCTTTTGTTTTGCAACGGCATGGGCGGTTTTAAAAATGCCTATGGACTCTTCAGTACGAATTTGAAAGGTGGTCCTTTCAGATTCAGAGTCACTAACATTTCGGGTGATTCTGTTGACAAGGTATCTCGTCAACAGCAAAACAGATAGCAAATTTAAATGGACAAAACCTTGATGATGATTCATCTCGTCATTATCAAAATTAATCGGATCTTGATGGACGAGATATCCCATAGAAACAACTTACATTGTTAATCCTGCACATTAGTATGGTGTAAATCACTCTACAAACTAAGATTCTACACTATAGAGGTAGTAGGTAGGTATTTTAAATAAAGTCGAACTGGAGCAATACAACGGGTTATTAGTGACAGTCCGGGATCAAACCACGTGATTTTCAGACACGGTCTCATATGACGAGGTCCCATCTGAGCCAACACCTCACTCTCCAAACATTCTCACCAAGTCAGCGTGCTCATCACTATAGACAATTAACTCAGTTATTGATACTAAAAGACAATTTTTTTTTGCAATGAATTTATGACATTAATTAAGGTAACTTACCTTACCAGGCAGGAAACGCTACGAGGCAATGACTTTATTCAGGCTTGACATGATTGTTTGTGAAAACGTGTCCACCGAATTGGTATACGTATTGGCAACTGTAGGAGCTGAAAGAATCAAAGAACAATGTCCATCTGTAGTGCAATGTATTACGTTGACTCTCAGGCAACTCGGTACTAGCGAGCTTAAGATATCTTGGAGTTTTCGGAAATTAACTTCTCTTGTTGTGTCGTTCGTGTTCACATATTGTAATTGATTGTTCTGATTTTGAGTCACATTTTATTATAGTGTATACGGAGAAAATCAAAACATTCCCTGGATGTCTCTCCATTCTATGTCAGTAAATCTTTCTATGTTTGGGTGACCATACCTTGATGAATATTAATAAGCGGATACTAAGAACGCGAAGGCAAGTTGGAATACATGTGTACGCAATCTTTTTACTATCGTTTTGCCCTGTGATTGAATAGATAGGGTTTGAGTTCTATTATACAAAGGTCATATTTGGCCATGCTACGGTTATACCACTAAAAATAAAAGAAATAAAAAATGTTTAGAAAATATTATTTTAAGGCGTACGTATACACTAGAAGATTTTTTTTTTAATATTGACTTAAAAAATCCAGTTTTTTTACCACAGGTGATTGGTGTGTTCTTAAAATCATTTCTGTAAAAAAAATCAGATTGTGCAAATAATTAATTGTCTAATTAAGATATAATAGCTAATTAGCGTGTTTTTTGTTACGTGATATCTCAAATTCTAATTTGTTCAGAAGGACGATTTCTGTTGGAAATTGTTCGTAACACTATTCTTCATGTTTTGAGCCTCCATAAAGTTTCTAGAAGAAATAGTTTTTTTTTTACAATTTTTTAACCAAAAAAGTGTAAAAAAATCACATTTTTTCAGAAATTTCAACATTTAAAAATCAATTAAAAATTCATTTCTTGACTAAATACTCTGATTGAGGCACAAAACATCCACTGTATTATATAGATCATAGTGATATATAAATAATTATAATAGGTGATTTCATTGTGGAGTTATCACGAAAGGAACCAAGCATCCTATTGCAAAAACACAGTTCTTCAGAAATTGAGTTTAAAGTTTTGGAAACATGTTTTCAAAATGATATTGTAATAAACTTGATAAAAAATATTACCCATCTATAGCTAAAACCCTCCAGAAATGTAAGTTGGTCCTTCTTTTTCAATTTTTTTGTCCTCTTTTCTTTTTTTAGCCCCTCGCAAATACTTCCTTCGCTGTTTCTGCAATGGTGTAGACTGTCGTATACTTTCGCTAATTCTTAATTTATCCTTTTTTTGTACGCCATTAACCATGAAATGTCCAGGACTGATGCCCATCCGCCTCATAATTTCTAATTCGGGCTTAAATCCGCAATTAAAATGCATAACGGCATCAAAAACGGAAAGTTTTAATGAATTTGCACCAGAAAATTTTGTTTTTGGTGACCGCTTCCAGATTAGTGAATGTAAACATTCATTGCTGTTTTGTGTTTGCCCGTGAAGACACTTTTCCAGCATTTCAGGACTTGTAAGTCGTGAGTAGATAGGCTTAATATGTTTTAATAAGTTGAGCGGCAATCCTCCTTTGTGTTTGTATTCTTTTTCTTTACCCCTCGCTGCAGCACGCTGGTAGGAGCACCAACTGTCAATACCCTTTGGGCACTTAGTGTGTAGAGGGTGATCATCTCTAGCACTCAGATGGTAAAAAGTGCTCCAAATTGCAGTTGACATTTTTTGCACAGATTCAGTGTTATTCCGCAGAGCAAGTCCAAAATAATTCTGCATCGTGTTTATCTTTGCGTCTGTCAGCTTGCCTTTTCCTCCTAGCCCTCTCACTGTCTTCTTCAATTTCCTTAAGGCAGTCCCTAGTCTTTTTTGGTAGTGCCCAATACACTCTTTTTTCTTAATCTCCTTTCCAGGATATGGTTCGAGATCACACACTGCAGAATAACTCTTGCTATCTCCATCGCCGTAAAAATCCAGATATTCCAGCCCTCTGGTTTGGAACGACCGCTGAAAAATCCGTCCCGCACCGATGGGCTCCATGCTGGTGGACGATCCACTATAGTTTATTGAACACTTGTGCTGAGCTTTCCATAGCTGAAACTGCACCGAAGACTTGTCTACTTTCTTCCACTTGCGGCATCCAATGCAGTCCTTCGACAAAACTTCAACGTCGAGAACTTCTCCTGAATCAATGGAAATGGCTGAAACTACTCCATTTAGCGAGGAGTACCCCCGCTTCTGCCAAGTTCCATCGACAGATACTCCGCATTCTGGGGATCCATTGATTTGGTGAAGACGATGAGCAGCCAGTCGCATCGTTTCACCTGCAAGTGGCTGAACGACTTTAAGCAGTGCTTTTGTGTGCATGTTGTAGGCAACGGGGTTCGGTGGAGGAGGCATATTCATGACAGTCATGAAATGGCTAGCTTCCCTGTAGCCGCAACCTATCTGCTTCATTGCATACACCATGCGTCGGTTAACTTCAAAAAACTGACCATGTTTTTTTGAAGTTGTACATGCATCAGTGATAAAGTCACAGTTTTGGCATGCGAGATGTAATTCAACGCAACATCCCATTTTCTTTGAAATGTTGCTCTGTAGAAACAACTTTCGTTCAGTACAGTTTGGGCAACTTAACATGTGAAACAAGGCATTGATTGAGTTCAGTTCCACAAAAAAGCATTGGCCTTGAGAATCAGTTGCAGCTCCATTATCGACAATCTTACCCAGCTTTATCTTTGAAGCAGACGATTTATTTTGATCGATTTCTGGGTTTTTTTCAGCAGATGTTTCTTTGAAATGTTGGTTTGTGACAAACCTTCTCTTCTTAGAACGACTTTTTCGTGTTTTGGATCCCATTTTAATTCAAAAATGTCAAAAATGGCGCGTAAAAATCTAGTAAACAGCAGCAGGCAAGAATAGAAATAAACTAAATAAACAGGCTTAAAATATACAGTTACAGTTAAATATTGTTGCCAAACGATATAAATTAAATAATAAAATATTAAAAATCAATAATTATTTTATCAAACATAAAATTTAAAACAAAATTCTTGATAATAGTCATTGTTTACTTCAGGTTTAGAAATCGAAACTAGAATTTTCGGTGACAGTACCTAACGAAAAACCCTGTAACTAGAAAAATATTCAGAATACGTACAAGATCTTGGTATCGTTTGAAAGCTAAGAAGTTGGAGAATATTTTGAAATAATAATAAAAAAATCGACATTCTGGTCGAATTTCGCTATTTCTAGTGTATACATACACCTTAATGTTTACAAAACTTTAGTATAAGAGAAACTTTAAAATAACTTCTATTTTGTATACAAGCGCCATATATCTGCCGGTGATAAAATATCCCTAGCTAGGTGATTAGAGCCCCATTCTTTCTAATATGAAAGCTGTTTCCACTTACTCTTCAGTATTTACGACCCTATAGAAAGCAATAAAAGAAAGATATCCCTTAAATAAGAATAAAATGTGTTTGCGGCATCGCGCATAGAAGTAGCTAAACAGCTCCGTATAAGAGAGAACAAAAAAGTATCTCTTCTGTCGTAAATAACGATCTAGAAAAATCGAAACTTTCCGAAAGTTTTTGTTAAGTTTTTTTTTATTTTCACTAGACAACTTTTCGGAACGTTTAAATTGATTGATGTTGTAGCAAAAAAGGCTACATAGAAACTGTTGGAGTTGGTCAGCAGATTTTCTTTTACCCAAAAGAGAAAAGTGAAGAAAAAAAATGTAGCACTTCCGTAAACATTTCAGAAAAAGAAAACTTTTAGCTTTTGGCTTTGGAAAGAAGAAAGAAAAACATTTTTTCACATCATTAGGAAGGATTATAATGGCACAGGGTAGGAAAAAAGATAGCCAGTGGAGAGCTTTCTATTTTTTTTCCTCCTCAGGTGATTTTTAGCTTTGCATTAATGGCAACAGCCGACATGTGGAGAATGGAAAGTAAGGATTTATTCATGAACAGTGGAGTTTTTCCAATAAATCAAAGATAATAGGATGCGTGAGACTTTTATGTGCACAATGGCTCACAAAGTGGAAATTAATACTTAGTATTTCTCACTGATCTCGGATAATTTTAGTTTGTAATAACATCAGTTTCTGTTCTCTCCGAAATGGAAACATAAAAATTCATAAATGTAGAATTATTTTAAAACATTCCCAACGGTTTATGAGAAATGTCTCTGAATTGATTTAGTATCATAACTTTTTTTTTTAAACATTTTTCGACATTTCTTTTTTCTTAAATATATTGAATAATTGAGTGATTAGAATTATGAAACTCCACATTTTCGTTTAGCAAATTGCAAATATATATATATATATATATATATATATATATATATATATATATATATATATATATATATACAGGGTGGTCCCGAATTCATGGTACAAACTTTAATGGTAGGTACAGGACATTGTAACAATGATTTATTGTATAGGAATGTATAGTCGCAAGTGACGCGGTGAGGCGTAAACAGGGGAAATAAAAGGAAAGAGAAATGGAGTGATCGGTTGGTATCATTGCCGGTAGAGGGCAGTAGATGTCTAGCCGCTGTTGAACATGATGCATCGCAGTAGGGAAAAGCGCCATTCACAATTGTGCTGCCGTAGACGATGGGTGACTTTACGTATGCAGAAAAAGCAGACATGCATTACATGTACGGCCGTGCAAATGGTAACGGCAGAGCTGCGTTACGAATGTATCGCGCGGAGTATCCTGATCGACGAATGCCGGATCATAGAATTTTTCAACGGTTACATCGTCAACTTTGTGAAACAGGTGCGTTCGACGTCAACAGACATGGCGCTGGTCGAGTAAGTGCTGTACGCACTCCAAGGCTGGAAGAAAGCATCTTGAACATTGTGGCTGATAGACCCGAGTCAAGCACAAGAACTGTTGCGCGTGACGTAGGTGTGAGTCATCAGACTGTATGCAGAGTGTTAAACGAAAATCGCTTACACCCCTTCCATTTTCAGAAAGTACAAGCATTGAATCCGGCAGATTATCCTCGCCGCGTGAACTTCTGCCTGTGGGTGATGCAGCAATGTGCGTTGCAGCCGGATTTCGTAGATTATGTGCTATTTACAGATGAAGCGACATTTTCACGCGAGGGTGTCTTTAATGCGCACAATTCCCATGTGTGGGCAACCGATAATCCACATGCAACGCGTCGACATGCGTTTCAACAACGTTTCAGTATTAATGTGTGGGCTGGTATTGTGAACGACTTTTTGATTGGCCCATACTTACTACCCACGCGGCTCACTGGCGGAAGCTATCTTATTTTTCTGAAAGAAGTGTTACCACAACTGCTGCATGATGTTCCGATCGCCATTCGTAACCGCATGTGGTTTCAGCACGATGGGGCGCCAGCACACTTCAGCATTGATGTACGGAATTACCTGAATGCCACGTTTGGTACTCGATGGATTGGGCGTGGTGGACCAGTCCCTTGGCCACCCCGATCTCCCGATTTATCGAGCCTCGATTACTTTTTATGTTGACATCTAAAGCATCTTGTTTATGAGACTCCAGTTGACTCAGATGAGGATCTCGTCGCTCGCTTATCTGTAGCTGCTGCAGGTGTGCGTGAAATACCAGGCATCTTTGAACGTGTACGCCAATCGCTCCACCGACGCTGTCAAGCATGTATCGATACTGGTGGACGCAATTTTGAACAATTACTGTAAACATGACACTTGTCAACAACGCTTTCAATAAAATCTTTGTTTTTCCTTTCGGCCGTTATTTCCCCTGTTTTCGCCTCACCGCGTCACTTGCGACTATACATTCCTATACAATAAATCATTGTTACAATGTCCTGTACCTACCATTAAAGTTTGTACCATGAATTCGGGACCACCCTGTATATATATATATATATATATATATATATATATATATAAATTCTCTTACGTGGCACGCAGAAAAACGTTATTTATTATCGAATTTTGGCAACACTGTACGATTGTTTGTTTACCACGAAGCCTTGCCCCTCAATTCAATTTATAGCGTTATCGGATAAAATTTTATTGATAAAAATGAATATTAGTCGAGCTATTGCAGCTTATCAACAACATGTTGGGTATTCGATTTCCAAAGCAGCGCTCACATTTCGAGTCAAAATTTGCTCAAAGTTTTCATTTGAATTCCAAATTGTTCAAGGTCTGATTCCAGAGTTACTGTATATTTTTTCTGTAGCACAACAAATTTGTAATTGAAAAATATTTTTTTAAATATATTTTGTAAGCAATGTCTTCATTAATGCGAGCGAAGCAAGCAAGGTTCGCGCGGAGAACCAATTAGAATTGCAAAGCAATCCTTTGGGGGTTGACGAGCGTAAGCGAGCAGAGGGCGGGCCCCCTAGTAAGTATTTATTATTGTAAAAGAAGTCATATTGGGGTACTAAAAATTAAACAATAAGAAACATTGCGATATATATTTACTAGGTTTTTATTGTAAATTAATAACGAAAAATTGAGCACGATAGAACTATTATTAAATAAAATAAGAACACAAATCTGGGAAGCTAAATGAGTATTAGTAGTTCCAATTTTACCATTCCAAAAATGGCAACACAAAAAATCTTGAATTTGTTCTTCAGTTAAAGTTTTATATGAATTTGCGTTTTTTGTGCTTTATAAATTAGGTTGGGTGGTAAGTGAATAGAGTAAAATTTACGTCACTGACCTTCTAATGAAATAGATAAAAGTATGTGCTAACAGTTTCATGCTGTTCTTTCGTCGATCGGTGGAATATACTGTGACCTAGGTGTTGGGAAAAGCATGGAATCTAATGTGGGACTTCATTGATTGGTTAAAGTAATTATCTAACTAAAAATACAAAATTACGGGACTCAAAGGCTCTCATCGGAGCAGAACTATAAGGTATAAAGTTGTTAGGTTCGATTTTTACGAAAATCTTCTGGTCATCGTAAGTTCTTTAAATATCTAGCATTTAACAACAACTATATTGTGGTTGTGTTTCCATTCACGTACTAAATACCTCAATCAGATATACCCATTACCCTTCCGATCTATATATTATTTCAGTAGATAGGATTATTTTATACTTCGATTTCATCCATAACAATCTTCTTGAAACGTATGGTAGATTGACATGAATTATTAGTGGTAATTGGTATAAATGAGTAATGGGGTAATAGGTATAAATGATTACAGGTAATTATTACGAATTATTAATGGTAAATGGTATGAGTTAGTAATCAGTACGTCGCGACGTGCTGATAAACCTTTTAAGAGTTCAAAGCATTTTGTTGAATGGCATAGTTTTGTGATGAACGATAGAGTTGTTGATCCGTCGCCTGTCAGCTATTGGCTAGGTAATCGCTCTCTTGATGTTGACGTCATCATTGTACCTTCCATTGTATTATTTCATTTTGTAATTATTTTAAAAGTGAAAAATTAAAATAAAATGTTCGACAGAATAAATACCAAGAAAGAATTAACGGAAATATGCAAGAAACAATAATATTTCCTTCATCAATTTTTAGATTTCCCACTATCACTCTGCAAATTCTTAGAATTCCCATTCTTTACCGTCTACTTAGCGATACAAAATTTCATTGACTAAAAGCTTCTATATTCCGTCTAATACCTAAAAATCAGAGACATCCCCTTCCTAGTATTGTAAACAACGACAGAGTTGTTGATTCGTCACAAGTCAGCTATTGGCTAATCGCTCTCTTGATGGTGACGTCATCAATCTTTTTTTCTTTTTTTTTTAATTTTTCAATGATGCTTAAAGTAAAAAATAAATAAAAACAAAGTGTACCCCAAAATAAATACAAAGAAGAATGAAAATGAAATACATAAAAAAGACTAATCTTTCACTTTTCAAAATCTTTGAATTCCCATTCCTTACCGTCTACTTATCTATAAGAAATCACAATGACTAAAAGCTTTTGTAAGTAGTCTAGGGGGGGGGAGTTTGAAATCGGATAAACATTCCACACCTATCAAACCTATCGGGATTCAAATCAATATCAATCAATCGATACACCCTGCCTAATTAGATCCATCCCATCCGAAGTGCTCATTAGATCCTATTCAAAAAGGCTCCATTCAGTTTTTGAAAGTGTACTCTAAAACACTACAAAGAAAGAAGCATTCGAATCGATCTTTCGGAACGCTTTGTATTCGAGTGCAGGACTTACAAAGGAATTGTTAATGAGAATTCGCGCACCTTTTCTTTCCGGAGTTCTAGAAGGGAATAATCTTGTTCGCAATCTCGTTTTTCACACACCTGTAATGAGGGAGCGGTGTGGAAAAAGGCAGGGGTTAGGAATAATCGATTCTCACAAAAGCCGGATAAGGCGAGTAACAAAGGAAATAATTTTTTTTTTCATCTAACTTTCTGTAGGGTGTAAAATAAAAAGATAAAAAGCCTGAGGTGTTTTTCAGAGGAGTAAGCCTACAACTAAAGTACTAGGAATGCCGTTAAGACAATGAAGCTAATTACAAAAAGTGTGTAAGAAAAATCACGAAAATGCTGTTTTCATAAATTTAGAAACCTGTTTTTGAGATTTTTTGAATTTCATTTGTAACTAGCTATATTAAGAAGATTCAGTTACACCGCTTCAGACAATCCAATTTCAAAAACCTCTTGCCTTTTCTAATTTCTCTTGGCAGCATTCACGTTCTGTTTTGATTTGCTTTGATCAGTTGTACCT
The DNA here is from genome assembly GCA_947359465.1 of Metellina segmentata. Lineage (NCBI taxonomy): Eukaryota > Metazoa > Arthropoda > Arachnida > Araneae > Tetragnathidae > Metellina > Metellina segmentata. The sequence goes on from OX375881.1 coordinate 104,558,096, forward strand.
TGAAAGTTATAAGAATCGCGCTAGTTATATCTATAGCCGAAGTCAAAAGGTTAATACGCATACATGCATTATTGCATTTTAAGAGTACAGGTATGTTGAAAACAGTTTATGATATAAAAGTCCATATATTGCAAAAAAAAAAATTAAAAAAGTTATATGTTCACATTGTGATATGCAATGATTGGGGTATTTAATTCCTATAATAGTTTTGTTTAAATAGTGTTTGAAATCATCTTGAGATTTTTATCTATAAAAGGAGCAATTGTCTGTGTGGATTTTTAGGAATGTAATTTTCTTTTCCTCTTGTTTTATTTTTTCAACTAGAAAATTTTTTCTAGGATCGTTTCCAATACAATGAAAAACGTGAATGTATAAAAACATTCATCCTCAGTATTTATTATTTATACATCATTGTGGTGTTGAATCAGTTCTACCAGCAAGCTGTTTTTATACTACAATGTACTACTAAATCCTTTTTGGAGCAATATATTTTAGGGGAGGAAACTAAGTTGTGGTACTTATTTCAGAAAATCACTTCCATGCATCTGCTATGGTTGGTGTGGAAGTTTGTGGGGTGCCAGCTCAGGTGTTGCCTCGTCATCTGACCGTGGTTCAAATTGATGTGTTGTTGTCCTCGAATTTTTTCCCTTAAGGGATTGATCCCGGACTGACGTTAATAGACCGTTGTGTTCTAGTACAACTTTAATAAAAAATAAAATTGCCATACATCTGTTATGTTCTACAGTATTGGGATATTCTTAAAATATAACGGCGGGCTCTTTCATGGTGATAGATTTCAAAATTTTTTATGCAGTAGCTATTTGCATTTTTCCATTCGAGTGTTGAAAACATTCTTCCATCAGAACGCGAATGGCAGTTGGAGATTTCATGTAGGAACTTGAAATACAAAAAAAAAAAATCACACTGTAGTCTTATGGGAAAGAGCACTAACAATTTGATGAATTCATAAAAACATGGATGTTGACATTTAATCTTGCTTCTAGTGTTTCAAGGAGACTTTCAAAATTGAATATCTCTCCTGTAAAATGGAATAGAAAACAAGTCAAAGAATATCCAGAGCACTATGGATGAAAAAAGTCAATCGCTTCCATCCAATTTTCTTCAAATTTAATTCCAGACCTTCATTGATAAAATACAAAAAAAAATTCAATCTAATATGTCTGATTGTTGTTATACTATCCAATACCAATCTGTTTATTGATATGAAAACAAAAAACAAAACGATTAAGAGTAAATGACAAGCGAGGCAATAGGATCCAAACATTCCAAAATGAAATAGAATCGGCGTGGAACTCTTTTTATTTTAAATTACATTTATCGAGAAGACTAAGACTCATGGCTTACGCTGTAGAGAAAGATGGCGGAAATCCATCACTTCAATTTTCGTCAAACTTTCTGACAGTTTACCAATTTTCTTCAATACTTTTGAAACATCGGAGGAAAAGTAGATTTCGCAGAGAGAACACGTGGGGGTGGATACATAAAGAAAAAGCTCCATTTGATTGGTTGGAGTGGAAATCCATCAGAATATCGGGGACATTCCTAATTTTGGGATATTCCCCTCCCGGTCTGTGGTTTTTTACAGGGAACTTAATGTCCCATGAACGTATCTGGCAAACAAGATTTCTGCATTTGCTAAATTACATCACCATGGTAACGCTGACTGGAGGATGTTACTGATAGGCTTAAGGCATGGATTCTGGAAGTTTGAGGGGGTAGGTGCTATTTGCCTTCGATTCCCTTATTAGGAAGATTGGAACAGATGTTACTTATACAAGATCCTTCGGATCCAGGAGGAATAAGAGGCTTTTGTTCTTAATAGATTTGCAAGATGTCTCTTTTAGAAAGTCGTCTTAGGGTTTCTTTTTTTGGATGAAGTGAAGTGGTGCTGTTTCTGGGACTGATTAGTGAAGGTTGAAAAACTTTTGAGCCCTTGGGGAAGAATTGGACTTCGAATTTAATTTATAACTTTTTAAGCACTTTATTATCTAGGGAAAGCTCCTAAAAAGAGTTAGAAATGCGTTTTCGTTGTCGTTTTCTGTAGCAGATTTAGTACATGTTGTAAATGATTGATTAGGATAGATACAACGATTTAATTAGGTCTGGATTAGGAAGTCACGAAAAAAGGCTCAATCTCATGCATTTGTATTGAACTGTTACATTTAAAAATTTTAAGGCGATGAGTTAAAATATTTTCCTTGAAATTAATCTTTAGTTCTTTTTAAAATATATTACTTCTCCAAGCCTTCAATAAAAACATATATTCCACTTCAAATTTAAAGAAACAACCATCAAAACTAAATCCGCCTGTTCCATTTGGTTTTTATGGGTAACTTAACCAATGTGGTAGTCCTACTATTGACGAGATATCTCGTCATTAGCAAAATTGACCCTTTCTTGATGGACAAGATATTTCGCTATTGGAATGAAACTGTACAGATCATGATCTAGCGATCATAAAAAATCGTCGACATCGTGATGACGAGATAACTTGTCATTAGCAAAATTGGTCAGATGTTGATGGACGAGATATCTCGTCGAACCACTTCGAGGGTTAATGTGAACGTATCGGGGGAAATAAACTTCTTCATCGGCTAAATTACATCGCCATGCTAACTATGAATGCAGGATGTTACTGATAGTATTGAGACATGGATTCTAGAAGTTCGAGAGATAGCAACTATTTGCCTTCGATTCCTTTATCACGAAGATTGGAACAGAAGTTACTAATGCAAGTTCCATCAGATCCGGAAGGAACAAGAGGCTTTTGTTCTAAATAGATTTGAAGGTTTCTCTTTAACAAAGTGTTCTTGGAGTTACTTGTTTGATGAAATAGTGTTCCTGTGACTGTGTAGTCGACGTTGGAAAACTTCGTAGCGATTTGTTTGAACTTTTAAGTTAGTTTGTGACTCTTAAGGGGAGTTAGTACCTTTAAGACCTTGCGTTGCTCGCAAAAACATACTTTTTTCGATTCATCATAAATAATTGAGTTTTGTATATTGTAGTATGAAATTGATACAGTTTAAAGATAATTGTATGGCTTTCAAAAAACTGCAGTCAAATTTGTAATTAAAAACATCTATTTTTATAAAACCTAGCAAAACTTATACATAATTTCTTCGTTTTGAACCACGGTCAGATGACGAAGCAACACCTGAGCTGGCACCTCACTCTACAAATTTCCATACCAACCCAACGTGAGGACTTTCGGCAATGACAGATTTAAGGTGCACCAGCCGCCTCTACACCATATGCTTAAAAACATCCATGCCCGGACCCGGATTCGAACCAGGAATCTTCCGAACACCTGTTCTGATTTTACGATTATATGAGGCGTGTCACAGCAAAAGGGACTGTATCAACTCCCATTAATTTTACAGTATTTGAGGAGAAAACTGTTGCAAATAAATTATATATGGTAATAATTATAAAACTCTTTTGAGTTATTCTTACCAACTCATAATGAAACCCTCTCTGACGCATTAACAATATACAAGTGAATGCGTTGGGGTGCACAGCTGTTAAAACACAATTCAACTAATTTCCAACCGTAGATGAATATAGGCCCTTTTAAAACGACACATATCTTGTATAGACGTCCAATTCCGCGGATAGTTAGGTATGTATTTTAATTAACATTGCACTGAGGCAACAGTGGGCTTTTGACGGCAGTCTGGGATCAAATAAAAATAAAAATATCGGAGCACAACACCGAGACATTTTGAACCGCGGTCAGTTGACGAAATAACACCTGCGTTGGCAACCCACCCTCCAAACTCCCACATCACGCCAACGTGAAGATATTTGAGGTCACGACAGATTTAAAACACACCAGCCCCTCTGTACACGATGGTATTTTTTTTTATTCAAACTCACAAATCGGTTTATAATTCGCTTCTCTTCCAACCGAGCTTGTATCTTTAAAATTACGCACCGAACAGTAACCGATTTAGCATATTCGTAGACAACAATATAACTGGGTGTTTCCTTGAGTTTGACACAGTCCAGCTCGGCATATCGGTCTTCCAATCAAAAGGACGGAACAAGTGGGCGGAGTCGCGGTCGTGAGAACTCAGAAGGGTAAGTCCGTTGGGCTTACGAATCTCCTAGGGCCGATGGGCTGTCAAAACACAGCGTTTTTAATGACGCTGGGCAATTATTTCAATCCTCCAATTGGTTTCGACGATATATCTAGTCAATCACGGTTTTGCCAGTTTCGCTAATGATGTGACAACTCTCGTTATCAAGCTATTGTCAATATCTTTATTTTGAGATAATGTCATTAAAAAAAATCGGAAACTTGTTGATGACGAGAAATCTTGTCGTATGAAAAAATGTTCGGATCTTGGGACGAAATATCTCGTCAAAAACCCCTTGGGATTTTAACCGATCAATAATATTAACCACATAAGTATTCATACTTTTCCCATTATCTCGTGACAGATATACAAACCGAGCGATGTGAAAAAATAACACGAAGCTGCGTGCTCGTGCTCCATTAGAATGCCGTTGTCTTGGTAACCGTATGCTCAAAACTACTGTGCGTAACATCTTTTAAACGCTCCCGGTGATATCTATTCATACATAGGAAAAGTATTTTGCAGATGATTAAACTAAACATTTTAAACCAAACGTGGAAGAATACGCCCCCACACTTATATCAAGATCAACTTTAATCCCTCTTGTTGGTTATCTTCGCGATATATCTTGCCATCATCAAAACAGACCAGGTCTTGATGGAACTAGATATCTCATAATTTAACAAAAACTGACCAAATTCGGAAATCGTCATCATAAATTTAACAGTATTTTGATGATGATATATCTCGTGATTACAAAATTAGTTCGATCTTTGATGGACGAGATATCGCATCAAATCACTTAGGGCGTATAAAAAAAGCTTGTGTTAAAACTTTGCTACTAATGTATTTTTTTTAATATGTTCATATTTTTCTTTGAGGTTGATATATTTTTAGATGATTTCGCTTTAATAAGTAAATTGCTTTAATGAGGTATTTTGTTTCATCATTTATCTAATTGTATTTGTGTATATATTTTTCTTGCATTATTTGGATCGTATATTTGTTGTTCTCGGTAATTGGATATTTTTATGTCGAGAAACAACAATTAAATGAAAATATCCCGAACGGTAGGTCCTAACGAGTGTGTGGCTCGAAGTATTCCGTCAATTCTTTAAGAAATATATATTTTTATCCTCTTTCCTTTCTTGGTAGCTCCCATCGTTAAAAATCACGGCTTCTCCGAAACGTCAGAAAAGTGGCTTAAATATACTAACTTCAAAATAAAAAAAAATTGTTCGAACTAACTTTTTGCAGGTGAGAACCCAGCGCGGTGAAGTAAAGGACGTATGTCTACGTCCTAGTGTCCCTGCTTCAATAGGGGCTCTTAACATTTCCCCTTCTGCCTCGGCATTGTTCAAAGGGAACACTTTTCCCTCAAGATAGCTCGGTCAAGGGATATTTTTTATCCTTTTTCCCTCTTGCAGATAAAACGAAACAAAAGAAAATGCGCCGTGAGTGAAAATAAAAAGAGGAAAGTTTTGGAGAGCATGACCAAGAAACACTTTCTTTTCCTGTTTCTTGTGGAGGAAAGTACTTTAGAGGGTGGATGACGGAAACACGTGACACACATTTTGTACATGGATATGTCTTTGTTCTTTTTCTATGGTGTAGGTTTTAGGTTTGGGATTTAATGGAGTATTCTGTTAGATGAGATCTCGGTGAAGTTTCTAGATGGTGGCGTACATGGATTTTGTCTTGTTGACGAATTTAAAAGGAAGCGGGTGGATTTCTTTTGAATGGGTTTTGGACACGTGTTGTTTCGTAAAAAGGAGAATCAATTGCACGGATATTGAAAAATTATGTACAGGATAGCTTGTTGAGAAAAATGTATGACGTATATGACTTCTTTAAAACTCCTGGTGGATGTCTGGACAAGGTACCTCGTCGTTAGCGAAGCTGACCAAGTTTTGATAGACGAGATATCTCGTACATAGAATAAACCTATCTGATCTTTATCTCGGCATCATAAAAAGTGGTAATATCTTCATTGGAAATTGATTTGGCATTTTTGATGATGTGGTATCTCGTCATTAGCAAAATTGGTCAGATATTGATGGACAAATGCAGTACATCTAAATATACGCGAAGGAACCCAAAACAGTGGCTGTATGTTTACGAATTGGAAACTGTAGATTACCTATGAAAGTCATTTACTGTCTTGATAAATATATTTAGTGATAGTGTTTGTGGGAAGAAAGGACTTTTCTTTGTGTACTCTGAAGATGACATGACTCGTTTCTTGAGTAGGATTTCATCATTTCAAAAAGAAATATTCAAATTGAAATGTTAGAACTAATTGGGGTGTCAACACTGAATTTATTAAACGTTAAAGCTTCCTAAACTGTGATAAAGTAGTTTAACGTTACTACGGTGTGTGTAGTACACCTGTCAACCAAATGCTATACCATAAGTATTTGTTTGACGGATGTAAAATCTTTGCATTCCGTTTGGTTTGTTTCACTAAACATATCACCCATAGTCTATCTCAAATTAAGAAGACAGAGTAGAATAAAATATGTATATGTGACTGCATAGTTCCATTTATTGTCTCCATACTCAATCTTAATTCATTTAAAAAATAAATGGTAGGAAATGAGGCAGTTGAATCAACGTCACACTTGAGTAATATACCGCGCTATTGGTGAGCAGAAAACAAAGGAAAATATGTAAGTATTACTAAAGGCCATCAGTAGTGCTTATTATTACTTTACCCGTAATAATTTCGTAAAATACTAAGAAAAAGAGTTTCTTCATCTCTTATCTGTAAGTAACTAACGAAAGAGTGGAAATATGTTAAATTATGTGTAGTAATTTCTCTTAAGCTATGTGAAGAAGAAATGCATAATTCCTATTCCCTGTATGGCATCCTAAGGAAAAAATGCACCAACTTTTACACCAGATCTGAACTAAACAAAACCTATGATTAGATTAAAAATTCAAATTGTAAAAACAAATTTAAGTGGTGCTGTCAAGAGTTACATTTACCATAAACAAATGGCGCATTTAACAATCAAACGAATCTGCGGGGTTAGATTTGTGTAAGGTGAGAAGGAGAACGTGAACGTACAAGTTGTTAAATGAGCTATTACTAAATAATTGAAGTCCTGTTCTTTTAGTAAATTTTTTTGTTGCTGGTAGGTAGGTAGTTAATTAACGTCACACTGGAGCAACCAATCGTGTGGTGATGGGCCGAGGATAACGACACGTAATTTCGAATTTATGATCGACTCTACACTTCCTCAAAATAAACACAGACCACGTAAAACCCTTATTCTTGTCGATTAAAATCCCTAACTTTTTTTACTTAGACTCCATTCAATCTCCAATTCCACGACCAACCCTTATTCCCTGCACCATTTGTTAACTGTCCAAGATATAACCCTCTTAACTCATGTATTATCAACAAGGCAAGTTCCATCACGTCAAGCCTCAATCTCATTACTGGAGATTAAGGCCACTACGGGGCCATGTGCTCCATAATATTTTAAAACGCGCACGTAAGTTCTAACCACGGTCAAACTATAAGCTTACATCTAACCTTGTACTTCAATCTCCAAACTTAAGCACCACGCAAACGTGAGGACATTTGTGGCTTCGACAGATTTAGTATGCATCATCCCCTTTAGTACACGGCGGTCTTTGGTTGGATTCGAGCTCGTAGTCGCCAGTTGCAAATCCTTTTCCATCCGGGCTATAGTTACATAATATAATCTTGTTTTCATCTTCTCCGTTAGTTATTACAAGCCCTTCAGCTGGATGGCTCGTCTAGGTATCTCGTCATTAGCAAAACAGACCAGGTCCTAATGGAGGAGATATCACGACTTTACATTATAAACTGACCAGATCTTTACATCTCTATCATAATAAAAACTGTAATATCTTGGTAACAAACCATCTAGTCATTAGCAAAATTAGTCTGATCTGGCTTGACGTTAAATGTCGCCAACAGTTTCAGTCTTACCTTGCATTTTAGACTAGTGCTAATATCTAAATCAGTGGTTGGCGAAATTATTTGACCGTCGCCCCCCCCCCTCCCTTCAAATGTTTCCTTCACTTCTGATTGATCTCTCTATTTTACAATTACGTAATTATAATAGCCAAAAAGACGTTTATGTGTGTTTTCAGATTATTTTTTGTGTAGTTAGTTCTCATATTTATGTATGATATATAGAATACATAATTATATTGACTTAAGTCAAAGGTATACGTTTTTGTTTTTGACGCCTTTCTTAGCATTACATATTTGATAGAAGGGATGAATAATTTATAAAATATTTCATTTAGATAGCAAAATAAAAATAATACAATATTCCTTATGTATATGATTATATAAAAACTTTTATTAACTTTATATAGAATATACTAATGTTGTCAATGGTGAAAGGTGTGCTTCGTGACTCTTGATACGATTAGCGATGTTGGGTAAAAAATTTGTAAGTTTCGGCCTTAAATCACCACCAAATTCTGTATTAACTCTTAATTGTGTTGACATTTTGAGTGGAGGTTATCCAAGTTAACCGAATTAAATACTAACCGTACAATGCGGTATATTTTTCTATCGGTCCCCAATCGTTATCGATAGAGTAGTCGATACCAACCTTTGATGGTCCATATAGACTGCTTTGACAACCACTAATCTAAATATTTATTGATGACTTAAAATATTCCATTAATAATTGATTAATAAAATAAAATCAATAATTAATTAATAAAATAAAATTATTAATTAATTAATAAAATAAAATTAATAATTAATTAATTAAATAAAATTATTAATGGAATAATTTAAGAATTAAATACTAGCCGTACAATGTGGTATATTTTTCTATCGAACCCCAATCGTTATCGATAGAGTAGTCGATACCGACCTTTGATGATCAATATAGACTACTTTGACAACCACTGATCTAAATATTTATTGATGACTTTAAATACTCCAACTGATAATTTAAAAACAGCCTTTCAAGTGAACAATAGTTTATTTTCATGGTGTATGATGGTCCAGTTGTGTAAAGTGTTTTGAGCGCTGCATCTGTGGCATTATTCCTTAATCAACACGTCCACACACTTTAATTCGAGTCCCGATCGGAAACATTTCAATCTTATACCCAAAGTGGCAATGAAACTAAGAAATACGCGAATTCGGATTTCGAACTGCCCCCATCTTCTCTCGCTTATGCACTTTCCCTGTGTTCCAAATTACCCAGAACGTCGGCCTACAGTTTTTTCAAGCCTATCGACCAGCATAGAAAGCCCATTACCTTCCTATTACACCTTACCCTTCCCACATACCTCACTCACCCTGGTCATTATCAGCTGCCCAGGGCCCTAAAGGAGTGGAGGGAACACCCAATCGAACGTCGGGGGGCTAGGGAGAAAGGAGGTATGTGACGGAGGATACGTAATTTGGGGCCTTGTATTGCTCCGCAAACATCAATCGATTGCGATTTTTTGTTCTCGAAGATTCATCGATTGCAGATAGAAAGAGGGGGGGGGTCATGTGCAATAAAAATGCAAAGCAGTCGGTAATGGAACAAAAGAAATTTATATATCAATCGGTTTTTTCTATTTCGTTCTTCTGGCTTTTATTTCCATTTGTTCCATTATGTTGGAGTGGAAATCGAATTATATATTTTTGCTCTTGTCTTTGTTCTTTTTGCTGGTGTGGATGGTGGGAGGATGTCTGTCTTGGTTGTGCTTTGGTTTTGGGATTTGGTTATGGCTTTTTTTTTAGTGTTTTTGGTCTTTGTTCTAGTTAAGTTAAGAAAATTTCTCTAATAGATTCGTCCAAGCAAATTCTTTCATCTGCGTGGTGATGTTTTCTCTTTTATCAAAACTGGGATAAGTGAAGTTGAGTGAAAAAAGGCGACTCAATTTAATTAGAGGTACTTAATTTGCAATTGTGGTTCCGGTTGGTATGAATTCAGACAGCTGAAACGTGCGCTTTTCAGGATTGGACGCATCTCATTAGTAAACACATAGCAAAAGCAGTAATTAGTTTTCTTTCTATGAAGTCAAATTTGTTTCTTGTGGTAAATATAAATTTACGATCGTAAATGGTACAGAATGTGTTTTGGACCTTCCAGTTAAACCTTACAAATTTCTTAGTTTTTATTTTGTCCGGGATTTATTGACTTCTTAATTTCTTAAAACATACACTGATTTCAAAAAAATGTTCCTCTAGTTTCCCTTATGTTAACACCCAACTATTAGAAAGAAATCAACATCAACATTGTTATATTTCATGAAATTTAAGCACTGGAAAATAATTACAAGTAAGATTTTACATTGAAATATATCTGCATTATTACCTTTTAACCTTTAACTGCTGCCATGGATCTCACGGACCCCGTCATTTTTGACAGGTCGTTTCCACCCCTTAAAGTGAATATTGGTCCCTGTCCTATTCAGTACCTTCCTACTACGTCACACAAAAGCCACATTCCAAGACTGGATTGGCTGCCCCAACTATTTCGCGTTTTACACTATTTGCATTTCCCGCGTGGTCTGTCAGACCCCTTCACAGCATTTGCGTTACCGTTTTTGTTGAATGAAATCGTCTAAGTTTGAGTTTGAAATTACGGCAGAGAGCCTAAAATGACAACAAACTTTACTAAGAAACGACTTGTGTATCTTACACAAAAAGAAATTCAGGATAGTGTTGATAATTTGTCGGAAATTTCGGATAATAATATTGAAAGCGAACACGAAACGGATTCGGAAATTTATACAAATGAAGATGAAGTCATTTCAAGTGTGTCATCACAAGAAGAATATTTCTAAGGAAAAAATAGCTTCAAATGGGATGTCTGGGTGGGGAGGAACTTATTGTGCCGTTAGAACTCCAAAACACTTAGTTTTACAATTTCCAGGGTTGAAACGTCTTGCAAAATTAGGTCCGAAAGCGGACCCGAAGAGACATGGAATCTACTTAACATGTTAAGAATTGAATTATCTAAATTTAAAATTATAAATATCTAAAGAATCTTTTATTAGTATATTATATTAATCAACTTTATACGCACTTTAGTGATCGAGGTCTGAGAGACCCCTCTACACTAGTTACGAGACGGTTTGTGACATAGCAGTTAAGAGTTGTGTTTTTGCACTTTGGTACAAAACAGCGCATGAAAATATTCTCTCAAGAACATCATGGACGAGAGAGAATACTTTTATGTATAAACGTTTAATTTACGCTTCGGCCTCATGCACAGAACTGCTTCGTTTTAATTAAAAAAGCATAATCCTATTTTACTCGCTACAACATGAAATAAAATGCTGAAACTCTTCCTAAAATTTCCGAAAAATATAATTTTTTACAAGAATATCACAAAAACATGCCAAATTATTTAAACTATGAGGTATATAATTATCTTACTCTGTCGATCACAATAGATTGATTAGTTAAAGTAAAATTTAATTTAATTTTACCATCGTAGCTTAATTTACGCTTAACATTAAGCTTTACATTAGACACATGTTAATTGTCTTTAATACTAAATACACAAACTGATATTTATCTTGAAACAAATGTGATCAATTATATTCAAAAATCTATCAAGAATATCTGATTTGAATTCTTTAAATTATTGAAACATTTTTTCGATTAACTGTTAGAAATAGAATCGCCTTATCTTTTCTCAAATATGTAAAAAACTAATTATATTTCACAAATTAATTTGTAAAGCATAGTTTATTAAAAGTACTAATAGTTAATTGATTTTAGTTATAAAATATTCTTGAAACACAATTAGTCATCCGTAAACAATTTTCCATACTTTTCGTCAAGTGTTATCGGTTCGTTTTCAACATGCCATTATTCACGAGCACCTCAATTCATTTTAACAATTCCACTTCTACCGCGAATAACTAAGAATCCACTCCTGCTTCAAAAAGAATCAGAAAGAAAGCGTTCTCTCCACTAATAACTTAAAAAAATGCAACAAAACTCAAGCACCTAAGAAAACTTTAAGGAATTAATCTTCGTCACTTTCGGTTTAAACTTATTGAAAAACGTCGTTCCCCGTAACTTCAGATATGCTGCTAAAAATACACAGCTTCTTTTTAAAGTTACTACATAGAAGCTTCTAAAGTGGCTTTCCGTGTAAAATAAAGTTGAGAATCAACAAAACAAAAATTTTGGAGCAGTTCACAACATCTATGCACCCCATGTTAATCAATAAATTCTAATTACCACACCGAAACTCAAAGACTTGCCCAAATTCAATTAGAACCCTAGAATCAGAGCAATTAATGAACTATTAATTTACTCAGCATCTAAAAATATTTCTATTTTTCCCTGCCCTATTAATTATTGAAGATGGATCGATGAGAAAATGCTGCATTGATAGGGCATTGCGTCGAAACGTTCGAGAACTATTTATATATGTTCAAATACTCTCCTTTTGGAATTAATTAACTGTTTGTTCTGTAATTAGCCGATCCTTATCAGTATAAAACTAATTACTGTTTAAAAATCGGGGACACATTTTAAATTATCTTGCTATTACAGCGTTGTCTTCGAATTCAATTAATTTTCTTTTAATTCGTATTAATTACTGCAGAATTCAAGCATTCTTACTGTCTGTTATCGTCGTATCTCGTATTTTAATTTTAATTTTTCGGGCTTTTTGAACGCTCGTCCAATGATGATGAGCGATCGTAAAATAGTAACTCGATCATGTAATTACTGACATTAAAATATTTCTACCTACGTGAATGCGAAACCATAGTTCATTTGAGAAGTCTGTTCTTGTAAACGAATGGTATTAAATGCATGCTTAAATGCATTCAGATAAAGCAAAATTAATATCAAGCTTTGCATTAGATTTTAAATATAATACAGAAACGCTCATCCATTAACTCGTATCTTTGTGTTTTAAGTGTGTTTTAGTGGTATTAAGTATACTTAAATATCAAAGCTTTAAGTGATTCAGGATTACAGGAAAATTTTTATTTCACTCCTTTGTCCTCTATTAGAAATTGCGCACAGTATCATAATTCGAATTAGAGTAGCATGAATCAAAATCCATTGATATTTTTATAAGAATTACTTAGATTGGTATAAGAAAAGGAAATATTAAGGTGTATAAATCTCTATTGGAAAATATTTAATAAAATTTGGAATGAAGAAACAATTACTCGTTTGAAAGCTTGCTAAATTTCAGTTAAAACTACGAATTCTATTATAAATACTCGAATAAGAGTGATAGTCATTATTCTGGGTTTTTTGTATATCGATATATCTAAATGTGTGTAGTGATTGTTCTGAATGAAATGCACTTCAGAATTGACAGCAGTAATTATTTTTGAGATAACCAAATAATACACAATTTCAGAGTATATTGGTAAATTAGTTGGAAATTATTTTTAATTTTTTTCCATTTAATTAAAAAAATATGTTTAAAAGTAAAATGGGGGTTAATTATATGCACCCTGATCGAACAACTCTAGAAACCTTAAAACAGTTTAAAGTCAACTTTTTTCTATGTTTGATTTTTTCTTTTTATTTCTTATTTTCATCATTTTTATTCCTTTACTCCATTTATTTTGTATTACTTTACTTCATTCATTTTGTATTACTTTATTTCATTCATTTCGCATTACTTTATTTATTATTTACTTTCATTAGTTTATTCCATTCATGTTTCTATTACTTTAATCCATTATTTATATTCTTCTATTTCATTCTTTCTTTTTTATTCTTTAATTTCATTTTCCTTTTTTATTCTTTGATTTCATTCTTTCTTTTATTTCATTCTTTTTTTTTTTTATTCTTCTGTTTCACTCTTCCTTTTGATTCTTTAATTTCATTCTTTCCTTTTATTCTCTTATTGTCTCTCATTTTCCTCTTTTCCTATCTGTTCTGGAACTTTGTTTTTCTGTCTTGTGTGTGGTATCGCTTTTGAAACATAAAAACCACCCAACGAACCATTATGCCTCTATTATTTTATCGTTGACCATTTCTGCTTCCTTCCATTTTCATTTCATACTAATTACTTATTTTTATAACTATATATTTCCTTTTTGTGTTCAGGTTTTATATCCTCCATTTCATACTGCGGTTGTTACACTCACCATTGCTCTTTTTATAAATATTTTTTTACCATATCTTCTACTTCATATCCTTTTATATATTTCCTTATCTTTTACTTTCGTATATTTCTTTTACGTGTGTCCTTTCAACGAGTTTCCTTCTCCCTTTTTCTTTAAGCTATTTATCCGTTTAGTATTGTATTATGCCTCATTTTCGACTCTTTTTCTCTTCTCACCCCCCCCCCATTTCCCCTTTCATACTGTTTATTTTTATACCCCTGCATCTTTTTCATTCTTTTCCTCTATTTCATCCGCATCTGATCCTTTCAATCAACTCCTCTTTTTCTCGCATACTTATACTCCACATCTTTTTATATGCAACCTCTTTTTTTACTTCTCCTGTTCCTTTTACTTCACCATCCCTCTCGAATACTTTCAACTGTAATATCAAAGGAACATCCTCTGAGGGAGGAGCACCTCCAAAGATCCTCCCATGAATGAGGGATCATTAGGGAGGTCGCAATTAAAAATCACATCTCACGGTCTGATGGACACAATTAGTCACTTGTTCGCTGATGAATTCCCATATTTCATTAAAGAGAGACCCCACGTCACGAGGCACAGCTGAAGTGGGGTAAAAAAAGAGAAAATGCACCGCATTGAAAAGGGATATCTTAATTACGAAAATTTGTGATTTATTCCCTAATGAAGTCACTCAGGGCAGAGCTAATTACGGAACGATATATTGTTATCATCTTTGTCCAAAAAATGGGATGTAATGAATAAGAGGATTTTATTAGGGACTTAATAACGTGTGAGGAGGAGTGGGTCTTTGAAAAGGGAGCCTTTTATCAGCTCAGCATGAGAGCTTGAAAGTGTGATACTGGGATAAAAAAATAAAGAATCTTTAGTTTTCGATTTTGATTATATTTAGAATGAACTTGAAATCGTGAGAATGATCATTGAAATTTGGGCTTTTTCAATAGAATACCGAATCTTGAAGAGAATAAAAAAAACGAGATGAACAGAAATATATTAAAATTTTAAGTTTCAGAAAGTTTAAGTTGTTGTTGTCGTGCGGGCAATATATGGCCCAATTGGGGGTGCTATTGCCCCGGAGGGTTGGACTTCTTCATGCATGACACATCCGTTTTACAGTAAGGTCCCTTTCACACACATATCGTAATTTAGATCCCAATCAAAGGCCGATAATCCCCTGATCAGGTACCTCCAGAGGTATTGATTTGGTATGGAAACATGGGGGACTTTGTGACCACGACCTATTTAACGTGCCACAGCCACCATTAGCGAACACGACGGTCTTTAGCCAGGTCCAAGCGACGATCTCGCAACCATCAGAATTGCAGGTTCCGCTGAGGACAGAACCCACAACCCTTCCGATGCGAGCCCGACGCTCTACTGACTCAGCTACCGCGGTCTATTTTAGTCCAGTCTATTTTAAAATATATTGGCAACAAGATGCCCATTTATTCTAGATGACAACTGTGGAAGACTACTTTGCTGTCACACCTTCGCAGGTGTTGCATCTTGCACTCCTGTTTGCTACGAGAAAAGGGTGTTATGAATGTTGCCTACCTGAATCATACCCAGCCTTGGTTTTTGGTAGTTTTAACCTTTACTCTGCGACGCTAGGATTTTTTTAAATCATCTCCATAAACGGCTCTTTCTCCTGCATGTCCGACCCACTTAACTAATTACCTAACTTGAGAGATAGAGCCTTGAGAGGCATTTACGAGTGACACTTTCCTTTCATAGTATTCTGTGGCGTATCGTTTGGCGCTAGAGAGATATCACCGAAGCGACCATCTGCCTTTCACTCAAAGCGTTCAGATCTGACGGTCGACAGGGTAGTGTACACCGAACAAAAGGAGGGTCCTCTAGAAGGTCAGTCGCTGACAGCTCGTAAATGGAGATCGATGCCAGCGATCACTTAAAAGGTGGATAACATCCACCTTACACAGATCTATTCCAGGTCGCTGGTGTAAGCGAAAGTTTAGTGGTAACAATTCTCTATATGCTGCAGTGTAAATGTTAATCAACCCCGCACCTATCCTTGTAAGGACGTACCGGTTTAGTAGTCTCTCTTAGGTGTTTATTAGTTTCTTATTTGCTGAGTTTCTGCCAGGTTTTCTTGATGGTCATATGGGGACAGTGTTTATGTCGTTGCTATGAAATCCCTGCCGCGGAATGTCATGATACCACTGATTTTACCAATGTCTTCTCTGCACTTTTTATGCTTCAATCCTATTTTTTTTTGGTGGGGAGGGTTGTTTCTGGTAGTGTGCAACGCAGATGAAATGAATTTGTTAGCCGACTAACCGGTATAGTGGTTAAGGTGTTAGCCTCTAGATCGGAAGGTTCCTTGTTCGAATCCGGGTCCGGGCATGGATGTTTATAAACGTATGGTGTAGAGGCGGCTGGTGCACCTTAAATCTGTCGTGGCCGAAAGTCCTCACGTTGGGTTGGTGTTGAAGTTTGGAGAGTGGGGTGCCAGCTCAAGTGTTGATTCGTTACCTGACCGTGGTTCAAAATTACGAGGTGTTGTCCTCTGATCTTTCCCTTAAGGGACTGATCCCGAACCGTCGTCAATAGCCCGTTGCGTTGCATTAGTACGACGTTAACTAAAAAAAATAATTAAAAAAAAGTGAATTTGTTAGGGGACAATCCAAGACATAATGCATTGGAGTTCTCTCTATTCCACAAAAGCAATGGTGGGTTGGATTGAACCCGAATCTGTGGAGATAGATCGTTAATGGGCCATAGCCCATTACTAACTGTAAAAGGCGTCTACCTTTGATGCGGGTATCCGCGGGGACGTCTGGGAAGAGATCATGTTTTGAGTGGTCTGTGTCGTTCAGAATCAATCCCAAACGGAAGGACCTAAGGACAACACCACGTAATTTTGAACCACTCACACGACGAGACAGCACTTGAGCAGGCTCCCGACTCTCCAGACTACCACACTAAGTCAAAGTGAGAACATTTGATGCCATGGCTGTTTTTGGCTGGATTTGAACTCACAACTCTCCGGTTGCTAATACGATTCTCTTTAACCGGACTACTGCGGTCCAAGCCTTGGACAGAGAACGAAACACTGAGGAGAAGGAATTGAGAAAATTTTGGTCGGCCCACAAAACATGTGGCCCTACAGTCAAGAGTGGGCGTTGTCTAGGAAGCAAGCATTACTTAGACTTTTAGCTGTCGTTAATTTTTTTAATTGTATACGAATATATATTATTTCAAACCCCCTTGAAACATTTTTTATGTTCCGAATTGTAGATTCTATCGAGTCTGGGAATAGTACCACATCTATTTTTATCGCATATCAAATGTGTTTTGACTGTTTTTCTTTTGGGATAACTTTCCTGCAAGTATGTCGACTTGCTTCACTGAGAAAGATTGCTTGGCGGAACTTGGCTATATCTGTTACTTACGCAAAAATAATGAACCACTTCGTTCCCATGTAATTTAGTTTTCTCCTCATTCCCCAAAAATTCTGTTTTGGTCTGAAGCTATAAGCGTTCCCCCTGACAGAAAAAGTTAAGTCATTTATAATTTTTAGCTGCGAAAGTTTTGCACGTAGTCAACAAATTTTTAAATGTTCTTAACAAGAACTTTCAAATATTCATGCAATTTAAGGGAAAAAGTGTTTTTAAAACACGGTTGAAGTTTTGATAAATTATCGAAGTTGATGAAACGTAAATAACAGTTTCATAGAATCTGTCATACATTGCGATTATGTTGCGAGAAAAATGACTCGGAAATTTTCCGTTCCGTTTGCCTCGTGATAAAGTTCTAATGTCGGCAGATTTGCATTTTCATTAGTTCCTTTTCTAATTACACTGGCATTTAACGTCACGAAAAATTCCAACTTCAGTCCTTTTCTAATGAAACGAGAACATTTGGAATGCCGCCTGTAAAGAAAACCCACTCAAAAACAGAAAATGTGTGACAGAAAACTGCTTTTGTCCGTAGAATTTCATTAGCATCGAGAATACTTCAAAAGTTTTATCCCAAGAAAAGTGTAATCGAAAGTTAAACCATATTCTCTTATCGCAGACGAGAAGAGTGATACAGAAAATTACGAAACTCTCTCTCAAAAAAAATTACCCCGTCCTTTGTGAAGTGGCAGTGGAGCGATCTCGACATCGCGGCGCAAAAAGCTGAATTACAATTTGAAACGAAGAAACGCACTTGGATAAATTGAGCTGAGTGTTCTTCAGTTTTCCCTAACGAGTTCCCTCTGCAGGGAAAATTACTTCATTTATTCCCTTTTTGTAACCTTACGCGTCAGTGCTTCTAATTAGCTGTGAAAGACGAAAGCTTTGATCTACTGTGCTCTTAACTTGAGAGTGTAAAACGAGACTTCTTTTGAAGGACTGATATAAATGGATTCCTTTCGTAAAATGCGCAATTACAAAGGAGTTTGTTACTTGTAGGCTTGTGTTTTTTTACCTATCTATCCTATTACTAAGAGTTACTATTCTTTGTAATCTAAATAGGATTTTATTTTGGAAATAAATTAGGGAAAAATTTCTTTTACTGTTCTCCGTAATTTTTACGCTTTCTTTTTGACATCTACGTTGTTCATGCAGTAATTACATGCTTAGTGATTCGTAAACATTTCGAAACAAATTATGATTTTAACGGCTTTAGTAATTTTTCTCAGAAACACGTTTAGATATAAGAAAGTAATACAATAAACATATATGTTCATATTTGTTCTGCAATTTAAGAACTTTCTTTCATGATTTTTCTTTATATGTATAAAGTTACAGCGTATGTATTACGTATTGTAATGCAATTCACGTATATCCGATTATTTTCCTCTCGAATTATTTAAGCGATGTACATTATATGAATAAAGTGTAGTTTTAATTTTACTTTCCTTTGAATAAATGCTCTAAATCTCATAAGCTCTTTTTTTGTGCGAAATAACGAATAATTTGGATTAATTTAGTAAGTCATTCTAAATAAACAATGCGTTTTGGATATCTTATTTTTACTTACGCAAACGATACTTGCAAGGATAGAAATCGATTATATCAACATCGAATACAATTTCTATACGAAATCTATAAGCTTTGACCAAACCTAAGCACAATGCAAGTTACTAAATGCAGACAAATTCTTCCATCATAACAAAATTAAAGATTCTACCATCAATCGAACAATATGATAAATGCATTATTTTTTTCATTTCATCAATAATGATAAAATTTGTTGATTAGAGATATTTGTTTGATGAAAATCTTACAAAATCAAAAAATTACACTGAATCAATATAGTATGTGCTTTTCTGTTCGATGATCTTTCTTCATCTCTAGCTGCATAATCTCGCGCTCATAGAAGTTCTGAGGTTTTTGGTTAAAGAACAGATCCAGCTGATGAAGCTATCTAAACCACTTAAGACACATGGAATCGTCTACTACACTCTCACCATACACGTTACTTACATTTTTTTGCGTTTATGGAACCTTTTTGCCTTTTTTGAAATAAAAAAGCACAATGTCAATAATGCACACTATTTTCTAGCATTTTTAATGCTTGACACACACAATTTTTAGAAACACAACCCAATAACACAGTTTTGTCCCAAGTACTCGCTGAGATTCTTTCTTTCAAACATTAAAATTTTACATGTGTGACGTAATCGGTTTTGTAATGCAATGCCATCTAGTTCCCGAAATGGGACACACATTTGCATCAACTCATTACATTGAAATCCATTTCCGATACAACATCTATACACCACTGTGACGAATCCCAACCACAATCCACACATTCCAATACAGACATAAATTCTTCCACCATAAGAGCATGAAAGATGCCTCCATCAGTCGAAACGATATGATAAACGCATTATTATTCCTCCTCACCAGGAGTGATAAAGGCGGACAAAGACCGTCTGAGATCAAATCACAAGGGTCGATCAACAGTAATAAGCAGAAAGGAGACAAATCTCCCGTGGATTTGTTTCCAAGGGGAAGAGGATCTGCAGGAACACTAGATTGGCAAGACACATGGGGCGGCGTTTGCTTTAACAATTAACTCTGGTAAGTAACGTTGGATGGCCGAGGACATCAGGATGTTTGGCGGATGTCACCCCCAGAGTAGGAGAGGTTATCTCAATCTCGCCATCTGCTACCAGAGAATTGTCACTCTGATTGGGGTTTTCTGGATGCAATATGAGAAAAGGGAAGGAAACTGTTTCTTTCGTCTGGGTATGTGATTGCTAGCAGTCGAGATTAATCTGTATGGTTCTGATTTTTTTATGTGCTGCGGACTCGTTGCAATTGATCAGGATTTTGGGTAATTATTAGTCTAACTATCACAGTCACTAAACTATCCTTTTGATTAGAGGAATGTAAAAACTAACCCTCCAAGTAGTTTCGGCGAGTTATTTTGTCCATCAACCGATCTAACCGATCCGACCAATTTTTGTTATGACGATGTATCTCGTCCATCAAAACCTTGCTAAATTTCTAATGACCAGTAATAAGGTCTAACCAGTTTTGCTAATGACGATATATAATTTGTCCATCAAAATCTGACCGATTTTGCCTAATGATGAGATATACGGTCCATCGAGATTTATCATTCATCAAAAATTATCCAGTTTTGCTAATGATGATGTATCTCGTCCATCAAGATATTACCGATTTTGCTAATAACGATTTATCTCGTCCATCAAGTTCTGACCAGTTTTGCTAAGGACGAAACTTCTTGTCCATCAAGATCTGATAAAATTTGCTAATGACGATAGATCTCTTCTATTAAGGTCTGACCAGTTCGACTAATGATGGGATGTCCCGTCCATCAAGATCTGACCAGTTTTGCTAAAGACTATATATCTTTTCCATCAAGATGTAATCTCTTTTGCTAATGACGATATATGTCGTCCATCAAGATCTTACTGATTTCGCTATTGATGAGATAGCTCATCCATCAAGATTTGACTGGTTTTGTAAATGAAGATATATATATATGTCGTCCATCACGTTCTTACTGATTTTGCTAATGAGTAGATAGCTTATCCATCAAGATTTGACTAGTTTTGCAAGTGACTATATATGTCGTCCATCAAGATCTTACTGATTTTGCTAATGATGAGATAGCTCATCCATCATGATTTGACTAGTTTCGCAAATAACGATACGTGGCATCCATCAAAATCTTACTGATTTTGCTAATGAGGAGATATCTCATCCATCAAAATGTGACTAATTTTGCTAATGACGATACATGCCGTCCATCAAGATCTTACTGAGTTCGCTAATGAGGAGATATCTCATCCATCAAGATTTGACTGGTTTTGTAAATGAAGATATATATATATATATGTCGTCCATCACGTTCTTACTGATTTTGCTAATGAGTAGATAGCTTATCCATCAAGATTTGACTAGTTTTGCAAGTGACTATATATGTCGTCAATCAAGATCTTACTGATTTTGCTAATGATGAGATAGCTCATCCATCATGATTTGACTAGTTTCGCAAATGACGATACGTGGCATCCATCAAAATCTTACTGATTTTGCTAATGAGGAGATATCTCATCCATCAAAATGTGACTAATTTTGCTAATGACGATACATGCCGTCCATCAAGATCTTACTGAGTTCGCTAATGAGGAGATATCTCATCCATCAAGATTTGACTGGTTTTGTAAATGAAGATATATATATATGTCGTCCATCACGTTCTTACTGATTTTGCTAATGAGTAGATAGCTTATCCATCAAGATTTGACTAGTTTTGCAAGTGACGATATATGTCGTCCATCAAGATCTTACTGATTTTGCTAATGATGAGATAGCTCATCCATCATGATTTGACTAGTTTCGCAAATGACGATACGTGGCATCCATCAAAATCTTACTGATTTTGCTAATGAGGAGATATCTCATCCATCAAAATGTGACTAATTTTGCTAATGACGATACATGCCGTCCATCAAGATCTTACTGAGTTCGCTAATGAGGAGATATCTCATCCATCAAGATTTGACTGGTTTTGTAAATGAAGATATATATATATGTCGTCCATCACGTTCTTACTGATTTTGCTAATGAGTAGATAGCTTATCCATCAAGATTTGACTAGTTTTGCAAGTGACTATATATGTCGTCCATCAAGATCTTACTGATTTTGCTAATGATGAGATAGCTCATCCATCATGATTTGACTAGTTTCGCAAATGACGATACGTGGCATCCATCAAAATCTTACTGATTTTGCTAATGAGGAGATATCTCATCCATCAAAATGTGACTAATTTTGCTAATGACGATACATGCCGTCCATCAAGATCTTACTGAGTTCGCTAATGAGGAGATATCTCATCCATCAAGATTTGACTGGTTTTGTAAATGAAGATATATATATATGTCGTCCATCACGTTCTTACTGATTTTGCTAATGAGTAGATAGCTTATCCATCAAGATTTGACTAGTTTTGCAAGTGACGATATATGTCGTCCATCAAGATCTTACTGATTTTGCTAATGATGAGATAGCTCATCCATCAAGATTTGACTAGTTTCGCAAATGACGATACGTGGCATCCATCAAAATCTTACTGATTTTGCTAATGAGGAGATATCTCATCCATCAAAATGTGACTAATTTTGCTAATGACGATACATGCCGTCCATCAAGATCTTACTGAGTTCGCTAATGAGGAGATATCTCATCCATCAAGATTTGACTGGTTTTGTAAATGAAGATATATGTCGTCCATCACGTTCTTACTGATTTTGCTAATGAGGAGATATCTCATCCATCACGATGTGACTTCTTTTCTAATGACGATATATGTCGTCCATCAAGATCTTACTGATTTTGCTAATGAGGAGATATATCATCCATCAAGATTTGACTAGTTTCGCAAATGACGATAAGTGTCATCCATCAAGATCTTACTGATTTTGCTAATGAGAAGATATCTCATCCATCAAGATTTGACTTGTTTTGTAAATGAAGATATATGTCGTCCATCACGTTCTTACTGATTTTGCTAATGAGTAGATAGCTTATCCATCAAGATTTGACTAGTTTTGCAAGTGACGATATATGTCGTCCATCAAGATCTTACTGATTTCGCTAATGAGGAGATATCTCATCCATCATGATTTGACTTGTTTTTTAAATGAAGATATATGTCGTCCATCAAGATCTTACTGATTTCGCTAATGAGGAGATATCTCATCCATCAAGATTTGACTAGTTTTGCAAGTGACGATATATGTCGACCATCAAGATCTTACTGATTTCGCTAATGTGGAGATATCTCATCCATCAAGATGTGACTTCTTTTCTAATGACGATAAATGTCGTCCATTAAGATCTAATAAATTTTGCTAATGACGTTATGTAACTCCTAGACTACAGTGTTCGAGTTCTCCGATGAGATATTAAGCTCCAAGTATTTAAAAAAATTGTCCTTGGCCCAGAACTTGTGACATGTTAAAAAAGGTTTTCATGCCAGTGATCGAACACTGTATGGCTGTTTTCGAAGCGAATATAAACCACCAGAAGATTTAAATACCCAACACACCCTCTCAAAACTATAAATAATGGCCTTCATGCAACATTTACATATTTATTTCCTTTGGTTACAACTTAACACATGTATATTCCAAATGCATTACACTTTACATTCAATATACATAAATAATTTTCCATCGTGTCCTCGCCTCGATCGTATTACAATACCCTCCCTCTTTTCAAAAGATAAAATGAAAGACAACAAACAAAATCGAGCCGTTCGCTGACACAAATATTTAATAAACCAATCGTTCCTCCGGTACAAGTGGCAGAGTGACTGTCATCATATCCTGGATGGAAGAGAAGAAAAAGGAGTCAGATAGTGTAGGAGAATAGTGAGAAATGTCTACCTAAGCACTAGCTCCCTTTCTTTTCTTCCTGGATACATTTTTAACGCCACCCCGCTTCGTATTTGTCCAATATATCTGACAGTGCAGCTGACAAGCGGTCTCGGCCGTCGTTTCTGTTCCCGGATGAAGTTGTCTTAAATCATTGGATTGAAAGTAGGTTGGTGATTGTCGTGTGCGATTGCTGTTCTTCCAAGCATCGATCCGTGGACAAAAAATGAAAGGCTGTTTATCATCTGTTTTAACGGTTTTTTCTTCCCGTCTCTCTCTCTAGTAACAACTCCAACTTAATACAATACAATGGGTTGTACTCGGAGCTTTCCCTTAGGGGATTGATCCCGGACCGTCGTCAATAGCCCGTTGTGTTGCTCTAGTACGACGTTAATTAAAATTACCTTACCTACTAAATACAAATTTTAAACATGCGTGAATGACGCCAGTATTTGTAGGTCTAACAAAAGCCCGTTCTGAGGAGGACTAGAACAATAACGCTTATTAAAGATGTATGTAGCTTAAAGCAATGCTTTATACATAAACCTTACCAGTTTGCTTACGTTTGTTTAAGTTGCTAAGGAAACGTCCTAAGTGCGAGTAAATGTCGTCATTATCCGAAGGTCTAACAAAGTCCGTCACAAAGTTATGAAGTCTACAGTTTTACAACAATGCCAATCACAATAGTTATGATATCTATATTTAAAAAGCAATAGTTAAAAGGAACGTCTACTACTTCAAAGCAATTCTTCAAAGGCAAATTGATTATTTTAACTGCAAAAGGCACAACGAAAACCGTTTTCCAATTTGCGATAATTTTTGATGGAGTTACATATAGAAAATAATAAATATTTTAGCTGTCTTGTAATTCTACACTTAAACAGGGTTATTCTGCTTATGAAATATTTTGTCATTCTTCTGATTTAAAAATGTGCCCTTTTATTAATTGTTTACTTATTGCTTCACATAAATTTTTGAAACTATTCCCTGAAATCTAAGTGCAAATGAGAAATTCTGCATTCTTCCACATTTTGAAATTCTGGTTTAAAATATTTTTAATCCATTCTTTTCCAAAAAAATGCAGTTCTAGTTTTAAAAAATGTAACTTCACATTTGACCGACAAACATACCAAATGGAGTTTCCTTAATTTGTATGGATACAAATTATGATGTGAATTAAAATTTGTACTGTGTTACGTTTTATGAATAACTCTACTTTTTTAAAAATGACCTATATTTTGCGATGATATACGCTGTCCTTTGAACAAAACTCAAAGAGTCTGATCAAACTTCATCAGAATTGCAAACTAATTGCAGAAGTTCGTTTTGAAAGTCCACTGTCTCATTAACTGAATTGAAATAATTATGGTAATTATTTAAGAGTTCAATCCTCGTAATCTAATTCGCAACATGTTATACTTTAATAAGACGACTTAAATAAATACATTTCACTTCTAATAACATGGCGTTTCACACACACTCAGTACATTCTAAAAGGCAAATCGTAGTAATCTTCTAATTTAGTCGAAGGGCTTTGGGATATTCTTAATTGATCATTAAAGCAGAGCTAATGATGATTATTTCCGCCATATTTGATGGCGAGAACATGTTATGGAAAACGCGCATTACTATTACAAATTAAACACCTTTAAATTCAAAGAATGTTTCCGTGCTTGTATAGGAATGTATTGGTACATAAGAGCAATATTGACGGTTGATTGGTCTTAATGGCGCAATGGCCATATTTGACCAAGCAGGGTCAAGCATAAGACTAACGAAATCAAGTAATGGACGTACACACGCATGATAAGTTTTTACTGACATATTATGTAAAATAAATGCTTACATTAGAGAAAAAATAAAACACATCTGTGGCAACTTAGCCACAGATCTCCAGATAATCCCTATGAAAGGGAATTTGTAACGCGCATCTTCCCTACCCGATGGGAAATTGGTCAGATTGATTTGGAACGTGGTAGCAGAAGGACTACGTCGGAATGAACCTATCCATTCTCTTTGTGTTTCATCGTCTTTGTGTCAGTGTCCTGTCAGTTTAAAGTAGAAATGGACTCTATGTAATAGTTATTACGTCACAACATCATTGATTCAGATTATTTAGTACACTGAAATCATTAAAAAATATATCAACCTCCAAGGAATAATTATACTGTTTTTAAAACCTATTTGCAGCAAAAATGTTACATACATCCTTTTTAAATGCTTAACCGGAAACGATTTAGTTTCTAGTTATATACCTAGAGGCATTAAAAATTGTTGCGCGGTGTTCTTCACTAAGCTAACAGAAAATATCTTCTGTAATGCAGAATAAAATAAATGAAACACAAAATGAAAATATTTCCAGCTTGTAGTGAAAAAGGTTATACGTCAAATTAAGAAGTTAAATTATCTAAATAATCATTTATTTTTCCCAAATTACATTTTTTAATACTTAGTTACATATTTAATGAAAATTATTCAAAGTACAGTTCTAATCTTATTTATTTAAAGACAGAATAAATCCCAAAAATATTTTTTTTTAATTCGTGTTAAAAAATATTAAATTTCTAACTTGATAAATTAAGTAACAACAGATAAATTTATTTTTGTCAAATTATCAAATGCTTCATATTGTGACTAAATAAAATCAATTATATACTACTCTAAATATGAAAAAGTTAGATTGAATATATACTTAAAAACGAGTACATGAAACGTATTATCAAAATAATTAAAAAATAATTCAAAGTGGGCACTAATAATCTTCTCATGGCACATATAAACTCAATGTTGAAATTCGGCAACACACCAAAATAGTTACATTGTTTAACGATCTGACGTAAAAATGGACGTAACTTAGTTCGATTTATCAAAAAATAATAGTCGGTAACTTACCTTTTTCCACATCAAGTAGATTAAAAAAATTATTTTTGTAAGAATTTATTATTCTTACTTGTTAAAAGTATTAAAAAAAATGTACTCTACATAACAAAGAGAATGTCATTGTCTGATTTTATTTAAAAAACACATTTTTCAAAGAAATCCAAGCTAAATAGTTGAAATCTCATGTGACAATCGTGTGATTTGATCAGTTTTATTCTAATGGCGAAATATGTCGTCCTTCAAATCTAGTCAATTTTGCTAATGACGAGAAACCGACGACGAGAAGTCGAAAAAAACATCGTGAAGGTTGAAGAAAATTGAAAACCTCATTTTTATAACTTTAACAATGGCTTTTAAATTTTTGAAATCAATTAATATTTGGGTTTTTAGCTGAAATACGAAATGCTAGCTATACGTTAACATTAAACAGTTCCATTTAGCAACCAAAATCTGCTACTCGCCTTTATTGAGTTAGTGTGCAATCCTGAACTGCTTTTAGCGCAGTTCTCCCGCCACTAAGACAAAAAAGTCCGTGGAAAAAAACTATTAATGCTTCCGCGAGGTGTAAGCAGACTGTTATCTTTTTGTCTTCGGCAAGTAGAATTAATGGATATATAATGGATTACTCTGTCAAAAATGTCAAAGGAACGGTGAAAAATTTCCTTTGCAGATGTTTGTGTGGCTTTTATCTCTTGACACAGTTCTTCAAAGTATGTTCGTATTTTTCGTGAGATATAGTTAACTTCGGTAGAATGTTTCTTTTTAAAACCCATCTATTTTTAACCAGCTTCTGACAGGTTTTATCCCAGCATACTGAATTATAGCGATACCCTTGTCTACATTTAAAAAAGAATATGCTTTTGTATGGAGGAAAAGTGAAGGAAAAGTTATCTTTTGAATGAAGATTGAAAATGTGTATAAGCTTTTTTTGTGTAACTTTAGTAAGATTATAAACATCATTTCTTGAAAATTATTTGTGATGGAATAATCAAATTCCTTGTATACAAACAAGTGTACTATACTATGTAACACTGCAAGTGGTTTTGACGAGATATCTCGTTCATCAATACCTGATCCAGTGATATCTCGACCATCAAGATCTGTTTTGTTTTTCTAAAGATTAAATACTTTCTAGAGACAACCATCAAAAGAGTTGAGCAATATATTTATTATTGAATTATTTTGATATGCATTTATTAATATTAATAAAAGCAAGAGAGAGATCATTATTGCAATTAATTATTTTAATTATTTATTATAATTATTTATTATAATTATTTATTATAATTATTTATAATTATTTATTATACCTATTTATTATAATTATTTATTATAATCATTTATTATAATCATTTATTATAATCATTTATTATAATCATTTATTATAATCATTTATTATAATCATTTATTATAATCATTTATTATAATCATTTATTATAATCATTTATTATAATCATTTATTGTAATCATTTATTGTAATCATTTATTGTAATCATTTATTGTAATCATTTATTGTAATCATTTATTGTAATCATTTATTGTAATCATTTATTGTAATCATTTATTGTAATCATTTATTGTAATCATTTATTGTAATCATTTATTGTAATCATTTATTGTAATCATTTATTGTAATCATTTATTGTAATCATTTATTGTAATCATTTATTGTAATCATTTATTGTAATCATTTATTGTAATCATTTATTGTAATCATTTATTGTAATCATTTATTGTAATCATTTATTGTAATCATTTATTATCATAATTTATTATAATAATTTATTATCATCATTTATTATCATCATTTATTATAATCATTTATTATAATCATTTATTATAATCATTTATTATAATCATTTATTATAATCATTTGTTATAATCATTTATTATAATCATTTATTATAATCATTTGTTATAATCATTTGTTATAATTCTTTATTATAAATCTTTATTATAAATCTTTACTATAATTATTTATTACAACTATTTATTACAACTATTTATTATAATCATTTATTACATACCTACCTACCAATTTGTTTTATTTCCAAACCACCATAAATAATTTGGCGAATTCTAAAATTATAGAACACGCACATAGCTGCGTTTATCACTTTATGTTCAGTTTTACAGAAAAAAATTGTATTTAAGAAGGTTTGAACCTTAAAAAGTCTGAGAAACTTTGATTCATAAAGCCAAACGAAAAATGTCCTTGGCGCTTACAAGCAAAGGATCGAACGTTCGATCTCAAATTCGTTCGTTCATCCATCCCTGGGGCTTTCTTCCTTTCCTCCCTGTAAGTTATTACCCGTCCCCAAGGTACGCAATAAGGAATTTTCCAATTATTCGTCGAGGGATGCAGCAGAGGATAAATATATTAAAGCCAGATCCATTGCTCCAGGTGTGCAGGAATTGAACATCGCAGTCACAGTTGTCTTTGGGCCTGTATTGTTGCGTCGCGTAATTGGTTTGCAGGACAAATATTATCCTTCGGCGATTGTTGCCAATTGGATTAGGTTGCCAAGGAGAAGGAGGGCTTGTTTTTAAACCGGGACAGATGGGGGGAACAGGATGTTCTGGCGCGATGGGGTTAATCTTTGGGGTTTGGGAAAATTAGACAGATTAAATATTTATGAGGGAAGTTGTGTTGTCGATCGCTGTGGGCTGCAAAGTCGACTTTTTAAGTGTGGTTTATTAGATTTGAGCAGTTTTGTGAAATTTTCATGATGTTTGTTTTGGGACGTGTGGTAATTGTCTCAGACTTTAACGTTTTTGAATTTTTCGGGGGTGGGAATGAATGCTAATTTTTAGCTTGCGCTTTTTTTTAATATTGTTTCTCTGCGTTCATAGTTTGCATTGTTTGAGTTAATTATATATTTCATCATTTCGAATATTTGTGAATAAAATACTAGAAATGCATTGGACCAAACGATAATTTTTCAAAGAGAATTTATTTTTATCAGACGATAATTATACATTTAAAAGCAAACATCCTGCTTTATATCTATCAGACGCCAGTTGTTCATTTAAAAGTACTAATTTAATATGTTTAATAAACGATTTTATTAACGTTTTAATTTCCTTAGATTCATAATTAAACCAATGTATTTTTATTTGTTGATATTATCTTGCTATATAGCAACAAAATATGATAAAACAGGGAATTAGATAGTTTTGAAAAACGACGTAAACATTTTTAGAATTGGTTATTGGAATATTAATAATGTTCAAGACAAATTTTAAACTTTTACCACGTTTTTCTGTTCTTTGACTTTCAAAGAGAATATGGGCACGCAAGAATCTACATTAAGTTTCTGACTCCACTGGTATTTTTAGGACACACGAATTTTATTCGAAGCAGAGTGTTTGTTGTTCGCATTTGCGTTCTTTTGTAATTGAAGAAATCAAGTTGATATTTTATTTTAAAAATATCGACTTCAGATGTTATGTGTATGTATTTACGGAACATATTTTATTTTGTTTCGTAACATTTTACTTCTCTAAATTTCTACAAAATGCTATAACTTAAAACGTGATATCTATAAAACAAAAACGTTCGTTTGATATTCTTGCATTTTTTTTTGTAATATTCTATTAGACAAATTTGTTTCTACTATTCTATTAGACAAATTTGTTTCTACTATTCTATTAGACAAATTTGTTTCTACTATTCTATAAGATACACATTTATCTAAAAGTGGAAACCAAATATCAACATTATAGCATTCCCATTAAATGAATGCTTTATCATTCCTTAGGTTCTGAATGATTCCTTTAGTGTTCTTTTTTACCTTCATCTTTTATTCATGACTTTGAAACGATTTGCAGATACTTTTTTCGTTCACACATGGATAAAAAAGGCATAAAATATTACTTTCTTGCAATTTTTTATATGATACTGTTATGCCTTATTAACTTTTACATCTGCCTTTCTTTTTACACCATTTGTTGAAGCTTGACTTGTTGAACAATTCTCAGAAAGGGTTCTTTTATTGGTGTTTTATACTTTTTACAAGTTTTAAATTGATTTATACACATTTTTAACTGATCTTGTAACATTAAGACAAAGCTTTGTGTTGTTTGATTCGGTGTGGTCCTGCTGCCCTAATAAGTAACCTACTAGCCAAATCATTCATTGAAATTAAGCTAGATTATTAACCCTCCTGGTGATTTTCTATATGAGATATCTCATCATTAACAAAACTGACCATACCTTGATGGACGAGATATCTCAAACTGTTCTAATCTGAAATTCTTCATCAAAAAAAAAAAAAAAACTCAGAATTCAATGAATGAGATATTCCTTGAAATCACTTCAAAGGTTGCCAGGTAGGAAACCTGATAGAAAAATGTAAACCGCATAATTTTATTTAGGAATCATCTGCATTATTATGAACTCAATTATTCTATTGGATTTATGTATCGCCTTATCTTCTGAAGACTTGCTATTAAATTTCAGCAAAGTACTTATATACATGCAACTGTGTGAGAAAAAAGCATTTTTAAATTATTTACATAAATACATACTTTCTTGGATGTAAAGGAACCGGTAAAGCTACACAGCTACTTTGCTTAGTATTTTCCCTTTTATGTTTCATTGGGGATATGAGGCAACCATTAAAAGCGCGCAAAGCAGTGGCAGAGATCCATTCACAAATAAGCACTAGTAATCTTTCGTTTATGAATTATATTTTACATCTCTGGCTAGAGAACTCACATACACATTCTGATGCATATGTTATACCAGCTGAATAATCCAGAGTTGCTCGGGTTTCAAATATGACTGTGACAGATAAAATATGACCGCAACATTTCCCTTCAAATACACAAACCCTGTAGAACGTGTTTCTTGTCCGTGTTCATTTATTGCTGAACAACAAACTTTGACTATTAAAATTGGGGCTTCGAGGGGCACTTTTAGGACTACATGTGTGCCAATTTTCATGGCTACAGATGAGTATAAAGACAGGAAAGAAATAGCCTATGTTTTCAGTGTTTTAAAGTATAAGTGTACGAAATTTGGCGTGGATTGATCATACGGTGTAAATTTGCATAGTGAACATACACACACATATACATACACCCACATCCTTTTTTATATGTATATAGATATTATATGTGTAGAAGATGCAAAATATATAAGACGTCTGACTAATCTGTAGTGTCTTAATTTAGCAATTACAAAGCTTGTTTTCTCCAGAACCTAAATCATTTATTGATATTGTATAATAAATAGATTACTAAAACCCCATTGCTAACACTCAATTTTCTTTAGAATAACAGTTTATTTAAGCATTCATTTATAAAAACATAAATAACAGTAAAGTGGGAGCTTCTTGCATGTGTATTGAAAGCAAATTATATCGAAAGACTTCATGATTCCATAGCTTTAAATGAGTGTTATGTATTATAAATTGATGATTGCATGTCATAAATACTTATGTGCTACGTTTTGTGTCTTTCCAGCTCTAGCTGTTCAAGTATAGATCCCGTGTTTGCTTCTTTTCTAATCTACGCAAGCCCTTCTACTCTACCCCCGTACGTCATCCGCCACTAGAGAGCAGTCATGGCTGCCTTTGTCGCCAAGCAGATGGTTGGCAGCAAGTTGAACGCCGTAAAAGGTAGGTTTGTCTTCGATAATCACCTTTTGTTATTGTGGTGAGCCTCTGGTGAGAGAGGACAGAAGACCTTGGTGAAGCTCATTTGTAGTATGGTAGTATAGGTTGACGGAGGAAAAGCTATTGTACATTAAGAGACAGCGGAAGCTCGGTTGGAAGGGTAACGGATCAGCAACCGGAGGTTTGCACTCCGTTTGCTAATCCGTTACTCTTCCAACCGGGTTACCGCGGCCCGAAAGTAGAAAGGGAATCCGTTGCGTAGCAACTGCTTCCTGCCTTGCATACCTTCAGGAAACAGACAATTATACCACTGGCTCTATTCTGTTTTAACTGCTAGGTGATCGGCTGTTTCACCAAATATACTTTTGTAAAAGCCGTTGTACAAACCTTTCCTTAGTCGTGCGAGTTGGGACATTACGCAATGTCCGGTCCCCATTCAGTGTCAAAAATTGCTTGGACGACCTTCTAGTCACTACCACTCATTGAATTCGGGTCACAAAGTCAGGTCCTTCATTTCTCACCTTCACCCAGACATGGCAAGGTTTCTGATACTTTACGGTTTCTTCCGCGGGACTATGAGATAAATCCTTTTGAGACTCAAGACGAATCTTCTGTTCAAATATTATTATTGAGACGAGGTGAACGGTCTCTTACGCGATCTCTCCCAGATATGTAGGTATTTAAGAACCGTCACACTGGAGCAACACGACGAGCTATTTGCGATGGTCCTTGATCTATCCCAATGGATAATATGCAAGGATAACAGCACGCAATTTTGACCCACGATTAAATGACGAGGTCACCCCACTCTCCAAACTTCCACACCACACAACGGGTGAATATTTATGGTTACAACCAATTTAACGGGAATCAGCGCCTCTTGTGCATGACGGTCTTTGGTTGTATTTTTACCCGCAATCCTCCAGTGACTTACAATTGCACTACCGCCGCCCAAATCTGTCCCGGAATAACATACATACACTACCCTATAATAATGGACCGGACAGCAAGATGTAATGATATAAGGAAAGTAATACATGCTTCAATAGAAGGGTGGTCCCGCACGTGCTGCAATTACACTAGGAACCCTTCTGGACATACTTTCAACAAGGTTTTGATACACAGCTATGGGTATTTGAGTCCATTCCTGCTGCAAGAATGTCGCCATCTTAACTCTAGATTTCGGACATGGTTCTCGGGTACATAAGCGTCGCTCTAACTCGTCCTACAAATGTTCTATGGGGTTGAGGTGGGGACTCTGAGCAGGTCAGGGAAGACGATTAACATTCATATATTGACACCACTCATTGGCCGAGACTGCAACATGGCATGGAGCATTGCCGTCCTGGAAGTAACATTTGTCCATTTCATAAAATTTACAGAGCGTAGGAAGAACCTGGTTGTACAATATGTTTATGTAGGCATCGGCGTTTAAATTACCATGAACAATATGTAATGGTCACAGGCTATACCACAAAAAATACCCCCAAACAAGCAGTCGGATTTTATGCATATCCGCTGTCGTCGAGTCCATTATTGTAGGGTAGAGTATATAGATTCAAGGTTGACGGGACTGGAAAAGTTCCACATATAAGCCCCATTGGCATTGATCCCTCATAACCACTACAGGGTGTTTCAGCCATACGCCCGTTTTGACCGTCCGCTACCCCCCCCCCCCAACTCAAATTAGCAGGGATGGCTACGTTCTCACGGCCTGGTGAGTTCCTGTTCTCACAATGCAGGCTCAGTCCCTGACGGTCATGGAGCCGATAAGGGTCACTACTCCCCCTATAGCTCCAGTCGTCAGGCTTGACCGGACCGTCAATTTCCGACAGGGCTTAGCCAGGCAGATATATCTTGACAGAGAACCCAACCAGTTTCCAGCAACCACAACTAAGAGGCCCCACAGTTAGCTTGACATGGGGGAATAGCTCATTTGCTTCTATCATTACCCCTGAGTTCGTCTAAGAAAGCTTTCCGGTGATCCATTTGCATACTAACTCCGTATATGCTTGGTCACTTAGACAGTATATCCTTACGGGTGGTTGGAGATTTCCTAGTGTTGCTGCTGTGAAGTGTTTTCATCAGAAAAATTTCGCAGTAAATGCGAAAAGCAATTGGTTCAAATGATTTGTAGATGCGCCTCTTTTACCAAGTTTATTCCTATCTCATTCTACACGAGAAGATATCTATTGTAGATGTATCTATAATGGATAGGTAGGTACACTACCCTACACTAATGGACTTGACTCAGGCGAATTCGCATAAAATCCGACTACTTGTTTAGGGGTACAATTTCTGGTATGGCAAGGGACCTTTGCGTGTTGTTCCTGGAAAATTGAACACCAACACCTACATGAACATTTTGGACAATCCGGTTCCTTCCTGCTCTCTGGCAATTTTAAGGAATGGACGAATGTTACTTGCAGGACGACAACGCTTCGTAGCACGTTGCAGCCTCTGTAGAGCAGTGGTTTCGATATATGATGTAAAACGTCTTCCCTGTCCTGCTTAGTGTCCTGAACTAAACCACATAGAACATTTGTGTGACGAGTTAGAGTGACGCTTGCGAACCAGGAAACCACGTCTGAAATTTACAGCTGAGCTGGCGATATTCTTGCAGCAGCAAAGGACACAAATACACATAGCTTTGTATCTACACCTTGTTGAACGTATGCCCAGAAGAGTTGCTAGTAAAATTGCAGCACGTTAGGGACCATTCCCCTTTTGAAGCATGTATTATTTCCCTTATACCATCACATCTTGCTGTCCGGTCCATTATTGTAGGGTGGTGTATCTTAATTAACGTCACACTGGGACACTAGAACGGGCTTCTAGCGACGGATCAAAACCCACGGGAAATATCCGAGGACAACTACACATAATTTTGATACACGGTCAGAAGAAAGACTGACAACGTCACATAATAACATACAGAATGAAAAGTTTTATAGACACTGAAAAGGTACGCATTTTTAATACTTACGTCGCACTGGAGCATCACAACGGGCTATTGATGATAGTCCATGATCAAACCCAATTGAAAATATCCTAGGACAACACCACGTATTTTTGAACTACGGCCAGATGACGAGGTCACACCTGAGCTGGTACTCTACCATCCAAACTTCTACATCACAACATCGTGAGGACATTTAAGTCCTCGGTGGATTCAACGTACACCTGTCCCATATATCCGACTGTATGTTTGGATTCGAACTCGTAACTCTCTGGTTTCTAATCCGTTACTTTACCAATCGGCCTACCGTAGCTTGCTAAATTAGGGAAAGCATTATTTATGATTAACGTAATCCTTGATTAAACAAACATAGCAGGGGGCCATTTGGATTGTTTTTCGAACACTATTCAACACTTCGTCACTAAAGTGTCACGAATTCGTCATTAAATTCAAAATTGAGGTATTATAGTTGATAGGTAAACATTAATTCGACTAATAGTCGTTTAAGATCGTGTTAAACTACATATTTTAAGGTTTCCTCTATTGATATCATGCGACAGCACTACGAAAGCAGATGTAAAGTTCTCGTAAACTGTCTAGTTTGGTTGTTTGTAGTGAAGTTCCCACTCATCGTACTATCCAGACCGACGCCAATAGCCCGTTCTGTTATTCGGATTTGCCGTACATTTAACTACCTACCTACATTTAGGTAGTCAGGATTCAAGTGCGTCATGTCATATTTGTGGCTCTTAAATTCCAGAACCAATAAAATCATCGTTTACTAATAGGTGTGGCCAATTTTAGCACTTTGCTAATAGAAATTCCGAAGACAGAATTTTAAATTTATAAGGCATTGCTAATTATTCCACCACAATTAGATTAAACAACAAACGTCATCAAAACTGCGAAAAACTACTCTTAAGGAAAGCCTGATATGTATCAATGAAAATTATTTTGGTAACCATATCACCATCTTTCCTCTGGTTTGTGTACACTGTAAACTTTTATCAAACAATTTGTATAAAAGAATTAACACTAAATATCTCTAAAGGAATAATTTTAAAAATTTAAATAGAAAGAATATTTTTGTAGATATTCCACCGATTATGCCTAATTATTTTGTAAAATTGATTGATATTTATTCTACAAATCCTCAATTTAAAGTTATACAAATCATTCATTTTCTTCAAGCGTATACTTCTTTACGGTATTTTATGATCAAAACGACTTTTATCATGGTTCTATTTGCTTGAACAAAAGCATAAAAAGTTCATTAATGAAATTTCATAACAGAAGGTCTGTTTCAGTATAACATCTTTGTGATATCATTTCCTTTGAGAAATTTCTTACTTGAAAGATTAAATAAATCTAGACATGACCGTTAAGTTGAATTTTAATGAAAATGTAAAACTGTATTATTCAAAAATGAATTATTTTCCTCTAACCGAGAAATATATATAAAGATAAATGT
Source organism: Metellina segmentata (assembly GCA_947359465.1). Lineage (NCBI taxonomy): Eukaryota > Metazoa > Arthropoda > Arachnida > Araneae > Tetragnathidae > Metellina > Metellina segmentata. Next base: position 104,595,076 of record OX375881.1, read on the forward strand.
AAATTCTTTTTCAAAACTCCTCTTTTAAAAGAGAAAATCCCGCAATATTTAACTTAATGTATTTAATACATCGCGTAGAACGAAGCAAGAAAGAATAACGTATTATAGATTCGTCCTTTCTCCTCAATTAGGAACGGGAAAAACAGTTTCCCCCACTTTTTATTTCAACTTCCACGTACTTTTCTCCGGAATTTCCACTCCGGTTAACAATTTGGCCCTCACGCAAAACTCCAATTTAACAGGACTCTCAATCTTTTTTACAGCAAACCTCCGCCGAGTCTACAAGTTATTTGTTCGGCTAACTTTGTAGAAAATGAAGCAATATTTCTGAACCCTATACCTCATAGTCGACTTTCGTCTTTTTTTCCGTTGTTGCTTTTATTACTTCGATTTAGTTCCTCGGGGAGTGGTAAAAAAGGCACTTCCTTGCAGCGTGCCGCACGCAAACTTTACATTATTTGAGGACTCCGAGGTTTGCTTGCGCGAATTTCTGATTTTTTGAAGGCTCCTCGGCTATGCATTAAATAAAAACCGGTGGGGTTTTCCAGTTTCTTTTATCTCGGAAATTGGGAAGGGTTTGATTTTTTTTTTTTTGGAATGGAGAATTAAAACATTGTTTTACCGCGGGTGGTATTTTGTTTTCGTGGATAGTTGTAGTGACTGAAGTGTGCTTGCTTTAGAGATACAATTTTGACTTTTACGGTCTTTTTTCAGTACAAGAGTGCTAATCACAAACAGTAACCTACTGGTTAACCCTTTGATTTGAGTACACGCATGGGAGTCTGCTTTTTAGTGCAACAACAATGTTTTACCAATGGTGTTTTCGTATATTCGGTGCAGTAACTGTGGACTATTTTATACTCATTGATAATCAGGATAAATTGCTTATTGAATTCCTGTTTATATGAGAGATTTTTAGTGCAAATAAAAACTACCGGAGAAGGGAAATGAACTTCCAGTTATAAAGTAATTTGATTTATTGATTTTGACTTTTACGGTCATTTTTTAATACAAGAGTACTAAACGCAAACAGTAAACCTACGGGTTAACCCTTTGATTAGCGTACACGCATGAGAGTCTGCTTTTTAGTGCAACAACAATGTTTTACCAATGGTGTTTTCGTATATTCGGTGCAGTAAATGTCGATCTTGATTTAAAGCTACGATATCGACTAGTACGGTCATTTTTTATTGCAAAAGGGCTAATTGAAAGCAATTTATGGGTTAACCCTTTGATTGGCATACACACATAGAAAACTTATTCTAAGTGCAAACATACCAAACAAAAAACAGATTTTCATTTCTGTTATCATGCTCTCGCATGCTACAAATCAGGTTTACCTTAAAATGCAGTTTATCTTCGTTTTGGCTAATTGGCACACGTTTTACCTAATTGGCGTTTTGGCACACGTTTTACCTAATTGGCTTTGACCTTTTATACTCATTGATAATCTGGATAAATTGCTTATTGAATTCCTGTTTATATGAAGGCTTTTTAGTGCAAATAAAAACTACCGGAGAAGGGAAATGAACTTCCAGTTATAAAGTAATTTAATTTATTGATTCCGATGATGTTTGATGCCATATACAGTACGAGAAGAGTTTCAAAAATTTTAATCAACATGTTGACTATAAGTCATGTGAGTACTCTGTGAAAAAATGACTTGTTTGTCTTTTTAATACCTCTTTTAGTGAAATAGCATCTCATGAAAGGGTAGGTGTATGTATACTATATTTCTATAGAGTATCACTAAAGTCTACTGATATATTGCTTGGACTAATCAGATAAGTGATCATTGAGTGAGCGTCTTATTCCATACTATGGACCAACCAGATAATGAATCATTGAATGAGCATTTTATCCCGTCCTGTGGACCAGTCAGGTAATGTAATCATTAAGTGACCGTCTCATCCCATCCAATGGACCAATCATAGAATGAGCATCTTATCCCGTCCTATGAACCAATCAGATAATGAATCATTGAATGAATGTCTTATCCCGTCTTATGTACCAACGAGATGATGCATGTTCGTTCAGGCAGAAGAAACAGTCTAAGTGTCACGTGACTACTAGTTTGATCACATGATCCTGGGCACAAACAAAATACCTCTTCGCACTCTACATTTATATTTCCTCTATGGTGTTGATGGTTATTACAGTTTAAGTGTTATGGTGGCTCCACACCAACGGCGACAGCAACAGAGACACGCGACATTTTGTCGCATGTTTCTGTTGTTAAAAAAGCCTTCACACCGCTAACGTCAGCAATTTCTTTGCGCATGCGCATAATCTTCTTTTTCGAAAGCAAAACATTTATTTCCACTTCTGATTCTGCAAGATGGCTGACAGATCGCGTTCGCGTTAAATAGAACTCCTTTTATAGCGAAGACTTATTTTGCATTTTGAAAACTTTTCAAACTTTTCAAACTTCTGGCTGATTATGAAAGAATGCAGCGGGTGGAAAACATCAACCGAAATCGGATAAGGCTTTATTCTGATTGGCTGTTGGCGTGGCGACAGAGACAAAATTTGAGCTTCCTCCAAGACTTGAAAGCGCAGCGACAACGACAGAGACATACCGGGAGAAACAAAATTTGTTTGTAATACGCATGCGCAATAACGAAGATACATGTTTTTTGTATTTGTCGCCGTTGGTTTGAAACAAATATCAGTGTTGAGTCACTGGCTAGTCCAATCCTTTTTCTGCCAGACGTGCAGATTGGAGTTTGAAATGTACTTTGAAAAACATTGATCAAACATGAAAAAAAATCGACGAGACATCGATCGTAGATCTGTCAATAAGTCCTTCAAATACACGACACTATTACATCTTTCATTGACCCATGGCTTTTACACATATATCGCAGCTCCTGATTGAGATGAAACAGTCGAGCCTAAAAGACACATTTACGCAAGTGTCGCTATCCTTTACACTACTGCAATGTATAAACTATCTTGCGCTATCTTCCAGCCATCAAATACCTAACCTACAGACACGATATCGGTAAAACACGCGAAAGAGTCATTTGGAAATAAGTAGATAAATAAAGCGTAGTAACGGCAATGCATCGGGATGGATATCCAATAGTGTTTGTACTTCCACGTTTCTACCGGAAATATCATTTTCCCCATAAAGTATACATACAATACACAAACCATATATAGTCTTAAACATGTTATAATGTGTTTTCTATAGACACAGAGCAAGTTTTTTTAGTGAATGTAAACTGATGTGGCATTTATCGGGTATCAATTATTTCTAAATATCCTTAAGTCATTGAATATTTGATCATAGTAAAACGCCATAAGATAGTGAAGCAGAGATTGTTCAATGGGGCCTCCATGACCCGGTTCGAAGAGTAACGGATTAGCAACCGGATGGCTGCTAGTTCGAATTCATCCAAAGATCGTCGTCGAGTACAGAGGAGCTGGTGTTAAAAGTCTTGGCCTCAAATGTCCTTGCGTTGGTGTGGTGGAAGTTTGAGAATGGGAAGTCGGCTCAGGTGTTACCTTGTCATCTGACGTTCAAAATTACGTGTTTTCCTCGTATCTTTCATAGTGTGTTTGATCCCGTACAGTCGCCAATAGCCCGTTGTGTTGTTTTGGTGTGACGTTTATTAAAATACCCAAATACATGTGATTGTTCAATATTGTATTCTCTCTCACTCTGGATTTTCTAAACACAAACTAGCCTGCTGTGGATCTCTCATCTAAGACATCATTGTTTTTTTAATCGGTTTGTGCAAAAAAAAAATGGTTTATGGTGTTTCTGTAATAAATTATTTAAATAATGAAAATTAATTTTGTTTTTTTTTGGTTGATTTGGCTGGTCTTTGGTTGATGTGAACTCCCAACACTCCGGTCATTAGTTCGTTACTCTTCCGACCAGGCTACCGCGACACCTGTAATTTTATGATTTAAACGGTTAGATTCGCCATTCGGTAACCAATTCACGAAAATGATATCAGTATTTTATGAAATCCGGCAAAGAACATATGCATTAGTTTAATTTTAGACACTTTAAACTGAACGATGGGTGGAAAGTAACGTTAAAAGCGTACAAATCCTTTTATTCAAACCACTGTTCCACCATACAAACACGTATGTTCACACTAACGTAAACTCCTCACGGCAGTGATTATGTATATTAATTTCGAAAGTCTATTTACCTCACCTATTCCCGTAAACATTCCCCAGCATTCCGTGTAATTTTCCTCTTCACAGCAGCCTTCCATTGTCGAAACAAGTTCAAGGATTAAATTTTAATTAAGATTTCTTCGCGGAATTCTCCCGAGAACCGAATTCTGTTCTTCGCATTAAATGATTTCATTTGAATTTGAAAGCTTATTAAAAATGATAGCGTATTCATGTGTACTTAAAATGCGAAATATAATCTCCGATACGTCTTCGAGCTCCTTCCTTTTATCCTGGAAATCTCCCGTCCGGGCAACAATGCTTCCAGAGATATGCCATCTCGTTAATTCTGTAAAGCTTTGTTCGCATTGTTGAGTGGAGTGAAGCTCTGTTACGAGATGGAGGAAGTCGTGTGTGAAATAACAGCAGTCTCATTACCTGATGTACGCGGACTGTCGTGTGTATCGTCTGACGTTTTATCGACAGTTCTTTGGAAGGAATGGATTATTTTTCTTCGTGTCTGTGTTCTCTTAGCTTTGTGGAATGTTTGACTTCGAGGCGCGATGTATACGGAATGTTGGGTCATTAGGTGACTGCCTTTTGTGTTGTTTTCGCGATGGTAAGATCTTTCGATCTTAATGATAGTGCTCGAACAATGACTTTTCGTCGTTTTGTAGAAGCAAAAGTTTGAATGTGTGATTATATATCGGTTGTGATTTCTTCATAGGGAACTCGAAGGCATTGTCAGGAAGATATAAAGTTTTAAGTTAGAAGCGGCAAACCGCATAATCTACACATTATGTGGATAAGAACACATTTCATCTTGCATCAAATGTCAATAATGTTTAACAACAAATATAGCCATTGTCACCTTGAAAACAGGCTGTGTTTAAGGTGTATGACTATTATGGATAGTAAGATCTTTCGATCTTAACGACAGTGCTTGAACAATGACTTATCGTCGTTTTGTAGTAGCAATGGTTTAAATGCGTGATTATAACTCGGTTGTGAATTCTTCATAAGGTATTCGAAAGTATTGTCCACAAGATATAGAAATGTTTTAAGTTAGAAGCGACACACCGCATAACCTACACATCATGCTGATTAGAACATATTGCATCAAATCTCAATAATATGTAACCGCAAATACAATAATTCTCACCTTGAAAACAGGCTGTGTTTGAAATGTATGACATTTATCAGAGTAGAAATTAATGTTGCAGAAGTTAAACGTAGGAAATATACATACATTTTTGAATTTTCTGTCAACATTGGGTTCAACATAGAACCAATGCCTTACAAGTTGTTAATCATTTTCTTGCGCAATACATTAGCGGAATAATCACTATGGACGTAAGATACTACAGAAGAGATCATTATGGAACTGTCTTTTGTGTGGTTTCAGGATGGTAAGATCTTTCGATCTTAATGATACTGTTCGAACAACGACTTATCGTTTTGTAGAAGCAATAGTTGAAATGCGTGATTATAGCTCGGTTATGAATTCTTTAAATGATCAGAGTATAAGAATACATTGTCAGGAAGGTATTAAAGACATGCCTTTTGTTAAAAGCGGCATGCCACATAATTTACACATTATGTGAATTGGAACACATTTAATAATATATTAAATCTCAATAATATGTAATAGCAAACATAGTCATTCAAACCTTGAGAACATGCTGTGTTTAAAGTGTATGCCTATTCTCAGAGTAAAAATTGATGTTGAAGAAGCTAAGCGGGCGAAGGAAATTTATATATATATTTTAGAAATTCTCTGTCCCACATTGATTTCAACATAGTATCAATTCCTTTCAAGTATCTCTTGTTAATAATTTTATTGCGCAATACATTTGCGGGGTATTTGAATTTGGAGCGTAATATGAGAGAGTTGAGGTCATTATGGAACTGTTATTTGTATTATATTGAGGATGGTATAATCTCAATAGCAATGTTAGAACAATGATTTTCCGTTGTGTTGTAAAAGCGATTGGTTTAAATGCGTGATTATAGCTTGGTTATAATTCCTTCATTTGATGTGCGTATAGGAAAGCATTGTCAGGAAGATATAAAAGAGGAGATGCTTGAAAGTAGAAGCAAGAAACCACGTTTCTTATTCTACTGAAACTAAAGCTACGTACTGTGCAATAGCAAAGAGCCATTCTCACCTTGGGAACGAGGTGTGTTTTCAGTGTAGAACTATTCGTTAATTATAAATTAAATTTGCAGAAGATAAGCGTAAAAGAGCTTTCCTCAAGTTTTTGTCTGCATTTGTCGCGACCTATAACACATCGCCTTGAAGTATCTAATGGGTTGATGAAAAAGCTCGAAGTTTTTTCACAAAAAATGAATAAATGTTATTGTATTTACTAAATATTTAATGCATATAGTATGTGCCGTCCTGTTCAATGACATTTCTCCATTTCCCCGGTAGTTGCATCAACCCAATCTCATAGCATTCATGAGGTTTCTTGGCTAAAGATATGATACAGGCGAGGAAACTTTCTGAATCGCTTATGGCACGTGGAATTGTCAAAGTCATCCTGCACAATACAGGTCTTGTTTTGCGTTTACGAAGCATTGTTGCATTTTTGGAAATACAAAAAGCATTATATGTTGAAAATGCTTCTTATTTTCTGCCATTTTCAATGCATACAAAATTTTAAAAAGCACAACACGATACACATTCCCCCCCCTCCCAAGTACTGGCTGAAATTCCTTCTTTAAGACACCAAAACTTTGCACGTGTGAAGTAGGTCAGCTTTGCTATGCAATGTCATCTAGTGCCAAAAACGAGACGATTGTTTTCATCAACCTAATATTATTCATTTACTCACTCAAAGATAATTGTGCAGTGTTTGACTTTGGATCATAGATGCTACATATGAGGTTATTAGGAACCTGTATTTTGTGTCATATTCAGGCCAGTAAGATCTTTCGGTAATTATGATAGGGCTCTAACAATAACTTCTCGTCGTTTTGTACAAGCAAGTTTAAATACATGTTTATAGCGAGAGCACAGTTATGAGATACACAGAATATGTGTATAGGCACACATTCTTAACAAGGTATAAAAGAGATGCTTTAGGTTAACAGCAACACACTACATATTCGTACAAATTTAAACACATTTCGTACTCTACCGAAGCTCAATACTCTGTAGCAACAAAGAGTAATTTTCCACCCTGAGAACAGACTGTGTATGCAGTAGTTGATTATTCTTGAAATAGAAATTTGGAACAATCATACCATTCAATCACTTGAAAGTTGGTTTGATTGCGAAAATATGTTTCAATTTTGTTTACTTTTTATTTATTTTTTACCTTTTTATTTGTTTGACAAAGGTTCCCTATATGCAAAGGTTTTCTATATGCAAAGGTTTTCTATATGCAAAGGTTCCCTATACGCAAATGGTCCATGTATGCAAAGGTTCGCCGTGTGGATTTTGCTTATACAGAATCAATTAGAAAATTTGCTTCAAATTAGCCTTTAGTTTTATTTGTGCATTTCTCATTTACAATTCCATATATAACTAATCGAATCGCCAAGATGGCTACCATCTTCATTTTGCGAGAAATACTGCATGGTGTCAAATCAAGCCCCGGATACTAAATATTTACCGGTGACATAATGTCGAGACCAACAGCTTTTATTATTTTGTCATTTATATTTATTTGACTTCAGTCATCCTTTTGTAGCCGTATGGAATAGAAAATAAATAAAATTTCCATGGCTGTCATCCTCAGCTAAAGAACAGGCTGTGTATGTAAAAAAAAGAATATTCTTGAACTGGAAATACATTAGCAGAAATTGAATGAACGAAATGTACGTGTTTTTTTAATTCGATGCCACCATTAACATCGACCTAGAACCAACTACTTAAAAGTAATAAAACCCCCACTGCTTCACGATGAAAACTTAACCCGAGTTCCTTTTATCCTAATGGGGAAGATCTCTCATTCGGATAACAATGCATCGAGAGTTATGCCATCTCGTTAATTCTGCAAAACTTTGTTTCGCATTGTTGAGTGGAGTAAAGTTCTAGCTCTGTGACAAGATGGAGGAAGTCGTGTGTGAAATAGCAGCGGCCTCATTACCTGATGTGCGCGGACTGAAATGTAGCTCCTGACAGAGTTCTTTGGAATGAATTGATTTTCTTTGCGCGAGTATCTATTTTCTCTTGTGCAAGCTGTGTGGAGTATTTGACTTCAGGGGTGCGACAGATGGAGTCATTAAGGAACTGCCTTTTGTGTTACACATTCTGGATGAGTGGATTATATTTGTCTTTGTTGAAGCATTTGAATAATGATTTTCCATAGTTTTGCATAATCATTTACTAACCCTCCTAGTGGTTTCCTTGACAGCACATTGCATGAAAACTGACCACAACTCCTTGGAAGAGATATCTAGTAATTTGGTAGAGAAGTATTTCAATTAACATCGCACTGGAGCAACACAACGGGCTGTTAGTGATGGTCCGGGATCAAACCATACAGAAGGCTCCGAAGACAATACCGCGGAATTTTGAACCATAGTTCAGAAGACGAGGACACGCTTGAATTGACCTTGGCATTCCACTCTCCGAAGTACCATATCACGCGAACGTGGAGAGATTTGTGGTCACGACTGATTTAACGTGCACTACCTCCACCTGTACACGATGGTCTTTGGTTGGATTCGAACTCGCAATCTTCCTGTTGCTAATCCATTACTCTTAAGACTGGGCTAGCACGGCCCCATCTAGGAATTAGAAAAACTGACCAGCTCACGATGGAAGAGAGATTTTATAATTAGAAAAACTGACCAGGTGACGATGGAAGAGATATCTAGTAATTAGAAAAACGGATCACATCACGATGGAAGATATATCTACTAATTAGTAAAACTGACGACATCACGATGAAAGAGATATCTAGTAATTAGAAAAACTGACCAGATCACGATGAAAGAGATATCTAGTAATTTGAAAAACTGACCACATCACGATGAAAGGGATATTTAATAACTAGAAAAACTGACCAGATCACGATGAAAGAGATATTTAATAATTAGAAAAACTGACCAGATTACGATGGAAGAGATATCTAGTAATTAGAAAAACTGACCAGATTATGATGGAAGAGATATCTAGTAATTAGAAAAACTGACCAGATTATGATGGAAGATATATCTAGTAACTAGAAAAACTGATCACATCACGATGGAAGATATATCTACTTACTAGCAAAACTGACCACGTCACGATGTAAGATATATTTAGTAATTAGAAAAACTGACCAAATCAAAATGGATATCTAGTAATTAAACTGACCATATAACGATGGAAAAGAGATTTTTCATTAGACAATCATCGAAAAAAAAATCTCATATTATGTCACTTTCGGCTAGAACCAAACTATCGCAACCATATCTCTTCCTTCACGATCTGGTCAGCTTTGCTAATGACGAGATATCTCGTCGAAACAAACTTCAGGAGGGTTAAATAAGGGAAATAAGCATCCCAGGATACAGTTATAAATAAGAGCAGTCAGACTTATATTATGATATGTAATGGATTCATCTCTGCCAAAGTCATCAAAAATATTAAAGTATTTCACGATAAAAGATGTCTTTTTCATGTTTCTATTTTCACAAATCAATTTTACAGTTTGATGAAAAGCTGTTTTGTTGCCAACCTACATAACGCAATAAGCACTGATTTAAATTCGATTCGCTGCGAAAAAGACGCAATTTTAGTCATGGTATTGTGATTTGCCTCAACATAATAATAAAAGACTCGCAGATTTTTCTTTCATATGCGAAAGAGTAGCAATATATAAAATAATGTTATCAATAAACGAAATTTTATAAATAGCACATATGAAATGAAGTTATGGAATACTAAACCAGCACGATGAAAAAACTACTGCTTACACAAACAGTCTAAAAAACCGTTTTCTTGATTCAACACAAATACGAGAAACATTAAAAATGAAAAACCTGGAAATCTAAGTAGATAAATCAAATTATCCATCGAGAAATTGGAAGGTTATTATCGTTATCGTTCGTCAAAAAGCGAATACAAATTGATATTTTTGCATAAGAATAGCATAAGAGCGCAAACACCACAGTAGACTTTTTCTTATCAAATTGAAGAATGTCAGACAACAGAATGGAAATTTTTCTTCCGTTTGTCCGTTTTTCTTTCCATTGTAATACGTCACGTAGAAGGAAGTTTGGTTTTAATCTTTATATCGAAATATTTTAGTCAAAAATTGCATCGTGTTTTATTTCCTTGTCACTAGGAAGAAAAAGTCAAAGATTTATCCAAATAAATAATAAAAGATAAAAAGACGACACAAGATATTCAAGAGCCGTTATGGAAATATTCCCAACTAATATAAAACACGCATAACTTTATAAAGAATGCCGTTATTGTAGAATAAGATGAGCTTTTGTGCAATGGTTTTATTTTTAAGAAATCCAGAACAGAATTCTTAAGTGTAGCAAAAATATATGGAGAATGTGGTTATTAAGTAAGGCGATTCATCTTAAAAACCTTAAACTTGTTGTAAATTTCGTATCATATCAGGTTAAAATAGGTGAATATAAAAGTTTAGGGTAGATAGGTACTTAATTAACGTTGCACTTGGGTAACACAACAGACTATAGGCGACGGTCCTGGGTTAATAGGTCAGCACCACGTTATTTTGAAACTATTAATGATGATGTCAATACCTGAACTTTCCAAACTACCACACCACATTAATAAATTTATCTTAAATTAGGTTGGCAAATTTACGTCCCACTGCAGCAACACAACAGGCTAACGGGTATGTTCCGACGACAACGCTTCATGGTTCTCAAATGCAGCCAAGTGATGAGATCTACACCTCAGTTAGCATCCAAATCTCCAAACTTCCACACCACACCAGCATGGGGATATTTGATATAACGACAGATTTAACATGCAACAGTCTCCCAAATCGAGTGTCGAACTCTCAACTACAAAGTTTCTAATTGTTGACTCTGTCAGTTGGGCTACATCATTGGCGTTCTCCTCATTGGTGGTCTAATTTTTAGAAAATATTTTTTATTGAATCTAAGTAAAGCTAAGTTTCTGAGCTTTAAAAACCGATGGAAAACTTTCTAAACTTTGGGAGTTCCAAATCGAGTGTCGAACTCGCAACTACGAAGTTCCTAAGTGTTGACTCAACTATCTGGGCTACATCGTCGGCGTTCACCTCATTGGTGGTCTAATTTTAGAAAATATTTTTTTTTATTGAATCTAAATAAACCTAAGATTCTGAGCTTTAAAAACTGATGGGAAAACTTTCTAAACTTTGGGAGTTCCATCGTAATTACTTTTGGGTGGGATTATTGGCATAGAGAATTTTAGTTTTTTAGTTGCTATATATAAATACATAAAACCCAACTTTTAATGGAACATAGCATTACGACTACGTGTGGGTGGAATGTTTCCCAGCATTCCGAAAATTACATCACAATCAAATAGAATGTTGAAAAAAATGAAAAATGGCGATCAATTTTTTCGAAAATTTTTAAGATTTTGTTGTAAAACAGAGTCTGTTCCACTATCTACAACTCTTTAATACCTTCTAAATTTATCCCTGAATCTCGCACTTACTTTATTTGCCTTTTTACATATTTATTGGTTTATTATTTGTGTTTGACATTATTAAGACGATATTTCGAATAAAAACTAGTCGACAATATTTTAAACAAAAGGAAGAGTAGCGGATTACCAACTGGAGTGTTGTAAGCATGAAACTCGTTCCCATCAAAGACCGTCGTGGGAGCTGGTGCACGCTAATTCCTTCGTAGCTTCAAATGTTCTAATGTTGTCGTGGCATTCAAATTCGGACAGTGGAGTACCAGCGTAGATCTCACCGTGGATCAAAATTATGTGACGTCCTCTCATGTTTCCCTTCAGAATTGTTCTCATACCGTTGCTAATAAATCGTTGTGTTGCTCCAATACGTCAATAGTTTAACTACCAATAAATTGTGAATAAATTTAATGAGTGCATACGTTCTTTAAAAATATTGTTTTTCGCAATTAATTCGAGTCGGTGCCAATAACCCGTTGTGTTTCTCCGGTGCAACAATAGTTCAAATACCTACCAATATGTTTCAAACAAACTTAATGAGTGCATTTGTTGTAAAAAAATAGTAGTTTCAGCAATAGCAATTAATTCGAATGCAATCGAAAAATTAGTCTTATTTTTGATCAATCACGCACTATAACGAACCCAACGAATAAAAAGTACGTGGAGAAAGGCCTACACAATAATGACTCTTAAAAAAATGAAAGAACTGCCTAGAATGACTTCTTAAAGCATCCTTGTGAAAAAAAAAACATCAAAAGAGTCGGGTAGCTCTGAGACTAGTCACAAGTATAAGGGCTTACACTTTTCCAATAACTCCAGCAATAGATAAAATTCGCCAATTCTCCAGAATCTCATAACAAAACAAAAGATTCTTGGGTCCTTTCTTCTTTGAACCTTACCCGAAGATCAAGGATCCTTGATCTTCGGGTAATTCTCGGGTAACTCTTTCAATTCCTCATTTCTTACAGAAGTAGACAAAACTTAGTGCGTGTTCTTGTGACTTACGGACTTGCCAGACGTCTTGATGTACGAGGTAAAGAAGAGTTTTTAAATTAATGCAACTTTCAATTGGAAGCACGGTTTATAAGGGGAATCCCTTTGATTTTTTAGTTCATTAGATAACTTTAAGGCTGAGAAAAAGGTAGTATCACATCGTTTAATGAGACCTATACACTGGCGTATAAATCTTAAGTTATTTTTAGTTAGGTTACATCCTCAAAACAGCCATTGGTAATTTGCACCAATGAGGGTATTCAGTAAAATATAGATCCCTATTGGATGGTAATTTTGGTAATTTTTAGTTAACGTCGTACTAGAGCAACACAACGGGCCATTGACGACGGTCCGGGATCAGTCCCTTAAGGGAAAGATCTGAGGACAACACCTCGTAATTTTGAACCACTGCCAGATGACGAAGCAACACCTGAGCTGGAATCCCCAACTCTCCAAACATCCACACCAACCCAACGTGAGGACTTTCGGCCACGACAGATTTAAGGCGCACCAGCCGCCTCTACACCATACGCTTACAAACATTCATGCCCGGACCCGGATTCGACCCAGGAACCTTCCGATCTCGAGGCTAACACCTCAACCACTATACCGGTTGGTCGGCGGAGCCCTATTAGAAGAGTATTGGATTAGCAACCGGAAGTTAGCAATTTCAAATCCAGCCCAAGCCCTTCGTGTACAAGGGGAGCAGTGCACATTAAATCTGTCGTGTCCTAAAATATCCTAACGTTAGCGTGGTGTGAAGTTTAAAGTGTTTGATGCCAGATCAGGTGTGACCTCGTCGTCTGACCGCGATTCAAAACTACGTAGTGTTGTCCTCGGATCTATACCTACCTTTTTTCAACGTTAGCAAAACAGCAGATTTTGATGAACGAGTTATATCGTCATTAGCAAAACAGCCTATTTTGATGGACTAGATATATCGTCATTAAAAAATAGCAGATTTTGATGGACGAGATATCTCGTCATTATCGAGATTAAGTAGATTTTGATGGACAAGATATCTCGTCATTAGCAAAGCAGCAGATTTTTATGGACGAGCTATCTTGTCATTAGAAAGATTTAGCAGATATTGAATGACGAGATATCTCGTCATTATCAAGATTAAGCTGATTCTGATGGACAAATTATCTCGTCATTAAAAAATCATCAGATTTTGATGATGAGCTATCTTGTTATTATCAAGATCAAGCAGGTTTCGATGGGCGAGATATCTTGTCATTAGCAAGATTAAGCAGATGTTAAATGACGAGATATCTCGTCATTATCGAGATCAAGCAATTTTGATGCACAATACATCTCGTCATTAGCAAAATGAGCAAATTTTAAATAGACGAGATAATTCGCCATTCAAAAACTGAGCAGATCCTGATAGACGACATATCTTGTCATTTACAAAACCCAGCAGATCTTGATGGATGGTATATCTTGTAAATAGTAAGAACTACCCTGATCTTGATCTCATCATTATAGAAAAATAACGATTTATCCTCCATAGAAATTCAATAGTCACTAATTGCCCTTTTTCTTTGCTTCCAGTGAAACGTTAAGGGCACCGGGAAGTCATCAAAGGCCAGAAATCATGAAAATGTGACCAATATTCGAATGCTTATAAAATTTAAGCTATTATAAGAACCACTATAAATTTTTGCACACATGTTTGTAATGCATTTTAATACTAATTCAAGCTAAAAATAAAAATTTTTAAAGTCAAATATTTTGTAGAGAGCATTTATATAAAACTCGGTGAAAAAAATTCAATACAGTGAGTTCACTTTGGGTGCGCTCTGTAAAAAAAAATTTAATATATATTGAGTAATAACTTTTTTCCCCATCATTAGAAATGTTTCTTGAATTCATTAAAATATCTTGTGTTGAAAATAAGCAGGAAAAAATCTTTAGACACAATTTATATCAGCTCATGAAAATGTTGTGATTTAATACCTACTAATTACCTATTAAAAAATTTCTGTTCAAATTTCCTCAATAGTTTATATTTTAACATAATTGTCTAGTAAAAATACATGTGTATGCAAAATTTCAGACTGATAGCTTTAATAGTTTTTTCACAGAGATGAAAATTCACCTGAAGATGAAAATTTATCATTTTGAGAAAACAACACAAAAGCATCTCCTTACCTTATCGATAAGAACTTTCCAAAGCACAAGTAAACAAAATTCGCGGTTAAATATAATAACAATCGCAGTTAAACCTGTTGCCAATCGATTAAAATGTATATTTATACAAAAATATATTAAAGATATAAAATAATATAATAAATATAATCCATCGTCGGCAAAACCGAAAGCAAAAAGGATAATTTAAAAATAAAATTTTAGTAACTTAAAATGCATTTTACATAATAAGTGATACATAAATCGATTCGTATTAGTGCCCTCTATTAAATTCAATTGAAATAAAAAATTCGATTTTTTGAAGAATTGTGACTTTTCAGTGCCCTTAATTAAAATACCAAACCTAACCTGCCTTCAATCTTTATTCTTGATGAAGAGGTATAGCATCCCTCGCAAAATTGGTCAGACCTTGATTTAGGAGATATATCGTCCAACCCAGTTGACGGGATTTATAATTAACACACCTGTGTATCTTCCTCCTAGCGTGCACAAGATATTGAACGGCGTTCATAAATTATAAAATAAACACGCTATTTAAGCTTTCTAGAGTAAAAAGTCTTTAAACGCATCGTGCTTTTTTGAAACTATGTGGTGTTCGTATATTCTTAACAGGTATTAACACTTTAAATAAGTAAGTAAATAAGTAATGTTAGGTTATATAAGCACCACTCGTATTATTGTTGTGACTATATTCCCACGTCTCTAAATTTTTTTCTGTCTAAGATCCTGAATCTTTAACTACTCGCTGTCCTTGGAAACGAAAAAAAAAATTTAATTTCTGTACTAAAACCCTTTTGAGAAATAATTACCCATTAAGTATAGAAGAATGCTCGCCATCTTTAATCACCTTATCTTCTTTATTTTCACGTGAAGGTGCGATTAATTAATTTATTCGTTCAGAGGGGGAAACGCTGTTCATCGATTCTTTATTGTCGCTATTAAAGTATTATCACATCTCATAATTTGTTGTCAAAACATTACCTTTTCTCGTTTATTGGAAGTATCGTTTAGATTGTAAAAGAAAACTGGCAGAAGCGGAGTTTTTGGCATGATTAATTTCCTTTTCAAAATTACGACTGTTGATAGTCTTTAAAGTTTTCTGTTTGATGTAATGTGAGAAGAGGGGAAAGTGTAATTAAAGAATAACAATTATATTGTAATTAAGGACTTTTAAGATACGAAATGGAGTTTTGGAGAATAATTAGTACTTTTATCTTCTACTCAAAGTAGTTGCATTTCGGAACATTCGTAATAGAATCGAATGCAAACATGCATTCTGATTTAGAGAAGCAAAATGGAATAAGCAGCTTAAATTTATGAGTAAACATTTGATATCTCACGTCTGTGTTAAACTGAATTTTAACCTGGTTAAAAGTTTATATTATTCTAATTTTATCTAATTGCGTTAACTGTTTTTTCATTGGCTTTTGTTATTAGCTCAGTTCCATGTACGTGCAGCGAAATTATATAACCACTGCGCGTTGCGGTACTATTCTATATGACGATAGTTTAACCCTTCCGTTGGTAATAACGTAGACATATCTAGTCATTGGCAAAAATGACCAAATCTTAATAAACGAGATATTTGATGCGATGTCTCTTTATAATTATTAAATGTCTCTTTATAATTATTAAATGTCTCTTTATAATTATTAAATGTCTCTTTATAATTATTAAATGTATCTTTATAATTATTAAATGTCTCTTTATAATTATTGAATGTCTCTTTATAATTATTAAATGTATCTTTATAATTATTAAATGTCTCTTTATAATTATTAAATGTCTCTTTATAATTATTAAATGTCTCTTTATAATTATTAAATGTCTCTTTATAATTATTAAATGTCTTTTGTTGGACTTTAAGTTACACTCTTATTTCAGTATTACAGGACGTAGCACATTTGTTCAAATCTGGTGACACATTTTTGGCAATTTTCCGTCTCACAAATTGAATTTATGATCATTATTGGATTGATGCTTAATGCATTCGTTGACATACAGCAAATACAAATGCGATTCGTATTATATCATGCGTTTTAGATCATTCGATAGATGTAGAATAAATATATGGATGAGGAATAATATATATAGAATATATTACTATATACTAAGCACTGAATATATTGATAGAATACCAGTGCACCCAGAAATGAAAGATGATTATAGAATACTCATTTATCTCAGAAATAAGATCACAAATCAAAAGTATGAAATGGATAACAAATACAATTAAGAATTATTGGTAAATAAAACATGCTGCCAGAAAATCTTATGAAACTCAAGACCAATTAACTAATTATATCACCAAATAAGCATAGTGTTTAACTTTTCCACACCTAATTTCAAAAATCTCTTACTCGCCCTCGGGTCATTATAATGTGCAGTTTAATGAGTGCGATATATTTATTTTAAAGATAATGATAATGAGATCAATGTTTTAAGAAAAAAGAGTCTTCCAGAAAAATCGAAGTGACAGGGAAAGTCAACATGAATTGTTAGTGCATCACTCCAAATTAAATAACGAGGCCTTTTAATTAAGTTAATACCAGCCGTCACAATAAATAAGGGAATTCATATAAATACGAGAAATTTGTACCACGTGCATATATATATATATATATATATATATATATGTATGTATGTATGTATGTATGTATGTATGTATGTATGTATGTATGTATGTATGTATGTATGTATGTATGTATGTATGTATGTATGTATGTATGTATGTATGTATGTATGTATGTATGTATGTATGTATGTATGTATGTATGTATGTATGTATGTATGTATGTATGTATGTATGTATGTATGTATATATATATATATGTATATATATGTATATATATATATGTATGTACCAAGTTTACTGAAACATATATATATATATACATACATATATATATATATATATATACATAGATACATATACATATACACATACACACACACACACTTTCTAGTTCTCAGACGGTCACCAATAGCCCATAGCTTTGTTACTGTGTGACGTTAATTAAAAAATTACCAATACCTTGCAGCCGACCAACTGGTATAGTGGTTAAGGATTTAAAACCTCTAGATAGGAAGCTTCATGTTCGAATCAGGGTCCGGGTAAGCGTATGGTGTAGAGGCGGCTGGGCACCTTAAAACTATTGTGACCGAAAGTCCTCACGTTGGGTTGGTGTGGAAGTTTGGAGAGTGGGGTGCCAGCTCAGGTGCTGCCTCGTCATCTGACCGTGGTTCAAAATTACGAGGTGTTGTCCTCGAATATTTTCCTTAGGGGATTGATCCCGGGCCCGTCGTCAATAGCCCGTTGTGTTGCACTAGTAGGACGTTAATTTTAAAAAAATTACCAATTACCTAAATCGTGCAGTTGTTCAGTCATTATCTCAATAACACACGCATTTATGCTGGGGCCGTGGCATTTGTGTTCCAACTGAAATACCTCTTATAAAAGACACGATGGTATACTCCAATTTTGATCCTGATTTCAATCAGGACCAAATCAGTAGGTTGTAGGACCAAAATAGTAGTTTGTACTCTGCAAATATTTCAGAGTATTGTAGTAATGCGAGCATAGCAAGCTACTGATATGTTGAAACTTATTTGTCCTATCTAGAGGCTTTATTATTTCCTGATTTCATGAAAACATTAAGATAGAAATTGGCGTATACCATCTTGTCTATTGGAACAATTATTTCAGTTGTAAAAACAAATGTCACGGAATCAGCATAAATGAGCTGCATGGTTAAAGTATTGGTATCAGTATTTTTTTAATTAACGTCACACAGTTGAAACGAAACGAGTTATTGGTTATGGTCCAGGATAGATCCGAGGACAACGCCACGTCATTTTGAACATTGGTCAGATGACGATGCAAGGTCTAGGAATATTCCAGCAAATGCAAAATGGTCTTAAGTTGTAAGTACTATAGTCCCGTCTCCAAGCTAATACTAGTTAATGCAAATAAAAAGTGATCATAAACCTTGAAATCAGACATCGTTAAAGTCTATCACATGGACAAAAATTGATCATAAATGTCATAATGCCGAATAGCGAGGACATCCATAAGGGGTGATTATGAAGCAAGATATACTTTTCTCTGGGAAGACATATCTTCGAGATATTACAGATCAACGTCACTGTCTGTCCAGCACAAGTGTTGGGCACACCTGTATAAACCCTCAAAGTGGTTTCGATGCTACAATATATCTCCTCCGTCCAGACCTCTTCAATTTTGTTAATGACTAGATATTGCCGATTTTTTATGATAACGATACCATTATCTTTACATATTTCTTTGTAATGACGAGGAATCTCTTCCAGTAAGATCTGGTCAGTTTTGCTAATGACGAGATACGATCGTCGAGGTAATCTCCAGTATGGTTTAACCTTGCTCATAACAATTTATCAGAACCCGTCACAAACAATGAAAAGATACTACCTCGACATTTTTATCGTAAGACAAAAAACCTCAAGACCTCAGACACCCATTTCACGGTAATCTAAAAACAATACCGTTCTCTGAACACAATAAGCAACCAAGTCACCTGAGGGTTTCGGCATAAAGCAATTTATCACAACACCCACTGTAGTTTTCTTTCTCTTGTCCTTATTCCTCAACTTTCGCGTGTCTTGGGGCAGATCTGGGCTGCCAGGGAAGAAGTCTGTCATAACTTGCAGGATCCCGGACTCTCTGGGGAGGCTCCAGTTGCCCTGCCAAAGATCCGGTCGAATCGAAGCGTGGCCGCAGGGGGGCAGTTTGGACTAGACTTTATCTCGATTCGTGTAACTGTAACCGCGATCTGAAATAAGGATTCGAGAAATGATGTGAGGGGGTTCCCTGGTGGGTTGTTTAGTTGTGCCGAGACATAAAGAATGGGACATTTGTGGGTTACTTTCACTCAATTTACCATTGGTTTTCTGGTAATAAGTAATGAAATATTCCTGAAGTTGAAGGGAAAGGGTCATTACAAAACTCATTTCGCATTAGCAAGAACTGAAAACTTTCAACACTGAAGGTTTCAATTTGGTTATTTGGTAGGAAGGTAGTCATGTTTTACGTCGCACTGGAGTACACAGGGTATTGGTGACGGTCTGGGGTCTTAACCGAATGTAACTGGTAATTTTTAATTAACGTCGTACAAGAACAACACAACAGGCTATTGACGACGTTCCGGGAACGATCCCCTAAGGGAAAGATACGAGAACAGCACCATGTAATTTTGAACCATGGTTAGACAACCAGGAAACACCTGTGAGCTGGCATACCAATCTCCAAATTTCTTTACCAACTGAACGTCAGGACTGTTTGCCACGACAGATTTAAAGTGTACCAGCCGTTTCTACACCATACCCTTAGAAACATCCATACACTGACACGTTTTCGAACCAGGAACCTTCTGATCTACGTATTAAGGAAACTTACAGATAAATGAAAACATTAAATGTAATATATATTAGCTCGAAAGTTTATGCCTGCAATGCTACTATAAGAAGATATGTGGGTATTTATAATTAACATCACTCAGGAGAAACACAACGAACTATTGACGACGGTCCGGGATCAATCCTCTGCGGGAAAGATCCGAGGACAAAACCACGTAAATTTGAACCACGGTCAGATGACAAAGCTACATCTGAGCTGGAACCCCTCTCTCCGAACTTCCACACAAAACCAACGTGAGATTTTGAAGTTAAACGGTCATTATATAAAGCATTTTGCATGAACAGGGTATTGATGACGATCAGGGGTTTAAATCGAAGGGTGATACGAGGACAACACCACGTAATTTTGAACCGCGGTCAGGTGATGAGGTCAATATGTCAGCTGTCACCCCACTCTAAAAATTTCCATACAAAGCCAAAGTGAGGAAATTTGAGGCCATGGTGGATTTAACTTGCACTATCCCCTTTGTACACGGCGGTCTTTGATTAGATTCGAATTTGCAACCCTACCCTACGGTTCCTAATCCGTACAATCGGCCAATTTCACATTAAGGTGTATGCTCGTAAGTAAAAGTTAACTTTGCTAAGGAGCAGAAATAAAAGGCAACAATATATTTATCAACCTTAACTGTAGGGTTTAACTGCAGTTGTATAATTTTTTTTCATATTCACAATAGCTACTCAATGCCATGCTAGCCTAGTTTGTAGGGTATGAGCAACTAGAGGATTGTGACTTCAAAACGTGATCCAACCAAAGACTGTGGCATATGTAGGGAGTGGAACACGTTCAATCTGTAGTGACCTTGAAACTTCTCGGGTGGTAAGGCGAAGAAATTTGGAGAGACGTGTGGTAATGACCTCGTCACCTGACCGCAGGGTTCAAAATTAAGTGTTGTTGTCCTCTTGTCCTTACCTTGGGTGGGGGCGGTTTCAAGACTAACGGATTAGCAACGGAAATGTTGCGATCTCGAATCAAACCAAAGACAGTCTTGCATAAAAGGGGACAGATGCACGTTAAACCTGTTGTGACCTCTAATGTCCTCACGTTGGCATGGCGTGGACGTTTGGAGCGAGAGGGCCAGCTCATGTGTGACCTCGTCGTCCGACCGTGGTTCAAAGTCGCTTGTTGCTGGCCTTTGATATTTCCCTTCGAGTGTTGATCCCGGGCCGTCTCCAATAGCCCGCTGTATTGCTCCAGTGTGACGCTTATTAAATACCTACCTACCCGAACAATCGCCAATTTAGTTGCTGCAGTGTGACAAAGATTCATCTATCTAGTCCTCCAGAGAGAGAGACGCACTCTAAAATATCCTGCTCCACTCCTCATTCCGCAGTTAGAAATTCCATGTCTAATTATTTATTTACACAAATGTCTTCTCTCGGTCTGAACGGAAAGTACTCTAGAGACACGTAATGGCACACTGTGGAGGGAAGTGTACTCAGCCACAAGCCTTCCACGCTACCGGAAATATTAAGTTAGGAAAACAATTAGAGGGGTAACGTGCAAGTTCAAAAATATCGCGATATGCTTTTGAATTTAAATTTGTGGGGTGCGGAAGATGTCTGAAAAACAGTGTTATTTAGATATTTAACTGGTTTTTTTTTTATTTTAATAATTGTGATTGGCAATGCGATTTTAATTCATTTTGTTTGTCTACCCCTTTAAGTGGATGTGACGAGATGTCTCTAGCATCGAAATCTGACCGATTTCTACAAGGGGATGAAGTGTCTTATCATAAACTAGTTGAATAACCAGGCGTTGCTCGGGTTTCAAATGTAACCACGACAGCTGAAATATGACCGCAACGTTTCCGCTAAATCAAATACCCCAACTCTGTAGAACGTGTTTCCTTATCCATGTCCATTTAATGCTGAAAAACAAACTTTAGATATTAAAATTGTTGCTTCAAGACTCACTTTTAGAACTACCTGTGTGCCATTTGTCATGGCTGCAGACGGGTATAAAGACAGGAAATAAATAGCCTATGTTTTCAACAGTGTTCTAAAGTATAAGTGTACCAAATTTGGCGTGGATTAGTCAAACTGTGTAGATTTGCATAGAGAACAATATATATATATTTTCTTAAAGAAGAGGA
This sequence comes from Metellina segmentata, assembly GCA_947359465.1. Lineage (NCBI taxonomy): Eukaryota > Metazoa > Arthropoda > Arachnida > Araneae > Tetragnathidae > Metellina > Metellina segmentata. Next base: position 104,617,513 of record OX375881.1, read on the forward strand.
AATTCACAAAATAAAAACTAAAAGGAATTTATTGAAAACGAAAGTGTTGGTGGATCAGGGCGTCATCAGGGAGGAGCTTGATCCATACAACACAAAATGGTGTTTTCTACGAATATGAGCCGCAAAATGCTAAGAAATTGCTCAGATACTCCCCCAAACACCATTAAAAACAAATATACTGGTTTAATACATATGATTTTAATTTTTATTTTGATCTTTCATTAAATTACGTATTTGAATGATATAAGCATATATATATATTGATCTATCGTCGATTTTTTTTTACTATGACGAGATCTAGTAAGTTTGCTTTTAATGACATGATATATCGTCCATCAATGTTTTGAGTCTACTTTCAACATATTTATTTTACACTTAAAAACAATACTTCCTTACAAGTAATCATCAGATCCCTCAAATTCTTTCCAATGGACTGAGTTGAAAAGTTTTTAAATTATGGTCATTCATTTAAGAAATAAAACTGTAAAACTATCAAATATCTTACACTGATTTTTTTAATCGTAAAATTTTTGTTTATTTAAGTATCCTTTTTATTCTAATTCATTTCCTAGAAAAATGCAAGCAGTTTATTTTGAAAGAATCATTTTTCAAATGGGTTCAATAGCTATTCTTGCAACACATTTGTTGTCTTCTACAACTTTCTTTAAAATTTCATACATATTTATCATTTTTACAAATTATTAATATGCTTTTAAAATGTGTATAACCCAATGCTACTGTTGAATAACACTAAACATAAAAATATCATTAAATGTTTCTATACCATGTTAAAATTAAAAGATTCTCGAACCTGTCCGGATATCCTAAGAATAATAATGTCTATCTATATACGAAATATTATACGTAATTACAAGCATGTTTGAACTTCTGTTTTTCTTAGTACAAAAAAAAATTCTGAAACGAAAGACTTCTATCGCAATAAAACACATGAACTATTACGTTTCTTCGCCGAAACAGCTTAAGACGCCTTCTCCCAATTCAATCTTAGTTTAAAAACGACATGTTCTTCAAGCTTAAACGAAAACATCACTGTCACTTTCTCGTTTCGATAACACGCAATCACAAAGCTTCCAACACACGTCCAAAATAAATTTCCCCAATACAGATTTCCAGTCAGCTGACCAGGGATTTCCTCAGGGAAAAAATACCTGAAATCTTTCCTCCGCGTAGGGAATTGTCGCGTGTGCGTCCCCTTGAGTCGAAGAACGTCACTTGTCACCCCTCCTCACATACGGAATCAATTACTTCTTACCCCCTAGGAGGGTGGGGAGAGGGACATTTTTCCTGGAGGGTTGGTGGAATGGGCTCTCGGGCGGAACGTCAATATCGAGACAAAAGTTCCAACTGAAGTTTTTGTTCTACTTTTCCGAGTGGATGTTCTCTTTGTTCGGCTCCGGCATGTTTCTTTTAAAAGTGGAGTAGTGGGTTGTTGTTGGGTGGGGAGTTATATATGAAATTTAATCTTTTTTTTGGGTGCAAAATTCTAGGGGAAGATTGGTCAGAATTGTGAAGGAATATGTAGTTCTTTTCAGTCATGTTACCGTGTCATCTGAAATTCGAAGTGTTATCGATCTATCTCTTCGAATTGCTGAAAGATCGTCACCAATAACCCAGTGAGACTCCAATGAGACGTCAATTCTTCCAACAAACAACAAACCAATCGTTATTTGTTATTCGTCAGTATACAAACAACGTTGTTTCAGTGACACGAAATATAGGCAAAAGTTTCGCAGATAATCTGTTTGGCGATCTGAAAAGTCAATGTATTCAGAAATCTCTTTTCTCCCCAAGCGGTTTCATAAAATATCCCTAAATTTACACTTCTTCATTATGTATGCGAGAAAACAAACACGAACGATAAGTAGGCGGAGACAAAAGCAAGCGATCTATAAATTTGTACAAATACTGCTAAAAGAAGTTCAAATAAAAAAATATCGTCAAGCAGATGCTCTGCGGAACGTTTTCCGAAGTTTATATTTTGGTTATACCAAAAGCTTATTTTTTCAAGGCGTTGAAATATACAGCATATTTTGTAATGTGTTTAAAATATATATCAGCCTATTCACCAGTTAACTTATTAATCGTATTTTTAACCTAAAATCGCATACTTAACACTATACGAAAATTGTTTTGTAGTTTTAAGCTTCTGCTTTAACCTAATAATATATAGATAGAAGTAATTGAGAGATGAAGAAAATATTGTAACTCTTTAAACAACTAATCAGAAATCAAGCATATTTAACTAAACGGCTAAATTAGCGAATGATTTTCGTTAGTGATTGATTCTATATAGGTCGTATGTGTTATCATGATTTCGCTGCCATGAAAAGTTAGTGAAATATATTTATGAATAATTTCGTTAGTGGTTGATTCATATAGGTCGAATGTGTTACCATGATTTCTCTGCCATGAAAAGTTAATGAAATATATGTATGCAGCTGGGGGGGGGGACAAAGAAAAGAAGTTTAGCCTCTCGAATCAGTTGACGACTTGTTTTAATAAATATGATTAAAACATTTAAATTCACTCTCATATTAAACACTAATGACTGTTGTTTCGACGAGGTACCTGGTCATTTGCAAAATTAAACAGATCTTGAACGATATATCTCGTTATTTAAAGAAAACTTATTAGACTTTTGTGGTTAAGCTTCTTACAACATGTATACTACACTTCAAAAAACACACTTCCTTTCAAATAATCACCATAGTTCTCCCAATGACTCATCCTAAAATCTTTTGATGCCTAAATGTTTCTACAGCTGCATCCAGCAGGTGTTTTCAAACTCGTTTCTGTATTTATTAAAACAAATTTTGATTTGATTCAGTCAATTAAAACCACAATGTCTGTTCCACCAAAGTTGTTGATTGGCTATACATATAATTATTTATTGGAGCTTTTGTGTAAACGTGGCTTTTGGTTTTTATATCGCACATACCTCTGGTCTTGCATGGAAGAAGGTCAAGCACCCTAGTCTCCGAAAGGGGGGTCAGACACAAGCTTTTTTAAAAATCTCAAATCCAATTTTCTTCAAAAGTTATAATATGAAGCTCACGTCGGCCACGCGTGGAAGCTTAGACAATGGGGTGCCAGCTCAGATGTTGCCTCACTATTTGACCGTATTTGATATTGTGTGTTGTCCTCGGTTCTTTCCCTTTGGGATTTAACCCGGAGTCTCCAATGGCCCGTTGTATTGCGCCATTGTGACGTTTTTTCAAATATCTACAATCTAATGTATACCAGCTGTCAAAACATTTCGGTATCAAAAGATTTTAGGATGAGTCATTGATAGGTTGATAGGTATTTTAATTGAATCGCATTGGAGCAACACACCGTGTTATTAGTGACTGTCAGGGAGCAAATACGAAAGGGAAGGGTTGTTCCATGTAGACAAGACTGTCCTATTGGACCTCTGAAACATATAACTTTCGGTGATAGTAATACGTGTTTCTCAACCTCTTCACATCACATCTTGCATTCAATAAATGTCAATAGCCAAGAAATATCCTGTATCACTAAGATATCTGAAAAAAAATTAGTTTTGAACAACCCTACGTCTTAGTGTAGGTCAAACGTTTATAGACAAACTGGAAGTACACAAAATGATAAGCGTTTGTTGTTGTAATACAATGCAAATTAAGTTTAAAGTCGATCTCATGTGGTATTACATGTAGGGCGAGTGTTTGTTTCCACGTTGATATAAAACTTCAAAATAAGAAATTTTATGGTGTCATTTATGTAATGTGAGCAAAGAATATGCAATACGAATTTTACTCAATTATCGAAATAAAACTACTTAAAGGAGATTTAGTGTTTTATAGTTCTGCAATTGAGATAATTATACTCCATCCATTAAATTTTGTATGGTTCACGACTCGTTTAAGAAAGTTGGATTTTCTTGATAACCATTCCCTTAATAATCATTGCAGTCCATATCCCTATTTACCCTAGTTCCATTCTAGGATCAGTTTCTTAAAACAAATAAAACACTTTAATAAAATGTCTCTGCTCTCAAATTATCGAGGGCATTGTTAAAATATCTAAACCTTCTATAATGATCTCCGTTGCGAACAATGCTCATAAAAGACGATGTTCTTTCCACATAAAGTTTAAAAATTCCCTTCTTTAGAAAATGGATCTGCTTGATTGGTAAGTATCATGCTAGGTAGCAATTTAAATAAACTGCGTTTCAGCTTGGGCAAACCCAGTAGCTCTAATAAAAGAAATCAAATCTTCCATGAAGGAGGGAAATATTATTCTTAGATTTAAGAATGTATGGATAAGCTGCTGGAAGTTATCATCTTGTATCGCCATTTACATGGAGGGGAAATTTTTATGACTTCGCATTAGAATAAATCTGTTGGCAGCGTTCCCAAGATTGTTTTTTCGTGATGAGTTTTTTTTTTTTTTTTTGGTAGCTTCGACATTGAACAGACAACGATGTCGTTTGATTTCAATGTTCTGGGAATACCATAAGAATGGAGGAGATTTCGTTGGATGGCTTTGGTTTTTCTTCCTTGGAGAAGGCAGGATAGACTTTTTATAATGGGATAAATTCATGTTAAGGGTACCGAAATTTTAAATATCCGCTACAAGTTTCTTCTCCATAATTATCTTTATTCAAAACTAAAATAAAACGAAAATGGATAATGAAGTGATTTTGTAGAATGGCGTTCTTATTCTTCCTTGAAGAAGCCACGATGGAATTATAGGATGCTTTTGTTTAAGTTTATGTTAAAGGCACTGAAATTAAAAATATCCCTTTGAAAATTTTCAGTAATTCTTTGTAATCAACATAAATGAGTAGGCCAGGGAGAATATAGTTGTAAGGAAGAATATATTCTTATATAAGGTTAGAATGTAAAATACTACTACTTTTTGAATGTTTCGTTTCCACGAGTTTGATCAAATAAAATATTTATTCAACGTTTGGATACAAATTTACCATAGAAACAACTTGCAATAGTATTTGAAAAACAGACACTCAATGAAAAACAATACATTTGATTACGTAATGCGCCTTGAACCTTTTTTGAGATACTATGCAAATAAAATACATTTGTATTCGTAAAAGTATTTTCCTATCTAAAAATATTTTAAATCATCTGAAAGGGTTCGCACTTATATATCCAATCTGCAGCATGAAGTCTTCTTTGTATTCTTCAAACCTGTTTCGATCTTTGTGATCAATATAATCGATCGGATTCTTTAGTTATTAATGAATGTGGGAAAAAAATTAATAATACACTATCTATTTGGATACCTCGCAACCCTGAAAGAGTGAAAGTCAATAACATGGAAGGCGCACCCCCCTCGCCTCTTGCCGTCTTTGACGGGCCCTGGCACTCCTCCGGTCTGCCAGTGTAGGCATAAAAAACAACAACAACAAATTCGTGGGTTCAATTCAGACAGTTTTAAAGCTAATTTTGCAGTCAATTTTGTTGATAGGCTTGTTTGCAGAAACTTTAATATACCCAAATCCAACTCGAGCACACAACGCACATTCGTTTGTTTAAAAAAATGGTTAAAGGGTTTGACTTCTGTAAAACCAGTTTTTCAGCAAGTAGCCTTTTGTGCGGGAAATAATACAGAAGAGGGTTGTGCATCGTCTTATCTTTTTTCTGAGACTTCCGTAATATATTGATCTCGCATCCCTGAGCTTTCACATGTGTCAATCTAGTCGATTTGAAGACTTAGAAGCAAGTACTACATGCTCGTTATTACTCAGATGTTATGACCCTTATACATTTTAAGTTTTAAAATAAAAATATGAATTAAAATATTTTAATTAATAAAAAACGCCATTCATTGCAAAATCGTTGCATTCGGCCAAAAATCGGTATGATTGATTAGATTCAGACAGTTTATATGAATAACATACTGTGGGATGTTCCAACATGATCTTGCATGAGAATTGTGGAGAAAGCTAACGGAGATGCATCCGTATTAAAGAATAATTGTTTGTCCCAATCTGGTTATCGGACAAAAGGGTGTTAAGCGAAAATGTTCAAAATAACTTGAAATACTTGCTGAGCTGTGTAGTCCAGTTAAATTTATGGTTTGAACATGGCAGATTAATTTGGATAGGATTAGGTTTCAATAGAAAGCACGTAAGCCAGTAAGTTGTTTCAACCCTCCTAGTTGTTTCGACGAGATATCTCGTCCAGCAAGACCTGACAAAATATATAATGGCAATATACTAGCTTGTCATCAATGTATTATATGCGCTTCGATGGTACCAGATCAAGATTTGGTCCGCTTTATGTAATGACGATATACATCTTCGAGGCAACTGCCAATAGGGTTAAATATCATGTAATTGGATTTTGATGTGGAGAAAAGACGGTGTATTGTTTATATTTCTTTGGATATGTTGGGGTTAAACCTATTTTGGATACGTTGAATTTAAGGTTTTCTCTTATATCTTGACAAATGTGTGCACTTGTCTATTGTACAAATAAATGTTGTAACCTCATCACCACAGGATGATGCTTGAGATATCAACACGGATAATTGAGGCTATCAAAGCAAAAGGAACCTCACCCACCTGCATACTCTAAGGAAATAAATGCAATTGTCTTGACACCATTTTTATACATTCTTATTTCTCCACAAGATGATTTGAGATGCTGGAAATTTGTTTTTCAGTGATAAACACTAAGTTATATTGCAATTTTAGAACACTTGAACTTGCAAATTAAAAAAAAAAAAAAAGGTCTTAATGAAAGAGATGATAGTAAAATTTACGGATTTTTGTACGTTAGGCCACTTGGATAGCCTCAATTGTTATAGTAAAATATTGATTATTAATACATTACTACAAATGTTTTTAAATGCATTGACTATTTTATTATAAGCATTACGTGAAATTTCCTTTTAACGTACAAAAATGTATAAAATGAAATGTTCAAGACCGATTTTCTTTCTTTATTGGGAAGCACAAATGATCAAGTCAAGAATAAATTACATTGTATGATCAGTCATGATCAAAATATAATGTATATTATTATCGGAAACATAAGCCACTCTTACTGTAAAAAAAGGGAAAGCAGCTCTGATTTTGCTGGAGAGAATAGTAAAATTGCTTTTATGGTTCATTAAAAATACTACCAAAATCCCCATGTTGCTGAATAAACGTTTCAACATCCAATTATCGAAGACTGGGTTTTGCAAAATGATCTCTGTCATTAAACAGCACTGAACTTGCGTGTTTGCTTATTCTCGTAGCTGCATTTATGCAAATCATTTTCGGAGAAATATCTCATTACGCTGCTTATTTTGAAGAATATCATAAATAATGGAATATTTTAAAAATAGAGGTTCCGCCAGAGCTTCTGTCATTTGATAAAATACCTTCTAATAAAACTAATGAAGTTCAGTTTGGGAAAATGAATAAAAACGTGAGCTATTGATCTTCAAGCTGAGATTTGAGTCCTGAATATTGCAATTTTGATTTGTGGTGATCCAAACCGGATTGCATCTCCTTTGAAAATTTTAAGACGCACATATCTCCTATTTTATAGTTTTGAAGGTTTATTTAATGTGACTTTTAAATTGTTTAATCTACCAACAATCGAATCGTTTGATAGTTTTGTGATTGTATTAAAACTTCTAACGCTCCTGGTACTTGTTTTGTGTGTGATGAGATTTCTCGTCAATACCAAACTTGAACAGATATCGATGGACTATTTAGATCGTAATTGGAAAGGAAACTTTTCAGATTTCAATCGCCTCATCATAAAAATCAACTGCAATTTCTTTCCCACGGGATAAATAGTCGTTATCAAATTTGGTCAGATCCTGATGAACGAGATATCTCGTTGCAACCATTTAGAGGATTAAAATAACCATGTTGGGCATTGATCACCTCCAAACTATTTGTGCTTCAGATTGTAAGATCTTTTAAGTCGTCAAAAATTCTGGTTTTCTCAAAGGCTGGAACTTCTACCACGATATGTTTAAGTAGATTTGTGGTGGAACTATTTTCTCGCTTTTTAAGACAAGTGCACGTGCACAACTTTTTAAGCATGTTTCCATATTATTTTATTGATATATGATCATTTATTTTAGTGTGATATTAGAAAGGTATGCAATGTAAGCGAACCCAAATGCTTTCCAATGATACACATTAAGGTCATCTTAAAATGTTAAGTTTCGCCATTTCGGTGATCTTGTCTGTTTTCATCTCATTGGTGATGACCCTAAACTAAAAGAATTTGTATTGAAACTCGTATTTTTAATTTAACGCGGTTAACTTACGTAATCAAAATTTTACTTTATTGAATCTTCGCGAGAAAATAGTTTTCCATATTGGTAACTTTGACAGAGTGTTTTTTAATATTTATCATTTACATATAAACAAAATTGCATGAAAAAATATATTACACATATTTTAATTTTAACTTAAAAGGCAATTTGAGTGATGAAACAATAAAGGTACGCCTTCATTAGATTATATGTATGAATCAACATAAGAAATTAATTTTATTCTGTTTTATACTTATAATTTGTTTTCTCTTTGTCTTTTGCAGGTATGTTGAATTTCATATTCTGTGATTGCTTTCAAAGTGTAATCAGGTAAGAAATGCATTATGACCACATTTCTTGACTCACATGGTCCTATAAAAATTCTCTAAAAACCGGAATAAAAATATTTGAAGGAAATAAAACATAATGAAATAAAGACCAGAAATAAAAGATAACGAATAAAGACTAGAAATAAAAGACTTGTTTGGAAATCCAAGTCCCAACAAAAAGCATTGTTTTTATTACATTTTGGTAGAATATATATTGTTCCAGAGATTTGAAAAGCACGATCCTCTTCTTTCGAAACCAATCTTTAATTTGAATGTTATAGTTACATCAGACCTCTACTATTTATGTTCTTTGTTAGACTCCAAATCAGTGTATCGATTGAATTATTGAAGTATTTTGCCTATAGGTATTGGTACAAAGGTATTGTGTTCATTCAAAATTTCGTCCTGTTCTTTTTGACAGTGAAGATAGATTATTTTATTTCATCTTCATTTCTTGGGATACCAAATGGAAGATTTTATTTTCGAAATGGCTGTTATGAAGTACTTTATTTCTTTAACGATGTTTAAGTGTAATTTAATTCCACCATGTTATCAGTGATTGCAAAAATTGTAAGATAATTTATCCGTAAAATTAAAAAAATAATAATCAATACTTAACATAACGAACAAATGGTCTAAAAGCAAGTTAAATAATACATCTCTACTGAAGTGTTTGTCTGTCTGTCTGTTTGTTTGTTTGTTTTTTCTTGTGATGAAAGGCCGGACGAATCTATGGCACTTACAGTAATGGGATTTGGCACACAAGTAGTCCGAATTTTTTTTCAATTCTTGGGCCGCGGCGAATTTTAAAATTCAATCTAGAACATTTTAAAATGAATTTAATGAAATTTAATTATTATTGTTTTCTTTGGAATGGCAACCGCGCATAAATATATGACAGATTCCGAATTTATTTTTCCCGTTTCCGTTTTCATTTTGCGCAGAGGAATGATTTTCCAGCAAAGGATGAAAAAAGTTTTAACTTTAGTTAAGTAGTTTTTTTTATCTCCTAGACCGTTAAAGATGGAGTTCAAATCTCAACAGACTTGAAATTTGCGGAAGATTTCACTTTAGATCGATACCTAAAATAACCTTTAAATAAATAATTTTTAGATTGAATATATCTTTTATATTTTTGCAAGAGATTCTGACGTCAAGTGAACTTTCTCTTTCCAAACTAAAAATCCAGGTTTCATCTTCTGCCCTTTGCTTTAAAAAAAAAAAAACAGATTACATTTCCTCTCCCATTCCATTTCCGAAAAGCAAGAAATAAAAAAACATATTGACTGAGATTGTAAAGTTTTTTTGCGTAAAATAGGAATCGCTAAAGATAGATTGAAAATTCAAACGGATTTGAAATCTGCGGAAAATTTTACACCAGATTAATACCTTACACCATGGGCACGGGCAACTCCGGACTAACCACGCAGTGGCAAGTATAATATAATTATAAAAACCTACTGGTGATGTAAATAAAACCATAATCACATGAGTATACTGATCACTCTCAAATTAATAACAGTAGAAGTAATTGCACATGTTGTTGAATCTAAATGTTTTGAAATAGTGGAACTTACTTAACCTTTTGACTACGGTTATAGATATGACAAGCGCTGTTATTTCTTGGTTCGATTCTTATAACTTCTAAGATACTACTGCTGTAACGACCGTAGTCTAAATACTTTCTTGGCGCGATTCTTGTAACTTTCAAGTTACAGCTGATATACTGGTCGTTGTTTAAATTATTTCTTGGTACGATTTCTTGTACTTGCAGTAGTCTAAAAGTTAAAATACGATAAATAAGATTGTATCGCACGGTTGTCAGAGTTGGTTCAATAAAAGAAGTAACGTATCTGAGATCATGATTGATCATATGAATACATTGCTGAAGTATCTTGCAAACATGTTTCGAATTCAACAATCATTCAAAGTATCTCATATTCAAATTATCCAGAAGCAACTTACAAAGAAATTGTTGATACAGACACGCATTCAAATAAATGTGTATTGTACAGAAAGGCACGTGTTTTGAGGTAGGTTTTATTTTGAATTTAGATATTCCATGAAGACTTCTATTTTTGGAAGAGAAAAGGAAAATTAACATAAAAATCCCTAATTAATATAAGTTGCATTACTTATGGTATAGTGCATTTTTAAACCTCCTTTGGGTTTTCATTTTTGATATTTATTCTTTGATAGGGAAATGTATATTTTATTCGCAAAAACAAATGACAAAGAACTTGCCCTTTAGGTTAGGTATCACAGACTTACAAATTTGTAAAATAAATAAAATAACCAAATAATTGCCTTATTTATTTGATAATAACTTATTCCATTCGAAGCAAACAAATAGTAATAACAAACAATCTGCGCTTTCATTGATCAGGTTATCTTAGCGAATATCTCTGCTTTATTTTCTAAGTAATAATTTTTTTTATTTTTGAAACAAGAAAATAGCAACTACTAAAAAAATAAAGGTTATAGGTAACTTTTCCAAATATATCAGAGTTGAAAATTTAGAAAATAAATGAAACAAAAAAAATAACTGCTTTATTTTCTAAAAAAAAAATTCTTTATTTTCCAAACAAAAAAAAATATCGACAAAACAATTTCGTTTTGGGTTAGGATTTCAATAAAACTCACACTTGCATACTTAGAAAATAAATAATCTAATCACATGACAATTTTTAAAACAATAAAATTTTTACTATCGAAAGTACCAACAGCAAAAAAATGCGTTTTCAAGTTATTGTTAAGATATACCACGCAGTTGCATATTTTGAAAACAAATGAGACAGCAACATATAGAGCACTAAAGATAAAAATTCTGCGTTAAGTATAGCATAAAATACAAAAACAAAAATAGCTGCACAAAACAATTGATCTGGACCTCTGTGAAAATTTAATCACACAAACCTCATCATTTCATCACTTGCATTATTGATCATCGGGGAAAAAATCGAAAAACTTCGTTCACAAACGAAAAGCAGTCGGAAAATCCTCATCAATACAACGAAAATACACTTTTTGTGTTTGTTGAAAAGACAACTTCTCTCCCAGAGCTCCCTACATTATTAATACCATCCATTAGCTATATAATCGAGTATGTATCGACAGAAAGAATTCAATAATAAAACGTCCTTAGAATAATATATCGCATTCAATCGGGCACTTTTGTCTGATAGAACGAGGGTTAATCTCCAGACGATTATTTTTTATTCACAACAGATGAATGCAGATCGAGATCGCTGAGACGATACGTTTAATTATTCACTACGCGAATTGATCTTTTTCGAAAGATGTCCGATCTGAAGGACAAAGTTTATTTTCTCCGTGACTTCGGAGAACAATGAATTGTTAATTGCCATTCTGCCACTCCTGAACAATTCATGAATCGAACGCTTATTCTTGAGGGTAATTAGCGGTTCGTGGTTTGGTTTGATGTCAGAAAAGTTCTGATTACTCGGAGTAATTACTTCAAATTAGGCGAAAATCGCAGCCCTTTTAGGCTGATTGCGTTTGTCCCGCACAAGAAAAGCACCATGAGTGACTGCCTACAGTTGAATACTTTATGCTGCCTGCTAAATTGACGATTGCGTGGTGAATAGCTCGTTAGGTTAGCACGAATTTCTTATTGGATGGTTCTAAAATTAAGGTAGAAATTAATAATATGCGACAGTGGGTGGCCCTTTGAAAATTAATTTAAATTCCAAATGTTCGAATAAAATTTCAATCTGAATTTCCCACTGCGCTTCCGAATCGATGACTCCCTGTATGTATTTCACTCTTCTGCGTCATTAAAGTTTTTGTGTGTATGTCCCTTTGGCTGACCTTGTTTAGCCCAGTCTAAAAATATATGGTCCTTGCGCAATGTATCCAAACTCAACCAACCCACTTTTCTAATGACCTGTGAGTTGCATACTGTGCGGGTTCAGTTCGTGTAACTTGCCCTGGGTGTATTTCTCCCTTAATTTGGGTTAATAAAACTTTTTATGTATGTGTACGTCGTTGTCTGTCTGGATTGTGTATATGGAGTAGCTTTGCCGAATATGGTGCAATTTCGTCATTGATCTCAATCACCTACAATAAATTTTGCTACTCATGTTGCATATTTTGTATCGGATCGTTTCCTTATGGATAGCGTCATCTGACCGTGGTTCAAAATTACGAGGTGTTGTCCTCGGATTTTTCCCTTAAGGGACTGATCCCGGACCGTCGCCAATAGCCCGTTGTGTTGCTCTAGTACGACGTTAACTAAAATTACCAATTACCATGACCTTGTGGATAGCTTGGCGCGGAATTTCGAAGAGTGATGTGCCAGCTCAGGTATGACCTCGTCATCTGACCGTGGGTCAAAATTACGTGGTGTTGCCCTTGGATATTTTCCATCGTTTTTTTTTCCCGATCCGTCTCCAATTGCGCGTTGTGCTATTCCAATGCGACGTTATTGAAATACATACCTTAGGGATTAGTCCCAGATCGTCACCAATTGCCCATTGTTTTGCTTAAGTGCGACTTAATTCAACTATCTACCTATCAATCTGCGTGTTTTTAACGTTCATGTCTGGAGTGTCTATTTTTGTCAAGTCTTTTGAGTACCCTACATAAAGACGATTCTACACCAGTACCTGAGTTATTGGTGATGAAAGTTTGATTCCTGTAACTTCCCTGGTATATTTCTCTTTTCTGTGTCAAGGGTCTTGTTAGTCCGATCGGAAGAGTAAGATATTAGCTACCAGAGGTTATGAAGTTCAAATCCATCGTGCATGTTTTACCTGTTATAGTCTCGAATATCCTCAGGCTGGCGTGATGTGGAATTTTGGAGAGTGGGGTGTCAGCACAGGGCGTGACCTCTCCATCTGATAGTGGTTAGAAATTACGTGGTGTTGTCCTGGGATATTTCCCTTTGGGTGTGATCCGGGACTTTCGACAATGGCCCGATGTGTTGCTCCATTGCGATGTTATTTTTTAAAACATACGTACCTCTTCCGTATCCATAAAATTTATCTCCGTATACATCTATTATGTGACGTTGTAAATCTTTCTTTTCTCGCAGCTTGGTCAACTATAACCCTTGTACAGGGTGGAGCACGGTAATTTGCTGATTTGGGAATGAAATAAAAAAATAATGAACACTTAGAAACTTACATTTTTATTTTTCTCATATTGGACAGGAATGGAAGTTTCTAATCACATGGTTTTAAACAGTGTATCTGGCAAATGTCTACCTTCACAATCCACACACTGCTGCAGTCGTTTTCTGAAATTCTCATACACTCTTTCAAGCATGTCTTCTGGTATTCTTGCAATTTCAGCCTCAATATTATTCTGTAGGTCTTTCAGGGTGTTGGGACGGTTGCAATACACCTTCGACTTCAAGTAACCCCAAAGAAAAACGTCCAGGAACACGTCCGCGTGGGGGAACTGCAAATCGCAAACGAAAAGCACGCTGCACTGCAATGATCGAATGGGATTTCGAGAAATACACTTCAACAGAAAAATAGCGCTTCTCACGTGTCCACTGCATTATGGCAACTGAACAACGGATGAATACAAACCTCCCGTCGGTCACTATAAACCACGCCCACTCTCCCCTCTCTTCGACCAACAGCGCCGTCACAGCGTGAATTCTTAAAAAGCAATTTACCGCGCTCCACCCTGTATAATGAAAACCTAAAGCCAACCGTAACGTACTTTGTAACTTACGTTTCATGCTTTGTTGTGCCCGGACTTTCGCCAATAGCCCGTTGTGTTGTTCCAGTGCGACGTTAATTTTAAAAATACGTACCTTTTCTGTGTTTATAAAACTTTCCTTTGTGTATGAGGGACTGATCCCGGAACGTCGTCAATAGCCCGTTGTGTTGCTCTAGTAGGACGTTAACTAAAATTACCATTACCTTTGTGTATGTTTACTATGTGACGTTGTCATTATTTCTTCCCCATAAGTGCCGCCATCGTCCGTTTTCGGTTACTTTTTTTGCACCTTGGTCAAATATGATCCTTTTATTATGAAAACCCAAACCCAACTGTAACGAACTTTACAACTTACGCTTCATGTTTTGTTATGTCCTGTTATTCAGAGATCATTCGCCGTCTCCAGTTCTTTAAGCATCCGACAAAGACGCTTTTACATCAATACATTAACTACCACAAACTGTCGTTTGGAAAACAGATTTCTTCTTGTGCTTCGATTCGTCGGTCAAGACATTAACTCGCATACTGTCCGGACTTAACAAAAACGAACGAATAGCTTTAGAAGCCATTGTTGTTGCCCATGTGTCCTATGCCCCTTCAATCGCTTTACAAGAAACACGGATCGGTCCAGGATCTCCGTCTCAGTGCTCATTACGATCCAAGGAAACTGCTGAGCGGCTCATAAGATAACACGAGGCTCGAACACAATAGCAAATGGGCACTTTCTTCCCCATACGTGCCGCCATCGTATTTTTCCGGCCAGCTCGGAAATCAGGTAAATAGGCCGATAAATGGAATCGTCCCTTCTTCGTTTCCCCATTCATTCGCTCATCTTCCTCGAGCGGGCGTCTACCTCGCCCCTTTCTTTGGCAAGCAGAGCAATTCCGATAAACGAGCTCGTTATCATATATCGGGTTTTCTTCACTGGGGGATTTGTTTGTTTTTGTTCGGATGTTGGGAGGTGGAAAGGTGAGATTGAAGACAGATCCAGACGTCTCATTTCGTTTGCTGCTTTCTTAAATGGACTCGGGAGGATACTAGAAATTGTATGGGGTAGTTACAGAAGTGAAAAAGGCACCACATATCGCAACGTTTCTTTGTTCGATGATAGACGATACCAAAAATAAATAACGGCGTAGTAATTAAATTTTATCAAATAGTTAGGCAATTGAATTCATGTTGTACTCAAGGAATGCTAAGAACTATTGGAGACGCTCCGGTATCAAGTCCGACTGAAAAGATCCAAGGAAAACCCTCGTAATTTGGAACCAATATTGGATGATGAGGTCATTATTCACATTACACCAACGTGGAAATTTCATTATTTTAGAATACAAGAAATAAATTCTGGGATTTTCGATTTTGCTCTTGTGATGATTAGATTGGAAATAAGATATCGCGAACAAGTTAAGGAATGTGTTCTAGTTTTTTAAATTTGGTGTCCTGAGAAGAAGTTTCTGTGTTTTGGCAGTGCTCAATATGAAAATGTGGTTTCATGAAATATTAGGAGCCCATCAGGAAAGCTCTGCTTCGTCTGTATTACAAAGTTAAACTATCTCCCATTAACTCGATCCATACTAAGAACATTTTCCCTCGATCCACACAATGAACCACACATGTTCCCTCATATTCCAAAGATTTGTTCGACATAGGCAGGGGGATAGGTGTGTGTCTCAAGATTTGAATTAAATGTGAATTATGGAAAATAAAATTTCGCGAACAAGTTAAGAAATAATTTCTGAAATTTTGCTGATGAGGTGTTATGAATAGTAAAATGTTCTGTGATCTTTTCAGTGGTCAATATGGCAATGTAGCTCAAGAATTAATAGCTCCAAACGATAGTTCCATTAAATATAAGGAGCGTGCATAACTATCTATACTACCATCCGTTAAAATAGATTAAAAAATAATCATCTAATCGTCTAAATAATCATCCGTTACATGGGTATTGCCAAATTTCTTTCTCAAAATCGGGTCATTTCGGGATTATGCTAGAAACATCCACAGTCCAGAAGCCCATTTAGCTAGATCCACTTCATCTGTATTACAAGGTGTTACTATCTCCCATTAACTTGGCCCACATAATGAACATTTCCCCTCATTTCCCAGAGATTTATCATACAAAGGCATATAGATAGATCGATGCCACTAGATTTGAGTGAAATGTGTATTAGGGAAAATAAGATTTCGCCAACAAGTTGAGGAATTAATTCTGCATTTTTAAATGTGTAGTCTTTCGATGAAAAAGTTCTGTGCTTTTTTTGCATTCAATATGGCAATGTAGATATCAAAATCGATAGTTCCAAACAATAGTTCCAGTAAATATTAGGAGCCTGCATAACCATCTATCGTAAACAATGACCATCCCACCATCCATTATATAGATATTGGCAATCTTCTTTCTCATAATCGAGCCATTTCGGGATGATCCCGGAACCATCCCAAGTTCAGAATCCCATCGAGCAAGCTCCACTTCATCTGTATTACAAAGTGTCACTATCTCCCATTAACTTGGCCCACACAATGAGCCCCTTTTCCTCATTTTCCAAAGATTTATTCTGCAGGGACAGGGAGATAGGTGGTTGTGTTGGCGCAGGCCTCCCTCTGATCCCTAATGGCGTAGATGGAGGGGTGGGTGACTTTCAGTCTTAAACCCTTGTCCACTCCACCCGGGTGACAGGGTATGCTTGAAGGATGGGTATACGGGTGAGGGGCAAAATCCTCTCCGGGGTTTAAGAGATAGGGTGTCAGTTTTCTTAAGAAGGGGAGACTGGGATTTAGGAGGAGAGGTTGGATCTTTGGGGATGGTTTTGTGTCTGAGTCGGCACGTAGTGTGGTGTAATGAAAATACTTTGGGGTATGGTTTTGACTGGTTTGACTGGTTGTGAGAGAGTTTTGGTAGAAAGTGCTTTGTAGAAATTTTTCTTTTGGTTTTTAGTATGAAAATATTTGATTTTGGCTCGTTTTATTTACGATTTTTTATCATATCTAAAATACATTGAATTATCTCCTAATTATTAAACCTCCAAGTAGTTTCTAAGAGATATCTGGTCAGTAAAATTTTGAATAATTGTACTTCGGACGAGGTAGATCATCATTATATTACCGATCTTTCGATTAATATCTGGTTAGTGTTCTCTTCCAATGACGATATATATCATTCAATACCTGGTTAGTTTTAATAATGATGAAATACCTCGTTGAGAAAAATCGGGTAGTTTAATACATACTCAATCATCACGAGATGAATATCTGCTATGCTTTTTCTTTCAGTGACGGAATATATCATTCATCGAGTTCTGGATAGGTTTTCTAATGACGAGGTACCTCGTAAATACAATCATGACGAGGTTCAATTCATACTGATATACTCTGGAAACTGGCCTCTTTCTGGTTATCTGATATGCACGGCTAAAATTTACAGTGGTGTAAGTAACTTTTTGAAAAAAATGACTTAGACACAGAAATCAGATATAATGTATCCAAATTTATCAAAATATAATTAGTTAAACACAGAAACCAGATCTAGATAAGTTAATATGTTAACTAAAAACGTGAAGTAAGTTAGATCGTTATTCAACGGGGGACCAACTGATGGCAGTGGACGTTCTATCTTTTTTGTTCGAAAAAGAGACTTGAACCACTGTAATTTTTACCCGTCCATATGTTCTATTAATAACGCTAAGGATGTCGTCGAGAACGTTTTGCTAGACGAGGTCTAAGATCGAAACTAAATCTGGAACAAAGTTAACGTTATATGGATCGAATAAGGGGAAAGCGGATATCAAAGAATGAGGTTAGAGGAGCAAAGAATGTGTCGAAGTGTCATCTCCGGGCTTGAAAGGTTTCAAATCAGATCAGATGCCAGACGATAACCAGGGAACATCGCTCAGTCGTCCGATGAAAAACAGTGCTTTTCATAAGTGAATAGCATAGATTAGTCGCTTGTCTTTAATGGCATAAATTCCACATCCGGCCGAGTAATGCTTTTGCATCACTATAAGTGCATAAATATAATCACTCCTGTGTCTGCAAAACTTTCCATGTACATATGGGCATACACATGGAAGGTTTTACTGACACAAATAACAAGAATCGAAGTTTAGCCGCCTACAGCTCGCTAGCTGCTAAAGCAGAGCGTAGGGAGGTAGCTACTTAATTAATATCACTCTTGAGAAAAAGAACGGGCTATTGGCTACGAACCATGAAACAAACTTACAGGGAAAGAATACCATGTAATTTTAAACCACAGTCATATGACCAGAACAACACCTGAGCTGGCATCCCACACTCCAAACTTCCACACCACACCGATATACGGACATTTGAGACCACGACCAATTTAACGTGCATCAGCAACCCTTTGTACAGGACAGTCCTTGGTTTCATTCGAACTTGCAATCATCCGGCTGATAATCAGTTACTCTCCTAACCGGGCTACCGTGTCCCAGGTGACTCGAAAGTCCAGTAAGTTGAAATATCGCTAAAATTCACTATGTTGGATTGCCTTTCTCGTGTTGGTTTAGATATATAGAGACAACTCGTTCCCTCGGGAAAATATTATCCCCACCCCCCTTTAGCTGAACAGAAATGCCTCACGTAAATACATTTTAACTTCTGAACTACTACACGAAATAATCTTACCTCAATCCCAAGCAACTACTCAAGTGAATTTCTATTTCCTCGGAACTACAAGCCACATCTCATATCAGTATAATGCATTTGCCTTTCCGAATGCCCTCTTGTAAATGCGGGCCTCTCCATCCGTTCAAAAACGGCATTCCGTCTAGTGCGTAAACGAACACACATCAAACCATTCTCCCGGAAATCACTTCTATAATGTCACGTTTCCCTTAGTGCATAGCACGCTTGCATTATCTAAGAAGTATCGTAACTGACAGTAAAATACATATCGCTCCATGTTGCGGAAAAGGAATCACCCATGAGTGAATAGTTCCTATGAATCCTTAATTAATTAGGCGTTTATTGTGTGCCGTGTGGATGATATATACGAATTATATTTCACCGACGTAATTGGCACATAAACCAGCGTTGTTTCTGTATTGGTTAGTTGAAGCAAACAGATTTCAACTGTAAGTAATCACTCGCTGCCTTAACTCATTCGCCAATTTTTCCATTTAGTTTCGAGGTAGACCAATTGGGAGAGTACCGGACTAGAAACCGGAGGGTTGCGAACTTGAATCCAACCAAAGATCTTTGTGTATAAAGGTTTCTGATCCAATATACGAGTACAAACTAAAACTGCACTTTCTCTACAAATGTGATATGCTTATATTTACCTTCTTCGTGGTTGTCTCCCTTTGGGATACATCTTCTTAGGTGTGCTCAGGATTCGCGAAACCCGTGGTAACCTAGTGATCTATTATTTTCACACGTGGTTTACTGCCTCTGGTAAACATGGATGTCGTGTCGCCCGCAGATGCCCAAGCGATCCTGCTCTACCTTCATCTATAAATCCTTTATTTTGAATATTACTTTAAATCGTCTAACTTGTGTTTGGCGCAACTTGGAGTGTAAGATGAAAAAGCCAAAACAACCAACAAATCAACTTATAGGTTGCCTTGACAATGCATCTCGTCATTGTGAAAACTGACCATCTCTTGATAGACAAGATATATCTTCATTTGAAGAACCAGAATACCAGATCTTGATGTAAGAGATGTATCTTCATTTGAAGAACCAGAAGACCATATCTGGATGGAAGAAATATATCTTCTTCTGAAGAACCAGAAGACAACATCCTTATGTAAGAGATATATCTTCATCTGAAGCACCAGAAGACAAGATCTTGATGCAAGATAAATATATTCATTTGAAGAACCAGAAGACAACATCCTTATGTAAGAGATATATCTTCATCTGAAGCACCAGAAGACAAGATCTTGATGCAAGATAAATATATTCATCTGAAGAACCAGAAGACCAGATCTGGATGTAAGAGATATATCTTCTTCTGAAGAACCAGAAGACAACATCTTTATGTAAGAGATATATCTTCATCTGAAGCACCAGAAGACAAGATCTGGATGCAAGATAAATATATTCATCTGAAGAACCAGAAGACCAGATCTGGATGTAAGAGATATATCTTCATCTCAAGAACCAGAAGACCACATCTTTATGTAAGAGATATATCTTCATCTGAAGCACCAGAAAACAAGATCTTGATGCAATATAAATATATTCATCTGAATAACCAGAAGACCAGATCTGGATGGAAGATATATATCTTCATCTGAAGTGCCAGAAGACCACATATTGATAAACGATATATCTTGTCATTAGACGAAAACTGACTAGATCTTATTGGACGAAATATCTCGTCATTCGAAAACAACTGACCAGATCATAATGGACCATATAGCACGTAATTTGAAGAACCTAAAGTCCACATTTTGACGGACCAGAAATATCGTTGTGGTGTCATGCAAATAAGAGCCTACTTCCACTTCCACTTCAAGAGACTTCTGACGTGCGATGCTGCGTCATGTGTTCACACTTTAAATACCTCAAGCTCTTCTTGAGATTTCAGTTTCGTAACCACCTCTGTTAGCGCGCTGATAGATTATACTTTAGTTAATGTATTTAATTTTTTAAATGTAATAAATGTTAAGTTTAATTGTTTCAGTTAACTTAATTATTAAAACCTTCTTAATTCCCTACACCCTAAATTATGCAACCTAACTGTCGTGGTTAAATGGTCGATAGAAGAAAGAAAACTACATTGTGATGGAGATGCATGGCCATTAGGAGGAAACTGACCTGATCTTGATGGTAGAGATTTTTCGTCATTAGAAGAAAGAAAACTACATCTTGATGGAGATACATGGCCATTAGGAGGAAACTGACCTGATATTGATGGTAGAGATTTCTCGTCATTAGAAGAAAACAGACGAAATCGTGACGAGTAAGATATCTCGTCTTTTGAAGAAAGCAGACCAAATCCTGATGGACGAGATATCTCTTCATTAAAAGAACCAAAAGTCCAGGTATTGATGGACCATGTATCTCGTCATTTGAAGAACCAAAAGACCAGATATTGATAGACTAGATATATTGTCATTAGAAGAAAGCAGACAAGATCCTGATGCACGAGATATATTTACATTAGAAGAAAACTGACCGGATCTTGATCCCGTTATCATTACAAAAACAATATGCTGAAGACAAAATAGCTCGTCATTATCATAATTCATCAGATCTTGATGCACGACATGTCTCGTTGGAACCACTTGGGCTACGTCCCATTTACACTTTTAAATCTTTCTAGAAGTTATTTCGCAAAGCGAACACTTTTCTGTAAAAGATTGGTTATTTTATGTGTTTTATATTGCTATTATTTTGTGTAT